>OY856413.1:653624733-654344733 GCA_963693085.1 Alisma plantago-aquatica | reverse complement strand
ACATGTGTGTGAATCACATGATCCATATAAAATATATAATTGTATACATCTTGTCAATATTTACATGTTTGTGGCATGTTGTTGGTTGAAATCGAAGGGATGTTGTAAACCTGCAATTCAGAACTGAACTACAAGTTCTGCATCCTGCTGACCAGCTGAACAGCAGGCCTGGGAGCTGATAAGAAAAAATAAAAAATAAAACATCGGCGTCGGTTAAATATAAAAAAACCGACAACAAATGATTAATTGTGTCGGTTGTTTGCTATAAACCGACGCCTATGGTCCGACTGCTGACGCTTTTGAGTTAAATTGTAATCGGGAACGACTTTCTGTCGTCGGTTATGTAACAGATGTTGAAGGAGTCTACTTTTAGTGTCACCCACTTGGGTGTCGCTTCAAAACCGACGACAAATGTCTTACTGAACTGACTAAATGTGTTATCTGTACTAGTGAGTGCACGCTGATCATTGTCAACGCAAGCTGAGACGACAATCTGCTATAGGTTTGTGATCAGATCGATTAGAAGAATGGTGTTCATCCTTCAAGATTGCAAGCTATCGATTTATTTAAGTATCACGTTTGTTCTAAACAAACGATCTAGTATGATTTCCTAACTCAGTTTATTTTTTTTCTCTTGCATTGGTCATTCTATGTGTTTCTTATTTGGATCTGTTTGAACTTATTAACTAATTTGTAACTGTTGTTGATGCATGTAACGACATCTAAATATGAACAAACGATCTAGTATGATTTCCTAACTCGTTTATTTTTTTTCTCTTGCATTGGTTATTCTATGTGTTTCTTATCTGGATATGTTTGAACTTATTAACTAATTTATAACTGTTGTTGGTGCATGTAACGACATCTAAATATAAAATTTACAACATTAGACGCCCAAAATAAGATTAACCTTTGTAGCTCCAACTTTCGAGGAGAGGGGTACGGGGGTGCTATTTCTCCAATTTGAGATCCAGCTGGCTAGTTTGAGAGTGTTGACTTTAGAAGAGGTAATCTAGTAGCAGTACCGGTCCCGGTACCAGCAGCTCAACCATTCTATTGCAATTGACGGGTGTAGCCATAGTCGAAGCATATGAGACGCTGACAGATTCAAGGCATAGCAGTTCTGTGAGAGGCAATGCCAAGGGGAAGTGTGCAGTTATGCCTATAGATGACGGTTGGTAGGGCAACGGTGTGGCCAAAGTTGAGGACAGCGGAGGTTATGACCGTCAAGGAGATAGAGAAGTCAGTTTTGTCGATGAGGTCTGGAGACTAGTACCTAGGGAAGTGTGGTACGACAACGTCTTACTCGGTTGGGACTTCTCTTCCAGTACAAATGTTATCCTACTGTCAATTTTGTGGAAACAAACATCAGTTACGGGTTCTCATAGAATTTCAAATCCTATCCTCCCTTGAATCCCTTTAACCAAACGCGGCCTAAGCTTCTAATGGGACGGCCGGTATTCATTTTTTGGGTCAAGGTTTTTTAGGGTTAGTGACATGGGAAGTACAAGGGGCCGTCGCTGCATAGGCAATTATAGGTTGCATTTAAAAGTTCGGAGATGACGATCAAGGAGTTGATGCCACTTTATGCATAATCAATAGTTTGTACTCAGAATTTAGGCGGTACCGGAACAATAAGTTGGAACACTTTAATATGCTCAAAAGGTTAGGCCTCAGTGCCCTACAATATGATTTCTAAGAAAGAAATTGTTGATCAGAAAGGTGCCTCAGCGTGTAACAATATAAAAGACATACTGTCATATGCAGGTAGGACCAGCTCAAAGGATGCCAGAAGACATCACGAAGTTGAAAAATACACTACAATCTAAAAATACAATACAATCTCAATAATAAAAAGCAAGACCTTCCAGAGGGAACATCTGAAAGTAATGAATAAAATGTTAAGCAACCTTCTGAAATCAATGTAGTGCTATCACGTGCAAGATGAGAAATTTGTATACCCCATGCAACGGTTGTAATCAGCATATTATGTGAAAGATAGCACGGGAATCATAAACCATAACAAAGCATAAAATACCATAGGTACTTTGAGAGTCTCAAAAGAGGTAACAAGGGCATCGATAGTTAATAAGGTTTGCATAAATAAACAATCAAGAAGAAATTACACATTAAAGGAAGAAACTCCTAGAAAGACTGAAGAAACAAAATTACTAATCCTAGATGGTAGCACACTATTAACTGTAGGCATTTGTCATGAGGTCCATACTAGTTATTAAAACCTAAAACCAGGACGAGACATCTTGATATGCTTATCTCGTATAAGAATACATTTTGATGTGATTATCTCGTATAAGGATCGGCATATTTTTGTTGTAACTAGAAATTTTTTGTTAAAAAAATACTGAATATAAACCGGCAAGTAGTTCTCAGACAAAAGTATAGTGGCAAAACGATGAAATAGTCTTTGTTAGGTTTGGGTGTCGCCCGACTGCAAAATATGGTTTTATTAATGTGAAAACATATTATTCAGCCAACAAGAGTCTGTCAAACATCCCTTACTGAGTAATATACATATCTTCCCTGTTAACAAATAGACTACTATGCACACGGTTCCATAATCATGAAGTCAACGTCTTCGCACCACATGAAAAGTTCATGAAATACAACACTCAGATCATAATATGTCTACCAAATGATGAAGTTTCAAGGAAATAGAAGAGCTACACAAACTGGCGGAACAATGAAGGGAGAAAATGCTCAGCACGTAACTCGGGATAGAACCTGGAAGAAAATGCTCCATATGATACATAAAGTTCCATCGTGTTGCCATGTGGACACAAACAAGAGACAAGTGAATGCATCATCATTTGCAGCGGTGACAAGGCACCCTCGAGGGCGACAAGCAGGTCAGCTGACTTCACATTATAACACAGCGACTCCTCTCCTCAGTTGGTGGTGCTGTGGCTTGTTGCAACCTGTTTGGGTCTGCCGGGTTGTACGTAAACTCTGAAGTATCGAGGCCATACTGTTCAATTTGTTCAATTGCAACAGATGTGCACAAACAAGTCAAACTCAAATAGTTGGCAAGGCTGCATGTAAAAATCAAATAAATTATGATTTATGCCGTAGATATTTATCATAAACATCACCTTCTCCCTCATTCTAGTGCTCCAGGCATCATTCCTGCTAGGTCGTTGGTCAAGAGTGCCAACAACAGGTACCCCAGTCGCCGGAACATTTTGCCTACTTATGAGGGGCTGCCTAGCAGTGGACCTTGGAGCAATATACTCATCATCGCTGTCATACTCAGCTGGACTGTTTGCCGCTC
This sequence comes from Alisma plantago-aquatica, assembly GCA_963693085.1. NCBI lineage: Eukaryota > Viridiplantae > Streptophyta > Magnoliopsida > Alismatales > Alismataceae > Alisma > Alisma plantago-aquatica. The sequence continues at coordinate 654,341,444 of OY856413.1, read as the reverse complement.
TTACAATAAGAGCCAGGAAAAACGCTATTACCTGGAAGATTGGATACGGTGAACATAGGTCGAACACAAGTTCAAAATCATAAATTGAGGCTAGAGTACAGGTGCAAAAAAGAGTTCATAGAATATAAACATGATATCAAACAGCCAAATACATGAGACTACACAAATAAAGGGAACTCTGAGGGATTCCATAAAACGGATACCACTCTACATCTACATCTGATTGTTACCAAAAGTAGCCAAAACATTTTCATGGTCATGGTCTTTTAAAGAAGTCCCTCACAACACAATGAGATCTTCGAATAATGAAATTAGTCGGCCATTTAGTAATTTAAGCAGTAACAATTTCTATAGTGGTAATCACAAGTCCAAAGCTTCATCAGCAAGAAAAAGAACACTATTCAACCATTTAGTAATTTAAGCAGTAACAATTTCTATTGTTGGTATTCACAAGTTCAATGCTTCATCAGCAAGAAAAAGAACACTAGAAGTTTAACAAAGAAAATCAGTCAGGCACAGTGAAATGAAAAACAGCCTGAGCGGCACAGCCTAACAACCACTTAAAATAGCCCCTGAGCGCCAATTAGACGGATCCAAAACATTGGCCGCTTTTTGCCCTCTCACCCACTTAATCCAACACTTTTTGTCCGCTTATACCCTTTTTTTTTTAAATTACTGATGTAAGCATGTAATGTAAAGTAAATTATAAGGTATATACTATAAATGTTCTATGAAAAGTAGGGATGAGCATCGGGTCGGGCCGGCCTGCTCCGACCCGCGACCCAGCCCGCATAACCCGATCCAAACTTGAATCCGATTTATAATATGGGGGGTGGACCTAAAATTTGAAGTCATATTTTATTAGGACCGGTAAGGGCTGAGGTAAACCCAGGCCCGAAAATCCGAATACCCATATTAGATTTTATGTACATTGTATATGTAGACATTTATGTTTGTATTGAAAGGAAAATATACAGATTTCTTGATGCAATATGTAGTACGTATCCAACCAATGGCAACATAGATAATCCGTAATCAATCAACATGACTAGTGAATCGGTACTAGTAATATAACCATCATTGACTACTAGTAAGATAACATCATTGACCTAGATAGACGTACTTGATTTCTTTGTTTTGATCTCACTATGTCATTCAAATGGAACCTTTTGTTGTTTAGCTATGTATATTTTTTTTGGCATTCATACTTTGATTTGCAATGTATATAACACTCAGAAAAGTCATGTCATTAGCTTATTAAAGAAAAATAAAGAAGAACTAGCTCGGTGAATAGTAGAATCTGATCATTTTTTTACTCATATGCCCACATGTAGGAGACAAATGATCTTTTGCCCTTCCAACACCCATTCCATTGTATATACATATAGGACAAGGTAGCAAAAAGCCACAACATTCTAGATTCCACTGATTTTTTAAGTCTCGTACATTCACATGTATGAGAAATTTATTTGTTGATCTTTCAATATCCATTTTATTGCTATAGGGGATCACGCAACTAAGGTATAAATATTATTTTTTTTTTAGCAAAGGTATAAATATTATGGTTGCATAGATCATAAAGTATTTTTTTTAAGGTTGATCACAAAGTATATATCATGCTAATTTACTTTCATTATTAGCAAGTTAGATCTAGCAAAATTTGATAAGCTCATTCAATGTTATATGGGCAAACCCGAAACCCAGCATTCTTATACGGGCCGGGTACGGGCTGACATTTTTCAATTTTATCTGGGCCCAAACCGGCTTGCAACCCACTTTAAAATGTGAGTTTGGGTTTGGGACAGACAAAACCCGATATAGCCCAGCCCAATGCTCATCCCTAATGAAAAGCAGTAGTTCAAATTTAGAATGTGTATTTTCTATGTAAGTCGTAATAATAGGGTATTGTTGTAAATTATTAATGTATCAATTCAATTGTATGGAACAATTATCTAATTTAGAATGCCTACTTTGGTTAAATGTATTATTGTAATGTATGACTAACTGATGATATTGTTAGAATCATAGCATCTATGGGTCGGAGTCTATAGGCCCATGCAGAGTCTAGTCAAGTTCAGTCAAGTCTAGTCAGGTATGCAAGTCTCTAGAGTCGTATCCACCTTCTCCTATATAAAGGAGAGGGGTTTCTCTTGTATCTACACATTTATGAATATATCATCTATTCATTATTTTCCAAATATGATATCAAGGCCTTCTTTTCAGGGACTCTAATGCTAGAAAGAGAAAGCAACAAGTCCCTCCACCCATGGGCGGCGGCTGTTGTTATGGCCGACTGCGCGCAGGGCAATCTCCATAACCCTCTCTGGAGGGTGATCTTCGTTGTCCTCTGTCTCTGAAGGGCTTTCACCATCCAGATCTCTATATCGTAGATCCAACACCTAGTGTCCCCACGTGTTCATCTTTCGTCTTCCCCAAGCACGAAGTTCAGCCGCTCCCTCCATCAAGACAAAGTCCAGATTCAAGTCGTCACCCAACTTTCATCACCAAGATCAGCAATCACATGGTGGTCATTTACATATTGGAAGTCAACTCCATCATCTGTGTCGTCTTCTTCTCCATTGTGGAAGTCATTTCCACCATCCGGACCGTCACCTTTATAGTGGTGGAAGTCATCTCCACTCGGATCATCGTCTCATCTTCATAGTGGTGGAAATCATCTTCACCTGGATAGTCGTCTACATCATCCGCATTGTCATCTATGGTGGAAGTCATCTCCACCGGGATCGTCATCTTCAGCATCTGGATCATCGTTTAGGAGGCTTATTTCTAGAAGATGAGTCGTCCATGAAGTTAGGGCGAAACATTTCTAACGTTTCACATGATATATTATCTCGGCGATGCAGAACACGGCATTTTCCGCAATCAACACATTGTGTCATCATCCGGTAGCGTAGGGTTTCATCCAAGCCACAAGTTACACGTCGTGTCATAAACCAAGACGGCATGTTGACGGAAGTCAATTTCACACCTATATGGCGTGTTGATGGAAGTTAGTTTCACGCCTACACGACGTGTCAGCAATCAACTTAGTGTGTTTGACAGAAGTTAGTTTCACGCCTACACGAAGTGTCAACAATCAACACGGGATGTTTACGGAAATCAATTTCACGCTTACATGGCATGTCAGCAATCAACACGGCGTGTTGACGGAATTCAATTTTACGCCTACACAGTGTGTCAACAATCAAACATGCGTGTGGCTATTAGGGTTTGCAATTCAATGGGCGGCAGCGACATCTTCAAAGGGCGCGTCCCAAATCAGTTCTTCAGGCATCTTCAGAGGTCAAATCAGAAGCTCCCTAACAAGAAAAAGATTTATCTTTATCGGATCTATTTGTCGATTTAGTCCTCCAAAAGAATCTGGTTGTAAAAAGATCCATTTATATACTTATCATGATCTTGTAATTGGGTCACATTACATCAAATCTGATTATTGGTCCATCTACTGCAACTTCCTCATCAAGTAAACCTTTGTGAAGCATCGTGAAGTCCTATACTCACATGTGTGACACAATTCGCTCGCAGGCACAAGATCTACCTCGTGTGCGAGAATTCATCCCTATCAAGCACAACATCAAGCTTTCTTAAGGGAGAGGTCAAGTTCTCTTAAGCCCGTTGAGCAATGCAACACACAACTTCTCCAGTGCTTTCTCTAGTCATTTCTTCCCTCTCCACCCCGTGTCCCCTAATGTCACAGGGGAGTTTCTCTTGTCTTTGTCCACCCCAACCACTTTCGTCGTCTCCTTGTGGTTGGTGTGTGGGGGAGAGATAGAGGAGATGAGAAGAGGAGGATGAGGAGAGAATTCAAAACTCAAAAGAGGAAAGAGGAAGAAGGACATTGTCTTCATAAGGAGTTTTGCACTTAACATGTTGTCCAAATCTCACCCTTCATCTCAAGGTGAATGTCCATCCTCGTCGTTCAAATCCCGAGTTGCCAAGCATTGATCTGTCATTTAGAATTCATCTTCTCGCATCATCGCCAGTTGAAGAAGATGATTTCACATATCAATTGGATGTCATCGGCGTTCTACATTTGGAAAATATGTATCTTCATAGGCCATGTCTTGGTCATTCTACTCTGGAAACACTTCAGTCTGCAAGTAGTGGAGCATCTTGGATTATGAGAACATTTGGTTGTGTGTCGGTCTGGCACGTCTGTGTTTTACAGAAGATCATTCATTTAGCTACATCATTTATGTTTCCTTCTTGTTCGTTTGTGCCTTATCAAGCACGTTGATGTTCGTCTGTGCCATGTCCAACAGGTTGACGTCCATCTGTGCCCATGTCGATGCTCGTTTGTGCGAAGCAGGTTGCTATTTCTTCATGCCTTGTCAAGCACTGATACCTAGGTTATCATAGTGTGGTCTTCTCTTGGAAACTATTTCAACGACAGTAGCAACTGAGTCTGTGACTCAGATGATCTTCGCATGTTCCTTCAGCATACTCCAAGTCTCTAAGATACAACCTCCAATCTAGTCAAAGCTCTAGATGTTTCAATGACTCGGTGTTTATCAATTTCAGGGGAAGTTTCAAAGTCAAAGATGCCAAAGATATTAAAGTGTGGGGAAGTGCACATGTCGTGCTAAGTCAAGGGGATATCATGTTTTAGTCATAACTTTTTTATCTTGTTTTTGTCTATCATCCAAGTTGGGCATGTGATTTTCCATGCTCCAACTTACGGCGGAGTATTAGAAGTATAAGTCATATCATATATGGTCTGGAGTTTGTCCCATAGAGTCTAGTCAAGTTTAGTCAAGTTTAGTCAGGTCTGGAAGTCTCTATAGTCATATCCACCTTCTCCTATATAAAGGAGATGAGTCTCTCTTGTGTTTTACACAGTGAAATGAAAATCGGCCTGAGCGGCCGCTTAATCGGCCCAGCACTCCGGCCGCTCGATTTTCCCCAAAATCGCTGGTTAGATGTGTTAGATTAAACCGCCCACTTAATTCCCAATTTTCCCGATTAATCGGCCACTTACAGGGGATAAAAATCGCCCGCTTTAACCCATTTTTTGGAGAAAAAAACGTCCAGCTGGACCTCGAAAAGGCCCATAATTTACTGGACTTGTTCCTAATCGACTTTTCTACCTATCTATATGCATGCTAAAGTCTGTAAATCGAGGTATAATAGTTATATCCTTGGTTGAATATAGTTATGTATGCCATTATTTGTTGCTTGCATAATCTATATCTTCTACAAGTTTGTATTTTGTTTTTGTGAGAGACTTTTTATAATGAGTTATGCTCTGAAGTACTGTGTAACTACGTTTTTATGTTCATCAATCACCTACTATCTTACTTCTCTAGTATTAAATACTAATCTATTGCTGATTTAGATGATCAGCATACTGCTGTAGCCTGTATCGACGGATACCATAAGTCTATTGTTTAATGTTGAGCTATGTAAACATACGATAAGTCTATTGTTTAAGGTCTTAAATTTATGTAATTTATGTGTATTTGTTCAATCATAATTTTTTACTTGTGTTATAAACTATTTGAGTGTTTTATATTATTCTGTAGGTGTTTAGATAAATATAAAATTTCCTAAAAATATAATATATGTATACATATATGTGTAATTTTGCATAAAACTACATAGAAAATTGAAATCCGTTTTTTCAAAAATTGCCCGCTTACCGCTTAACCAGTTACAAGATGTCGTCCGCACGCTTACCGCTTAATGTTTTTTAAAACATTGATCTTACACATTGTGAATATATCGTCAATTCATTATTTCCAACAGATATGTTTTGATAATATATAAATGTAAGAAGTTAGTAAGGTAACTATGCTAGCTCTATTCTTTACTGTTAGCTATGTAACATGTGATGCAAAATTGTTGTTGTATAATGTATATACACTTATTATTTTATAATTGTGTAGGGTGTTTTAGCGAAGACAAGTCTATTGTTTACTAAATTATAGCTATAACCATCGTTTTATACTTGTGTTATAAGCTATTACGGTGTTTTGCATTGTTATCTAGAGTGTTTAGATATGTATAAAAGTTTCAAGATTTATATGATTTCTATACGTTTGTAATTTTGCATAAAACTATATCGGTGAAATTAAAACCGACTTTTTCAAAAATCACCTACTTGGCGCTTAAGCAGTTATAAGGTGTTGTCCGTGCTATTGGCACTTTATGCTTTTTAAAACATTGGTCAAGCATGTTGGTGCGCGACGGGTTATGTTTAGAAAATAGAGAATGTATGTTTTCTCAAGTTGGTAGCAGTGATTGGTCCGGACTGGTTATTTAGCATCTCATATTTGATCATATCTCAACCACCTAATTTGTTGGATAACACCAAGCCCAGCCATTATCAGTGCCTTAAATCAGCACAATTAGTTGTGAGTTCATTCTGATATTTTCAGGACACTTGGATCCTGAGGCGATAAATTCATCTTCTCTGCCCCCTTCTCCACACGCTGCACCATCAATGGGTATAGGCTAAATGAAGACTCTGACCCATTCCAATTCCTTCCCTACTATCTTGCTAGCCCAACTACCAGCATTCATTTCTTCGTCAAGCCAGAAAGAAACTGACTCGTGTATGCACATATCATAATATTCCTCTACTAGTGTTACAAGTGGTAAAGTTCACTATAAAGCGCTGCACTTTCATAAGCAAAGCCTTAGCAAACAGTATTGTCATGTGTGGCATCCCATTCCAAATACAATATGCAACAAGCTGCTAGGGCATCCCAGGTGCAAGCAAAATCTCCGCATGAACCCCCTAATAGCATTTTGCTCATTTGACCATCGTCACCGCCTCCTGCAGCTACTAAGGTTTAACAACACATGGTCAATTCATTTCCGTCATTTCCTACAAAATACCGGTGCAAGAAGATGCATCAAAATTCCTACAAAGGAGCAAAGCCCTCTCTACTAAAGAACAAGATGTGCAGTCGACACATGCGCATTCGGCCCATATTCAAGCTTAAAAGCAATCGAGGTGAGCTCAATATTTTATATTAAGTATTTTACTAAAAGTTAGGACTCCATTGTCACGAGTTGTCGGGGTTTTGAATCCGATTAGTTTTAGATTGTCAACATCAGGGCTTTGTACATGTAGTTGATTGATCTCAGAATCTATTTTTTGTTATTATCTACAATCCCTTCTTCCTCTTGGTGTGTCATGCCAGTTGGTATCAGAGCAAAGCCTTAATTGTCATCAAGGTTTAATCCACCCTTCTCCGTTCGCATGTGACCCCACAACATTACCCTCCCTACTTGTGGCATCACTTTCCTCCCATTGATCAAGAAAAGGTAGGAAAACTTGATACATGCCTCTTCTAGAGTCTGCTTTGATAGCAGCATAATAGATGATGAAAGCAACTGACCAAATCAGTGGCACATTTGTAACATGGAAACTCATGTATTCATCCAACAGAATCTATAAGTTCAAAAAGCATGTCTAAACTAATGGAAGATTCTCTCAAAATATGTGGCTCTTATCCACCATACTCAATTATACAAGCAAATAATCCAAGTATAAGTATTAATCCTTGTAAAACAGTGTATCATAACAGAAGAAATTCAGTGTCAAACTATCAAGTGCCACCCTACTTGGATATTGGCATTAACAATACAAGAACACAGACCATATGGTATTTTAGTAAATAAGAGGGAGTTGGGGGACAGCGGAAATGGCATTGGTGGGGAACAAATTTCCACAAAACTGAAACTTAATGATCATACTCAGCCTAGATAAATGCCCCATGGCTATTATTAATAACAAAACAACTTAAACCATATTGATGTGACCATTGTGACCAATCACCTGATTAATGACAATAAAATAAGAAATCTCATTTGAACTAAAAGAAGTTACCAATTAGACCCTTCAAAATGAATGATTCCTTGGAAATACTAATAAGTCCCCAGAATTAACTTAAAACGCCTTTCGTAGGCTTGGAAACACTTATAACTCCCAAGAATTTACTTAAACAACTTTTATAGGTAATTATATCTGATTAATCCTAATCAGGCTCTAGCAGGATTTTCTTTATTACCTCCACTCCCCTCATATTGGAGAGACAAGCCTTCAGAAAAATGATGTTTCTATATTGTCAACATTTGCAATAGTGATGACGATCAGCGCCTAACTAAGGTTCTAGATAATGTTGTATCCTGGTATATCAAGCTTAGAAACACTAATAAATCCCTAGAATTTACTTAAACAACTTTCATAGGTAGCTATATCAGATTAATCCTAATCAGGCTCTAGCAGGATTTTCTTTATTACATCCACTCCCCTCATCTTGGAGAGACGAGCCTTCGGCGAATGGATGTTTTTATATTGTCCACATTTGCATTAGTGATGACAATCAACGCCTAAGGTTCTAGACAATGTTGTATCATGGTATATCATTGTAGCCGCAGTCAAAGAAGAGACTTAAAGCAGCACAGTGTGGTTCGCGTAGAGTTTCAAAGGCAATAATTGTGGTCTAGAAGTGACCTCAGGCAGTGGACCAAGAAACATCGGGGGTGTGGATGTCCTCTTGTGACACCCGACAATGTAGGTTTCATTAAGTCAGGAGGTTGTGAAGTTGTTTATCTCCAACAACGAAGACCGAGCTTATGATGTCGTCCTCATCTAGAATTGTGACTTGGTCATCACTGTCACCGATGTTGGTGTTGTAACTTTCATTAGGCATCATGATGTGTTGATGAAGAGCAGACCGAATCTCAAATCAAAATTTTGTGTTCCAAATTCAAAGTGAAATTGGTCCAACAGGGTAGTAGATGTCCATCAAGAGTTGTCACGGTTAATGGTTAATAATTCAGAGTCACAAATGTCTCAAGGCAGCGAGGGAGAAATCTAACCACTATTACTTGTTTTGGGGAAAATCTCCCCCTACCACATTAGCGAGCATGTACGGTGCATCAGTGTTCCCAGTGACGATTGGGAGGGGTTGTGTCACCTTCTTCCTTTGATGGCCCTTACAAGAAAAAAAGGGGTGTCTGACGACCCTCTAGTTGCTAGAGGTTGGATGGCTCATGGCGCCAAACTCCAATCGATGGCTCAGGTCTTACTAGTTGTCACAAGAAAAAAGGGGGTTATGTGCCCTCACTAATTATCTAATGACCGCATGTCCTACCAAGGTAGGCCACTATGGCCTTGGGAAAGTGGATCTAAGGTGAATTTGGCAATAATTGGTTTTGAAAATACAGTTGTGTCCGCTTATATTCGGTGGTGGTACATTAAGGCACCATAGCACCCGCTTCATCGTCATCATCTAAGCCTCAATCCCAACCATGCTGGGTTCTAATGGATTCTCCTTTTGCAATTAGTAGCTTTGTTATGGATCATATACTGACCCAAATGTAAAGATTCAAAATCTCTCCTTATGAGCTCTTCCAAGTTAATTTAGGCATGCCTCGTCTTCTTTTAATTGTGCTCAACTCAATAGAATTGCTTCCAAAAGGTGCATTAATCAGTCTGTGTTGCATATGTTCATACCGTCTTAGGAGACACTCAGGCAACTTATCTACAATATTAGGCTCAGACAACTTTTAGCCTAATATAGTCATTTCTCAAGCGGTCTTTCCTTATCTTCCCACATCCATGTCAAGATATGTATTTCAGCCACAACCCATAGCATCCACTTGAAAGAGGAAAATTAAAAAATAGGTTTCGTTAAGCACAAAGCGGGAAGCAGTTGACCCTCCTTGCCACTTTTAAGGAAGTTGATACCTTCTTAAAAAACATCAACAAAGCCTCAGTCCCAACATGTTGGGGTCGGTTACATGGATCCTTCGTTTCCATTAGGCTCTATCATGAGTCATTCTGATCGGGATGTAAAGATACGAAATCTCTCTTTATAAGCTCTTCCCATGTTAATTTAGGCCTTCCTCTTCTTCTATTAATTGTGCTTGACTCAATAGCATTGCTTCGTACAGGCGCATATCTTCTTAAAAGACAATATAGAAAAATATTATTTACATATACAAATACGAAATTTACAAAATAGCACTCAGCAAGAAGGATTATGATTTGTGCCACATATGATCAAAACTAAATAGAAATGCTTGATATTATTATGCATCAATCACATATGAAACTAGTTGAATACTATATGACATTATTTAGCCGAAGCATGTACAACATCAATAAGACTTAACTAAACGGGAAAAAAATGAAATTGCATTTGATGCATCTACTATTACTATATTATAGATATAAGTAAGGCAATTTCTTAAGATTAGTACTAAACATAATTGTTTAAATATAAATAATAAATAAAATCTCTATAATCATTAAAATGAATCCTTAATGCAATATGAAATATCCAATCCAATAAAAAGGAGACCCACGATTATTGCGGCAAAAAAAAAAATATCTAATCCAGCAAACATAATGGACCCAGAACAGTAAACAATTGTGCATTCTAGACTATAACATCCCAAATATTAAAGTGTTGTTAATGCGCCTGTTACTAGGGAGTAGGGAAAATGCATCAAACAATAGGTAATTAATAGTAGGTTGCTAGATTTTACCCTTAAAGTAGACTGGATGACTAACTTATTCAACAAAGTTGTCATCCTTAACTTCACACCCATTAACATTGATTACAACCTCCTATAGACACTTATTGAGGAAGCTAGTAGGGGATTTGATTTTCATACACATACGAATAGTAGTGCCACCCCTTCCTTTGCAGGTATCATTGCTTAGATGGAGAAGGAAGAAGCACAAAAAAGAGAATTTTTTTGTCGGTGTTGTTGCTTGTGTTGTTAACCGTAGTGATTTGAAGAAGATTCTTTGTTGGTGACCTCAACTCCAGCAGACACGGTGATTGTACAGAGAACCCTTGATGTCACTTTCTCAAAGGGGAAGGCACGCCGCCCAACAAAGAAGTCATACCACTCTAAATAGAAATTTGAAATTTGAAGAATCCTATCTTATTAATAACTCATAAGTCCTAACTTCGCAGCTTCTATTTTTTGAAATTATGTGTCACATGTGCAGTCTACCATAAAGCGGCAGAAGCAGTCCGCGGGCCCGATTAAGAGGAAAAAAGCAGGTGCAAGTGGGATAAAGTGAGCACTTTGCGTCAAATCACTCCACATGCCGCTTGACTTAAATTCCTACTGGTAATATAATTGTTTCATATTCCTAGTATTTCATTATGATATTTATCTTTACTGTTGAACTCTTATGTAGTTTTCTCAATTGTGTTAATAATAAAAGGAGAGGTAGCGCATTGCTCCTCTCACATGTTGCACATCGCAGCACCCTAATCCTCAATTATCGTACATGGTATCAGAGCAGTCCGATCCGAGGGAAGCGTAGCAGTCGGCCCTAACCAGCAGCAACACCGTCGGCCACCAGGGCCAACCGAGCCGCCACCAGGGCAGCAGCCACGTGGGGCAGGCAACACAGCTTCCATCGAGGCAGGCCCAGCACAGCCGCTGTCGGGGGCCAACCACGGCCGATTGTTCGGCCGAGAGGCATGGGCGTCTTCGGATCTTTTCGACGGAGTTCTAAAACTCTAAATCAAGTGGTCCGCCTCTACGTAGAGATTTCCCAATCACATCTCCATGTGTGATTAGGAAATATTCGCTTGGAGGTTGTTGATGTGTCAGAAACGTATCATCTAATCTTTCGTAGAGTGAAATGTATCTCTCTATCAGTCCTTTTCTCATTGTGGTGTGTATCTCTCTGTCACTCATTTTCTCATCGTGACGTGTATTGTTCTGTCACATCGTTCGTCAACGAGACGTGTATCTCTTCGTCATCGTCTCCATCACAGGTGAGTTATGGAGGATAATAAAGCTTTTGTTGTTTACAACGAGATGTCACTAATTCCTTCCATCAAGTTGAGTGGGAAGAAATTTATGTTGTTGATAAATGTTATCCATAACGTACTAGAGTCCAGAGATAAGGCAAAGCACGTTGATTTTGATCCTCCAGCCACCACTGACAAGGGATATGCAGAGACGAAGCGTAATAACAACCTGGTGAAGACATGGCTGTGGGGGAGTATGGAGTCTGGTATTGCTACTAGGTTCATGTTCTACTCCACTGCAAAGGAAATATGGGATGTTGTTAAGAAGCACTACTCTCCAGAGAAGAATGTCTTGCGTCAATTTCATGATATATGATCTTTTTTTGCCGAGTGACAGGGAGACGGATTATTGGAGGAATACTTTAGGACAATTCAGTCTATTGCTCAAGAGCTAAGTTTTTATCATCATGTGACTATTCAAGAGCAGATCAAAGATAGAGATGACCTAGTTACAGCCAAGTTCTTATATGGGATGAGCCCTTCTTTCAGTTCTGCACTGGAGTGTTATTCTGGCTGCTGTTAAACTTCCTAGCTTGGAGGAAGCTTACTCCAGGATTCTACAATCCAACTTTGAATCTGTGCAATCTACTGCGGCTCCTTTGGTGAATCTCAGACATCCATTGTTGCTGCAATTAGAGGAGGATGTACGGGTGTTGGATTAGGAGGGTCCACAGGCCCAAGTGGACCTTCTGTGGTCGTCCAGGACATACTGTTGGGAAGTGTTGAAAGAAACATGGAAGACATGTTGTGCCGCCTGCTGGGACAGCCCATTTTACTAAAGGCAATGAGTCGTATGAACCTACTATTGCTACACCTACTTCTTCTACTTCTGGAGCCCCTGATATCACTCTCACCAAGAAAGAATATGATAGATTTATTCTTGTCACTCAGCATCTGAGCATGGGAGCATCTCTTTCAGCTCACTTAGCTTCTACCACTGGTAATCAACTTCTTCTTTCCTGACTTCCAATTCTTCTCCTTCTTGGGTGGTTGACTCTGGAGCTTCGCAGCATATGATTGGTATGAGGAAACTACTTCACTCCACTAACTCATATATCCCGCATGAGTCTGTGACATTAGCTGATGGATCTGTGTGGAAAGTATTAGTCAGGGATCAGTTTCTCTTACTCTAAAGATTAACCTTAAATCTATATATTATATGCCTGAATTTCCATTCAATCTTCTTTCTATTACAAAATTAATTGATACTATGAAATGTAGAGTGACGTTCAGTCCTTCTTGTTTTGTATTACAAGATCTCAAGAGTATGAGGACGATTGGTGGGGACATGGAATGAGGTTTCGTCGAAATCATCGAAATTTCGCTCGAAATTTCGATTTCGATGCTATCTGGTACCGAAACGTGCGACTGTTTCGATTTCGATGAGTTTCGCCAAATTTCGACGATTTCGATAAATTTCGCCAAATTTCAATGAAAATTTCGATAATTGCAATCCTTGTTGTTATTGTTGATTTTTGAAGAGGAGCAAAGGGGATTGGGGTCATTTCACCATTTAGTACTCATACATAGTATATACTTATAGTATATCATAATTGCATTGCATTTCCCTAATATTTTCTATTCAAATTATTAAATACTTATGTGATGCATGCTATTTTAGTTTCTGCAATGTGGATGACATGTATCCTAGTGGTGATTTATTAGACAATGAGGGTGCTAGGAAGCCAACCACACCAACAAATGATGATTTAGCTTGGAAACATTGCACTAGTATTCTTGGGACCAATGAAATGGTTGACTATTGAGTCAATATCAGCAACAAACTATAAACCCAAGTAAAATGTGTGGGATGCCCTACATATCCAATATTTGATATTATAACACAAACAAGTACATGCATGTATATAGCTCATACTTACAAAATTGCATAACTTAATTCCTACATTTTGTCATCGAAATCCTCAAGAAACAGGACAGTTCCCTTACCTCCCACATGAAGGACCCCCTCCCTAACCTACCCCCACATAAAATTTTATTGCATAAAATGATGCATTTAGGTGTAGAGATCACACCTGTAAAATTTCATAAATTAATTCATTCATTTTGGCGTCGAAACGGGCATGATTGCATTTATCGAAATTTTTGTCGAAATTTTCATAAATTTCGATTTCCATGCTGTCGAAACGGTATCGAAATCGGATACCTCGTTCCTTGGGTGGGGGCCTAGGAAAGGTGATCTCTACCTCTTTCATGGTGCAAGTCTGCCTCGTCAAGTTTCTGCTGCTCCGGCTCCTGCTATCCTTTTGAGCGGTTCTCCCTTACAGTGGCACTACAGATATGGTCACCATCCAACAATACTAACAGGTGTATCACAGACAAAGCAGACCAGATCATGATGACGTAGCAACTCCAATTCATGAGCTTTCCCCATCTTCCTCTGCTCAAGAGAATCCTGAAGATCTATCTCATCTCAATGTTCCCACTGATGTCCACAAAAGTATTCGCACTTGTACTGTTCGGCATCCTATTGCGAGTGTTTGTTGTTTGTCCAATTTATCTAAGCAATCTCGCTCCTTGGCTCTTGGAATGAATCTGTGATAATTCCAAAGAGCCATGTCGATGCTATGAAGGATGTTGGTTGGTTACAGGAAATGAATTCTGAAATGTCTGCACTTACTCAGAATGAAACATGGGAGCTTACTGATTTTCCTGCAGACAAGAATATTGTGGGCAACATATGGGTATTCATTGTCAAACATAATCCAAATGGTTCCATAGAGAGATTGAAAGCTAAACTGGTAGTGAAAGGATATACTCAGACATATGGGGTTGATTTCTTTGAAACCTTCTCACATGTGGCTCGTCTTAATTTTGTAAGGATTATTGTCTCCCTGGCTACCACCTTTGACTGACCACAATTTCAGCTCGATGTCAAACATTTCTTCCTACATGGTGATCTACAGGAAGTAGACATGGAGCAATCTCCTGGATTTGTTGCTCAGGGGGGAGTGTTAGAAGGTGTGTAGGTTGAAGAAAGTCATTCATGGTTTGAAACAATCTCCTCGAGCTTGGTTTGATAAGTTCAGTGCTATTGTTTTACATACGGGCTTCTCACATTCTGTGACCGATCATTCCTTGTTCTATTCTAGTTCTTCTGTTGGATCTATTATTATTGCAGTATATGTTGATGACATTGTTATCACTGGCAGTGATTTCGTAGGCATATCCAATGTGAAGGACGGATTGCGGAAGCACCTTCATACGAAGGATGTGGGAAAATTGAGGTATTTTTTGGGCATTGAAGTACTTCGATCTCATACAGGTACTAATTTGTCTTAAAGAAAATATGCGCTGGATCTACTTCATGAGACAGGAATGAGTGAATCCAAGCATGTGTCTAATCCTATGGACTGTCATGTGAAGGAAAATGTTGATGATATTGATTATTCAGATCCGTGGTGCTATAGGAAGATTGTTGGTAAACTGATATGACATTTCCTTTGTTGTAGGGGTGGTGAGTCAGCATATGAGCTCACCAAAGCACTCACATTGGACAGCAATCTATCGTATTCTAGGTATTTGAAAGGAGCTCCTGGAAAAGGAATCACATACTATAGATCTGAGACTCCTCAGTCTACTCTAGTTCTTATTGGCTATGCAGATGCAGATTGGGTTGGTAATCTGAATGACAGGAGGTCTACATCTGGGTATTGCACCTTTCTAGGAAATCATCTTATCACCTGGAAAAGCAAGAAGCAAAATGTTGTAGCTCGTTCTGGCATGGAAGCTGGGTATAGAGCAATGGCTCATGCCTGTTGTGAGTTACAGTGGGTCCAATCCGTGCATTCTAAATTGCAAAATCTAGTGATGTCTCTTGTAGAGCTCAGATGTGATAATCAAGCTGCTATCTATATTGCAAAAAATCCAATTTTCCATGAGCACACTAAACATATAGAAGTTGATTGTCATTTTATCAGAGATCAAATCAAGAATTGGAAAGTGGTGACTCATATCAGATCTGAAGACCAACTTGTGGATGTTCTTACAAAGCCACTGGGTCTAGCAATGTTTCAGAGTCTTAGTCACAAGTTGCGCATACATGATGTGTACGCTCTAGCTTGAGGGTGGTGTTAATATAATTGTTTTATATTCCTAATATTTTATTATGTTATTTATCTTCATTGTTATACTCTTTTCCCTGTTGTGTTATTAATAAAAGGAGAGGCGCATTGCTCCCCTCACACGTTGCACATCGCAGCACCCTAATTCTTAGTTCTAGTACACCTACAATATACCCATGTTCACGCTTAAGAGGCCACTTCAAAGCCTTTTTTATTCATGAAAAAAATAAAAATATAAGAATGAAGAAAAAGAAAAGAAAAGAAAGAGGAGCCTATGTTGGGTGCATAAGAATCAAGGAGAACGAGGGAAAGAAATGGAAGGGGAGGAAGAAAAATAGTGGTGATGGCAAGATATTGTATGAATAGTACTTTAGCAAACTCACTTCGAGTGGATCTAACTTAGGGTTTAGATCCTGTTACAATATATTCCTGTTTTATATATTCTGTTAATTGTTTTGTTATTTCCATATTATATGTGGACCTCTCTGTAATTGTTTCAATGTTATATATATGAGGGTGCACACATTGTGCAACCCTACGCTTCCCAAACCTGCTTTGTGTTTCACATGGTACCAGAGCAGTAGATCCAGTCCGCCGTCACCCTCCCTTCCCTTCCCTCTCTCTCTCTCTCCCCGCCCCCCCCCCTCCCCACCGCGCCGCCGGCCAGCAGCACAGCAGCCGCCGGGCGGGCCGCCGCAGCAGCCGGGCGGGCAGCCGACAGGTTCCAGCCGCCGAGCTAGCCGGGCTAGCCGCCGGGGCCGGGCGCCCCTCCGCCGCCGGGGCCGGTGCGCCTCCGCGGTTTCTAGCCGCCGGTTCGTTGGCTCTGTGAAATCCTCCAGCGCTCCGGTGGCTTGAAGACGTAGACCGTTAGTTTCGGTCTCTTGCATGCCTGCCCGTGTAGGCCGTTGTGCCACCGGGTTCTGTTCTGCGCTTCGGCGTAGACCGTATGTGAGAGGTCTTCTCCGTGTTCTTTGTGCCTGTTGTGTCTGCCTGACGGCGTAGACCGTCTACTGCCTGATCGTGCCTGTTCCTGCTGTACCTACTGCTACCATGGCGTCTTCGCATGATGACTTCCGCCGTCAAGTTACTACTGTGAAGCTTGATGGGCGCAACTACCCACACTGGGTCTGCTCCATGACGATCTATGCCAGATCCCAGGGCAAGTACTCACATCTTATCCGTGCGGGTCCGGCCGCACCTGCCGAGGACGCTGATGCTAAAGATGTGAAGGCGTATGACGACTGGGTTCGTGATGACTCCACCGTGATGACCTGGATTCTCAACAGCAGCATTGAGAAGATCAGTGTCACACTTCTTCACCTGCCTACGGCGAAGCAGATGTGGGGATCAGCTCGCCGGTACTTACTCGCACAGTCAGAACCCCAAGAAGGTGTTTGACATCACCAAGCAGTTGGGACGTCTACAGTTCACGGGACAGATATTGCGGATTACTTCTCTGACTTCACTGGTTTATGGGGTGAGCTGGAATCCTATCACCCTCTCTCCACGGACCTGGCTACTATGCAGCGTCAGCGCCAGGAGCTTCAATTGGTTCAGTTTCTCTGTGGATTGCCCGAGTCATATGCTGGAGTTGTGGACCAGATCCTAGCTAGTGACCCTCTGCCGTCACTACAGAGTGCCTACAAACGCCTTCAGCGTTTGCCTTCGTCGTCTTCTTCTCTGACTACTGATGTTGGAGACTCTTCGGCCCTTGCCGCAGCTTCTGGTCGTGGTCGCGGTCGTGGCCGTGGTCGTTTTACTGAGAGCCGCCCTCCCCTGGGTGGAGGACGAGGACGGGCTGCTCCTGGTCGTGGAGCCTCTTCTACTGCCCCTACTGCTGGTCCGCGTCCTCAGTCAAGACAGCGCCTTTGTACCTTCTGTGGCCGGTCCAACCATATTGAAGAAAAATGCTGGGAGAAATATGGTAAGCCGGCGTGGGCCAATGCAGCTGCGGACTCCACTCCTACTGCTTCAGAGGGAACGACTCCGTCTACTGACTCTGCCTCCTCGGGTGCGACTGCTGACTACATCCGTGCTGAGGTGGAGCGTCTTCTTCTTGAGCGCGCTGGTGCGTCGTCTCAAGCTTCGACTAGTGGAGCTCATGCTGCCACTTATTCTGGTTATGACACTGCCTTTCTGAGCTCTTCCTCTACTCCTGGTAATACTAAGTGGGTCATAGACTCCGGTGCCTCCTCGCATATTTCTGGAAATAGATCAATGTTTCACAAAGTTTTTAAACCTGCTAGACCCTCTTTTGTTATGTTGGCTGATGGTTCCAAGTCTGCAGTGGTTGGAGTAGGGGATATTTCTTCTGACTTTCTGCTGAAATCTGCCTTATATGTGTCGCGATTTCCTTTGAATCTGTTGTCTGTTAGCAAGATATTGCGGAGCTTACAGTGTAGTCTGACTTTTATTCCTGGTTCTTGTGTTTTTCAGGACCTTCGCACGAGGATGAAGATTGGTGGGGGGTATGAAGGTGCTGATGGACTCTTCTATCTGGATCAATTGCCTAAAGCTGCTAAAGCATCTGTGACTTCTGCATTATCTACCTCAGTTTCTGCATTACAGTGGCACTACCGGCTGGGCCATCCCTCATCTGAGAAGCTTCGATATTTAGTGTCTGATCTTGGCGTTTGTCGTTTTCAGTGCGAGTCATGTCAACTTGGAAAACAAACTCGTGTTGTTTATCCTAGACGCAGTCAAATTAGCAGTAAAAATATATTTGATATAGTGCATTCTGATGTATGGGGACCTTGTCATGTGCCTAGCTTATCTGGTCATAAGTATTTTATTCTGTTTATTGATGACTTTTCACGGACTACTTGGTTATTTACGATGAAAAGTAGGTCCGAAGTCTTGTCTGTTATCAAGTTCTTCTTTGCTGAAATAAAAACTCAATATGGTATGCCTGTCAAAATTTTTCGTACTGATAATGCACTGGAATTTGTTAAAAAAGATGTGGATGTTTTTTGTAAATCTGTGGGTACAATACATCAGACCTCATGTGCTTATACACCCCAGCAAAATGGTGTGGCTGAGCGTAAAAATAGACATGTGTTAGAGGTTGCTAGAACTATTATGATGCATGCACATGTTCCTCGCTCGTTTTGGCCTGAGGCTATATTGACTGCTTGTTTTCTGATAAATCGAATGCCATCATCTGTGATTGGAAACAAAATACCTATTCAGGTGCTTCAACCCGATATTCAGCTATTTACTGTGCCTCCTAGGATTTTTGGATGTACCTGTTTTGTACGGTTAGTTGGACCTACTTCTGATAAATTGTCTCCTCGTGCTGAGAAGTGCATGTTTTTGGGATATTCCCGTACCCAGAAGGGATATCGGTGCTACAGTCCTACTGTAAGAAAAGGTTTACTAGCAGTGATGTGGTTTTCTTTGAAGATACTCCTTACTATTCGGCTCGTGGTGACAGTTTACAGTCTGATCTTATTGCTTCACCTCTACCTGTTATTTCTGAATGTGTGCCTGACACTACTGACAAAGTCACTACTGAGGCTGATAAGCCTCCTCTTATAGTTTATCAACGCAGGAACAGAGTGCCTTCTACTCAAGATATCCCCCATGAAAACCAATCTTCACCTCTAGAAGGTTCTGCTACACCTGAGGTACCTTCTGATCTTCATTTACCCATTGCTCTTAGAAAGGGTACTCGTTCCTGCACATCACACAGTATTGCTCAGTTTGTTTCTACTGACCATCTGAATGTTCATTCTAGCAATTTTGTATATGCCTTGTCTGTTGTTGTTGTTCCAAAGAATATCCAGGATGCTCTACAGAGTACTGGTTGGTTGTCTGCTATGAAGGAGGAGATGTTAGCTCTTGCTGAACGAGATACTTGGGAGTTGGTGGATCCTCCTCCTCAGTGCAAACCTGTAGGTTGCAGATGGGTGTATGCTGTGAAATATCAACCTGATGGCACTGTTGAAAGGCTCAAGGCACGCTTAGTTGCTAAAGGCTACACCCAGACGTATGGTATTGACTATTTTGAGACATTCTCTCCTGTTGCTCGCCTTAATTCTGTTAGAATTCTTCTGTCTGTTGCTGTTAATCTTGACTGGCCTTTGTTGCAACTTGATGTCAAAAATGCCTTCTTGTATGGTGACTTACAAGAAGAGGTCTATATGGAGCAACCTCCTGGGTTTGTTGCTCAGGGGGAGTCTCACAAAGTTTGCAGATTAAAGAAGTCTATTTATGGGCTTAAGCAGAGTCCCCGGGCTTGGTTTGATAAATTGAGCAAAATTATGATTGATTTTGGGTTTCTGCGATCTCAGGTGGATCATTCTGTTTTTACCAAGAAGACTTCAGCTGGTATTATTATTCTGATTGTCTATGTTGATGATATTATCATATCTGGCAGTGATTCTCTTGGTATTCAGGCTACTAAATCTTATCTGGGCAAACACTTTGCTACTAAAGATTTGGGCAAACTTAGATATTTTCTGGGCATAGAAGTTTCTAGAAATTCTAATGCTCTTGTGTTGTCTCAGAGAAAATATGTCCTAGACATACTGCAGGAGACTGGTATGCTGGGGGCGAGACCTGCTGATATTCCTCTAGATCCTAATGTAAATTGGGATGATGATTCTTCTCCTCTGTTTGCTGATCATAAAAAGTACAGGAGGCTGATTGGTAAACTCATTTATTTGACTGTAACCAGAGCTGACATTTCTACTGCAGTGGGTCTTCTTAGCAGATACCTTGATAAACCCAGACAGTGTCACTGGGATGCTCTTTGTCAGATCCTACGATATTTGAAGAAGTTTCCTGGCAAGGGACTTCACTACAGGAAGCATGGACACTGTTCTCTTACGGGGTATTCTGATTCTGATTATGCAGGTAGCAGAGTTGACAGAAAATCTACTTCTGGGTATTGTACATATGTTGGAGGAAATCTTGTTACCTGGCGGAGTAAAAAACAAAATGTTGTGGCCAGGTCCAGTGCTGAAGCTGAATATAGGGCCATGGCCCATACTGCCTGTGAATTGTTGTGGGTGCGCTCTCTGTTAAAAGAGTTCGGGGTTGACTCTTCTTCTGCTATACCTATGCACTGTGATAATAAAGCTGCTATCTTCATTGCGAATAATCCAGTTTATCATGAGCGCACTAAACATATTGAAGTAGATTGTCATTTTATTCGGGAATCTATTCTGACTGGCAAGATCTGCACTCCCTTCACTCGTTCTGAAGACCAAGTTGCTGACATCTTCACCAAGCTGTTGGCGAAGAAGCAATTATGCATTCTGATGGACAAGTTGGGCATGATTGATATCTATGCTCCAACTTGAGGGGGAGTGTTACAATATATTCCTGTTTTATATATTCTGTTAATTGTTTTGTTATTTCCATATTATATGTGGACCTCTCTGTAATTGTTTCAATGTTATATATATGAGGGTGCACACATTGTGCAACCCTACGCTTCCCAAACCTGCTTTGTGTTTCACAGATCCAATGGACAATTCATATGGCTCTTAGACCTAGGGTTTCAGAGACCAATGGTAGATTCGTTGGGGTGTCTCAGACATAGATCTAGAATTTATGCTTTGAGCTCTGATGCCAACTATTTGGGAATAATTCTTGGAATACTCAAATTTGATAATCAAACCCCACCTAGGCATGGGGTATTTACAACAAAACAATTGAAATTTTAATGACAAGGCAATTGTGACTAATCGCCTAATTAATGACTACAAAAATAATCAAACCAGCCGGCGAGCAATAGCCTAGTTGCTCACATCACGGGGCCCCCCACGAAGGGTCTCGGGTTCGACCCCCGCTGCAAGCGTTGCTCGACAATTAGTTTCCCACCGTGTCAGCCGGCCTCTTATGCGACTAGGTGGGGCCCTAACGTGTGGGTGGCGGGTTCCCCCCAGGTTAGGCTCGTCGCAAGCCTTACGAGTCTCCTGGGTCATCAAAAAAAAAAATCAAACCCACGAAAAAGTTTGGAGTTTACAGATAAAGCCCTAGAGGTTGTATATAAGTCGTTGGAAA
Organism: Alisma plantago-aquatica; assembly: GCA_963693085.1. NCBI lineage: Eukaryota > Viridiplantae > Streptophyta > Magnoliopsida > Alismatales > Alismataceae > Alisma > Alisma plantago-aquatica. The sequence goes on along the minus strand of OY856413.1, from coordinate 654,319,531 downwards.
TACTAATGGTTCCTTTCAATTAACTAAAACACATCCAAGTGTTAAAAACATATAATTGACCCCAATTGAGCTCTGCGGAAGTTTCTGTCCTACATCAACCATTTTATAAGCCCTCTTGGGAAGAAAGGACAAACTACATGGCTACATGCTTTCAATCTTTGTCCAAAGCATGGATCAAAAGTATAAATAAAAGGTTGAATTTTCCAATAAACTTCAATTCCCTAGAGATGATTATAAGTCATTGGATATACTAATGGGTTCTTGAAATTAACTAAAACACCTAAGAGTCAAAAATATATAATTAGCCTCAATTGAGCTCTACGAAAATTTTTGTCCTACAACAGCATTTTATAAGCCCTATTGAGAGGAAAAGACAAACTACATGGCTACATGCTTTCAATCTTCATCCAAAAGATCGATCAAAATTACAAATAAATGGTAGATTTCCTACTAAAACTAAAATTTTCACAAGTATGACATAGGAAATAGTAGACCTATTATTAATATGAAATTCCAATTAAAAAATCCTTGCCAATTCTAATGATATGTCGAAAAAAATTGAATTAATATAGTTGGTATTCCAACATACTAAGCAAAATTTCGCAAATCACTTACCAGAGCTACCAAGTCATATTGCAACAACATTAGATATGCATACTAAAATCATAGTTTCCAATGCATTTATGCACTAGACTCCTTGTTTGAGAGGACCTAATTTTCTCCTAGCCGTGTAACTATGGTTGCTTTAGCTAATGGGTATTTGCTTGTCTGATCCTTGGTTTATTATGATTGATGAATAATGATTGAAGAAAAATGTTGAACTTGTAAATACATGTTAAACATGCTTTGGTTGGAGCTGGTTAGGGTTTGAGACCTAGCTTGTGTTAAATTTGTGTTTTAAGAGAGACTAGGGTCGAATTGGTTAGATGGAGACGTTGATAAAACCACCACCCTATACAACTGTATTTTTTTCCTAACTATTTCAAGATTATCTCATCATACATATTAATACAATGGTGGCTTTAGGACAGTTAAACAAAACAGAAAGAACCTTCAAGACCCCAAAGTTGGAAAAATGAACCATAAGAAAAATCATACAAGCATCATATATGTGTGAAACTTGGTATTTATTTGCAAAAAAATTAGGCACATTCTATGAATGCCTTATAGGTGTTAGAGAAGTGGAGGTGTTCATCTCCCGCAAGTGTCATATATGGGTTACACAGACACCTACGATTTTGTAGTGTGTGATCCCTAAGAAGTGAATTAAGAAGAAGATGGTAGATTTTAGCAAGCAGAGAAGATGTTAAGGATCAATGTACGGACTACTTTTATTTTATCAGAGATACTTTAAATAAGAATAAAGTACTAAAGCCTATACGTTGGTTGTGAGGGACATGATATCTTTTATAAATTGCACTGTATAGCCAAAGATCGGTAAGGCTATAAGAAATAATTAGTGCTAGCCAGATGGAATTTCTAAAGGAGTGTAAGAGAGCACGGGAGATAGACAAGTAATGTGATTCGCAGAGTTTCTAGGGGAAAACTATGACTTCATGTTCCTATTAGCAAATAATGAGAATCAAGTTTATACAAACTACAGAAGAATTAAGCAATTGGTCAAGTAGATCTCAGCGAGAGTACTGTATCTAATCAAAATATTAATAAATAAAAATTGATTTATGGCAAGAGATTGACTAAAGGTTTGATCACTTTGAAGTTACCTTTTGAAATATGTCAATAGCGTTAAATTGAATAAATTGTGTGTAACATCCAATTATATGCATAATATTTATCATGTTTGCACACATTATAGGCATATCTAAATATAAACAACTAGTGAATAGCGTTACAGAATGTGTGATGATAAAAAATCAGACTTAATGCTTTGAACATTGAAGTTTCCAAATCTGTCAATAGTTTCAGTTTTTATTATATGCGCAAAATGATTTTCGATATACTACGCAGGGCATGTCTGGTTGACTGAATTTTGCTGGATTGGAATGCAAATATTGATCCGGCTATGCAAACTATGTTTGCTTTATGGAAGTGCACAAATGGACATAATCTGACACTTTTAAGCATTGTATGCATGCTGGATAAAGTCATCCTTTTCAAAAAGGCCTTGTCTTTGTTCTGGCACTGCAACGACACTACAAAAACGCGGCCCCAGTCTGCCATCTGTCCCTGCTATACAGCAAGCACCAAACATACAGTTTGGTTCTACAGAATTTTTTAACTCGGGAAAATAGTTATACATGGACTCTATGATCGCTGCATCCACATAAATCACCCTCAACACAGTAAACCAAACATGCCCGCAATCGTTTAAATCTTTCTGACATCATCACACATTTTAGGCATATTTAGTCAATTAGTGAAAACACAGTGTGTTGGCAAAAGTTCACAAAAAACTAGGCAAACACTTGGAACCAAGGTGCCTTAAATCTTAGGACCAACATTATTGATCTTGGCAAGCATGCATACTTGCTGAGTCGGCCAACTAGTCGGCTGGTCGTTGGAGGGGGGGTCCGACTAGCCTACCGCCCAAATGTGGACCTCAGTTTGGCATCCACCCAGCGGTCGGCCCAAGCCAAGCATGGGTGGCCGCTTTGTTAGGCTAGAGCCAAGAATGATAAGGTTTTTTCTTTTTTTTCTATTATAATCCCCCCCACCGCCTATCCCAAAAGTTTGTGTTTGTCTTTTACCATGTTTTGATGTGAGCATCAATTTCATTCACACTAGATTAGTTCAATTATAACTTTTAATTTAGTTACAGCAATTCAACAAGCACTAAAAGTCTAAATTTAATAATGGTACATCACTTTTCTCTATCTTATTATATTTGTTTAATTTGTATAAACATTAAATAGTCTTCATTGAAAATTTTGGGGTGTTTTATGACATTATTTACCGAATATAGGTTATTATATGCTTGGATACATGCTTACATTAGTGGATTTATATAATTATTGTATATAACTATATGTAGATGATCAAACTATGTAAATATCATAACTACGACTGGGCGACTGACTAGTCGACTGGTCAACGACTACGTCGACTAGTCTGCTGGTTGCCCAAGCGGGAAAGGTGACCGACTGGCCGCCTTGACAAGTATGCAAGTGTGATATATATTCATATTGGTTTACACAAACATTTATTAAGCCGTATCTGATAGTAAAATAAGTCATATTTACGTGGTATGAAAAGTTGCTCAATGTTTATTGAGCCATAATCAATAGTAAAATAAGTCCAAATTGAAGTCAGTTTCACAAATCAGTCAGGAGCTCAACATCAACATATATTTGGGTTCTATGCAATCCTTAGTCCATGTTTATTCCGATAGATTACAGTATCATTTTACATGTCAGAATATATGCAAAATTTCTCATAATTTCTTCACAATCACCTAAAACGAAATTAGGTTTCTGGTTTCCAAACTCATGATATATAGGACATCGACAAAAATACTAACATACCTCGAATCCAACAATTCCCACTGCAACCCATCTAACAATTTTCCAGTTGTCATCCAGGAAATCATAGATCATGTCAAAGTTTCCAGTCTTGTCAGCAGGAATCACCTACGCCATCAATAGTAGCATAAGCACTGAATTTGCAAAATGGTAACGAATACAAAAATAAGAGATAGGAAGCTTTTCTGCTCACATCTTTCCAATCGTGATAGAAGAAAATGAAAGCCGCACAACCAAGTTCCACAAGAATCAACAAGATCAACAGAAATGCATACTGTCATTTATTTAAGGAATGCAAAATATGCCCCTAAAAGAAGGTATTGCACCATAAGTGCCATGCATATATTTGTAGTAGCGCTGGCAAAGAAAAGATACTGTAGGAACATTTAGGTTGATCATTTAGTAATCCAGACTCCATTTATGAATTATTGATTAAATTATTCGCATATTGATGTAGGACCACAGAACGGCATTACAAAGCCACACAAAAGAAAACATATAAGATATTATCTATCAGGCTATAGTTCAAAAGAGCAGTTACAAGTTTCTTGTGAATGAAAAAGGTAATTTCCATTGTAGGTATCAGTAAATAAGTAAGAAAATCAAGGATACACAAGATAAGCAGCAAGCATTCCTGGCCACAGCTCCAATGCAACCACAGCAAGATATTACGAAGATTACAGCTCCAACGCCAATGAATAGATAAAGAAACCTACGAGACAATCAAGAAAATAAGTGCATGGCATGTCTCAGTCGAACCTGCAATTCTTTAGATATATTTATTAAAAGGCAGCTAGTAGTATTGAGTTGAGTAACAGAAAGTGAGCAAACCAAGCCTTAGGAAGTTTGTCGATGAAGCTGTCTGAGACAGATACGAGGAAGAGCATTGGCCTTCCAAGCGTCAAAATCTCGTTGTTAGAGAGGTAGGTCGGAGGTGGAAGAGGCGGAGAATCAGCTGGCGTTCCGGATGCCTTGTTCCACATGACAAGCAAGTAGATCCCATAACCGACAATGGCAAGGCCAGATACAGAGAGGACAAAATTAAGGAGCTTGAGAAGGCACTCCCAGAAACCACGGCACGCCATTCCTTCAGTTTCGAAAGCCGCTGTTTTCTGCTTGTTCGACTTCTGATTCTCCTGAGACTCTCTCAATTATCCAGCGACAGGTGAACGTCTGCTGCGCTGCCTTCTGACTCGCTTGAGCTCAATTTCTTTCACTGCCGTGTTCCTCGGTTTTCTAGTACTGTGGAGTTTTACCTTCAGAAGGAAAGCAGCCACGCATCCCCTGCCTGCTACAGAAGACAACACCAAGAAGTAAATAGTCGATAGAGAAGTAGAAAACTGCATACTTTTAGGGATTTACTTGATCTCTTGATCGATCACAGGTCCATATATGGGAATGGATAAATTAAAAAGCACAGCTAACTATGGGCCGAGAATATAAAAGAATATAATGCATGATACATAACGAAACTTCACCATTGTTGCATTGACCTGTGCGGAATAAGTTAACGAGAAGATGGTTGTCTCGATCGGCGGAGAAGGAAGAGGGATAATCAAAGGGAAGCCCGGAAATTCTCACCTTGGAACAGAGGGGACAATGTCTGGCGGAACCGGGGTCACCGATTACTCCAATCTGCGACGATCGGCTACAATTGGGACCGGAGCAAGTGGTTTGCAGCTGGCAGTCTTGCAATCAGAGGTGTGTGGGACGACATTGGGGGCCAGGGACGGTGCGAGAAAGACGACGCCTGCGCCTGCCGGATAACGTATAAAGAAATCATAAAGACATTTTTCAAAAATTGACAGGACGTCACCCAAAACTCAATATACAAAGACGACCTCAACTCACTTCTCTCATGTGACATTTTGCAAGTATTAAATTACATTAACAACAATAATTGGTACTATGTGTATTTAATCAAACTAGTCAAAAAGACACGTATTAAGCACGTGTTACAATTAAAATTAATCCTATAAAAGAGAACATGCGATTAATTTTATAAAATTCTCTAATTTGTAGCATGTCATTAATAAAAATATATGTGCTCTCTTTTTTGAGTATGTGACAATTGATGACTAATTGTGGGTTCATGTATTTTTTTATCAAAATTATCATAATTGTACAATAAAAAATTATTAACTAATACTTTAAATAACATGTAGAAAGTAAAACACAAAATAAAATATAGAGTGAAGGAGCTCGATGGCACGCAGTCCCAATTGAACGGTAAGAAAACTCTACCAACTTTGTTGAACGTCTACTTAAACTAACTTTTTCGCCAGACTTATGGTTAGCACCTAATCAATTGTCATGTAATATTTTATAAACAACTTTACTATAAAAGTACATTTTGATTAAAAACAAGCTGGGTTATAATAATCTAAATGGTATGTTATTCGAGCAAATGGTGTATGTGATTCTTATAGTTTTAAACTAATCAATTGGCCCAAAAAATAATGTAAATAAACTGGCTAAATGAAGCAGCTAAATAAATTGGTTAAAAAAGTGTAAATAAAAGGGAGCAGCTTGATAACACACGCAGCTAACTCCATTTTATTGTAGGTATACTAACAGTTGGCACGTGCAATGACGTATTATTTTGCACAAAGAAGACGAAGAGGAGCACGAACTTGAGCATTCCGCGTGATGCGTAGCATACTGTTGTGTATTCCTGATCTGTAGTTGCAGTAAGAAATGAACAGACATGCACATTGCTACGTGTTTAGGCTATACATTGTGAGAAGTCACTGGAGAGTTTCGTTGGCACAGTTTAAGACACTCGTGCAATTATAATAATAGATCATAACTGCAAGCCAAGGTGCGCAGAGAAACCGATACGTGGAATAAGCCAAGTTAAAAACAACCATTTCTATTACAGCAAGACAACAATTAGTTAAGAAATATTAAATAAAGAGGAGCAGCTTGATAACACACAGCAGTAAATGCTAATTGCACACGTTAACATTTTTCTGAAACGTGGCAAGTCTGTAGGACATCCAGCATTGTTCTGCTTTGTTAAAATTAATAAATAAATGAATGTCCCTTAGGAACAGTTATCGATCAACTGGATTAGTCGGGCATACAATCACGTGTTGCACTATCGTCGTTGTACATGTACTGCACTACCGCCGAACAACAGCTCGATTAACAAACACACACCCTCCTAACTCAATATAATAACATTTAAAAAAGGGAGCAGCTAAAGCAGCCCGACAGCAGCCAGCTGACTCCCTTTTATTATAGGTATATAGATACTACAAGAGTTTCTGAAATATTTAATCTAGTCTATACGTGGAAATAGTTCAGCATAAGTATCAAACATGCTTTTAAAAAGACAAATAAAATAAACTACGGTTATTTTACGCTCACTTTTGCATCTGAAAAATACATATAAATTGCACATATACATATTATTTTACATACAATTAGTATAAAAATAACAAAAAAAAGATAAAGAAGTAACTATTGTTGTTTTTAGGGTGTTATTAAGCCGTTGGATATATTTTACATAATATGTTTATGTGACTGACAACATAAAAAAATTATATGTCACTACATAAAATATACACGTCATTACAAAAAAGTTTAATCACTAATGATTGTTATGTAGTCATTAGTGAGTGGTTGGCCTATAAGGGAGGCATTCTAAAGAGATGTGGTGCAGAAAATATACACAGTAGTAGAAAAATATATGTGTCAAAATAAATATAGTTCGGTTCAGCAATTGTTAACTGAGTTCTTATTTGTGTTTACGTCGCACCCTGCTCAAAAAGGATGAAAACTGGAGATATTGGGGACTAAAGGTCTACCCGTTTTGGCAGTGAAGACAACATACAAAAATTGTTCAAGCGGCACCACATTTTGTACGTAAAAGGAGGAAAAAAAGATAGATCGTGAGAGTTACAGTATAAACTGAGTGATTATCCATGTTGGATAAGAAACAAAAAATAAAAGCAAAATCAGAGATCAAATGGGCAAGCTTGTTACCAGCGAGGAAGGATTAGCACCCCCATTTCGCATGATAAATCAATATCACAATACTATCGGGTTGCGAGGAAATTGAGCGATTCAAGATGGTTTAATTTTAGAAATCTAAAATAAGATTAAAAAGTGATTTTTATTATGTGGAGGGGGGGTTCGGGGTTAAAGATTTTTGTGCCCTTCCCATCATGACCTCAAAAATCCTAATTTTTAGGTGTGTTGTGGTCCTGATCACCTCAGAACCTCCCATGACGGACAAACGTCATTGATGACCAGGACCGTGTGTAGGATGTTAGAGGATGGCTAGCAGAAATATGTTTATAGAGCTAGAAAAGGACTATTATAAGAGCGACAGAGCAATTATAGCAAACGGTTAGATGTAGTGGTAGATCAGGTCAGGTGCAACGATTATAGATAAGATACAAATAGATAGTAGATTCAACACTTAGGTGCAGCAATTAAAGAAGTTTACCATTCTACAAATCTAGCAAATCAGGTGGTGTCAGAAGAAGTATCTTCTAATCATAAGAAAAATAGAGAAGAGAGAGGTAGTCGTTGGTCTGGCTGTAGGAAGAGACAAGAGTGTAACGACCCCGCCTCCCGGTAACCCCCAATTAAGGGAGACCCGAAGGTCAGAGTCGTTATCCCAATTAACACGATCAAAGGTTTGACAAATAATCATTAATAATTATGAAATTCTACCAAACTAAACTGATATCTGGTATAAAATAAAACTTTGCATACATTTTTCAAAAACTTGAATATCTACTTCTATCCACATTTGGAGTCTATTCTAACTAATCCTCCTTTGTACTTCAATTCTTATTTAATTCCACATATGCCACTTTATTGTTTGTCCTTTTCAATCTTATACCTAAAACACCGACAAACAAAACGTCGGTCAGCATATCGAAATATGCTGGTATGTGGGGACAACCAAAATTTCGCAAAAATGGCTAACAATCTAAATATCACAATCAAGTTAATTAACAAACCAATTTACGCTTTCAATGTGACATTCTCCACCGCTTTTGCCCTAACTCTGGCATACCCACCTTAGAGTTTCTCTTTTGCCATTGACTTAAGGCCACCTTCTCAATCCCGAGCTTGGTGCCTAGGGTCACCTCTCATGGTGCCCATTAGTCATGCAACATAGACCACCTTCTCATTCCCGAGCTTGGTGCATGGGGTCACCTCTCATGGTGCCCATTGGTCTTCCCTCCTGGGCTTGACCTTTTTGCATCATCCATCAGGGTGGCATGTAGGTGCAAGAATACACACTTATTTTACAATTGTGATAATCATAGTGACTTTATAATTTGCAAGTATGAACATCCAAACTAATAGGTTGCATTCAATGTGATTAATCATCCGAAAAACTCTCTGGGAAACTAATGTGATTAACCATAATTAACCACATACCTGTTAGGTTGACTTGAGATAGAATTAATCCAATCAATGCAAGAAATCCAATAGGTAAGCAAGCACACAAAGAGATCTTGAAATATGCATACAATTTCCTATCATTGATCATGCCATCAAGATCTATTAAACTTAGCTCGCTTCCTAGGGTTTCTAGTCCACTTTTAGGGTTTCCATTGCAATTAGGGTTTCTCTTCATTTATACTATTTTTTAACCCTAATTTTGTACAATTACTCACAAACCCTAATTTTGGATTAAAGGCGCAATTAAACATAAATTAAGTCCATTATACCTCTTTTACATTAAAACTACCATTTTTATCCTTTTCATTCATGACATGATCATTAGGCCCAATTATCACCTTTGGTTCCTTTCAAATTAACAATTCATAGTTCATTACGAACTCTATTTATCATTAATTCCACCTTTATCCATTAGAAAACCCTAATTACCATCTTAAGGGTATTTATCCACAATTAGGAACCTTTATACTCAAAATATCTTAGAACCATCCTATCTCAGCTTTATTCATGAATTTGAACAATTAAAGCCATTAAGAATCACAATTACCAATATTAGGGTTTCAAGGCCCATTAAAGCCTATTTATGCACTAGGAACCCTAAATAAATTAAACTACACATAAAGATCATCTTTTTAGATCTAATATGTCCTTTTTATAATCAATAGGTTAATATCAACTTTAAGCATCCATATAACCCTTTCTAATACATTAATCATCAGAGATTAGGGTTTTTCATTGATTAAACCATTAAAGATAGCATCTTTATATACTTTTTTAATTGCAACCAGAATTAGGCGTCAAATACATTTTCATTGCATTCCTTGCATTTTTCTGATCGATTTTCATATACAACTTATTTTCATCAGAGCTACCAATCTTTAGTTATGATTTATGTAAGATAAATAACCTTTCGTCCAATGGCAGAGCGCCATGTCATCCATTCGGCCCTTTGTTTTAAAAAAACATCAGTTGTTGGATCGTGGGTCTTTGTTGACCGAGCGTGATCGCACAGCTCTCGGCGCTGGCACCCACTCACATCCATCTAACACGTGAAGCGCCCAAGGCTGTTGGATCTCCTCGCGAGTCCACCATGGAACACCATCAGGAGGCTACTGCTGCTTCCCTTCTTCTTCCCCAACTGCTCGGCCCACGGCGGTGTCGTAGCCTGGAGTTCATCGGACTAGGCTTGATTCATGGATCCAGGGCACAAGAGAACAAAATTAGTGGTCGGTCATGTCCGTCAGGGTGTAAGGAGTCTAGAGGGGTACTATTTATAGGTTTTAGGGGGCTCTTCTAGGGTTCCCAGCCCCCGTCGTCGCCTGCCTTCTTAGGCAATTTGGGTGTTTTCTCTAGAAGCATCCAAAGCACGAAGAAGCTAGGTATAGGTTACGCAGAATTCTCTCCCGAACTCAACCATACACTTTCCTTATCCGTAGATGCGAAGATTCGCGAGTAAAATTGAGTGGAAAGATCCCACTGCCACCAACATGTTCCTAGTTCAACTAGAACTAGAAGACGAGCGGCCCTCATTGGATCAGGATCCAACGATCCTCATCACTCATTCTCGATCAAAAGAAAAGCTTGATTTCTATTTGAAGGAAATCCCTTTTTATTTTAGGATAATTCGGAAAAATCATAACTCTTAATCCATGACTCTGTTTTATCCCAAAATTTGAGGAAATCTTATTAATGACTTAATCTACCTCTCTGCCGAAATTGGGCTCATTACTAAAAGAAAACTTACCTTTTCATTAGGTGCAAGATATTACTCAATTAGGGTTATTTCTCTCATCTTTTCTCTTTCTTGTTTTCTTGTTTCTAATTATTTCTAATTATTTCTATTCCTTGTAATCCAAGAAAGCAAGTGGGGTTCTAATTATCACTCATCATGACCAAATCCTCACTTCTCTCTTTATTTCCTACATTATCTCCTTTATTTCAAATATTCTTAATTAATTGTTTATCTCTAGTTTTTCTTTTGATTTTGATTCCTTTTTCCATTAGAAACTATGTGGAGACAAAATCTTATCCAAGATGGGTCCATTATCCAAATATCCACACATTTCTTGTGATATTATTATTATCTCATATTTCCTTTAATAAAGCAATATTTAATTGATATTTTCTCTCTCTTGTTACATTATCTTTGCAACTTTGGACTCCTTGGAACCCAAGGAACCCAAGAGGCACAAAATCCAACTTTGGATAACATTTCTTTGCCTTCTAGAGGTTTCTACATCTTTCTTTTCTCCATCTCTTATTAATAATGGAGTTTCTTTTGTCTTTTTCTTGTTATTGGGCCCTATAGCCAATAAAGCCCATAAAACAACCAACAAGGCTATTGTAAATGAAATATTTTTATTCAAAACAAATTATATCATTATTTGTTCAAATATCTTTAATAGGAGAAATTACATTTCTCACCAAAAGAACCCAAAATTTGGGGTTGTAACATCATTCCCCTCTTATAGGAATTTTGCCCTCAAAATTCCACCAGGCACACAAACAAATAGGATAAGCCTTTCTTATGTCCATCATGGCTCCCATGTGGCCTCACCCTTTCCATGGTGCTTCCCAAGAACCTTCATCATCTCATATTCTTTCATCTGAGTTCTCTCTCACCTTGGTATATCGTACCCTCATAGGTGACTCAGGACATTTCAGCCTCTCATAAAGCTGAATAGGTTCAGGGCTCAGTACATGGCTTGGGCACCTCCCATAGTGCTCTAGATCAGACTCATGGAACACATTATACATCATGTTATCCTGAGGGGTAAGGCTAAGCACAACCATCTCCACCAATCCATCTCAAATGGACCATGCAGTCGGGACCCAGCTCTCTTAGCTATAACTTAGAGGGGTCGGATTTCACATCACATACTCTCCCATAGTAACTGCATGTCAGTCTTCTTTGCATCAGCTCACGACTCATATCACCCCTGGGCTCTCTTTCAGCCATTGCACGATCAAAGCGACTTCATATGCCACACTGTGGTTCTTTCTTGACCTTCGTGAGGTCTCATCACCAACATCATCTTAATGAAGTGGTGACTGACACAACCTCCCTTTACAGAGCTCCTTTACATTCTGATGCTGGCTATGGTGGTTATCATCACATCTTACAGAAGACAAGAACTGTCTCCATGTATCACCCTGATCAAGCACACGTGCTCTTATCAGACCCTCTAGTCTAGATTATTCTAACCATTAGTTAGGGGTGATAGACTGTACTAGCATTGAGTTCGTCTACTTCCACCTCATGGAAGTGAATCTTTAGGTTATACTCAAGAACTTTGGAACTCGCATCATGGTGTAGTTGAACCATCTCTCTTACTTGTAGTTCAACCGGATCCGTCCCTTAACAGTATTCTTTCTTGCTCATGTTATCTACGTTAGGAGATCTATCATAACCCATATTGCATCTTGACCTTCCTTGGTCTACAACATCCATTGTGATGAACTCCCATTCCCTCTCGGGGACTCTTTATCCTCTATATCAACTCATTGGGTTACTGGTGTTCGTCCTTCACCTCCTGGCTTGCATGGAGACAAGCCACGTGCAACTTCATCAAAGTACTACTGTCACTTACTATCTTCGTAGTACCACGGTGTATGATGCACTTAAAATCGTGATTTCTTGTATGTCATGATTCCTCAAGATTGATTCCTCAGAAACCCTAAACCACTCTAGTCGGGTTTCATCACCTTCTTTACCAAAGAAGTGCATATGAGGTTCTACAACCAACCTTTTATTTCATTAAGGCCTAGGCTAGATAACGAAACAACTACTAACTTGTTCAACAAATCTCATTACATCTGAGTGTTATCCAAACATATCTTCTTTTTCAACTTAGGGTTAACCTAACAGCCTCTTCTATCCTCTAACTAGGCAGCTGCACCTCAACCAGAGCATCCATTACCACCTCACATCCTTTTATGTAAGGTAATGTTGAAGACATACACCATGTATTTCACTTATCATCTCATCTCAGACTCTTAAGTCTATGTTCATCAAGAAACTCTGAGCTCATTCTCTTAGTTTTAGAACTCAACATTGTATAACTCATAGCTCATGGTAAAACATCCTCATAAGATGACTACCTTATTTCTCTTACTATTTGTAAACCATCCACATATCGTTCATTCCATAAGGGTATGTTATCATCTCTGTCCTCGTACTTCATAGCAACATTTCAACTCACATCATCTTTATCCTTGGTGTATGGCATGCATACTGTCCTATCTCTCACTCATATAATAAGAGGAAATAAGCATTTGGCTGCAGTCCAAATATGAAGTTCTTCCCATTCCAAGAGTAGAGATGATACATCCCACCTTGCCAGTACACCTTCAAATGTAATGACCCCGCCTCCTAGTAACCCCCAATTAAGGGAAACCCGAAGGTCAGAGCCGTTATCCCAATTAATAGGATCAAAGGTTCAACAAATAATCAATAATAATTATGAAATTCTACCAACTAAACTGAAATCTGGTATAAAATAAAACTTTGCATACCTTTTAAAAACTTTGGTAATCTACTTCTATCCACAGCTTGGATCTATTCTATCTAATCCTCCTTGCACTTTATTTCTTATTTCCACAATGTGTCATTTTACTATTTGTTCTTTTCAGAGTTGTGCCTAAAACTTCGACAAACAAAATGTCGGTCAGCATATCGAAATATGTCGGTATGTGGGGACAACCAAAATTTCGTAGATATGGCTAACAATCTAAATATCACAATCAAGTTAATTAACAAGCCAATTTACGTTTTCAATGTGACATTCTCCACCGTTTTTGCCCTAACCCTGGCATACCCACCTTAGGGTTTCTCTTTTGCCAATGACTTAAGGCCACCTTCTCAATCCCGAGCTTGGGGCCTGGGGCCACCACTCATGGTGCCCATTAGTCATTCATTAAAGACCACCTCACTACTACATAAAAGCCTTTTAGTGTCGGTTATTTAAGCTCTTTAGTGTCGGTTTCAAAGCGACACCCAAGTGGGCACCGCTAAAGGGGGACACCTTCAGCGTCGGATCCCAACCGACGCCAAAACATTTTTCGCCACCGAAAACGCGCCAGCAAAGGGACTATATGTGTCGGTTGTTTAGTCAAAACTGACGCCCAAACTCTTCCCGTCACCGAAAACGTGCCAACAAAGGGACTATAGGCGTCAGTTGTTTACTAAACAACTGCCGCCAAAACTCTTCCCACCACCAAAACACGCCAGCAAAGGGATTATAGGTGTCGATTTTCTAAGAGAAACGGACGCCACATCATCTTAACCGACGTCGGTTTTATGATAATAACTGATGCCCTATCCCCTGTCTGCCACCACGGCCGTGCTTCCCAGCACGGTCGTAGTACCTGGTCGCAGAGACGTCAGTTTTAGGTGGAAAACCGCCGCCGTATATCATAGGTGTCGGTTTTGTTCAAATAACCGACGCCTATATTTTGATTTTTTTTCTGTCAGTCTGCAGACATGCTGTGGCTGGTCGTAGGATGAGAAACCTGCAGTTCAGTTATGAACTGCAGATTTTACGACACCCATTGATATCAGCCAACAACAGACCACAAACCTGCAAAATTAACATGATAGACAATATTATATATATGTGATTCACACTCATGTATAAGAACATTAAATCATATTATTTTTTCATCACACGCATGTAGAAACCAGTAGCAACCTGCAGTTCCATTTATTTCATCTCTTTTCACATTCAGACACATGTAGAAACATTCATGTATTGATGATTTTCACACACATATGACAATTCATAAAAATTCATTCACATTCACACAAAATTAATTATGAGAACAAAGTTATTCTTTATTCATGCATCATTGTCATCATTATCAATAAAATCATATTGAAGAGCCATGAAACAGCAAAAGAAGTCACAATGAAGAGAAGCATGATACAGATACAATACATAAAGTGCAACACGCACAAGTGTTTCAGATTCATATAACAACATGACAGACTAACACATATATAGTTCATAACAACAACATCGCCGAATTTACATACAACACTAGCTTAGTACATATATAGTAGGACTAAGGTGACGATCCCACCTACTAAAACAGGTTACCGACAACTACATGTTACGACTGGGAGGTCGTGATTCAACAACCGTATGCATTAGCAGGAGGACAAATAGATTTCACCACGAGTTAACATTGAATAAGGTCTACTAACCTACACTGAGCTAAACAAGTTTATCAATACTAGCCTAAGGCACAAGTACCGTTCGTCGGGACAATGACTGGCCAGTTGAATGTGTAGTGGCCACTAAGCTTCCACGACCGTCATTGATACCAATGTACGGATGTTGGATGAGTAACCCTGTGGCACCTTAACATTTACCAAGCATTCACAAAATGCTTTCTTCTCCTTTCTAGACAATGTGTAACAAGCGGGAGGTAAGTATGTTCTCCAATCACTACTAACTACTTCTGTTAATTCTGTCCTTATTCCCATTTCATGTAGGTCCATTCTGGATTTTATCCCATCTTTAGTCTTACCTGGTATATTTAACAGAGTATCGATGACGCTATCACATACATTTTTCTAAACGTGCATGACATCGATACAATGTCTGACTGTCAAAGAACTCCAATAAGAAATATCCCAAAATATCAACTTCTTCTTGAATAAAGACTTGTCACTCCTTGTGGCCATCGTACATTGTGATCTCTTACCAAATTCATTGGCGATGTCTTTCACTCTTTCATAAACATCCTCCCCTGATATAGGTTTAGGTGCACTATGTTCCTCATTCCGTCCATTGAATGCTTTGCGCAACCTACGATACAGATAAAATTTTGGAGAAACCTTCGATGAGTAAGATATACAGTCTTGCTACCGTGTTTTAGTCATATTGAATCAGTGTTCTTTTCACATATAGGACACGCTTTAGATCCTTTGACACTATATCCAGACAAATTCCCATATGCTGGAAAGTCATTCAAAGTGCAAAACAACATAGCGTGCAAACAAAATGTCTCTCTTCGTGAAGCATCATAGGTCATCACACATTCACCCTAGAGTTTCTTTAAGTCATCAATCAGAGGTTCAAGATAAACATCGATATCATTCCAGGTTGTTTAGGGCCCGATATCAACAACGACAACATAGCGTACTTATTTTTCATACACAACCAGGAGGAAGATTGTATATAACAAGCATGACTGGCCAAGTGCTATGTTGGCTTCTCAATGTCCTGTACGGATTCATCTCATATGTACAAAGCCCAAGTCTTAGATTCATGTCCTCTTCACCGAATTCAGGGTACAATAAATCAATCTTCTTCCACTGTGGGGAATCAGACGCATGTCGTAGGATCCCATCATTATTTTTCTTAACATCTGCATGCCACCTCAAATTCTTCGCATCTATAGGATTGGCAAACAAATGTTGAAACCGTGGTATTATAGGTAGATACTACATCACCTTGGCGGGAGAACCAGTTTTGGACTCTCCCGAAGTCGTCAATTTATACCTTGACGCACCACATTTCGGACAATATTTCAAATCCACATAGTTCTTTTGGAATAATACACAATCATTCTTGCATGCGTGTATCTTCTTGGCCTCCATTATTGGGCACAACAATTTCTTTAACCGGTATATTGAGATTGGCAGCTCGTTTCCTTCCGGAAGAATTTCTTTCAATAAAGACAACAATGATGTGAAGCTTTTATCGCTCCATCGATTGTTAGCTTTCAATTTATACAATCTCAACACAGCGCTAAGCTTCGTAAACTTATAACCCGTGTATAATGGTATATCAGCATCATGCACAATGTTACAAAGAAATAGATAAAAAAGTACATCTTAGTTGATAAACAAATATAAATCAAGAGATGATTAAATAATTTTAAAAAGTAGATGAATAAATATAAAGCCCTAAATTTAAATAATGTAATGAATAAAAAACCATTAGATGAACGAATGAGTAGATAAGTAAATACAAATCAGTATTTAAGTAAATACAAATCAGAGTGTCTTGCTCTGGAGCTGGGAGAGAGGGCGAGACAGAGGGTTTTTGGGGATGTTTACCTCTGTTTGAGCCCAGTCGGGCATCTTTCTCTGGAGCAGGGAGAGAGGGCGAGACATATGGGTGCACGTGGAAGCCGAACGGGCAGGCCGAGCGGGCAGGCGAGCGTGGAAGAGCGGTGAGCAGGAAGCCAGCGAGCAAGCAAGGAGGAGGGAGAAGGGTGGCGATGAGCAGGCAGTAGGCGGTGAGCTTTGAAGCAGGAAGCCAATGAGTGGCGATCTCTGGAGCAGGTAGAAGGTAGTGAGCTCTGGAGCAGGCGGTGAGCTCTGGAGTAGCTAGGCAGAAGGTCGACGAGCTCCTAAACCGTAATAGAAGTGATCATTGAAAAAATACTAGACAATCATATTTTGTTTCATATACAATGTTCAATTTAAATAAACACTCCCTTAGAGGGTCTAATATTAGGCACAAAGTCATGTCTTAAATACTCTGGAAAAATATATATTGATTCAAGATCACAACTCCCATGCAGGTAGACATCAAATCCACTCTTAACAATGTATTAAAGGACTAATCAAGTAAAAATGACACCAATACTAGAGTCGGGTCAGACAAGAACCCTACAGAAATCAACATTGGATACAATAATGAAGATGGAGACCAGACTGTACGGTACTCCTAGTTGCAATAGCACACACATAGAAACCAGTGGATCAACCACAGTAGAAACAGAGATGGAAACCAGACTATAAGGTACTCCTATAGGTCACACACATAGCAGACACGTAGAAACAGAGATGGTTCCATTACCTTTGATTGGCTGGAGCAGTGACGGAAGCAGTGGTGGTGGCGGAAGGCAGCAGGAAGGCAGCACCGGAGTTGGAGCAGTTAGAGAGTAGGCCACCAGAGTTGGCCGGAGCAGTAAGAGAGCAGGCCATCGGAGGCGCCGGAGCAGCAAGAGAGCAGGCCACCGGAGAGCAGGAGACCAGGCCACTGGAGCAGCGAGCGGCGGTGACAGAGGAGCAGAGATCGACCAGCAAGCGGCGAGCAGCAGGTGGCCGGCGGCGAGCAAGGAGAATGACGGCGGTGGGTGGCGGCGCAGAGCTAGAGAGCTCTGCTTGCTCACCAGAATTGTCAGACCCTAAGCCGATTGCAACACAGAGAGAAAGGGGAAGAGTCGGGCTCGCTCGCGCGCTATTAAGTTAACATTCGGTGTCAGTTATTCAACAAAACTGATACATAAAACCAAAGGTGTCGGTTAACCACAAAAACGGACACCTCTTCTCAATGATAATCGTCAATTTTAACTAGAAAAAAAATCAACGTCTATCTACATATGCCGATTAAAAATTTTGTTCTCGATTAATGACCATAGTCGTCGGTTTTTTTAAAAATCCGACGCTCAAAGGGTGTGAAAAATTTCCCACAAACAGCGCGGGAAAACCCATAAGTGTCGGTTATTGTTGTAAAACCAACGATCAAAATGTGCCCAATTTCTGTTTCGCTGAGTTAATGACTGACGCCATATGTTAAATTTTGGAGGTGATTTTTTTGCTGGAAATTTTGGATTTGGCGGTTAATTTTCGGCGTCGGTTTGTTATTAAGGAACCGACACCAAATAAAAGTGATACCCGTGTCTGGTCACCCTTCACAGATTGATGTCAGTTTAATTTATAAACTGACACTTTATTGTTTAGGTGTCGGTGTATTTATGCAACCGACGCCTTTAATAGTGACGTTATAAGCCATTTTTGTAGTAGTGCCTTCTCAATCCTGAGTTTGGTGTTTGAGGTCACTACTCATGGTGCCCATGGGTCTTCCCTCCTGGGCTTGAACATTTGCCATCATCCATCAGGGTGGCATGTAGGTGTGAGAATACACACTTCTATTATAATTGTGATAATCATAGTCACTCTATAGTTGCATGAAATAAAAGTCATCCAAGCACTTATTTTCAGGCAACTGATAAAACATCCGGGAATCACCGTGAAACTAAAGCGATTAACCATAAGCGTAACCACATACATGCCAGGATGACTTGAGTGCAGAATAATTCAACTAAGCAAGTAATCCAGTAACAAGCAAGCACACAAGATGATCCTAAAATATGCATCCAATTTTCCTATCATTAATCAGGCCATCAAGGTCTATTAAACCTAACTCGCTTCCTAGGGTTTCTAGTCTACTTTTAGGGTTTCCATTGCAATTAGGGTTTCGCTTCATTTATACTATTTTAAACCCTAACTTTATGCAATTACTCACAAACCCTAATTATCTCATCTATTCCTCATGAACAATTTTAAGGCTACCTTTTAACAACATGTAACCTTAATTTTGGATTAAAGACACAATTAACCATCAATTTAGTCCATTATGCTCTTTTACATTAAAACTACCATTTTTATCCTTTTAATTCATTATAAGATCATTAGGCCTAATTATCATCTTTGGTTCCTTCCGGATTAACAACTCATAGTTCATTATGATCTAGTTCACATATGAAATCTATTTATCATTAATTCCACCTTTATCCATTAGAAAACCCTAATTACCATATTAATGGTATTTATCCATAATTAGGAACTTTATACTCGAAATAGCTTAGAACCATCATATCTTAGCTTTATTCATGAATTTTAATAATTAAAGCCATTAAGAGTCACAATGACTAACATTAGGGTTTCAAGGCCCATTAAAGCTCATTCATGTACATGGAACTTTAAATTAAACCAATTACATGAAAAGTTCATCCTTTTTGTTCTTAATATACCCTTTTATAATTAACAGGCTAATATCAACTCTAATCATCCATAAAACCCTTCTAAATACATTAATCATCTCAAATTAGGGTTTCTTAATCATTAAAGCATTAAAGTTGATAACTTCCACTACTTTTCTAATTGCAAGAGGAATTAGCTTCTAGATCTATTTTTATTGGATTCCTCGCATTATTCTTAGCAAGATTCATATTTTGCATGTTTCCATCGGAGCTACCAATTTTGAGTTACGATTTTTACAAGATAATCATATGTTAACCAATTACTAATTGACACGTCAACAACTTACCCCTTTTAAACTCACATTGCGGCCGCCGATGTTAGTGTTGGAAAGACATATCTACCCTTCCTTGTTGTTCTTGATTAAACACTCACGTGAGGGCTTTTCGTCTTTTGACCTAGTCATCTTCTTCCTCGCCCGCTCCTGTCCGCGATAGCACCTGCCTGCGCGAGTCAACTCTAGGGTTGACTCCTGGCTCCTTGCTGCCCCAGTCGTCGGTGAAGGAGGTTGTACCTCTATCGCACCCTACCAGACTCAACCACAGTCTCAGTTGGCTTGCTATTAGCCAGATTCATCAGGACAGAGCAGCTCTTCTCCGGCGAGGAGCATGGCTGATCATGCTGCAGGTCGAGTGCCTCCCTGCAATTGGTTGTGTCGGACAGTTAGGTCCTCCTTTGCAAACTCATTGGGGTAAATGGGGGAAATTCACATGGCTCAAGGCCCCCTCCTTTTATAGAGGACAAACACCTACATTTTCCCTGATTTAGGGGAATCTCTCCCAGACCATGAGAGGCCCCAAATCTTGGATCGGTTAGATGCACAAAAGGCTCCCAAAGCTAAAGGATTAGTTTCCTGCTTCGCATATTAACTGCATGGATAGGAAATCAAAGGGGAAATTTCCCCAGATTCAGCCTATAAATCTAAGTTCCTTTGGAACTGGATGATGTGCGGCCCTTGTTGGATCTTGATCCAACGGTCCCTATTACTCGCGCTCAAACAAAAGGAATGTAAATTCCTTTATTTAAGATAATTCCATTTGTTTTAGGATAAATTGAGAAAATCATAACTATTAATCCATAGCTCCTTTTATCTCAAATTTTAAGGGAATCTCATGAATGATTTAATCTCCCATCATGCCAAAATTGGGATCTTTATTCAAAGAAATCGTGCCCTTTTCCTTATGTGCAAGTTATTACTCTATTATGCATATTTCTCATATTTTCTCTTTCTTATTTCCGTTTATTTAACGACCCCACCTCCCGGTAACCCCCAATTAAGGGAGACCCGAAGGTCAGAGCCATTATCCCAATTAATATGATCAAAGGTTCGACAAATAATCAATACTAATTATGAAATTTATCAACTAAACTGAAATCTAGTATAAAATAAAACTTTGCATACCTTTTAAAAACTTTGGTAATCTACTTCTATCCACAGCTTGGATCTATTCTATCTAATCCTCCTTGCACTTTATTTCTTATTTCCACAATGTGTCATTTTACTATTTGTTCTTTTCAGAGTTGTACCTAAAATGCTGACAAACAAAATGTTGGTCAGCATATCAAAATATGGCGGTATGTGGGGACAACCAAAATTTTGCAGATATGGCTAACAATCGAAATATCACAATCAAGTTAATTAACAAGCCAATTTACATTTTCAATGTGATATTCTCCACCGCTTTTTCCCTAACCCTGACATACCCACCTTAGGGTTTCTCTTTTGCCAATGACTTAAGGCCACCTTCTCAATCCCGAGCTTGGTGCATAGGGTCACCACTCATGATGCCCACTAGTCATTCAATAAAGACCACCTTCTCAATCCCGAACTTGGTGTCTAGGGTCACCACTCATGGTGCCCATGGGTCTTCCCTCCTGGGCTTGACCTTTTGGCATCATCCATCATGGTGGCATGCAGGTGCGAGAATACACACTTCTATTATAATTGTGATAATCACATTCACTCTATAGTTGCATGAAATAAAAGTCATCCAAGCAGTTATTTTCAGGCAACCTTTAAAACATCCGGGAATCACTACGAAACTAAAGCAATTAACCATAAGCGTAACCACATACCTGCCAGGATGACTTGAGTGGAGAAATAATCCAACTAAGCAAGTAATCCAGTAACAAGCAAGCACACAAAATGATCCTAAAATATGCATCCAATTTTTCTATCATTGATCAGGCCATCAAGGTCTATTAAACCTAGCTCGCTTCCTAGGGTTTCTAGTCCACTTTTAGGGTTTCCATTCAAATTAGGGTTTCACTTCATTTATACTATTTTAAATCCTAACTTTATGCAATTATTCACAAACCCTAATTATCTCATATATTCCTCATGAACGATATTAAGGCTACCTTTTAACAAATATAACCTTAATTTCGGATTAAAGGCACAATTAACCATCAATTTAGTCCATTATGCTATTTTACATTACAACTACCATTTTTATCCTTTTGATTCATGACAAGATCATTAGGCCTAATTATCATCTTTGGTTCCTTCTGGATTAACAACTCATAGTTCATTATGATCTAGTTCACATATGAACTCTATTAATCATGAATTCCACCTATATCCATTAGAAATCCCTAATTACCATATTAAGGGTATTTATCCATAATTAGGAACTTAAATACTCGAAATAGCTTATAACCATCATATCTCATCTTTATTCATGAATTTGAATAATTAAAGCCATTAAGAGTCACAATGACTAACATTAGGGTTTCAAGGTCCATGAAAGCTCATTCATGTACATGGAACTCTAAATTAAACCAATTACATGCAAAGTTCATCCTTTTTGTTCTTAATATACCTTTTTATAATTAACAGACTAATATCAACTCTAATCATCTATAAAACCCTTCTAAATACATTAATCATCTCAAATTAGGGTTTCTTAATCATTAAAGCATTAAAGCTGATAACTTCCACTACTTTTAGAATTTCAAGAGGAATTAGATTCTAAATCTATTTTTATTGGATTCCTTGCATTTTTCTGAGAAAGATTCATACTTTGCATGTTTCCATCGGAGCTACCAATTTTGAGTTACGATTTTTACAAGATAAGCATATGTTAACCAATTACTAATTGACATGATAGCAACTTACCCCTTTTAAACTCACATTGCGGCCACCGATGTTAGGGTTGGAAAGACATATCTACCCTTCCTTGCTGTTATCAATTAAACACTCACATGAGGGATTTTCATCTTTTGACCTAGTCATCTTCTTCCTCGCCCGCTCCTGTCCGTGACAGCACTCGCCTGCGCGAGTCAACTCCAGGGTTGACTCCCGGCTCCTTGCTGCCCCAGCCGTCGGTGAAGGAGGTTGTACCTCCATTGCACCCTACCAGACTCAACCACGATCTCAGTTGGCTTGCTATTGTCTGGATTCATCGGGATGGAGCAGCTCTCCTCCTGTGAGGTGCATGGCTGATCATGCTGCAGGTCGAGTTCCTCCCTGCAATTGGTTGCGTCGGACAGTTAGGTCCTTCTTCGCGAACTCGTTGGGGTAAACAGGGGCAATTCACATGGCTTCAAGGCCCCCTCCTTTTATAGAGTACAAACACCTATGTTTTTCCTGATTTAGGGGAATCTCTCCCAGACCATGAGAGGCCCCAAATCTTAGGTCGGTTAGATGCGGAAAAGGCTCCCAAAGCCAAAGGATTAGTTTCCTGCTTCGCATATTAACTGCATGGAGAGAAAATCGAAGGGGAAATTTCCCCAGATTCAGCCTATAAATATGAGTTCCTTTGGAACTAGATGATGTGAATCCCTTGTTGGATCTTGATCCAACGGTCCCTATTACTCGCGCTCAAACAAAAGGAATGTAAATTCCTTTATTTAAGATAATTCCATTTATTTTAGGATAAATTGAGAAAATCATAACTCTTAATCTGTAGATCCTTTTTATCTCAAATTTTAAGGGAATCTCGTTAATTATTTAATATCCCATAATGCCAAAATTGAGATCATCATCCAAATAAATCATGCCCTTTTCCTTAGGTGCAAGTTATTACTCTATTATGCATATTTCTCATATTTTCTCTTTCTTATTTCCTTTTATTTTCTTGATTTTGCTTTATTTTTTCATTAGAAAACATGTGAATAGGAAATATTTTCCAATATGGATCTATTATCTATATATCCACATATTTCTCATAATATTATCATTATCTCACATTTCTTCTAAATAAAGAAATATTTAATTAATCTTTTCTCTTTCTTGTTGCATTATCTTTGCAACTTTTGACTCCTTGGAACCCAAGGAACCCAATAGGCACGAAATCCACCTTTAGATTATATTCTTTTGCCTTCTAGAGGTTTCTACATCTTTCTTTTCTCCATTTCTTATTAATAATGGACTTTCTTTTGTCTTTTCCTTGTTATTGGGCCCAATAGCCAATAAAACCCACAAAACAATTAATAAGGCTATTGTAAACAAAATCCATTTATTCAAAACAAATTATATCATTATTTTTTCAAATATCTTTAATAGGATACATTAAATTTCTCACCAAAAGTACCCAAAAAATTGGGGTTGTAACATCCTTCCCCTCTTATAGGAATTTTGCCCCCAAAATTCCACCAGGCACACAAACAACCAGGATAAGCCTTTCCTTTATCCATCATGGCTCCCATATGGCCTCACCCTTTCCACGGTACTTCCCAAGAACCTTCATCATCTCATATTCTTCCATCTGAGTTCTCTCACATTGGCATATCGTACCCTCATAGGTGACTCAGGACATTTCAGCCTCTCATAAAGCTGAATAGGTTCAGGGCTCAACACATGGCTTGGGTACCTCACATAGTGCTCTAGATCAGACTCTTGGAACACATTATACATCATGTTATCCTGAGGGGTAAGGCTAAACACAAACCATTTCCATTAATCCATCTCAAATGGACCATGCAGTTTGGACTCAGCTCTCTCTTAGCTATAACTTAGAGGGGTCAGACTCACATAGTGCTCTACAAGAAGGATCTTCTAATCATAAGAAAAATAGAGAAGTAAAGAGAGAGGTAGTCGTTGGTCTGGCTATAGGAAGAGACAAGAGGGTCCTGGAATGCATTGGGCATGGGGGTCTATTTATAGGTAGATTTAGGGTTTAGGATTCTAGACAGAACCTTCAGGGAGGGGTAGTGGATCGTGTTGATGCTCCACGCAAGACATGAGGATCAAGGTGATCTTCCATGTGTCATGTGGCATATGGCTCTAATCTGATCGGTGTTCCTGGTGAAAAAAAGAGAAATCTCATTTTCCCAGTAATTTTAGTAATATTTTGGCAAAATTAGAGAAAACTTGTACATAAATACAATTGGGGTTATCTCTCGGATTTTTTTAGAAAAGTTTGAAAAGAGGAAATCTTCTATTTTAGATAATTCAAATGGGACAATTTGTGAAGAATAGCCTATAACGTAGAATTGAGTAATAAATACACTTCCAGTCAGATTGAAGGTTTCTTTGCAGAAGCGCCTGAATTGGGTGAAAGTGAGTGAAAAGAGGTGATTTAAATAGGTGGGAAATATGGAAAATTGTGGGAAAAGGTGTGTGTAGAAATTGGGTAGGATGTGGAACAGATTTCATCAGTAGCCAAAGGTTCGACATTAATTGTGAACTTATACCGAGTGAGCAAAAATGGGGTGTCAACAATTTGCCCCTCTCATGGTAAGGTTCAAGATAAGAGTGAAAACCGTGGGCTTGAGCCA
Organism: Alisma plantago-aquatica; assembly: GCA_963693085.1. Taxonomy (NCBI): domain Eukaryota; kingdom Viridiplantae; phylum Streptophyta; class Magnoliopsida; order Alismatales; family Alismataceae; genus Alisma; species Alisma plantago-aquatica. The sequence goes on along the minus strand of OY856413.1, from coordinate 654,294,118 downwards.
AGTCGGACCCCCATTTTTGTCATGAAAGGCCAAAAAGGTTGGACTTGTCAAGGATGTTCTGACAAACCCTGTGGAGGATGGAAAGTGAGTGTCATGTCTCTTTCTTCTCAAGTTGAATTAGTGAGAAAAAGGTTGGAAATAAATGATTTATCTAGATTAAGGGTGGTCTATGACCGTTATAACCTAAAGTTCTGCATGTATTTATAAATCTATTTGAATGAAAATAATGGAATGCTAAGGATATACTAGAAAGATACATGTCTTGTTTGTAAGTTTTGGTTTGAGAATGCAAATGCTTCATATGAAAGATATTTCATGTGTTTTATTGTTTTCAATAATCCATTAATAATTATTGGCTAAAGAAAGAATTGGGAAATTCAATAATAAGGGAATTTCTAAAAGTATAGGACAATGGGTGATTAAATATGGAATGGTTTAGAGAATTTTATAAAAGTATGTTGAATACAACTAATAGGCATATTTTGATCCTAACTTGCACCCAGAGAAAGAATATGCTAAATTATGAGGGTTTGCCAAGTTTGGATAAGAAAATGATTTATTTGATGCCATAAATAATTCAAATAAAGGGAATACTTAGAGACAGAGAAAAGTGCAATTGATTTATGTATCTTGACCTCAAATCTTGCCCAAATTGAGGTTAAATTTTTAAAAGCTTTCGTCTAAAATTTGGGATCTTTGAGATAAAGGAGGAGAGAGATACAAATTAATCAAGTTTTCCTTAAAGTGATGGATTAAAGGAAATATGTATTAGATGTCACATATGAATCTTATGGCATCCATCTTATAAAAACAAGAATTACTTAAGCAGAAGCGAATCATTTGCAGCGGATTACTGAAAATCACTAAAAATTAAAACTTTTTGCAAAGAGATCCACACATAGGAAATCTTTTTCATCAAGAACCAAAGTATAATATTTACATTCTGTTCCAAAAGTACACAACCTATACTATCTCTTCTCGAGGATTACAACATCAGCTGTCCTATTCAACATTATATATAGACATCATAAAAACCTTGAGGCATCAAGCCAAAATCTCAGATCGATTCACTAAAAACACTGACTACTGACTCCGAGGACCTGAGAGTACAGAGACGACACATAGGACTACTATCTATACAAAACTTGGCCGCCACTGCCTCCACCTGAGTTATCACTGCTATCCCTGATATTGTTGATGCCTTTCCTTTGCTATAGGGTTCCTTCTTCTTCTTCTGTGTTTACCTAAAAACATTGGATCCCACGGGGGTGAGATAATTGTAAATTGTCCCAGCGGGAGATATAACTCTCTACCAAAACATTGCTATAGCAATTTATTTAATAAAACTGAGCAGGATCTCTTATATATCAACAATAATATTAATCATGGAATGAACAGAGTAAAGTAATATCCTTCCTAAGGAAAACATTGTATCTACTCATGGTAGATTCATAATTCATACAACTATTTGCAATGAGTATAAAGAGGTATGAATACCATCTATTAACTAGAGATGCATAAAGAAGTATAACATTAGCCAATGAATTTACGTATTCAATCCTTAAGAAAACATGCTATACGACTGATTACATTTTACAATCACACTTATGCCCTGAGGAGATGAGGTATACCGCTCATACTCCAACCGACCACTATGAAGTTGAAATCGGTACCATACAAGGTCAATGGTAGAGCTGGCTACCAAGACCTCCCTCGTCTCGGTCAGCGCGAGATCACATGCAGGACATCTTGTGTCTCTGCTATATATAGCTTTCCAGGGTATACTGACACTTCGTTATCAGAGTTACAGTGGCGTGCTGCACTCTCTTCGCGATCGTGAGATTTCATGTTTATCTCCATCGATCCGGCATTAACATTATTGGGAGATGTGTACGACATCTAACCCAATCATTGGGAGATTTGTGATGCATCCATCCCGATACATATAATGAAGGATTGAGAGGCTTAATGTTTACCTTTCCCCAATTTCCTCATTAGGACGTCAGGATACATTCGCCCATTACCCCCTACATATTCAAAATATGCGCTCCGGGTTTTACCGCGGGACACCCGTTTCACCATCACCAATTTGCTGACGATGATGGATCTATGGTCAGGGCTCTACATGATATGATTTTACTTGATTAATTAAGTACATTAGCATATTCTTTTAGCATCAGTCAAGTTCTCAAACATAACTTATTCAGACAAATTCTATAAAGAAACATGTACTTTTTTTTCATCAATCACTTCTCAGTCTTTATAAGACATTGGGATCTCAGTCCCTCATTTCATTTCTTTGAAAGTTCACATCTCTCAACAACATCATTATCATACTTATCAATTCTGGATATTCATACCCTCAATTCATCACTATCACTGTTAACACTTGTTAGGTAACTATTACCTCTAGGTCCTCAGACTGAGGTATACATAATACTAGTTACACAAGTATCTCACATGGCTCATAAGGCCTATTAAGTGTTTTTCCACCTTTCACTAGGCAACAACTTATTCATGGAACTCATAAGGTCCATACACATTTTGTCACTTTTACTAAACAACAACAACATTAGGCACATAAGGCCATTCAACATTTTATTATATGAATGGCATAGCTCAAATCTGGCTATGTTCATCATCTCATGATGTCTATATGATTAATAGACATGATAACAGTTATGTAAATCATTTATCACATCATATGAAACAATTGTAACACCACCATCCTTTATCAAGATTAGGGTTTACTATCAAATAGGGCTTTTCATTCCCTTTACCCTGAATTAGGGTTAGGGTTTCCCATCTTATATTGACTAGGGTTTCATGTTCACATTATTATTTCAACCCTAATATATTGCTCCACACCTCTAGGATCATTCAAAGATATCATAAGTATTTGCTTATGATTACCATTATCATTATATATCATTAATGATCATCAATTCAAGGTATGAGTTCATTTCTCATCCTTGTCATGGTATGATTACATCATACTCATTGATTTGGCTTACCCCATTCTCAAGGTATATTAATCAACATTTATCAAAGTACATTGAGTTCATTACATATTTATTGTAACAATTACATATCACACACTCCATGTGTTCCTTATCCAAGAATATTGCATTAGAGGTTCATCAAGGTATATCTACACTGAAATGTTGAATGTGATATCTATCATGTCTTGATGTATCACTTTCTTTTCATTTCCATCTTTCTTAAGTTAATCAACTAACCTTGTATTACGGTATTTCCCTCTTAATACTTTATCCACTAACTTGTCACTTTCATCATATGGTGCATAGGTCACACATTAGAATTATCCACTATCTTTAATGATATGGACTTATCCAATGGTTAGACATTGTTGATATAGGATAAACCATCATCAACCACTTTGGGTATTTCCAACCCATGAGATGATATTTACTCCCAATATGTAGTTTTGTATACACCACTTCTAAGAGTTTCTTATCCTCATCTTTATAATGTGCATAGCATGATTACAAATGTATAGAGTTAGATGTTTAAGGATTTAGGCATCATCTTGTCTCTTAGACCCTTATTTATTAGAATCACCACATTAACATTCATATGATTCATCAACCTTACCCTTCATGTTTAGAACATTTTCATTTTATTTAATTATATTAGACACACCCCTCTTTGGTGTATTGGCTATTAAACCATCACTAGGGTTTCACATATCATTACATGACATCACCCTGAATTGAGTCTTACATCTCATCATAGTATCAGGGTTCCACATAACATCACTTAAAACTAGGGTTTCACATTCAATAAACCACAATTATACTTACCGTTCATCCCAATTAGGGTTTCTCATGGCATCACCCTCAATTAGGGTTTCTCATGGAATCACCCTCAATTAGGGTTTCTCATGGAATCACCCCTAATTAGGGTTTCTCATGGAATCAACCTTAATTAGGGATTCTCATGGCATCACCCTCAATTAGGGTTTCTCATGGAATCAACCTTAATTAGGGATTCTCATGGAATCACCCTTAATTAGGGTTTCAGGAAGTATCCTCTCAATTAGGGTTTTCTTAAAGTTACCCTGAATTTGGATTTCCCATATTATCATCCTAGCTTAGAGTCTCACCATTACCCTTGGTTTGAGTTACATCTTGATATTGCCCTAGACTTAGGTTAGGGTTTCAACAATCTTCTTGATTAGGGTTTCATGATCTCTTTATTAAGGATCATACCCTAAATATACATCCATTCATGTTGCAAGTATTGAGTCTTAACCATTACATGATCATCATTCATGTAGGAGGTCCTCTCTCTCTCATCATCTATAAGGTGATACTTCAGGATTAAGACTAAGTAAGCTCAACTGGAATGAAGGATTAACATAATGGATTATATCATTACTTCCATGATCATTAAGTATCATTAAAGATTAATTACTCAAAGGGTACTAATCACCCTATCACATTAAGGGTACATTTATTATAATCACCCTTGAATTACATTATGTAATTGTTCAACTAATCAATTGATCTTTAACCACTTTGAGTGTTCATACGATTTGGTTGAATACCTTCCAAATGATCTGGGTCACTTAGACCCCAAACGGTCTTGACCAATTAGACCTCAAATGGTCTTGCTTGAAATACCTCCAAACGGTGTAAGACCATTTAGACCTCCAAACGGTCTTAGTCACATGGTTTGCAACCGTTTGGTAAAGTTATCACTTGAAACTGTTTGACAAAGTTGAGACTTAAAACCATTTGCTAAAGTGATACTTGAAACCATTTGAACCTTAACCGGTTTGGGATCATTTGGTCCCAAATGGTCTTGAGACCGTTTGGACCCAAACAGTCTAGAGACTGTTTGGTCCAAACTTCCTCAAAACCGAATGGACCAAAGATGGTCTCAACCACTCCAATCGATTTAGGGTTTCTCTCGTCGGAGGCACTAGCAATCTTTCCACCATGAGATTCATCGTATCCATTGACTGCCCCATAAACTGTTGATAATCAGGGTTTTCAAGAATGGTTGGGTCAAGTTGGGGGACCTCAGGCACCTGATCTTCATGTTCCTGCACTCTTGATCCATCAACTGATGCAACATCACTACTCTCGGCAGCATGTTCTTCATTGTTTCCAGACATCTTTAAGCTTTACCTTCCATTGAGGGCAGAAGGTTATTATAAGAAAATCTGGAAAACTCACAAGAATAGACACAACCCTAGTCCTAGATCCCTGTAGACTCAGTGAACCTAGAGCTCTGATACCAAACTTCTAGTGTGACATCCCGCTATCACACAAACAACGGTATCTTAATAGACCCACTTGATACTATAAGTCTTTTCATACCTTGATTGTGCCATCTCACCTGGTGACACAATACTAGCTTCCTTATTACTTGTACTAACTATCTTATTAGTTGTACATTCTCTTACCATAAAGAGAGGTTACTTATCAACTAAGAACTTATCTCAAAGGTATCTTCAATTGTTATGTTTATACAAAACATAAACCCCTAACAAGTGATTTTCATACTATTTTGCATGATTAATCTGATTTCATGGTTGACCATTCCAGAGTCAACATAGATCATCTGATATTTCTTTCGATACCTGTATTTCTTACCTTGGTACCTATTACATGTGTTGAAAACACATCACATCTTTATCTTTCTTTCATCTTGGGACATAACGTGTTACATACATCTCCACCTTGGAACCAGAGTCCAAGATAAACTGATACTTTTCTAAGTATCCTTCACATGAAAAGTTTTATCTTATGTACATCAAGTGTCCTAAGACCCACTTGATTGCCATGTCCCCGAAAGGAAAGAAAACAAGGAGTCATATTCCTCTTATTATTTCATGTATTTTCAAATATTCATGAAACATTTACTCTTTATCTCATCCTAGGTTCCTTGCCCTAGAATAGGAATTATAAGGATGATTACATGACATTATCCCTTTCTTTATTATTATCTAACATGTCCATGATCATCTCATGATCTCATCACATTTTCCATTTCTTCTTTATGTGAAAAGACCTTATTTATTCATTCCATATTTTTGATTTGATGATACTCATTAGATTGTCTCAGTATGACTACTTGATCAGAGCAATAAAAAAGACAACAATCTAAGAGTTTCCATACTCACTTTATCATCAATAGTTGTATACCTGGCCAGGGTATATAAATACTGAGATTAAGTAGTATGCACTTGTATACTGTCATATTCCTTCCTTTTCATATTATCACAAGTATAAGATTTAACATTACTGGATTTTATCCAGGCATCTCTTCAATACTTCCTCTTCTTCTCATAGAGGTAAGAACAACATAAAACATATATAATGTTTATTATGCAAAATGTAAGTCCTCAAAGGACTAATTAAGAAAAGCTCAATCAATTACCTTCTCAATTTAACTCAGGAAACCATAAAAAGAGATATAAGAATGACATTATTTTGTCTAACCTGTCATGATTCGTGGATTATTCACTCCCTCAGGCTGACTCTGCCTCAGAGGTTGATTCATCATAACATTTCTGGCTGAGCAATCTCTTGCCAGATGTCCTATATGTCTACATAAGTAACAAGTTATGAGCTCTTGATATGGTCTAAAAGGTTCTTTACCTTTTCTAGATAACCATTGCCTTGGTGCACTAGGCCCTGGTTGTACTGGTGGTACCAAAGTCTTTCCCTTTTTGGAACTACTAGGCCTCTGTCCCTGGATTTGGATAGGCCTTTTCTTAATTCTCTCTTCCTTGTTCTTTGTTGGATAATTCTTTACAATATGTCCAGGCTTTCCACACCTATAGCAAATTCTACTTTTGGGTTGTAACCTATTCATTCCCACCTTTTCTATTGCTTCCTCATGTTGATGTTGATTAGGAATCCTGTTGGAGCCCATAACTTCATCATTGGGGGTTGGTAATCTGGGTTGCATTGCTAATGCATGGTCCACTGCATGCATCACAGCTGTCCTGAATTGCCCATACATAGCTTGGAAAGCTAGGCTCTCTATCATTGCTTGGTCCAACTGAGGGTATTCAGATACTAGTTCCTTCCTAGTCCAATCCCTTACACCACTTCCTGGTGCACCAATGCTGCTCTCAACAGCATGTTCATCATGTGATCCAGACATCTTCAACTTCTTCTCCTCCTATATGAGCAGAAGACACTATCAGATACACTAGAAGACACTAGAACAGACTCTACTACCTTAGTCCTATGTATCTATAGACTCAGTGAACCTAGAGCTCTGATACCACTTTATTGTGGCATCCAACTTATAAAAACAAGAATTACTTAAGCGGAAGCGAATCATTTGCACCGGATTACTGAAAATCACTAAAAAGTAAAACTTTTTGCAAAGAGATCCACACATAGGAAATATTTTTCATCAAGAACCAAAGTATAATATTTACATTCTGTTCCAAAAGTACACAACATGTACTATCTCTTCTCGAGGATTACAACATCAGCTGTCATATTCAACATTATATACAGACAACATAAAAACCTCGAGGCATCAAGCCAAAATCTCAGATCGATTCACTAAAAACACTGACTACTGACTCTGAGGACCTGAGAGTACAGAGATGACACATAGGACTACTATCTATACAAAACTTGGCCGCTAGTGCCTCCACCTGAGTTATCACTGTTGTCCCTGATACTGTTGTTGCCTTTCCTTTGCTATAGGGTTCCTTCTTCTTCTTCTGCGTTTACCTAAAAACATTGGATCCCACAGGGGTGAGATAATTGTAAATTGTCCCAGCGGGAGATATAACTCTCTGTCAAAACATTGCTACAGCAGTTTATTATAATAAAACTGAGAAGGAGCTCTTATATATCAACATCAATATTAATCATGGAATGAACAGAGTAAAGTAATATCTTTTCTAAGGAAACCATTGTATCTACTCATGGTAGATTCATAATTCATACAACTATTTGCAATGAGTATAAAGAGGTATGAATAACATCTATTAACTAGATATGCATATAGAAATATAACAACAACCAATGAATTTACGTATTCAATCCTTAAGCAAACATGTTATACGGCTGATTACATTTTACAATCACACTTATGCCCTGAGGAGATGAGGTATACCGCTCATACTCCAACCGACCACTGCGAAGTCAAAATCGATACCATACAAGGTCAATGGTAGAGCCGGCTACCAAGACCTCCCACATCTCGGTCAGCGCGAGATCACATGCAGGACATCTTGTGTCTCTACTATATATAGCTTTCCAAGGTATACTGGCACTTCACTATCAGAGTTACAGTGGCGTTATGCACTCTCTTCACCATCGTGAGATTTCATGTTTATCTCCATCGATCCGGCATTAACATTATTGGGAGATGTGTACGACATCTAACCCAATCATCGAGAGATTTGTGATACATCCATCCCGGTACATATAATGAAGGATTGAGAGGTTTAATGTTTACCTTTCCCCAATTTCCTCACTAGGACATCATGATACATTCGCCCATTACCCCCCACATATTCAAAAAATGTGCTCCGGGTTTTGCCGCGGGACACCCATTTCACCATCACCAATTTGCTGACGATGATGGATCTATGGTCAGGGCTCTACATGATATGATTTTACTTGATTAATTAAGTACATTAGCATATTCTTTTAGCATCAGCCAAGTTCTCAAACATAACTTATTCAGACAAATGCTATAAAGAAACATGTACTTTTTTTCATCAATCACTTCTCAGTCTTTATAAGACATTGGGATCTCAGTCCCTTATTTCATTTCTTTGAAAGTTCACATCTCTCAACAACATCATTATCATACTTATCAATTTTGGGTATTCATACCCTCAATTCATCACTATCACTGTTAACACTTGTTAGGTAACTATTACCTCCAGGTCCTCAGACCGAGGTATACATAATACTTGTTACACAAGTATCTCACATGGCTCACAAGGCCTATTAAGTGTTTTGTCACCTTTCACTAGGCAACAACTTATTCATGGAACTCATAAGGTCCATACACATTTTGTCACTTTTACTAAACAACAACAACATTAGGCACATAAGGCCATTCAACATTTTATTATATGAATGTCATAGCTCAAATCTTGCTATGTTCATCATCTCATGATGTCTATATGATTAATAGACATGATAACAATTATGTAAATCATTTATCACATCATATGAAACAATAGTAACACATCCATCCTTTATCAGGATTAGTGTTTACTATCAAATAGGGCTTTTCATTCCCTTTACCTTGAATTAGGGTTAGGGTTTCCCATCTTACATTGACTAAGGTTTCATGCTCACATTATTAGTTCAACCCTAATATATTTCTCCACACCTCTAGGAGCATTCAAAGATATCATAAGTATTTTATTATGATTACCATTCTCATCATATATCATTAATGATCATCAATTCAAGGTATGAGTTTATTTCTCATCCTTGTCATGGTATGATTACATCATACTCATTGATTTGGCTTACCCCATTCTCAAGGTATATTAATCAACATTTATCAAAGTACATTGATTTCATTACATCTTTATTGTAACAATTACATATCACACACTCCATGTGTTTCTTATCCAAGAATATTGAATTAGAGGTTCATCAAGGTATATCTACACTGAAATGCTGAATGTGATATCTATCATGTCTTGATGTATCACTTACTTTTCATTTCCATCTTTCTTAAGTTAATCAACTAACCTTGTATTAAGGTATTTTCCTCTTAATACTTTATCCACTAACTTGCCACTTTCATCATATGGTGCATAGGTCACACATTAGAATTATCCACTATCTTTAATAATATGTACATATCCAATGGTTAGACATTGTTGATATAGGATAAACCATCATCAACCACTTTGGGTATTTCCAACCCATGAGATGATATTTACTCCCAATATGTAGTTTTGTATACACCGCTTCTAAGAGTTTCTTATCCTCATCTTTGTAATGTGCATAGGATGATTACAAATGTATAGAGTTAGTTGTTTAAGGATTTAGGCATCATCTTGTCTCTTAGACCCTTATTCATTAGAATCACCACATTATCATTCATATGGTTCATCAACCTTACCCTTCATGTTTATATCATTTTCAATTTATTTAATTATATTAGCCACACCCCTCTTTGGGGTATTAGCTATTAAACCATCACTAGGGTTTCACATATCATTACATGACATCACCCTAAATTGAGTCTTACATCACATCATAGTAATAGGGTTCCACATAACATCACCTAAAACTAGGGTTTCACATTCAATAAACCACAATTAGACTTACCGTTCATCCCAATTAGGGTTTCACATGGCATCACCCTCAATTAGGGTTTCTCATGGAATCACCCTCAATTAGGGTTTCTCATGGAATCACCCCTAATTAGGGTTTCTCATGGAATCAACCTTAATTAGGGATTCTCATGGCATCACCCTCAATTAGGGTTTCTCATGGAATCAACCTTAATTAGGGATTCTCATGGAATCAACCTTAATTAGGGTTTCAGGAAGTATCCTCTCAATTAGGGTTTTCATGAAGTTACCCTGAATTTGGATTTCCCATATTATCATCCTGGCTTAGAGTCTCACCATTACCCTTGGTTTGAGTTACATCTTGATATTGCCCTAGACTTAGGTTAGGGTTTCAACAATCTTCTTGATTAGGGTTTCATGATCTCTTTATTAAGGATCATACCCTAAATATACATCCATTCATGTTGCAATTATTGAGTCTTAACCATTACATGATCATCATTCATGTAGGAGGTCCTCTCTCTCTCTCTCTCATCCTCTATAAGGTGATACTTACTTCAGGCTTAATTAGACTAAGTAAGCTCAAGTGGAATGAAGGATTAACATAATGGATCATATCATTACTTCCATGATCATTAAAGATCATTAAAGATTAATTACTCAAAGGGTACTAATCACCCTATCACATTAAGGGTACATTTATTATAATCACCCTTGAATTACATTATGTAATTGTTCAACTAATCAATTGACCTTTAACCACTTTGTGTGTTCATACAATTTGGTTGAATACCTTCCAAACGATCTTGGTCTCTTAGACCCCAAACGGTCTTGACCAATTAGACCTCAAACAGTCTTGCTTGAAATACCTCCAAACGGTTTAAGACTGTTTAGACCTCCAAACGGTCTTGGTCACACGGTTTGAAATTGTTTGGTAAAGTTATCACTTAAAACTGTTTGACAAAGTTGAGACTTAAAACCGTTTGCTAAAGTGATATTTGAAACCGTTTGAACCTTAACCGATTTGGGAGCGTTTGGTCCCAAACGGTCTTGAGACCGTTTGGTCCAAACCTCCTCAAAACCGAATGGACCAAAGATGGTCTCAACCACTCCAATCGATTTAGGGTTTTTAGGATTGATTCCTTTATTGATTGAAATCATATAATCACTCATCAGTTGAGCCTAACTCCATACTTCAATTGAGCTTATTAGATTATCCTTCAACTAAATTAACCCTCAATTGTTCATCAGTTAGGGTTTTGAATCAATTGGATTAGGGATTGAAATCGATGAACCTTCAATATTAGTCATTATATTATTAATTACTTTGAAACTAATGGACTATCATTCAAATTGGACATGGCCTGGCCTCAAACAGTCTTGTGGTCATTTGGATGACCTCCAAACGGTCTTGAGACCCTTTTCCCATCTCATCATCAAAACCCATGACATCCAATTAGGGTTTGGATCATTGGATTGATCATCAAATCAACACTTAATTGCATTTCAATTTGGTATCTTTAGATCTTCAAATACCCAACCATACTCAACCCTAGACCTCCAAACGGTCTTGGTTGACCCTCAAACAGTCTTGAGACCATTTGGATGATCCCCAAATGGTTTTGAAACCGTTTGGGCCAATCAACCCAAAGATTAAACTCAATCAATTGAGAAATCAACACTTACCCGATTAGGGTTTGGTGATTGATGGTCCTTCAACTAATGAACCAATTGAAACTAGTCAATTATATTTAATGGGTCATTAACCATCAACATTATCAAAATTCCCAATGGTAAACCATGGTCAACACCCTCAAACGGTTTTGAAACTATTTTCTCTCAATCGATTTGATGAAACTGTTTCCTCTCAAACGGTTTGAAACCGTTTGCTCTCAAACGGTTTGGGAAATCATTTGAGCAACTTATTGAAACCGTTTGCCTTGGATATTTGGAGAGGTGTATGCTTATGATGATGTCACCGTTTGGTCCCAAACGGTCTTAAGACCGTTTGGTCCAAACCTCCTCAAAACTGAATGGACCAAAGATGGTCTCAACCACTCCAATCGATTTAGGGTTTTCAGGATTGATTCCTTTATTGATTGAAATCATATAATCACTCATCAATTGAGCCTAACTAGTTGGTCTTCTCATCTAGATAGGTTTGGAGAATTTTTAGAATCTACCCTTGGAGTACATGACATCTTGGTAGTCACCCATGGAGACATCCTCTCAAATTGAAATTTTGTGTTTCGTCATATGGAGACACCATAGGTGTCAAACTTCCCGAAGACCTATCTAGATGAGAAGACCAACTAGTTTGAGAGTCTACCCCAAGGATTGATGAGAATCACCAAGTATGAAGCCAAGTTTATGGACCTTTTGAGGTTTTGTCCTCACATGGCGACGACAGATGACGAAAGAATCAAACGGTTTGAGAAAGGTTTGAGCGCCGAGTTGAAACACATGTTGCTGCTTTGGAGAATCGAGAGTGGTTTGCCACATTTGTGGAATCTATATGAAGGATAGAACGGTATATCAAGGAGAAGAGAGAGTCCATGACCAAGAAAAGGCCTGCTCAGTTCCCAAGACAGAGGTTTGATGGCTTCAAGAAGCCAAGGTTTTCAACACCTTCTGTGATACAAGGTTCCAGTGCACCGTCATACTGGTCTCCGAGTATGGGAAGAGGGTGTGGATTTTCGCCATCCAAAGCCCACAGTATAGCTTCAGTGATAGTGACAGGGCCATCTAGGCCACAACAGAGAGACCAGTCATGTCATCTTCGTGGTCAGGTTGGGCATTTGAGGACAAACTGCCCAAAGAGAGATGTTGAAGTGACACAACAACTGAGGCAGAATCAACAAGGGTCAGATAGACAACAGTATAGTGGTAACAGAGGGCGAGGATGCGGTCAAGCATCGCAAGCGGGATCGTCTGCCCAAGGAAGCAGAAGACGTGGATGATAGCAAGTAACGACTCGATTCTATGCTATGAGTCAGCTGGAGGCGATAGTTATCCCGTGAGTGGTGACATGTCAGATGGAGTTATTTCATTCTGATTTGTCTTCTTCTTGCTTTATATCTTTTCTAGTTGACCTGGGTGCTACACACTCTTTTATCACACGTAGTATGCTTGATAGCTATCTTTTACCTGTTAACTGTAAGAGAGATAGTTTGTTGTAGGAAACCCCTCTTGTTGGACCCAGTTTGTTTCGAGATGAGTGTCCATCTCGTGTTTTATCCTTTTCGGGACATAATATACAAGTGGATCTTATACCACTTGATATGCATGGATTCGATGTGATCCTTGGGATGGATACCTTAGAAAAGTATAAGGTTGTGTTGGACTGTGGTTCCAAGCAAGCAGTGTTTGATGACAATAGTGAGAAATGGATATTCTAGGGAGATAGAAAGATCCTTCTGACATGTTTAGTATCAACTATGGTGACAGAGAAGTTGTTGTGGCAATGATGTAAGGCATTCTTAGCTCACGTTGTCGATACCAAGGCAAAAGGTCCTAGCCTTGAGGAGGTGCCTGTTATTTGAGAGTTTGCGGATGTGTTTCCCAATGAGTTCCCCGGTGTTCCCCCACCTCGAGAGATTGACTTTGAGATCAATCTGGTTCCAGGAACACAACCAGTTGCTCAGACACCGTACAAGATGGCTCTAGCTGAGATGGCAGAGCTGAAGAAGAAATTACAAGAGTTGTTGGATAAAGGTTTCATCAGACCGATCACATCATCATGGGGTGATCTGGTCCTATTCGTAAAGAAGAAGGATGGATTGATGCATTTGTGCATAGATTACCGACAGTTGAACAAAGTTTTGATCAAGAACAAGTACCCATTACTGAGGATAGACGATCTGTTTGATTAGTTGCGTGTCACTATAGTGTTCTCAAAGATCGATCTATGGTCTGGATATCATCAGTTAAGAATTAAGGATGAGGACATACCAAAGTCAGCTTTTAGGACGAGGTATGGTCACTTTGAGTTCGTGGTTATGTCGTTTGGGCTAACCAATGTGCCTGCTACTTTCATGGATCTGATGAACAGGGTGTTCTGTCCGTTTCTAGATCAGTTTGTTGTAGTTTTTATATATGACATCTTGATCTATAGTCAGGACAGTCAAGAACATGAACAACATCTTCGACAAGCATTGACTCTTCTACGCCAACATTAGTTGGATGCCAAGTTTAATAAGTGTGAGTTCTGGTTGAAGGAAGTGACTTTCTTGGGTCATGTGATATCTGCATAAGGAATCAGAGTAGACCCTAAGAAGGTGGAGTCATTTGCAGACTGGGAGCAACCAAAGATGCCAACTAAAGTTCGTAGTTTTCTGGGTTTAGCAGGATACTACCAGAGGTTTATAAGAAACTTCAGTGTGATCGTGTTGCCATTGACAAAGTTGACCAGGAAGGATGTACCTTTTGTTTGGGATGATCGTTGTCAGCAAGCTTTCCAAAGTTTGAAGGAGAAGCTGACTAGTGCTCCAGTGTTGGTGCTGCCAGAGCCTGGGAAAGGCTATGTTGTTTTCTACAATGCTTCCAAGAAAGGCTTAGGATGTGTGCTGATGCATGAAGATCATGTGGTTTCTTTTACTTCACGACAGCTTAAGAAACATGAGGAGAGCTATCCGACACATGATTTGGAGCTAGCGGCGGTGGTTTATGCGTTAAAGATTTGGAGACACTATCTTTATGGGGAAGTGTGTCAAATCTTTACAGATCATAAGAACTTGAAGTACATCTTCTCACAGAGTGAGCTGAACATGCGACAACATCGCTGGATGGAGCTAATCAATGATTATGATTGCACCATTGAGTATCATCCTGGTAAGGTGAACGTGCTAGCTGATGTGCTTCAAGTTGATGAGTGATTATATCTTGCATTTGTAGAATCTACCCTTGGAGTACATGGCATCTTCTTCAACATGAGAGGATGAAGAGGCTTGTCCCATAATAGCTTCAATTTGAGCCTTCATTTTAGCCTTCTTCATTCTCTTTATCTCTTTCTCTTCTTATCTTTCGACTTCTTCTCTTTTTTCAAGTGTGACTTCATGGGCTTCTAGATTTCCAATGAGCTCTACAATGGGGATATAATCAAGAGACCTTACTTCTTCAATGGAAGTTACCTTGGGTTCCCATCTCTTGGGGAGAGTTCTACGTATCTTAGAGTTGATCTCTCCTCTACTCATAGGATGACCTAGAATAGCAAGACAATTCATAATGGTGTTGAGCCTTGAGTACATGTTGGCTATCTTCTCCCCCTTTCCCATCTTGAAGTTTTCAAGCAGCCCTTTGAGCATGTAGACTTTTCTTTGCTTCACTTGTTGAGTCCCCTCATAAGTGATGCATATATTTCTCCATACCTTATAGGCCGTCTCACAAGAAGAAATCCGGTAGAACTCAATGGAGGTCATGTTGGCATAGAGGATGTTGATTACTCTTGCATTCAAGGTGGCTGTCTTCATGATAGATTCATCCCATTCTTCTATCTTTGTCTTTGGTATCTTATATGGAAGGTCCACCATTTGCCATAGCTCAAGACTTGATCCTTGGATGTAGAATTGTAGCCTTCTTTTCCAATAGAGGAAGTTACTTCCATCAAATATTGGAAGGTTGATGAAGTATCTCCCACCTTGGTAGTCACCCATCTTCTCCTACTTGTTGAAGTATGCTTGGAGAAGCCCGCTCTGATATCAATTTTTGGATCCTAGATGGGTGATTGGATGCTCTAGAGGGGGGTGAATAGAGCTGAATGCACTTAAACAAAATTCATTACACCTTCAAGATATATCACAAGATAAGGTTTCTAAATTGGAAGTTTGAGTGTAACTAAAACATGCATAGCAAGGGAGAGAGAGATTGAACATAAACCAATTGACAAGCTATTTAGAGTGGTTCCACACTTCAAACTAGAAGTGAGTCAGTCCACTACTTAGAGAGGTCAACCTCTTGGATTTCTTAACCATTACACTCTTATATTCATTCATAAGACTTATAATACATGACCAACCAAAGGACTTACCCATCCAATCACAAGGAGATAATCACCTTACCAAGGACTTACCTACTTTGCTTGAGTCTTCAGCCTTCACCAAGGTCTTACCCACTCAAGCACAAGTCTTCCTCCTTCAAGGACTTTGACACTCCTCTTGGATCTTCATCCTTTGCCTTCACCTTCACCCGAAGAAGCTTCCACTAAGGACTTACTGTAAGGACCCTAACCTTTGCTTTGGTCTTATCCTGTTTGCTTTGCCTAAACCTTGTGTTTAGATGCTTGCTAAACACCTCAAATGGTGATTAGGGTTTGTTTGTACTTTGTTGAGAGTTGGAGGTGCAACTTGCAAATAACCCAAGTTTTAGGGTTGATGTGCAAGTTTGACACCTTAAGAGATGTTTCTCTCTCTCCTTGCATCCTCTAGGATTGAGAGGATGGGTTGGGCTCGTTGTTTGAGTAGCTTTGGGCTTGTTTTGCCTTGTTGAGACTTGTTTGGGCTTTGCCTAGCTTTGTTGGGTCTTGTATCCGGCAAGGGTGAGCTTGGTGACTTGTATCGGCCATGGTGTATCGGCCAGGTTGATGCGATGATTTTGAGTCGTAATTATAGACCTGTTTTATATGTGTTTAATGCTTTAATTAGTCATTTCTATGGTTAATATCGCATAATTCATCCATTTTGGTCTTTGCCATCATTTTATGTCAAATCCCCTTAGTTTTATCATTTTGAGCATTAATTATCACATTATTATTATTTGTGTGGATTTATTTGATCTTGTCTTTGAATTTCAGAACAAACGAGTATTTGCTTCCGTCGATACCATCGACATGGTCACAGGTTGCCAGCCGAAAGGAGCAGCAAAGAGTCGATACCATCGACTTGATGTCGATGGTATCGAGACACCTTCAGGTTGCTGGCGAAGAAGCAGTCGATAGTATCAACACCCAGTCGATACCATCGACACACGGAGGCTACAACGTCGCAAAATGACAAAACTGACGCCAAAAGGAAGTCGATACCATCGACCCGAGTCGATGGTATCTAGATGATGTCGGGCGCGACAAAGGAAGGGTTTGCAGCCAGCCGCTACTGTAGCGGGTCGATACCATCGACTCGCGTCGATGTTATCGATGCCGTAGGATATGAATTTGCTTTCTAATGATCTCAATCGGATGGCTGGAGTTAATTAGCGACCTAATTAGGGACTTATACCTAATGACGACCGCTTAGACAACGGGGGCATCAGATGAGCCATTGCACAAGTGCCGAGGAGCGAGAGAAAGGAGAACGGAGGCCAGAAGTTCATACCAGTCGATCCGGACACCGTCGAAGACGGATTTCACCACCGAGAGGCGGGAAAGCACGTGTTCTACGCAAAGGATCAATCGGTTCTTCTCCGTTCAGGGGTTTTTCCTTTCTATTCACGTTTTTCATATGATTTCCCCTATTTCTACCATGTACTTGTGTGAGATGAACATGCGGGGCTAATCCCCTCCATCTTTAGGATCGGGAGTAGCCCGGGAATTCATTGTATGACAGTTTTATAATAGTAATTCATATTTTCTCTCTTAAATCCATGGTATAGCTTCGTTTTCTCCATATATTGTTATGCTTGATCACCTTAATAATAATCTATTGCCCTTAATCACTTTGACAGAAGGATTAACGGCTGAAAAGAGATGAAACCTACATTAATCGATAAATCCCTTGAACAAGGTGGTGTAAAATTAATGGTGGATACTGAGAGATCGTTCGTAATGCACTTAGTTTAGGGGATAGGTTACTACGACGGTGGAACCGACCTAAACCTAAGTAGTGAATTGTACCACGACAGTGGGCAATTCTGTTTTCAGGCCACTACCCGGATAGAGAGAGAAGAGTGAGGCATTATATAAAATCTAATACAATGAATACCCACGGTGAAACCACAATCCTAAAGATACCTTTTTGAATTGATTAAATTAACCTTTAATCGATTGTTTGCTTTGTTTTATTTTTATTTTCTTTTAATTTTGACAACAAACCCCGATTTGTTATTCGGCTTAGCTGATCGCAAATAGTTAGTAGGAGTCTCCAACATTTCCGAGTATCCCTGTGTTCAACTCGGGCCTCACAAGGCCTGTACTACTCGACGCGTATACTTGCGTTTTTAGCGCGTAGTAAAATACACGTCAAGTTTTTGGCGTTGTTGCCGGGGATACGGTGAATTGTTGGCACTTCGAGTGCTACGAACGGCCACTCTAGGCCACATTTGTTTTTATTTTTGAAACAACTTCAATTATTTCCAAAATTTTCAATAATTATTATATTTGTCAAAGCACTGTATTGCACTAAATTTTCCTATTTCAGGTACGTTGCATGGTGCAGACGCGTAGTACTGACTACGTGGAACGCACACCCGAAATTCCGTTTCCGGGACCTGAAGACGAGGATTATCAAGAGCAAGAGCAACAAGAAGAGGAAGATTCCGAATCCGAATCCGAACATGAAGAGATGGCTGAAGAACCAACGATATGGGCGAAGATCAAAGCTTCTTCCGCATCTGCCTCCAAAGGGCCGATAAAGAAGCAAGCAATCAATATACCAACGTACAAGATTGATCCAGCTCTTATTAATTTGGTTAAGTCCAATGATTTCCACGGGTTAAAAAATGAGGATCTTGTTGCACACCTGAGTCAATTCGTGGAGAACTGTGATATGGTGAAAATTGATCGATTTCCGCAGACTGCGCTTTATTTGAAGTTCTTCCCGAGCTCGCTAGCGGGAATTGCACGAGAATGGCTACACAACCTAGATGACGAATTCGTGGAGTCTTGGGACCATATGGTGGAGGTTTTCTTTGAGAGGTTCTTCCCTCCTGAGAAGACTAACGACATGATCTGGAAGATTCACAATTTCACCCAACAGGCTGGTGAAACATATTCTGAGACCTGGGAGCGATTTCAGGTTATGTTGAGGAGGTGTCCGCATCACGGGCTGGACAAAGAGACGTAGGTGAAAATCTTCTATTTTTCTCTCTCCGAGAACGATAGAAGTAACCTTGATTCAGCTGGATCCGGATTCTTTCTGAATAATACAGATACCAGATGTTGGGAGATATTAAAGAACATGGCTAGGAAACAGTCATGGGGTGACAGAGGTGCTGTGGAGCAGGTCAAAGCTGCTGGTGAATCCAGAATAAGGAGCTGAACGATAAGCTAGATCTTCTAGCCAAGAAGCTGTTATCTAAGGAAGATACATCTGAGGATGAGGAAGCCCAAGTGAAATTCATGCAACAACAGGGCTATAGAAACA
Source organism: Alisma plantago-aquatica (assembly GCA_963693085.1). Classification (NCBI taxonomy): domain Eukaryota; kingdom Viridiplantae; phylum Streptophyta; class Magnoliopsida; order Alismatales; family Alismataceae; genus Alisma; species Alisma plantago-aquatica. Next base: position 654,274,552 of record OY856413.1, on the reverse strand, counting down.
ATGACTATGCATGGAGGAAGGATAAAAAGTTTTCATGGAAGGATCCGAATAACTTTCTGCAGGATCCGGATGCCAAGCCACATCCTAGAGCCGAGGCTAAGAACACTGAACTACTGAGTCAAATGGTACAGCAGAACCAGGAGATGATGGCCATGTTTGGTAAGCAATTGCAATCTCAAGGTGATATTCTAACCAAGTTTGGACAGACGCTGCAAAGCCATGGAGCACAAATGCGGGCATTAGAAACCACCGTGGCATAGATTTCTAGTGAAGTGGCGGCCATCAAGCACGCCAATCAACAGAAACCAGCCGAGAATGCAAACGTGGTCCAAGCACAACATTAGGTCAAGTATATGTCTGTGGTAAGCAATGAGAAGGAATCTCAGGTGCAAGAAGCTAAAGAAGAAAGAAAGATGACTTTTAATATGCATGCGACACCGACGATACCGTATCCACGCACTTACTATGGACTGCCGGGCGGAAACCCTTTCTTCAGAAAATCACAGCGAGTTATGAATATTGCATCTCCATCTAGGCAAGAAGAACAATTGAAGGTTGTTTGTGCACGTGTGGAAACATCAAATGCGAGAGAGGAACCACAACAAGCTATTATTGTTGATGATGTCTCGCCAAATCCCACGTCAGAGGGAGTGATTGAAGCAAGCTTAGGGGAGTTGACCCTGAAAAGCTCGTATGTGCCACCTCATAGGCGTGTTGATGCAACATATGTTTCAAAACTAGACAATCCGAAGTCAAAGAAGGAGCATCGTCATTTTAGGAAATTCTTGGAAATATTCTGGAAACTCCACATCAATATTCCATTAGTGGAGATGATCGAGAAGGTGCCCGCCTATGGGAGGTTCATCAAGGAAATCATCAATAAGAAGAGGCGGATAAAAGACAGTGATATTTGTCGGATGAATGAGACGGTGAGCTCTATGATTCACGGGAGTTCGCCAAAGAAGAGAAAAGACCCAGGGGGCTTCTACATTCCTTTCTCAATAGGTGATCGACATTTTCCTAAAGCGCAATGTGATTCTGGCGCCAACATAAATCTCATGCCTCTGGCGACGTTTCAAAAGCTTGGGTTAAAAGAGATAAAGAAGTCAGCCGCAACAATTGAATTAGCGGATGGGTCTATTGTGAGACCATATGGTGTGTGTGAGGATGTTCTCGTCAAAGTGGACAGATTCATATTCCCGGTGGATTTTGTTGTCATGGATATGCCACCGCTCCAAAGCTGTGAAATTCTTCTAGGAAGGCCGTTTCAAGCAACGACGGATGTCATGACTGCCTTAGGGAGAGGTACTTTGTCCTTGGGAATTGGAGGAGATCGAGTTGAATTCAAATTACCACATGATCCTCTAAGCTCAGTTCCCAAAGTGAAAAGATGATGAGCTTCATACCGTCTAGCCTAAAACGTTAAATAAGGGCGCTTGTTGGGAGGCAACCCAACCATCGGTACACTAGGATAGTTTATTTACAATCATAGGTTGCTTTAATTTCGTTCAATTTTTAGTGTAAAGAAGATACCTTGATCCGTTTGTTCATTATGCAGGCTGAGGCAGGGTCGATACCATCGACACACATGTCGATGGTATCGATAAGGGTTCAGGTTGACGACTGTAGATTTCGTTCTCAGTCGATACCATCGACGGCCATGTCGCTGGTATCGACACTCCTACAGGCAGGTCGCCAAGCAAAGTCGATAGTATCGACATGGTCGTCAATACCATCGAGATCTCTGGAGAAGTTCAGACCGATTTGTCTCAGTCAACTCGATACCATCGACGGCCTCGTCGATGGTATCGACATGGTTACAGGTTGAAGTGCAAAGTGGCGGTGTCACAATGAAGCCAAGTCGATACTATCGACATCTGTCGATGGTATCAACCATCCATGTCACCAATCCACGCAAAGAAATCGACGGCGATCGCGGCTTCCACGTCATCGATCCGGGTGCAGCGTCGATACTATCGACCTATGTCGATGGTATCGACACGTCAGCAATCCGGGGTTCAAGATCAAGCAATCGTCAGCCGTCGATACTCGCGAGGGGGCCGGATAGCATCGAGACGTGTCGATACCATCGACGCGCGTCGATGGTATCGACGGGTCAACAGTGGCGCCGACCAAGTCTATATAAGGAGAACCACTACGTCATTTGATGTCACACCTTCAGAGTGATCGTCTCCCTTGGCATCGAGCACTCCCCCGAGCTATCCAAGAGTGAAGAGCAACATCACCGAGCGACGATATTCACCGAGCGGAGATTCATATCTCCATTCTTCTCCGAGCTATCCTTCTAATCCCTTTCTCTTCGTCATCATGGTGCGTACCGCTGGAGATTCTTCCTTGCGTGCTCATCTGGACGACATTCCCGAGTTCGTGCCACCACCGCCATCATCGGTGGCACGTCCTCGCCTTGTCCACCCTTCTGAGGAGGTGAAGAAGATCTTCGACGAAATCATGAAGCGCAAGATCGAGCCAACCCGGTATGTGGATCCAGAGATGCTCCGTGATCTTGGCTTCAAGGCAAACCTGGACTATGTGCTCAAAGGACAAGCACACCAAACGGGCCGTGGCCACGACGAGCTGGAGTGCCACGAGGACGGTCAACCTTTCTTCGGCGAGTGGCTGACATATAAGGAACTGGTGGCAGAATTCATGGCGTCCCTCGACGTCAATGTCGTGCCCAACGAGATATCCGCCAGCGACCGTGAGTGGGAGAAGGGCCGGGTGTCTTTCCGGTTCTACAACCACGACTACACCATCACCCTGGAGCAGTTCAATGACATCTTCAACTGGAACAGCTCCCGGTACGACTACAGGCGGCCAGATAACCGCACCGACTACGCCGCCATCTTCGTCGAGTTGGTGACGGTTCCGCATGGGAGGTCGGTGAGCTACCACAACGCCGCGGTAGCCGACTTCGAGCACCCGTTTGCACGGGTCTTGCACAGGATGCTGAGCTCAACCATCTTTGCTCGAAGCGATCTTGCTTTGAGCAAATTCCAGGAGCCTGATCTTTTCTTCCTATACAAGCTCCTGATGAGACAAGAATGCAACTGGGGTGCATTCTTTCTACACCGAGTGTTGGCGGTGAAGAGGAGCACGAGGAGAGCCCTGATTCATTTCGGCGGGCTAGTCACCAGGATAGCCCTCTACTTGGGCTTGCATCTCGATCAGCTGACTCCTCTTACCACGAGAAGCAAGGTCAACTTGCAACATCTTCACCGGGACAACCTAATTCTTCTTCGGGATGACGTGGCATTTGCGCATTGCCACGTAAATCAAGCGTACCAAGAGTGCGCGCTGCCGGATCCCGTCTTCAACATCGAGGGCGCACATCACTTCAGATGGCCGATCATAGCTATCGACTCCGATGATGAAGAAGGCGGCAATGACGGCGGCGACGACAGACAGGACGACGAGGAAGAGGAGGCAGAAGAGGCATTCACACCTCTTCGAGCACGAGTAGCACCCCGGAAGCGTCCTCAGATGCATCCGGGTGCGTCTTCATCATCACAGCCTACGCCGCCATCACCACAGCCCTCGCAGCCTAGCGAGGATGCCTATTCCATGCAAGGCATGTACAACATGCTCCAAGATATTCAGCAGACGCAGCACAACCACACCGCTGCGTACGCCGGTATTCAAGATACCACCAACCGACTTTTTGTCAACCAGCAGGCGATCTTCGAGAATGAACGCCTTCTTTTCGCAAATCAAGAGAACATCCATGATCGGCTGCATAGGATGGAGCAGCAGCAAATGGTTGTTTGAGCCTAACCTAACCAAATGGTAATGAGACCTTAATTGGATGTAAGAGAGAGAACCCTCTAAACTACTACACAGGTCAGTAAGGAGGGACGCATAATATCTTTCTAAGGTTCAGTCATCTAGTCTTGTGATCGTGCCACTTCATTTTTTTCCCATAATCCACCTAAGAATTGGAAGTAAAGTGCAATTTTAATTCCTTTTTGTGTGCATAGCATTTAGATAGGACTTGCATTGGTATTTTCCATATGTTTGCATAAAAAGAAAAAAATATATAGTGATTCATGCACATTACCTTTAGGTGCATGCCATGTAGTTGCATTCATGATCTTCATGCATAAATTACATCATGTATCTCAATTTTTCCCCAATGGTGAATTAATTGTTCCATACCTTCTAAATAGTGCAAAACATTTCTGATCAATGATAAAAATAGCCCAATAAACTTATCTTTAAGCAATTATGGATATGTGGGCTGAAAAAAAAAGCTGCAAATCTGCAATAAAAAAAAGAGAAAAGAAAAAGAATTTAGAAGAAAGTGAAATAAGAAGGAGAAAGGAACATGATATTAGTTGCATTTCAGGATAATTGAGTACATGATGTAGCTTGACTAGATATCCATCTCATTTTGAGATGGATGGTTAGTGCATGCATCATTCCACCCAAGTTTAGGCATTAGGGCATTTCTAATGTGCATGTGCATCATATAGGACATTTTTGTATATGCATGTTGAAACTGTACAATACTTCCACGTTCTTCCATGAGCCACCCATCTTCATCCACCCGTTGCTCGGATTGGTAGGCCACCGTGAATTTCTCCTCACTAATGAATATCAGGAGAACTGCTTCCATGTAAATGGTAGTTAAGGCGAGCAACGTAGTATAGGCGATCACAGGATGCACCGAGTCTGAACCGGCGAATTTTATTATGTTAACTGCCTTATGTGATAGTGTTCATCGGTTTGGAGGTCAATTTCTTTTATTGATGATTACTGTCGCCTTTAGGGTAATTACTGTTCTGTGGTTAGAGAAGGCCGGTTTGTGAATGTTCAGTGGGAGTCATATGGGATGATGGGTTGGTGTGTTGTTTTTCAGTTGACATTTGCAATTCTATTCTAAGGATGAGTTGCTCAAGGGCGAGCAATATTCAAACTTAGGGGAGTTTGATGCGATGATTTTGAGTCGCAATTATAGACTTGTTTTATATGTGTTTTATGCTTTAATTAGTCATTTCTAAGGTTAATATCACATAATTCATCCATTTTGGTCTTTGCCATCATTTTATGTCAAATCCCCTTAGTTTTATCATTTTGAGCATTAATTATCACATTATTATTATTTGTGTGGATTTATTTGATCGTCTTTGAATTTCAGAACAAATGAGTATTTGCTTCCGTCGATACCATCGACGGAAGTCGATACCATCGACGGAAGTCGATACCATCGACATGGTCACAGGTTGCCAGCCGAAAGGAGCAGCAAAGAGTCGATACCATCGACTTGATGTCGATGGTATCGAGACACCTTCAGGTTGCTGGTGAAGAAGCAGTCGATAGTATCGACACCCAGTCGATACCATCGACACACGGAGGCTACAACGTCGCAAAATGACAAAACTGACGCCAAAAGGAAGTTGATACCATCGACCTGAGTCGATGGTATCGAGATGATGTCGGACGCGACAAAGGAAGGGTTTGCAGCCAGCCGCTACTGTAGCGGGTCGATACCATCGACTCGCGTCGATGGTATCGACGCCGTAGGATATGAGTTTGCTTTCTAATGATCTCAATCGGACGGCTGGAGTTAATTAGCGACCTAATTAGGGACTTATACCTAATGACGGCCGCTCAGACAACGGGGGCATCAGATGAGCCATTGCACAAGTGCCGAGGAGTGAGAGAAAGGAGAACGGAGGCCAGAAGTTCATACCAGTCGATCCGGACGCCGCCGAAGACGGATTTCACCACTGAGAGGCGGGAAAGCACATGTTCTACGCAAAGGATCAATCGGTTCTTCTCCGTTCAGGGGTTTTTCCTTTCTATTCACGTTTTTCATATGATTTCCCCTATTTCTACCATGTACTTGTGTGAGATGAACATGCGGGGCTAATCCCCTCCATCTTTAGGACCGGGAGTAGCCCGGGAATTCATTGTATGACAGTTTTATAATAGTAATTCATATTTTCTCTCTTAAATCCGTGGTATAGATTCGTTTTCTCCATATATTGTTATGCTTGATCACCATAATAATAATCTAATGCCCTTAATCACTTCGACAGAAGGATTAACGGCTGAAAAGAGACAAAACCTACATTAATCGATAAATCCCTTGAACAAGGTGGTGTAAAATTAATGGTGGATACTGAGAGATCGTTCGTAATGCACTTAGTTTAGGGGATAGGTTACTACGACGGTGGAACCGACCTAAACCTAAGTAGTGAATTGTACCACGACAGTGGGCAATTCTGTTTTCAGGCCACTACCCGGATAGAGAGAGAAGAGTGAGGCATTATATAAAATCTAATACAATGAATACCCGTGGTAAAACCACAATCCTAAAGATACCTTTTTGAATTGATTAAATTAACCTTTAATCGATTGTTTGCTTTGTTTTATTTTTATTTTCTTTTAATTTTGACAACAAACCCCGATTTGTTATTCGGCTTAGCTGATCGCAAATAGTTAGTAGGAGTCTCCAACATTTCTGAGTATCCCTGTGTTCGACTCGGGCCTCACAAGGCCTGTACTACTCGACGCGTATACTTGCATTTTTAGCGCGTAGTAAAATACACGTCAAGTTTGCACGGGTCTTGCACAGGATGCTGAGCTCAACCATCTTTGCTCGAAGCGATCTTGCTTTGAGCAAATTCCAGGAGCCTGATCTTTTCTTCCTATACAAGCTCCTGACGAGACAAGAATGCAACTGGGGTGCATTCTTTCTACACCGAGTGTTGTGTCAAGCAAGTGGTGTGTCGCCCATGAGGTGTATCGGCTAAGTGACCTTCTTTGACCTAGCATCGTTTGTGTCACCCCCCTTGTGGACACTTGGTGCTTGTTTCTTGCATGTGGAAAAAGCTTTGTACATGTGGTGGTGGGTGAGATAATGGGTCATTAACCATCAACATTATCAACAATTCCCAATGGTCAACCATGGTCAACACCCTCAAACGGTTTTGAAACTGTTTTCTCTCAATTCATTTGATGAAACAGTTTCCTCTCAAACGGTTTGAAACCGTTTGCTCCCAAACAGTTTGGGAAATCGTTTGAGCAACTTATTGAAACCATTTGACTTGGATATTTGGAGAGGTGTATGCTTATAATGATGTCACCGTTTGGTACCAAATGGTCTTGAGACCATTTGGTCCAAACCTCCATAAAACTGAATGGACCAAAGATGGTCTCAACCACTCCAATCGATTTAGGGTTTTCAGGATTGATTCCTTTATTGATTGAAATCACATAATCACCCATAAATTGAGCCTAACTCTATACTTCAATTGAGATTATTAGATTATCCTTCAACTGAATTAACCCTCAATTGTTCATCAGTTAGGGTTTTGAATCAATTGGATTAGGGATTGAAATCGATGAACCTTCAATATTAGTCATTGTATTATTAATTACTTTGAAACTAATGGACTATCATTCAAATTGGACATGGCCTGACCTCAAACGGTCTTGATGTCGTTTGGATGACCTCCAAATGGTATTGAGACCGTTTGCCCATCTCATCATTAAAATCCTTGACATCCAATTAGGGTTTGGATCATTGGATTGATCATCAAATTAGTACTTAATTGCATTTCAATTTGGTATCTTTAGATCTTCAAATACCCAACCATACTCAACCCTAGACCTCCAAATGGTCTTGGTTGACCCTCAAACGGTCTTGAGACCGTTTGGGTGATCTCCAAACAGTTTTGAAACCGTTTGGGCTAATCAACCCAAAGATTCAACTCAATCAATTGAGAAATCAGCACTTACCCGATTAGGGTTTGGTGATTGATGGTCCTTCAACTAATGAACCAATTGAAACTAGTCAATTATATTTAATGGGTCATTAACCAAAACATTATTAACAATTCCCAATGGTAAACCATGGTCAACACCCTCAAACGGTTTTGAAACCGTTTGCTCTCAATCGGTTTGATGAAACCGTTTCCTCTCAAACGGTTTGAAACCGTTTGCTCCCAAATAGTTTGGGAAACCGTTTGAGCAACTTATTGAAACCGTTTGCCTTGGATATTTGGAGAGGTGTATGCTTATGATGATTTCATAATCATCAATCTCTAAACTCACGAAACCTTATGTGATTTTCATGGTGGTTGCATCAATCAACCAAATCAATTTTCAGAAGTGAAGAAAGAACCACCAATTGATAAGGAATTGAATGCAATAACAAAGTTAAGGGTTCAAGTTATAAAACCTGCCTCCAATTGAGCTCCAAAGCTCCAATATCACGCCAACAATGGTGTATGAAGCTTTTGCAACTCCAAAGTTAAGGGTTCCAAAGTTAAGGGTTCTGAAAAAGCCTTTGTTTGGGCTAGGAAAGGGTCTTTTTATAAGAATTTCAATGAGAGAGAAAATGTTTTATAAAAACCTTTTAATTCCAAAATTGTTGCCACCTCTTCCCCCTTTGTATATTGTATACAAAGGCATATTTATCCCCACCGTGCTCCCTTCCATTATCCAAGAATTAAGGGCAAAGAATTAAGCACCTTAACCCTTATAAAAGGAATATCCCTATTTGAGTGGAAATTCTTTTTCTTATAATAATGGTGAGTGGAATTTTCACCTCCTTGGGATATTTCGTGGTCCTTGCAAATCTCAAGGATTTCCACACACACATTAATCCAACCATATTAATTTTGTTTGAAGGCCCCTCAATTATTTTATTTATTTTTGCATTAAATTGAATTAGGGTTCCAATTAGGCTTAAATCTTGATTATTTTAATATCAAGATTCTCTCTCCTCCAACTTAATTCAAATGAGGCGCCCCTCTCATTTTATTTTCTCTACATGATACCAAGAAACATTAGGGACCTTATTGAAGTGGTAATTTTCATATTGAACCCTAGGTTTTGGGTAAATTGCACTTTACACCAAAACTAGGTTTTTAATGCACAAACATTGTTTTATCAGTTCTTTCTTGGTACTCAGGATTTCATAAGCCATTACTCTACATAATCTTCATTATCATGATGCCAAAATACTTGAAGAACATCTTACCATTTAACATTTGCAAGTTAATCCCTCAACTTGGTTAATTTGCACTTTAGTCCTAAATAAGCAAACATTGCTTCAACATTATTCAAACATGACCAGAATTGAAACATAAGTTCCTCTTGAGCCTTAATTACTTTTCACAAGATAAAATTAAGGATATAATTAACTTGCTTAAGCAAAACTCCTAGGGTTAAGGCATAACCCAGGTCAGGGATGCTACAAATATGATTTAGAAATAAGAGTTCAGCCAACTTTAATATTTGTGTGGCCTATCAGCCATTGGATCAAGATTTGATGACTCGTGGGTCGTCATTTACCACGAGTCAGTTAAGGAAACCATTACAGTATTGTCAATTGCTCCTCTCACAAATATCTACCTCTATGATTGGTGTGAATGCTCGAAAGCTTCCCCATTGAACTCAGGAAGGGATTCTTAGCATGTCTATCTTAGGTTTTGCCTACTTTTTATTGTTATGATCGTATCCTAGCTTAATTGGTAAACTAGGGTTTACCTGGATGATTATATGCTTAATTGGATTGATCATTTCTTAAATCTAATTAATGATGATAATTCAATTATGATGTTTTAAACCTAATAAGAATGCTAAGTGTTCTATTGTTTGAGAAATTAGGGTTTGAGAAATATAAACACTAGTTGGCTGAAATTAGGGTTTTGATGGTACATGAGTATGGAATTTGATCAAGATAGTAGTACGGTAATTTTTTTTATCATATTTTATATGTAATTTGAATTTGATTGAAATTTGGATATAATATTTATAACTCAATCGTTCATTTCAGTGAAAAATTTTAGAATTTTTGGATGTTGTTTGAAAGTCATTCTCGATCGAGATATACTTCAACAAACCATGCTGACAGAATGTTGTTCAACAGTATATTTTTTTATTTTTATTTATTTATTGGTAACTCCAAATGATCTTAAATTTTAACTGGAGATATGAAACTCAATCTTAAACAACATGTAAATTTTTTATAATTTTTGGATGTGTTTAAACCTGATCACTAGATGAATTACAGTAACTGACATTTCTACAGAATTCTGGATAGCAGTGTACTATCGATTTTTAATTATTTAATGGAAGATTTAATGATCTAAAAATTTAAATTAAGATTAGTAACTCAATTTTACATAACATGTTATTATAATTTTTGGAGAAGATTTGATCTCTGAAATATATGAATTACATAAACCTTTTTATGACAGAAAAATCTGTTGAAATAAGAAAAAGTTTAGTGAGGGGTCAAAGTGCAATTGACCCAAGGAGCTCAATTGCTCTATATGATCAACCTAACACACAAGGAGCTATCATAATTCCTGATTCAATCCAGAGAAACAAAATCCTAGAGAGAGAGGGAGAGTTAGGGTTTGAGAGGAGAAAATGATGGAGATGCTGACCTAGGGTTTTGTGGTCTGAGGAATGATGAAATCATATAAGTTTAGCTTCTTTGGATATAGTTTCATGGTGAATATTCTCTCACATGTCAAAATTCCATCCCTCCTCTGATTTGATCCAAAATGGTATCAAAACTTTCCCTTTTCTCACTCTTTCTTCATAATTCCTCATTTTTAGGGTTTTCGAGTTGAAAGGAAGAAGAATCGAGTGAATTGCTAGGGATTTGATATGGATTCGATATTTTCATATATGGGATATGTTTTTAAGGTGTTTTCACACCTTAGGGTGAGTGGTAACTTCCTTTAAACAATATATTGCACAAAAATTAGTTAATTCATCCATAATCTTTAATTGCTAGTATGCGACTACAAACCCTGAATTGTCTATTTGTTCTAAGTTGTTGCAAAATGATATGAAATGGATTCTTCCTCTATTTGGATGAAGTTCAGATGATAAAATCATATTATAAATGTATACAATACATCCTAATCAGAATTCCCTAAGTATTCACAGAGGTTTTAAGTGTAAACTGAAATATAGGGAATTTGTCTATGACTGAAATTTGCTGTATAAGTAAATACAGAAAATTGTTGATCTAGATCCCCTTGTTTATGAATGATTATTTATCTAAATTCATAGTACATATATGTCAGATACTATCTTGGATTTTGTTCAAAGTGAATAGTGTTTGTTTGATATCTTAGTAAAGAGGGTGAAACCCTAGATGCGAGGAAAGTTGGATATTTGTGAATAGATATCGTGAAATCCATTTGAAGGAATTTTCTTGACATGATAGACTTATTTATTCAATGCTATTATTGATGCATGATATCCTAGTGAATGGCATGGAAACCCAAATTCAACTCAGTTCCAAGGTTTCATACATATATTGATTTTATATGATTTGTTGATAGTAGTCTTTATTCAATGAATGTTTATGTCACATGAAATCTTTATTGGAGCCATGTGAATAAGTTGTTTCCTAGTGAGAGGTGACAAGATGTGTGATGGCCTTGTGATCCATGAGAATACTTATACAACAAGTGAAATGAATACCTTGGTCTAAGGACCTAGAGGTAATGGTTACCTGTTACAGAGGTAACAATGCTATGTGATGATCTACAGGTTTGAATACCCAGATCCAATGATCATGATAATGATGTGAAGGGATGAGAATTCCCAATAATGTGATAAGGGATTGAGATCCTAGGTATCATGTGTTTAAATATTTGAAAAGTATGTGATAGATGTATTACACCCTTCTTTGTAGCATTTGTGGTGATTAAATGAAACCCTAAGGGTAGGGTGTTCAATGAATCAAGTATTGTGATATCAATGTTCTCAGTTATTATTAATAATTCTTATCATGATAAGTAATTAATTATTAATTGAGTTATGAGATGCACAACTCAAGATTTGGGTTGATATGCACGATTCTAGTGTGTATGTGCCAAGTGGACATAAAATCTGTTTATTTAAGAATTTTAGTCTGCATGCATGTATAGTATGTTGATTACTCAGTATATTATAGTGTTTTGAATATACTTCTCTGCCAAGTTTAGAATGATATACATGTTGTATTATAACTTCAAATAAGTAGATGTGACACCATAGAGATACCAGAGTCAAGTATAAGTAAGAGAAGGGTACAATGTAGAAAGATCTTTCTAGGAATAATAAAATAATAGACTTAGGAGCCCTGAACACCGTAGAACCCCTATGTGAGGATTGCGCCTAAGGGGTGAAATGACCTAACCCTGGCAGCATCCAGTATACGGGGGTCAAAATGTGCTATCAGGTGGCATGGGGGACAAAGCATAGTGGAAGTCTCCTTAAATTATAGTTTGTAGTGTCCAACATCAACCAAAAGTCCTGGTGGTACCAGAGTATAGAAAAGTGTGTCCAACATCAACCAGAAGTCCTGGTGGTACTAGAGTATAGAAAAGCCAAGAGGTGGCTTGACTCTCCGCCTGTGTGCTCAGGTTAGAGGAGGAGTCCAGTTTAGGCCAGAGAGCCATTTCCCTGTTGCAGACCAGGAGAGTAGTCAGACTTAGCATTTCCCGGGTGCGTCCACTAAGTCTTGTACGGTGTGATCGTAGTACACTTATAATTATATCAGTGCTTTAGACTATTTCTTTGAAGTACTCATTCACTGAGCGAGTAGGCTCACCCCTCTACTCAAAATTTTTAGGGAAATCACACGGACTTGAAGAAGATATCATTGCATCAGAGTAGATCTGCCACAAGAGTTAAGTCTGAGTATAGTTAAGTTCAGTCAGTCCCTGTCACTCTAGGTCCTTGTATAGATGTGAGAGAGTTGTAAATGATGTTTTGTATGTTTGTTTCCTTAATAAGAGAGAATACAAATGATTGTCATGTCGTATGTACATGAAAGTGTGAGAAACATATTGAATGTATGGATGTGTATCATTAATGTTGAGATCATATTAGAGTAATCAAGGTTTAATTCTCTTGTAAAGTTTGTTTATGTGATTCAATGCGAGAAAATAAGGAGTTTGAAAAAGAAGAAAAAGTTAAGGGTGATCTTTGTATTACGTTAAATCCTCAATTTATGCCCTAATCTCATGATTAATGGTAATTGTGAGATCGGGGTGTAACAACTTGGTATCAGAGCTTAGGCTGAGTTGTCAGGGACCATTAAGTTAGTAAGTTAGAGTCATAAGTGTGGCAGATAGGAGGTGTTATGATATTAGCTCTAGGGATTTGAGTATTTGGATATCCTGGCCCGGTATTTGAGTACTTGGATCAACTAGTATCAAGCTACTCTGTCTATTCTTTCATGTATACCCTGGCCAGGTATACAGTGGAAGGATGGGCTAGAGAGGAACCCTAGAAATATTAGGGTTAGAAACAAGATAAGTAACATGAATTAAGAGCACAAAATGTAAAACGAGATAGAACTTTAATTTCATATTGTTGTTTTATTTGAGATGAATAGAAAAGCTCTTTTATGTTTGAATTCAGATATTCAATATTTTAAAATATATATGGGTCTTTAAGATTTGTTGTACACTATGCAGTTGTAGCATTTATTGATTACATTCTTTGTATCAAGTAGAATAGAAACGATCTTTGAATGAGCTTTCCTAAGTGGCTATTCTTTCCACATGTTTGAGATGAATAGGAGTTGAGTAATCCTGAGTAGATCTGGGCTTCAGGATTGCAGGTTCGGCCTGGTCCGGCTGGAAGGATGCATTACTGGGATCTAATGACTCCTATTAGTAACATAACAAGAGTAAAATTTGGATAGATTAGATCCAAATTCTAGTATGAATGTATATACTCTAAGAATTTGAAGCATAAGGGAAATACTGGGATAGCTAAGAATCAGTTGGAATTGATATCTGAGACCCAACTTTGGGGCCTCATATGAGAAATCCTTTACTGGGAATAAAGGAACACGATGTAAGGTTCAGATTAAGTTTAATGATTAATATTATATGAACTCTAAATATGAAATATGGAAAAGATATGAGAAAAGTATGTAAGGGCCAAGGTAGTAAGAATCAATCATGAGGAATGGATTATATAACCGAGTATAATGTTTTTATGTACTCCAAAGCAAAGAAAAAATAGAAGAAAAGAGTTAAGTATACGATAAGTAAATATAAGTGAAGAGTCTTCATAAGAGTTAAAGTAAAGAGAATCAGATAAATATGTAAATCATAAGACTAGGATAAGAAACTAAGTTAAAACAAAGATAAATGTTGAAAATGATGAGCTTGATTAAGGAATGAGGGTTATGATATAAAATGTATACCTTTATTAATTAGTTTAATACATTCATCCTTACTACCTTTAGATTCCAAGTCTCTATAGAACAACAAACTAGTTTAAAAAAAAAGTGTAGCTTAACAAAATGAATAAGTTATACAAATGTAGACTATACTCACGAAGGAAAAACTTGATATAAGAGAAACTATGTTTCACCCATGCATGAGCCATTTGATTTAAAATGAAGGATATGTAATGTATTAAACATGAGTTGAAACTAGTAGAGAGATTATTGATTTAGAATTCCAACTTCGCATTAGTAGAAGGATAAAAAGAAATATGTGCAACATGGTATACATGATCATACACATGAATAAGCAACATGATCATACACATGAATAAGCAACATGATCATAAGAGAAAAGTAGAAGTTAAAGATAATAGGTGGAAGAGTAGTATATGGTAAGAGGATTATGGAAAGTAAGGAAGGGTTTGAAACATGGTGGAGTAATATAGATTATAAAAGAAAGAGGTTAGGAGATTCAATCAAGTGCTAGTTAGTCAAGAATCCTTGTTGATAACTAATTAAACCTACATATGACAAATGTATTAATGGGATGTTTAAAGATAAGAATTCTAAATCTCAGAACCATCTTCTCTTCCATATATTACTTATTGAGAGAAATGTGGGAATGAGGTGATAAGAAAATGAATCATATCTGATGCATAACCACCATGGTAGAGGCATCTAGTGAATGTAATAATGACACACAATATGATGATGAAACCCTAGAAGGGTAAATTGAGAATGTAATCTATCTGAATGGCCAATTATGATGAAGGAAATTCAATTGATAAGACAAGGAAGACTTTAGTAAAAACTTGTGAGATCCAAAGTTTGAATTTCAAATTAAGGGAGCAAAGTCACACCACAATAATGTCATGCTACTGATAAAGGCCAAACCCTAGAATGTTTAGAGTTATAGTAGTTCAAGGGTTATCACTAGTGATTTGACCTTGAATGCTAGCATCTCTATAAAACAAGATCATGAAATTTGCACTATGAGAAGTAAACTAGTACTGATAGTAATCGTAGCTAATATGAAAGGTAGATAAACAATATGGAAATGATTTAGAGCAAAGGATAAGAAATATATTTGAAATATAAGAGGTGTGTTTTGAACAAAAGGAGAAATACAATATGAGTGAAGTGTGATATGAAATAAATTCTTGCAGTAATAGCAAGAATGATGAATAATCTATTCATACTTTGTATGTTTCAATTTTAGGGATGTTTAATCTACATGATTAAAATGAGAAGGATAAGTAGCAAAAAGTAAGTAGTAATTAATGAGGAGAGAGATAAGAGAAAACAATGGCTTTTAATAATATGTGAATTTGTTTTTAGAAGTATAATTTTTTGAAGGTATATTAAGGGATGTAAATTGGTTCTACGTATGATTTCAGTGTACATGTGCAAGCAATATGTTAATTAAAGGTGTCTGATAGTTTAAGTCATTCATACCAGTAATCCATCTTAGTATTGTACAATTGTGGTATGCTGATATGGGTTGAATGATGATGGAACAAATGGAGGGTTACCCCGAATAAGGTAGTCTTACCTATTCACTCATATGAATAGAAGGGATGATAACCATATTGTATTGATATGTAACCCTAATGAGGTGTAGCTTATTATACATAGCTTTAATATAACTAAGTGATGGTAATTGGGTATGAATAGTCCTTGAATGACTAATACAATTATGGAGTACTCTGTTACTGTTGTTGAAACCCTAATATGCTATAACCCGATGGTTACACCTTGAATTATGTGTGGGTTCATATTTGAAAATAGTATGGAATGTGATGGTAATGCTTCACCTTATGCATCCATGATCCAATGGGGATGTCGTGAGTAGTATTTTACAATTGTTGTTGAATCTAGTCTTTCAACTCAAGATTGTTTTGCTATTTGAGTAGCACAATAGTAAAAATTCAAAATAACATGGTGAACTCTCTTTTGTGACTTTGAGGTAATACATAACAATAGTACATATTGAGCCGTATGAATTGAGATAGTTGGATCGGATTATCAATATTCAGGTAACACCTCAAGAGTATGAAAATATTGAAATGTTTGTTTCTCTCTATATCCTATGATTGATTGTGACATAGAGAATTCATTTGTTATCATTGAGCAGTCATGATTTAACATGTTGTGATTAGAAAAGAAATAAAGGACTTAATGTTGAAAACTGCATTCAAGTATGAAATACAAGAATATAATGACATGTAAGATTTTAGAAGCTTAAAATAAACCTTGAAAGTACTTTTCTTGCAATTTTATGTTTCGGGGACGAAACATTTTAAAGGGGGGAAGAATAGTTATGACCGTATCCAAGCTTAATCGGTAAACTAGGGTTTACCTGGATGATTATATGCTTAATTGGATTGATCATTTCTTAAATCTAATTAATGATGATAATTCAATTATGATGTTTTAAACCTAATAATAATGTTAAGTGTTCTATTGTTTGAGAAATTAGGGTTTGAGAAATATAAACCCTAGTTGGCTGAAATTAGGGTTTTGATGGTACATGAGTATGGAATTCGATCAAGATAGTAGTATGGTAAATAAAATATCATATTTTCTATGTAATTTGTATTTAATTGAAATTTGTATATAATATGTATAACTCAATATTGCATTTCAGTGAAAAATTTCAGAATATTTGGATGTTCTTTGAAAGTCATTCTCGGTCGAGATATACTTCAATCGACCATGCTGACAGAATGTTGTTCAATAGTACATTGTTTGATTTTTAATTATTTATTTGTAACTCCAAATGATCTAAAATTTTAACTGGAGATATGAATCTCAATTATAAACAATATGTAAAATTTTAATAATTTTTGGATGTGTTTAGACCTTATCAGTAGATGAATTATAGTAACTGACATTTCTGTAGAATTCTAGATAGTAGTGCACTATTAGATTTTTAATTATTTAATGGGATTTTAAATGAAGCTTAGTAACTCAATTATATATAGCATTCTAAATTATCATAATTTTTGGAGAAGGTTTGATCTCTGAAATACATGAATTACAGAAACCTTTTTATGATAGAAAAATCTGTTGAAATAAGAAAAAGTTTTGTGAGGGGTCAAAGTGCAATTGACCCAAGCAGCTCAATTGCTCTATATGATCAACCTAACACACACAAGCTCTCATATTTTGTGGTTCAATCTAGAGAAACGAAATCCTAGAGAGAGAGGGAGAGTTAGGGTTTGAGAGGAGAAAATGATGGAGATGCTGACCTAGGGTTTTGCAGTCTGAGGAATGATGAAATCATGTACGTTTAGCTTCTTTGGATATAGTTTCATGGTGAATCTTCTATCACATGTCAAAATTCCATCGTTCATCTGATTTGATCCAAAATTGTATCAAAACTTTCCCTTTTCTCACTCTTTCTTCATAATTCCTCATTTTAGGGTTTCCAAGTTGAAAGGAAGAAGAATCAGGTGAATTGCTAGGAATTTGATATGGATTAGAGATTTTCATATATGGGATATGTTTTTAAGGTGTATTCACACCTTAGGGTGAGTGGAAACTTCCTTTAAATAGTATATTGCACGAAAATTGGTTAATTCATCCATAATCTTTAATTGCTAGTATGCGACTACAAACCCTGAATTGTCTATTTGTTCTAAGTTGTTGCAAAATGATATGAAATGGATTCTTCCTCTTTTTGGATGAAGTTCGGATGATAAAATCATATTTGAAATGTATACAATACATCTTAATGAGAATTCCCTAAGTATTTGTAGAGGTTATAAGAGTAAAGTGAAATATAGGGAATTTGTCTATGACTGAAATTCGCTATATAAGTAAATAAAGAAAATTGCTTATCCAGATCCCCTTAGTTATGAATGATTGTTTATCTAAATTCATAGTACATATATGTCAAATACTATCTTGGATTTCATTCAAAGTGAATAGTGTTTATTTGATATCTCAGTAAAGAGGATGAAACCCTAGATGCGAGGAAAGTTGGATATTTGCAAATAGATATCATGAAATCCATTTGAAGGGATTTTCTTGACATGATAGACTTTACTTATTCAATGTTATTATTGATGCATGATATCTTAGTAAATGGCATGGAAACCCAAATTCAACTCAGTTCCAAGGTTTCATACATATATTGATTTTATATGATTTGTTGATAGTAGTCTTTATTCAATGAATGTTTATGTTGCATGAAATCTTTATGGAAGCCATGTGAATAAGTTGTTGCCTAGTGAGAGGTGACAAGATGTGTGATGGCCTTGTGAGCCATGAGAATACTTGTACAACCAGTAAAATGAATACCTTGGTCTAAGGACCTAGAGGTAATGGTTACCCGTTACAGAGGTAACAATGCTATGTGATGATCTAAGGGTTTGAATACCCAGATCTAGTAATCATGATAATGATGTGAAGGGATGAGAATTCCCAGTAATGTGATAAGGGATTGAGATCCCATGTATCATGTGTTTTAAAGATTTGAAAAGTATGTGATAGATGTATTACACCTTTCTTTGTAGCATTTGTGGTGATTAAATGAAACCCTAAGGGTAGGATGTTCAATGAATCAAGTATTGTGATATCAATGTTCTCAGCTATTATTAATAATTCTTTTCATGATAAGTAATTAACTCTTAATTGAGTTATGAGATGCACAACTCATGATTTGGGTTGATCTGCACGATTCTAGTGTGTATGTGCCAAGTGGACATGAAATCTATTTATTTAAGAATTTTAGTCTGCCTGCATGTATAGTATGTTGATTACTCAATATATTATAGTGTTTTGAATATACTGCCCTGCCAAGTTTAGAATGATATACATGTTGTATTATAACTTCAAATAAGTAGACAAGACACCATCGAAATACCATAGTCAAGTATAAGTAAGAGAAGGGTACAATGTAGAAAGAGCTTTCTAGGAATAATAAAACAATAGACTTAGGAGCCCTGAACACCGTAGAACCCCTATGTGAGGTATGCACCTTAGGGGTGAAATGACCTATTCCTGGTAGCGTCAAGTATACGGGGGTCGGAACAAGCTATCAGGTGGCATGGGGGACGAAGCCTAGTGGAAGTCTCCTTAAATTATAGTTTGCAGTGTCCAACATCAACAAGAAGTCCTGGTAGCACTAGAGTATAGAAAAGTGTGTCCAACATAAACCAAAAGTCATGGTGGCACTAGAGTATAGAAAATCCAAGATGTGGCTTGACTCTTTGCCTGTGTGCTCAGGTTAGAGGAGGAGTCCAGTTTAGGCTAGAGGGCCATTTCCCTGTTGCAGACCAGGAGAGTAGTCAGACTTAGCATTTCATGGGTGTGTCCGCTAAGTCTTCTACGGTGTGATCGTAGTGCACTATGAGTCTTCATATGTAGAGTACACTGCATATGATCAGGGCATAATAAAATGAATGAGAGGTCAAATAAGTGTGTACAGTTATTTAATTATTCTTTGTATGTTTCTGAATTATTAGTTCTCTTTATGGTCAATCAAGAATTTCATATATTGATTCACTCTTATAGATATCCAGAGTATCCTACCATATTTATGATTGTCAATATTAGACTCTTTAAAGCTTACAACTGTCATAATTGATATCAATTGCTCAAAAGTACATCTGTAATTATATTAGTGCTTTAGGATGTTTCTTTGAAGTACTCATTCACTGTGCGAGTAGGCTCACCCCTATACTCAATTTTTTTAGGGAAATCACATGGACTTGAAGAAGATATCATTGCATCAGAGTAGATCTGCCACAAGAGTTAAGTCTGAGTATAGTTAAGTTCAGTCTGTCCTTGTCACTCTAGGTCCTTGTATATATATGAGAGAGTTGTAAATGATGTTTTGTACGTTTGTTTCCTTAATAGGAGAGAATGCAAATGATTGTCATGTCGTATATACATGAAAGTGTGAGAAACAGATTGAATGTATGTATGTGTATCATTATTGTTGAGATCATATTAGAGTAATCAAGGTTTAATTCTCTTGTAAAGTTTGTTTATGTGATTCAATGCGAAAAAACAAAGAGTTTGAAAAAGAATAAAAAGTTAAGGGTGATCTTTGTATTACGTTAAATCCTCAATTTATGCCCTAATCTCATGATTAATGGTAATTGTGAGATTGGGGTGTAACAATTATGGTTTTCCCCAAATCTCCAACTTAGCAGTTGCCATCCCTCTAGGCCATAGCTATATAAAGGGGTAGATACCCCTCCTGTAAAGACACAACTCCCTCAATAAGACTCTGGTTGACTCCAGACTCCTCACTCTACCCTCAACCTTACTACCCACGCAATCCCCTCTCTTGTTTCTACTCCAAGCAACATAGAGAACTTCCATCTTTGTTCTTCCTAACCACATCTCCTCTGAGCAATTAAGCACTGCCATTGAGTTCGACGGAGAGTGGCGAGGAAGGTGGTACCCTCACTTGCCACTCAAGAGACCCATAGCCCATAGTCAACCATTGAGTTGACTCACCCAAAGCTTGCTCGTGAACATGCAAAGGTTGAAGACGAGCATCAGGGGTTTTACTTCCCTGCCCTCTCCTGTGTCTTTAGTTGTAAGGTGAGGGTCATTTTTGCCTTTTTCCTTCTTTTTCTCACCTAGCCAGGCGAGTGCAGGACACTGACATGGTGCAAGTCAATTGGCTCAACCATGGCCCTGCATCATGCTCCCTAGACCAGGCATCTGCCTATTGGTCCACATGGTTTTATTTTGCGAAAATCCTAGTAATTAATTGGTAAGTCCGAGCCTAGCATATATATATGGGTTTGATCAAAAAAATATAAGGAATCCACGAAAATTAGTTTCGTGACCTAATTGTATCTTAAATTCCAAAAGTGAATAAAGATGAAATCTTTAATGTAATTTCATACATGTAAACCCTAATTTCATAAGATTAATGAAATGGATGAGTATAACTTGATTAATTATTTAATGGATAAAGTCTGAGTTAATTGGTTAAAAATAACATATTGGATCTATTTAGGTTAAAGAATTCATATGTTGCCAAAATTATGGTTTCCTAAGTTGAAAAGCCTTAAAACATAATAATTGGGGTTTGGGAAGCCTAACCCTAATGAAACCCTAATTTGACCCCAAAACCCTAATCTAAAGCTCAAGTCAGTCTTAATTGATATTTTGTGAACACAATAGTAATACATGGGTGTTATGCATTAATTATAGGGTGATTTCCTGATTGGTTGCATCTACTCTTATTTCTTGGACATTAAGTCATATCTGAGGAAAGGTACATGGTTACGCCTATGAAATCTAGCCTTATCAACTTCCATGGTTTATCGAATCGATTGTAAATAAATAATTGGTTATTTATCTACTTCTTGCAATCTATAAGAACCTTATGAGTAGCACTTTCTATGAAAAATAACTTGCTCGAACCCCACTTATTGTATTTGGAAGTCTGAATAAGAAAGTAGAAAGAAAGTCATTAAGATGACTATGACCAAGTCTTAAATTGGGAAGGTTAGGAAAGGTCAAGCCCCAAATTGGGAACACTGACATGATACTAAGCCTCATAGTTGGAAGGTCACAAGAGTTCAAGACCCAAAGTGGGAAAACTGACATGGCACCAATCCCCAGAGTGGGAAGGTCACAGGAGGTCAAACCCCATTAGGAAGACTGACATGGCACCAAGCCCTAGATTGGGAAGACCGACATGGCACCAAGCCCCTAATTGGGAAGGTGGACCATGCCCATTGTAGGGATGAAACCCTAAGAGAGGGTACCCCAAACATTGATTAGACAACATAGAGAAGTTATAACAACAATTTACAAGTTCGATTATGTAATAATATTTGTTGCTATGTGTAAGACCCCTGACCTAACTTATTGCTTGATTGTGTTTACTTTGTATAATGGGATGCTTAAACCTTAATATAAACTCTTGGGATGTTCTAATATCTTGTGACAAGCTTATATTTTCATTTCGGTCCAATTGGATTGATGTTTGAGCTATCTTTGATATATATGTGTTTGTTTTAGACCAGGTTGCAATTTACCCATGAGTAAGGGTTATCTTGCAAATTGTCACATGTTGAGAATATTTCTTATGCTTTAGCATCATGAGAGAGAAAATTATGATATAGGCATCTTGTTTGAATCATGGTTGATGATGTGACATCTCATGGTGATTCTAGGGTTTGCCTTGTTAATATGGTGACTATGCTAGGGTTTGAGTGTTGCGACCACTACAACACTTTTAGGTGTGTGTAGAAATCGCAACACATGCCTTGGGTAGTGTTGTCTTGACCAAGATGACCTAGAGGTGAGGATGGTCAAAATAGTTGTCCTCTAGTGGAGTGTCTCGACCATGTATATGATGCTTAGGGCTTTGGTCGATACCAAGTGTGCATGGGATGTGTCTCAATCGAGACAAGGTAGTATCTGACCTTGGAGGTCACTACACTTTTTTTGGATAAACATAAACTTTTTTAAAATATGCATATGAGTGTAGGAGAGATTGTTTCTTTAGTGGACATGTGTTCCTTGATATCCTCTTATGTTGGCACCTCATAAACCTCTACTTCCCTCCTCCTTTGGGTATATAACTTCTTCTATTCACTTGCAAGCAACTCTTTTGGCCTTGCACTCTTGCTTCTCTCTTGAAACCGAACTTGGAGCTTTGGGAGAAAGGAAGGTCTGTTCTTGAAGCTTGGGTGGCCGATACATCTTACATGTTGAAGATCTTGTGCTAGAATCAACCTTTAGTGGTGATTCTTGGAGATTTCTTCTCTTGGTAAGTGATCTTAACTCTTGATCACACTTTCCTTCTTTTAAAACTTATTTCTTCTTCTTCCTTCATGGCAATTAGACTATGGATCATCCATGGTGGCTTTTATTGAAGATCTCTTCTTCACCAGGGTCATAGATCATGTTTTGACATGATGGTACCTAAGAGAGAAGAAGACCTCTTCTTTCTTCTTCTTGGGTTCAACCTAGGGTATGAGTTTTCTCTTTCCTTAATATCTCCTTTGACCATGGCGTCTCTTTCTCTTTTTGTAGGTGATCCTTTAGCCTAAGTGTTGAAGTTTGGTTGGAGATATTGGATCTTGTGATCTTGAGAGATTGGTGTTCTTAAAAAACAAGCAAGTTAAGTAACTTTTTCCTACATCTATTATGTGCATCTTAAACCTGATCATAAGTTTTTATTCTATTTATCAGAAACATGTTCTTTATGATAGAAGAAATAGTATGTTTTAGGAATTAGACTTTGAAGGATTTTGAGAAGATTATTCTTGTTACAAACCCTAAAATCATGGTACTTGATTTTGTTAGTGAATGAAATATTGATGTGTTCCTTTGGATCATCATCTATGGAATAGTAGTACCTACTATATGGTTCATTTATCATGAATAGTAGTAGGTTTTGAGTTTGTTACCATGCATAAGAATCTTGATTTTTCTCTCTCTAAACATAGCCCTTTTGATAACATTCTAATATCATATTTTAGGAATTGATAAGCACCTTTGAGTGAAGAAATCTACTTAGATGACGTTTTGTATTACCTATTGTTGATAACATGTCTCGACCTTATTTGAACATGTTATTGTGTTGGGCATATAGCTGACCAATGGTCAAGACAACCCTTGGTCTTCCATCATGGTCGACACCCTTACAAGTGGTGGTTTGACCGCAACACCCTAAACCCTTAAGGTGGTCACTACACTTTGTTGGTTGTGACGCAACGTTGATGCATGGTCACTCAGTCTGTTGGATGATGTTGCGTCTAATATGGCTAAGTATGATGGTTGAGGCAATGTCATGAACATAACATGTCAAGGTTAAGTTAGTTGCGGTCATGACACCAGTGGGTTTCAGTTGTAACACCTTGTAATAGTAGGATTGACACACCTTGATGTGTCCCGATCATGACACCCTTGGTGGAGTCACGATTGAGACACCTCATTAGGGTATCTCCTAGTATCGGGATCGTGACGCCATGCCTAGGTGGTGGCATGGTTGTAACAGTTCGAGGTTGAGATGGTTTCAGTTGCAACACCATGTTGAAGTGTCTCGGTCATGACACTTGATGTGTTGAGGGTGGTCGAGACACATGTGTAATGGTTGGTCATGACCATGTGGTAGTGTCTGGTCATGCCATGTGTTGAGAGTGGTCGAGAACCATGTGTTATGGGAGGTTGAGACCCATGTGTTGAGGATGGTTGAGACACCTTACATATGTATGTACATAATCAATACATAGTGTAATGGTCTACATAAGGTGTTGTGATTATGAATGACTAATCATTAACAATAGTGCTTAACCTTAGAGCTCTCTAACAATGTGGGAAGTGATGGAATCAGGGTTTAACAGTTGAGGGATTGATATCCCATAGTGATGTGATATTGGTGATGACCTTGTAATGGTTGTGATACAAGTGTCATGTAATGATGAGACAAGTTCTCACTTTATATGTTTTATATCATTTGAAGTTGTTTCTTACCCTTAATTTTGTAGAGTTTGTTTAGGGTTTATATGTTGTAACTTTATTGATGCATTAAAAGATACCCAATTGGAATATCTAATCAAGTGAAACCCTAATCATGTATCCAACTTCAGCGTCAATATCCAGCTGGAGGGTGAATTGAGTAATTCCTATGGGAAACTCAAAGCGCGTAGTATTTAATATGTAGGGTACAAGTGAAGATAGCTCCCTATATCCTTAAATTATTGAATGTTGATATGGTGGTATGATGTTTTATAATGAAATGACCATGTGTGCGCCTCTTCTCTAGTGTTGTGCCATGTACCAAGGTAGACTAGTTGTTTTACATAACCATAGATTTGACTATGAGTTGATGTCTACATGACTATAGCTTTGACTATAAGTTGTTGTTTAGAAGTTTGACTATTATGGCACTACATTGTAGACTCGAACTGACCAAGTAATGCTGGTTATGATCATGGAGTCTGTCTCTTCCATTGATCTTGTATGGTACTGATTTTGACTTAGCAGTGGTTAGTTGGATTTGAGTGGTATGCCTCAAATCCTCGAGGTATAATAATAGAAGTGATAATACAGTCAAGTAGTATAGTTGTTTAGGGTCAAATACGAATCACGTTAGTTGACCCCATGCCTTATTTCTTGTACTATTTAGTTTATAACAATTATGCATGTTCTTCACATTTCTTTTAAAAACATAAGATGTTCTATTGCTCAGTTGCAAGTGCTTAAACTGCTTAACCAAGTATTTACTACTTAACTTAACTTCTCTATTAGCGTACTATGCTTATAATAGATGTCGACGAAGATTTATATATCTCGTTGGGATGTTTGGTCTCACCCCGTGGGTTCCACAACTTTTTAGTGGTCGTGGACGAGTAGCAAGGAGAGTATTAACTGTTAGAGGTTGGATATGTTGCCAAAGTTTTGTAGTAGAGTCCTATGTGTCGTCCATGTACTCTCAGGTCTTTGGGAGATGTTTTTGGTTGTATATCGACACATATATTTTGGCTTTATGCCATGAGTGTATAGAAGTGGCATGTACATTTAAACAAGTTGTAATCTGTAACAATTGTGGTTTAACAACCTTTGAATAGGATATGTAATATCTTTTGGCATATATGGAATATAGATGAATTGTGTTAAAGGCTTGTTTATGAAATACTTCCACTTGTGATATTGTATTGCAATGGTTTAAATTTACCATGTTTTGTGATAATATTGTTATTAGTGATAATTTCACGCTTTGTTTTGAGTAATCTCGCTTTGTGGCGAAGGCCAAAATTGGAGGTTTTGACTCGAAATAAGATACCTCTAGGACTCTCTCATCTGTCTTCTTCCCTTCTCAACCCTAATTCATATAAGATTCTAATTGCTTAGGTTTTCTCTCTCTCCATACCCCTCTTGTGTCTGGGATAAGGGTAATAAGGATTAAGGAATTCTCCACCGAATAATGAAAAGCATGTAAACAAGATGACATGGACATAAGATTTAATAGTTTAAGTGTAAACTAAAGATTAGTTACATGCTTAGGTTGCATGGTGTGTGTTGTCGTTCTCTCAGGAGAGTTATGAGGTTAGACCTTCTTGTAGGAGGATGAGGAGAGAGTTAGCCTTGGAGGAAGAAGCCTCTAGGAAGAGGAAGAGACCTAACGTATCCTCTGAGGGCAATGCTAACCCTAACCCTAAGTGGAAGTTAGAGGATGAGATGACAAGATGAGTTGAATACCTTAGTCTTCTATACCTTTAGGTACGTGGGTTAGACATATACGGTGTACATAAAGGTTTTGAAGTACCCATGAGAAGCATGATCTATGTGAGGTTGTTTGACCTAGTGCCTTTTAGTGACCCAACCTTGTGTGGGTCGTACCTATTAGGGTGAGGGATAGCCCCCTCATTGAGAAGGTTAGTGGTGACCATATAGGAACTATGATGACCCGATTACAAATCAAACCATTAACATTAAAATCGCAGAATTAACATAAATCACTAAAAATTAAAACCATTTCACACATAGGTCCTTTTTCAATAAACTCTTACATAAAGAACCAAAGCTTTATATACATGTGTTTCATATTATACTTACAGTGTTCCATCTCTTCTTGAGGATAATAAGTACCAGTTGCTTTACTCTAATATATACAACAACAACATAAAAACTTCGAGATATGCAAACCAAAATCTCAAGCCGTTCGTAAAAACCACTAAGAACTATCTCCCAAGGACCTGAGAGTACAGAGATGACACATAGACTTCTATCTACAAAACCCTTGACAGACAGCGTACTCAACCTGAGCTACTACTGTTGTCCCTACTGATACGATCCTTCTTCAGCAGTCCAGTTCCTAGTCCCTCGTCTGTGTCCACCTAAAAATTGTGGATCCCATGGGGTGAGACTATTGTCCCAGTGAGAGATATAACTCTCTGCCAACAATATTATTATCACAGGAAATAATATAAAACTGAACAGAAGATAATCCATTTGTTTAACAGATATATTTTTAAGTGCAAAGCATAGATATTGATAACAAATCTATGAGTCATCTTTTACTTTAAAAGGAATATGAAGAACATG
This sequence comes from Alisma plantago-aquatica, assembly GCA_963693085.1. Classification (NCBI taxonomy): domain Eukaryota; kingdom Viridiplantae; phylum Streptophyta; class Magnoliopsida; order Alismatales; family Alismataceae; genus Alisma; species Alisma plantago-aquatica. The sequence goes on along the minus strand of OY856413.1, from coordinate 654,247,290 downwards.
TATAACATCTATCTACTAATATGTATGAAAGTAATAAGGCATCAACCAATGTTTTTCATATTTGATCCTTAAACAAATACACTACAGGGCTGATTACATGTTCACATTCATACTTATGCCTAGAGGAGTTGAGATATACCGCTCATACTCCAACCGACCACCAGTAAGTCAAAATAGGTGCCATATAAGGTCAATGGCAGAGCTGGCTGTCAAGACCTCACCTTTCTCGGTCAGTATGAGAACACTTAGGTTTAACATGACATCTTGTGTTTGCTGTAATTAGCTATGCCGAGGTATAGAGACATCTTCTCTATAGAGTTACTGCCGTAGCGTGTACTCTCTTCGGGAGAAGACCACTTAGCTTTCTCAGATTATCATGATGACCACTGAGCGATCCTATTTTAATTTTATCAGGAAGTCCACTAAGCAACCTGATGTATTTGGGAAGTCCACTGAGCACCCTTATTTAGTTTGGGAGTCCACTGAGCACCCTAATATTATCACATATTCAAAAATATGCATTCCGAGTAAAACTCATTTCACCATTCAGCAATTGCTGACACTGAATGAATCTATGGTCTGGGAAACTACATGATAATATTCATCTTTCTTAATTAAGTGCATTACTATATCTTTTAGTATCAACCAAGTTACAAGCAAGAATTATATCAAATGCTACAAAGAAAAGCATAATTGCATTTATCAGGTACTTTCATATTTACTGAAACACATAGATCACTTAGAATCTCAAGCTCTTGTCATCATCATTACTTGGGTATTCAAACCCTTCATTTATCATTACGTTTTGTCACCACTTAGCAAATGATCATTACCTCTAGTTCATCAGACCAAGGTATTTATTCATATAGTCCACATAGCTCATTGAATTTGTATCATATAATAACATAGCTCTTACTTAGCCATGCTTATTGCCTTAAGATACTTGCATGGTTATTATATCATGTTATCAACAATTTCAAATGCATGTCTTAACCATAAAATATTAAAGAACACATCCTCCCTTATGAATTAGGGTTATAATCAACCAATTAGGGTTTCAAGATTTCATTAGCAAAGATTATTCCCTAAATCATACTCCCCTTATCTCAGGAATACTATCATATGTTAATTACATAATTATCTTTTCAATCTTAGTTTCGATTTCATCCCTACTAGGATGTAGATTACTTAATTCACCTATTTAAGGTATTCAAGCTTATCATTATTAAATCGGATTGAACTTTCTATTTCTCAATATTGTATTAATCATATTCATCACTTAGGCAAGCTTAATGAATAGAAGCATGTCTACCATATCGGGTAGCATGATTAATAATATTATCCTATTATGCTTGAAAATGCATACATCATCATAACAAATATCCATACTAATTACGTGGTGAAATCACACCATCATATCGAGTTTAGGGCATATCCCTTAACACCATATCGTGTAGTCATGTTGGGTTAGGTATCACTTTAACTTTTCTCATTTTAAGTCAACCTCATATCATGTATGGGTTAGACCATTATTCTCATATCAGGTATAGGGGTGTATTGGGTCCTCATATCGTGTACTAGAGTACACCATATCGGTCATGCCATTATGGCTTTACCATATCTCATACAAAACAATAGTATATTGGCTCTTCACCTTAGTTGGTCATATCAATTTTCATTTTAGACTTCCATATTGGTTTTCCATCATATCAGTTTTCCTATTAGATTTCCATATCGAATTTCATCTTGGATTATCATATCATGTACCCATATTGGATTTGCCATATGTTGGATACCATATCATGATCTTATGTTGGGTATCCTATTGATTTATCCATCTTAGGTATCATATTGGGTTACACCTTTGAACATCATATTAGTTTATATGTGTAGGACACCATATCGGTTTACCTCTCTTAGGCAAACCTCCTTTTTGTCCTCAACCATTTCAATGGTTCTATTCATATTCGATAGCTGCAAGACAGGCTAAATACTTAGTTACTTATCAACTCATCTCAACATAGTAAGTTGTATCGAGTTTTCAAAAGAAAAGGATTTCACAACATATCATATTTCCATATCCTCATCTTGGGTTTTGCCCATATCGGGAAAATATATTGTTTTACCTTTGTATCGTGTACAAGGTTATAGATAGGAACCTTTCCTATCATCCATAGAACATGTCTTTTTAAAATATAACCTACCTTCATATCGAGCAAGTCTCTATATCAGGTTCTATATCAGTTTTCAAAAACCTTCAACCCATATCGAGTTGTTCAATGATGATGTCATCATCATCAACCTCAAGATCATTATTTTACTATTCTAAACCATGTACAACAGTCCTAATTACTTTTTGGAACTCATGAATATATCAATTGATCAAGGGAAATCCGAAATTTGACAATAATCAACAAATTGAATAATATTGAAGAAAAGATAATAATATCGATGGGTTTAAGTTATATAACCCGCCTCTCAAATAGCTTTCAAGCTTCAAACTTCAACTCCACACGTTCCAAGGTTGAAGATGAGCCTTCTCCAAACTCTAAGACTTGAGCTCCAAGCTTTTGCATGATATCTCCAATCCAAATGGATGATATCACCTCACTTGGTTGCTAAGGCCTACTTTGGCCGATATCCCTTATCCTTGGCCGATATCAAGCTTCACCACTCAACTCTCTTCACTATGGATGTCATAAGAGAGTATGCACAGTACAAGAGGGAAGGGTACTGACAAGATTTTGAAAATCTCACTAACAAGTGAAGGTCAAGCTATTTAGACTAGAGGTTTATAGAAAAGAGTGTATTAGGTGTCATTAGCCTAAGTTACTTCATGCCACCAAGCCATGAAAGGTCGACACATACACTTGCATGCATGCTATTATTATCTTGCCATGCAAAAAAAAATCCAAGGATAATATAGGGGATAAGGATCGACTCTTGAGTTATCTTCTAGGGTAAGTCTTCTTCCACTTGCTATATTATAATATTCAACTCAATCCTTTCCAAGACAAGTTGCTAGCCGATTCATATTTCTTCTTTGAAGTGCCTTTCCCATCATGGGAAATTTTAAAACCCACAAACCAATAGGAGACTCTTCTTATAGCTCTATGGCCGATAGGGACTTCCTTCTAAGTCCACAACTCGATATGCTCATATGTATAACTTTCAACTTATGCATTTTCTTGGTCTTTTCATTAATATTAAGAGTGCTAACACTTTAGGATGATTCAACATATTGTCTCCTTCTTTCTCTCTCCTCTAGACAATACTAGGTAAAAGTAAGAAAACAATCTAGAGGTGGTAAATTACACATCAATCCCTTCATTTTATATGTATTGAAATTTGTACCATAATTGATACACCAAGCACTTAGCATTATTTACATAAGTTCTCACTTAGAATTTAGGCTTTACACAAGCCACCACTTAGCATCATATTCTCTTTCATGATATTAAAAATACTTAGAATACATTCAACATGTGACATTTTCAGTATAACCCTTCTTCTTGGGTGAATTGCACTTTTCATTTAGATTATCATATAATGCACACATAGTTTGCGTATAAGCTCAAATTTGAAAATAAACTTCACAAAGGGACTTAATTACTTTTCAAAAGATAAGAAAAAGTTTGTAAGCAACTTACTTAAGCAAAACATCTAGGGTTAGGCCGTAACCCAGGTCAGGGGTGTTACAATTATCAACCCCTACAAAGGGATTTTGTCCCCAAAATCTCAAGAGAAAAGAGAAGGATACTTCCTCTAACTCCCATGTGGCTTATTCAATGCCACAGCGATGCCAGAGAACTTTTACAAGAACTATATCTTTTTCTTCAACTTCTTGACTCTTTTGTCAAGAATCATCATAGGACCTTCCACATAGGATATATCTTCATTCAATTCAACCTCTACAGGTTGCAACACCATCTCTGTATTGGGATGACACTTTCTCAGCATAGACACATGAAACACTGGATGTAGTCTGTGTAGCTCAGGTGGAAATTCCAACCTATAAGCTACTTTCCCAATTTGTGCTATCATTGGGTGGGGTCCCATAAATCTAGGAGCTAGGTTACCCTTCTTCCCAAATCTGAGAACACCTTTCCAAGGAGAGACCTTGAGGTACACTCTATCTCCAACTTGGAATTCTAAAGGTCTACGATGTTTATCAACATAAGACTTCTGTCTATCCTGTGCATCCTTTAAATGTCATAGTATAACTTTAATCTTTTCAGTTGTTTGTTGCACTAACTCATGACCCAAAAGTTGGTATTCTCCGATTTCAAACCAGCATAACGGAGATCTACAACGTCTACCATATAATGCTTCATATGGTGCCATATCAATACTAGCATGATAACTATTGTTATAAGCAAACCCAATCAAGCTCAAGTGTAAATCCCAACTTCCCACAAACTGAAGGACACATGCTCTAAGAAAGTCCTCTAAGATCTGTATAGTTCTTTCATATTGTCCATCTGTCTGAGGATGAAAGGTTGTACTAAACTTTGACTGTGTACCCAAAGCTTTATGCAATTGTTCCCAAAAATGACTTGTAAACTGGGGACCTCTATTAGATACAATTGTATCTGGAACTCCGTGCAATCACACTATCTCATCTATCTAAATCTGTGCAAGTTTCTCTGCAGTTTAAGTTGTTTTGACAAGAAGAAAATGTGTTATCTTAGTCAACCTATCAACTATCACCCAAATGGAATCATGACTTTTGGCTGTCCTAGGTAGACCAACCACAGAGTCCATTGTCACATGATCCCATTTCTACTGAGGTATAGGTAGGGGTTGTATCATTCCTATAGGCTTCTAGTGTTCTGCTTTAACCCGCGAATACACCAGACACGACATAAGGAACTCAGCTACATCTTTCTTCAAATTGGGCCACCAATACATATCTTTTAAGTTGTGACACATTTTGGTGTTCCCTGGATGCATTGCATACATGGATGAGTGAGCTTCCTCCATAACTAACTTCCTTAAGTTATTACTATCAGGGACTACCATCCTACTATGGTAACAAACTAAGCTATCTTCTGACTCATGGAAACCATCCCGTTTCTCACTGCCCAACTCTGACCTAATCTGCTGAATCACAGTTTCAGCATGTTGTGCCTCTTTAATCTGTTCCTTCAGAGTGGGTTTCACATGCATTTTAGCTAATAACCCTGCTAACAAAGATACTTCTAACTGCACATTCATCTGTCTCAAAGAGACAAGCATATCCCATTTACAACATACTAAAGAATTCAACTATAATTTTCTACTAAGTGCATCCACTACTATATTGGCTTTTCCTAGATGATAATCAATTGTAAAATCATAGTCCTTGATTAACTCCATCCAGCGACGTTGTCTCATATTCATCTCATGCTGAGAGAAAATGTATTTTAAGTTTTTATGATCTGTGAAGATCTGGCATGTCTCTCCATAGAGATAATGCCTCCAGATTTTTAACGCATGAACCACTGCAACTAGTTCTAGATCATGTGTTGGATAATTCTCCTCATGTTTCTTGAGCTGTCGAGAAGCAAAAGAAACTACATGATCACTCTTCATCAACACACAGCCTAGACCATTCTTAGAAGCATCACAGAAAACAACATATCCTTTTCCCTGCTCAGGTAGAACTAATACAGGTGCACTAGTCAACTTTTCTTTCAACAACGAGAAAGAATGCTGACAGTTGTCATCCTAGACAAAAGAAACTTCCTTCCTTGTCAACCTGGTTAGAGGTAATGCTATAGAGCTGAAGTCTTTGATAAACTTTTTGTAGTATCCTGCAAAACCTAGGAAACTGTGAACCTCAGTCGGTGTCTTAGGTTGTTCCCATTCCACAACATATTCTACTTTCTTAGGATCAACACGAATACCTGAAGTAGAAATGACGTGTCTAAGAAAACATACTTCCGATAACCAGAATTCACACTTGCTAAACTTAGCATATAACTTATGTTGTCTCAACAAGGTCAAAGCTTGATGAAGATGTTGTTCATGTTGTTGACTGTCTCTACTGTATATCAAAATATCATCTATGAAAACTACTACAAACTGATCAAGGAAAGGCTGAAAGATTCTATTCATCAACTCCATGAATGCAGCTGGTGCATTAGTTAGTCCAAATGACATAACTACAGACTCATAATGACCATACCTTGTCCTAAAGGTTGACTTAGGTATGTCACTCTCCTTGATGCGTAACGGATGATATCCTGACCTTAGATCTATTTTAGAAAATACCATTGCACCATAGAACTAGTCAAACAGATCATCACCTTATTAAGCTGTCTGTAATCTATGCATAGTCTCATAGACCCATCTTTCTTTTTAACAAAAAGAATTGGAGCACCCATGGAGAAGTACTCAGTCATATGAAACCTTTCTCAAGTAACTCCTACAACTGTTTCTTAAATTCTACCATCTCATCTGGTGCCATCCTATAAGGTGTTTGGGCTATATGTTGCGTATCCAGAACAAGAGTAATCTTGAAATCAATCTCTTGAGGTGGAGGAACACCTAGAAGTTCCTCGGGAAACACATCCTTGAATTCCTTGACAACCAAAACTTCTGAGATACTAGGGCTCTTTATTCTGGTATCTACCACATGTGCCAAGAATGTGAAGCATCCTTGTCTCATCAACTTCTCTGTTACCATAGCTGACACTAGATAGGTTGGGAGAATCTTTCTATCCCCCTGAAAGACTCATGTCTTATCACCGTATGTGAACATAGACTGCTTGGAACTACAATCCAAGACAACTTTATACTTCTCTAAGGTATCCATCCCGAGAATTACATCAAACCCATGCATTTAAAGTGGTATAAGATCCACTTGAATGTCGTGTTATGAGAAAGAAAGAACACAGGGAGAGCATACATCCCGCAACATTGCAGATCTGACTAACGAAGTTTCTATTAATAGATTATCCTTTCTAGGATTGACAATCATATTACAGTCATGAATCACTTCTCGAGTGATAAAAGAATGTGTAGCACCCAGATCAATCAAAACATATACAAAAAAGGATGAAGACATATCAGAATGAAATAATTCCATCTCACATGTCACAACTCATGGGTTAACCACTACCTCCGACTAATTCATAGCGTAGAATCTTGTCATCGCCTGTTGCTGACCTCGTTCTCTATTGGCCGGTGCAGATGATCCTACCTAAGATGCTTTTCCATGTCCTCGAGTGCCACTACTGAACTGTTGTATCTGAAAGCCTTGCTGACTCTGCCTTGGTGGTTGGGTCACTCCCACGTCCCTTACTGGACAATCCTTTATCACATGGCCTATCTGCCTACACCTATAGCAGACTCTATTATCCCATTGTGACCTAGGTGGTCCTATCACTGACATCGATGCTGAACTCTGGGCTCCACTTGATGGAAAACTACAACCTCTACCTCGGCTAGATTTCCACTGTGTCTGAGTATTAAATCTCTAAGGTTCCACAGGTGCAGTAAACCTTAGTTTCTTAAAGCTGCTAAACCTCTAATTCTGAAACTATGCAGATGCTTTCCTACTGTTCGCCTCTCATTTCTCTATCACAAACCTCTCTATCCATCTAACTGACTCTATAAAGGTGACAAACCTCTCTCTATTCTCTAAATCAGATACATGTGTGGTCAATTCAACGTTCAGACCCTTCTCGAAATGATGAATCCTCTCCTCATCTGTGGTGGCCATGTGTAGACAAAACTGCAGAAGTTCCATAAACTTAGCTTCATACTCGTTGACCTTCATTGTTCCCTATCTAATCCACTCAAACTGTGAAATCTTCTCACCAAGATAAATCTTGGGAAAGTATCTACTAACAAACTCTTGTTAGAATTCCTGCCATTCGATCTCAACACTCGATCTTTTCTCTTCTTCAATGGCCCACCAATGACCAGTGCTTCCCTTCAGAAGGTATACATCATGCTTAATCTTATCAGCTTCTGGGATATCAAGGATCCTAAAGGCTTTCTCTATCTCAGTAAGCCATGAATCTGCATCCGCTGGGTCAGCTGTGCCAGCATATTCAATGGCTCCTACTCGACACAACCATTCAAATTCTTACCAGATCCATGTCTCTCACTAGACCCTGATGTCCTAGCGGCTGGTGCTGGTATCTGGTCAGCCATGTGCATCATTGGATTCATGATCTGTCCGAAAAGAGCATGAAAAGCTAGGTTTTCTAACAAAGTTTGGTCAGACTGGGGATTCTCAGGCACGAGTTCTACTCTAGCCTGATCCCTCACACCACCTCCTAGTGCAGCAACACTACTCTCAGCAACATGTTCTTCGTGTACTCCAGCTATCTTTTATCTTTTTTCTTCTCCTGTATGAGGAGAATTTACTATAAGATATATTGGAGGACACTAGAACAAACTCAACAAACTTAATCCTATGTCTCTGTAGACTCAGTGAACCTTAGGCTCTGATACCAAAACTTTGTGATGACTCGATTACAAATCAAGCCATCACTAGTAAAATCATGGAATTCACATAAATCACTAAAAATTAAAACCATTTTGCACATAGGTCCTTTTCCAATAAATTCTTACATAAAGAACCAAAGCTTTATATACCTATGTTTCATATTGTACTTATAGTGTTCTGTCTCTTCTTGAGGATAACAAGTACCCGTTGTTTTACTCTAATATATACAACAACAACATAAAAACTTCAAAATAAGCAAACCAAAATCTGAAGTCGTTCATAAAAACCACTAAGAACTATCTCCCAAGGACCCGAGAGTACAAAGACGACACATATACTTCTATCTACAAAATCCTTGACAGACAGCATACTCAACCTGAGCTGCTACTATTGTCCCTACTGATATGATCCTTCTTCGACAGTCTAGTTCCTAGTCCCTCATCCGCATCCACCTAAAAATTATGGATCCCACGGGGTGAGACTATTGTCCTAGCGAGAGATATAACTCTCTGCCAACAATATTATTATCACAGGAAATAATATAAAACTGAACAGAAGATGTTCCATTTGTTTAATAGATATATTTTTAAGTGCAAAGCATAGATATTGATAACAGATCTATGAGTCATCTTCTACTTTAAAAGAAATATGAAGAACATGTATAACATCTATCTACTAAGATGTATGAAAGTAATAAGGCATCAACCAATGTTTTCCATATTTGATCCTTAAACAAATACACTACACAGCTGATTACATGTTCACATTCATACTTATGCCCAGAGGAGTTGAGATATACCGCTCATACTCCAACCGACCACTAGTAAATCAAAATCGGTACCATACAAGGTCAATGGCAGAATCGACTGTCAAGACCTCACCTTTCTCGGTCAGTACGAGAACACTCAGGTTTAGTATGACATCTTGTGTCTGCTGTAATTAGCTATATCGGGGTATAGCGACATCTTCGCTATAGAGTTACCATCATAGCGTGTACTCTCATCGGGAGAAGACCACTTAGCTTTCCTGGTTTACCAGGATTACCACTGAGCGATCCTATTTTAATTTTATCAGGAAGTCCACTGAGAAACTTGATGTATTTGGGGAGTCCACTGAGCACCCTTATTTAGTTTGGGAGTCCACTGAGCACCCTGATATTATCACATATTCAAAAATATGCGTTCTGAGTAAAACTCGTTTCACCATTCAGCAATTACTGACACTGAATGGATCTATGGTCTGGGAAACTACATGATAATATTCATCTTGCTTAATTAAGTGCATTACTGTATCTTTTAGCATCAATCAAGTTACAAGAAAAAATTATATCAAATGCTACAAAGAAAAGCATAATTGCATTTATCAGGTACTTTCATATTTACTGAAACACATAGACCACTTAGAATCTCAAGCTCTTGTCATCATCCTTACTTAGGTATTTAAACCCTTAATTTATCACTGAGTATTGTCACCACTTAGCAAATGATCATTACCTCTAGGTCATCATACCAAGGTATTTATTCACATAGTCCACATAGCTCATTGAATCTGTATCATATAACAACATAACTCTTACTTAGCCATGCTTATTGCCTTAAGATACTTACATGGTTATTATATCATGTTATCAACAATTTCAAACACATGTCTTAAACATGAAATATTAAAGAACACATCCTCCCTTATGAATTAGGGTTATAATCAACCAATTAGGGTTTCAAGATTTCATTAGCAAAGATTATGCCCTAACTCATACTCCCCTTATCTCAGGAATATTATCATATGCTAATTACATAATTATCTTTTCAATCTTAGTTTCTCTTTCATCCCCACTAGTATGTTGATTACTTAATTGACCTCTTTAAGGTCTTCAAGCTTATCATTATTAAATCGAATTAAACTTTCTATGTCTCAATATTGTATTAATCATATTTGTCACTTAGGCAAGCTTAATGAATAGAAGCATGTCTACCATATCGGGTAGCATGATTAATAATATTATCCTATTATGCTTGAAAATGCATACATCATCATAACAAATATCCATACTAATTATGTGGTGAAATCACACCATCATATCGGGTTTAGGGCATATCCCTTAACACCATATCGTGTAGTCATGTTGGGTTAAGTATCACTTTAACTTTTCTCATTTTAAGTCAACCTCATATCATGTATGGGTTAGACCATTATTCTCATATCGGGTATAGGGGTGTATTGGGTCCTCATATCGTATACTAGAGTACACCATATCGGGCATGCCATTATGGCTTTACCATATCTCATACAAAACAATATTATATTGGTTCTTCACCTTAGTTGGTCATATCATTTTTCATTTTAGACTTCCATATCGAATTTCCTCTTGGATTTCCATATCGGATTTCATCTTGGATTATCATATCGTGTACCCATATTGGATTTGCCATATGTTGGATACCATATCGTGATCTTATGTTGGGTATCATATCAATTTATCTATCTTAGGTATCATATTGGGTTACACCTTTAAACATCATATCGATTTATATGTGTAGGACACCATATCTATTTACCTCTCTTAGGCAAACCTCCTTTTTGTTCTCAACCATTTCAATGGTTCTATTCATCTTCTATAGCTTCACGACATGCTAAATACTTAGTTACTTATCAACTCATCTCAACATAGTAAGTTGTTTCGAGTTTTCAAAAGAAAAGGGTTTCACAACATATCAGATTTCCATATCCTCATCTAGGGTTTTGCCCATATCGGGCAAAGATATTGTTTTACCTTTGTATCGTGTACAAGGCTATAGATAGGAACCTTTCCTATCGTCCATATGAAGTTGATCAGAATCCACATGAAGTTGACCAGATTCTGATTGTTAGGTTTGAGAAAGACAACAATAGCATACACAAATTGATGGTGTCGTTTGAAAAATTCTCATGATGAACACCATAGGCAAAATATTGTTTTTAAGGCCAATTTGACCATACAAGCTAAAATTGAAGTGGAAATGATGAAGAGGGAGAGGGACATTGAGTCTCTTTATCTAAGATCATTAAAATAAGACAAGTATCCCAAGGATAAACCCTTTATTAGAGTATAAAAATCGAAACTTTATATGTAACTGCTAATCCATTGTATCCATTAGTTAGGAAAGCAATAGCCATTAGAAGTTTTGAGTACAAAATTCTAGTTGACATTATCACAGAACTTCAAAACTACACGTGGGAAGGAAAATTTTGTTTGAATGACAAGAGTGTATGAACTCAAAACCTAGAATATATGCATATTGAATCTACCTTCATTTGACAAAAATAAAATATTTAAGACCTATGATTGACTCTAAATGAGGTTCCAATATGGTATATAAAGTCTTGGAGACAATAGTGTATATGAAGAATTAATTAGGATAATTGGCCTAAATTGCTTGATGTCAGAGGGGTCTTCATTTTTTTTTATTGAGAGCAATGTGTGTATGATTCAACACTAAAATTTGAGGAGTGATATCATTTTGGTGATAAACAAATAAAACCAATTCAAAAAGGAAGTCTCAGTGAGATCCCATGAGCTCTGGTAAATGAACAAACTGATACTGTCATGACCTATTGTAGATTAGGGTTCATTTGGGAAACAACTAGGATAAATTTCTTCCTTTGAGAAGTCTTTAGTAAGGTAATCAACATTTAAAATACTAGTAGGACAAAGAAGATCTTAATTGAACTAGAAAATATGTGGGGAGTCATGATTATGGTTGAAGAGAGATTTGAAGTAGTTGACAATGTGGGAGGTGATGTCGTGTTGATTTATAGTAAGGACATTATCAATCTTGAGACAAAGTATAAGAGAGTTTGTTTTTCTATAATTGTAGGTTTGACAAAAAAACTTAGTGTTTCTTTCTCCTTCTTTAATAATAAGATTTTGATATCTTCTTCCAAAGTATATCTTATGAAGAATTTAGGTCCATCTTTTCATGTTTACTAACCATTGTGCCTTTGAAAGCTTTGTTTCACACTTGGTGATATGGAATTAGGAAAGTAATAGGTGTTATGCTCACATGAAGTTTGAACTGATGGCCAGACAATACAGAACATGATATATGATTTTGGATTTCTTTTTTGAGTTTTTCTTAGAAATGCCTTAACTTTTTTCAAAACCCCCTTGTAACACCCCAATTTTTATATCACATGAGCGGAAGCCACACTATTTTTTTCTTGCGAGTGTCACAAACATGACATGCATAACAATAACTATAGACAAAAATCATTACGGATTGTGTATGAAACAAATTCTCATCATATTCTTATAAAAGGAATTCTATTACATCATCATTTAAAACATGATCGTATAACCATGATACATATGTATACAATTTAAATATCAATTTTGGGACCGTGTAGATGGTACCTCACCAAGAAAACCTCTTAAAACTATTGATGCATCCTTTATCTTTACTGATCTTCCTGAAGATTAGTACATGTGGATATCTCGTCCCCAGTCAGGCACAAATACCAATACTACACTTAGTGTAAGTGACACTGAATCTCTAATATGAGAAAGATAAATTTACATTAACTGAAAGATGAACTAAGATATGAAAGTTGTAAACTTATACTAAATTGATTTATCTTTTATTTATGACTTTTATCTAAATTTTAGCCACCATTATATGATAAGTCCTCCTGAAGTGATGTGACTATGCCTCTGAGTTGGTACCAAAGTACCTCTGAATTGGCACTACATGCCTATGAATGACACTGATGTGTCTCTGAATTGGTAGTGAAGTACCTCTGAATTGGAGTAAACACTCTTATGAGTTGGAACTGCATTCCTCTGAATCATCTTGTGACCAATAGAATTAGGACTTATCATATAATGTCTTATGTGAAGGTTCTGAATTAATTATCTTAAATGTGAACTTATTAAATTCTCAATATGAACTTATCATATACTGAAACTAAACATCAATACTGAATCTAGATCAAAATAACATTTCTTAAATTTCAAACAGAAACTAAATCTGAATATGAAGCTTGATATTCTTATTATATGATAAATCTTAATATGAAGCTTTTATTTAATAATATGACTTATTTTAATTCTGATATCAAATATATGCCATATTGGTCTAAAGGTTTGAGAAAAAATAAATTGAACGTTTCACAAAAATGTTGAGTATCTAAAAGTAATATAAATCTAAAATATCTAAAATCTAAAAATCGGATGACATAAATGAAAGGAAATCTGTTTACTAAAAACACGACAAGATATGAAACACTAAAGTCTGGAAGTAACTTAATATCTAAGTTACTTTGTATGAAGGTGCAAGCTGAATAATTATAATAATTGTGAAATTCAATGGACATAGCGCATTTACCTTTGATACTGATGATGTTTTTGATGTGATCTGGATTCTTTATTTAGTAACCTAATCACATTTATGTCAACAAACTTTCTATAAGTCCATGTGTATTTTAATCAGTTCAACACTTGAACCGGTCAGTTCATAGTCCAGTCAGCTAATTTTTGACAATTGTTGTTTAAATTGAATACCTAAACACTTTAGTAATCAAGTTAAAAGTCATTCATGAATAAACTCCTATTCTAGGTGCATCCTATGTGTGTGACCCTATAGGTCCCATGTTACATTGGCAATGAATGTCCACAACCAATTTATGACATCAAAAGCAATGAGAGATATCTAGCAACACATCATTGTTCCCAAAGTAATTGGAAAGTTGGAGAAAACTTCAACCTACAACCTGTGATCAATCTTACAGTGATTGTATAGTTCCTTTGTCTCTGATATCCAGATTGAACTCGAGGCATGGAATTGTTAACATTCAATACATGTTACTTGAACTAGAGTAGACTGTATGAGATGCATGTGAGCTCACATATCACATATTGAGTCACATGAGCATGGCCATACATTTCTCAGTCTCACTTATCAAGTGCAATGGATATAACTCTCCTATAGGAGGGACATATCCCATCTACATCACTCACACTCACTCCCCATCTATTACAATGTACTCGGGCACCACCTTTATGGAAACCCTCATTTAAGGAGATGAGTGTAGTGACTTCATGTCTTATAACCACAATCATCACTATCACTATGAGATTTGATTATGACTACCATTCCATGGTCTCCATGTATCACTCTTAAGGGGGGTCTATCTGATACACTATTCTCTAACATGTACATATGTGTTTGGTTTGATATCACATATCACGAGTGATGAGATTCTGTCATCAACCAACACACACTCTAGTCTTATGTAATATCATTGTCTATTTTGCTCACACAGTAATATCCGACTAGGGACATAATAATAATGTGTGTAATCTTATCATATATATGATCTCATTGTCTAGGTCCTCAACTCGAAGACATAGGTCATCAAGTTACATCATTCTATAGACATCTATTGTGTCCGTGTCATCATATTAGGATTGAGACACACATAATAGTCAAAATTACCTTTATCATTATCAAATCAGGCATCTAATGCCCCATTAAAATCATAATATGATTGGCTCTCTGGGCATACATACCAATGAACTCCCACTTTCACTTAGAGCCAATCACCCAAGAATCTCATTCCATGTGATCTTAACATATCAATCTTATTTCTGTTGCACAAGTGCTTATTTAGAGGGTTAACAATGTTTGCTTCCAGTCAGACTTTCACATCTCCTCGTTGTTGGACTTATTACATGCAATGGAATTGCTGTAATATGCTATCTAAAATTCCTTGCCCATACAATAGTTCCAATCTTATCACAACATTTCTAGTGTGTCATCAACAGTTAGAACCTACCAAATGTTCATCAACATGAACTTCTTGATCCATACAACATCCTCTGTAGTTCTCAAAATAGCAAGGTATTCTAATTCTATTATAGAATTAAACAATTGTCTCTTTTTTAAAACTTTTCCAACTTACCGTTCTTATTTTAAGGTCAAACACAAATTTATATTGCAATCATTAATTTGATTTGTCATTTTAAAAGTTTGCATCGGTGTAACCCTTTACCCCCAACTCTTCCGTATTACCATAATCAAGGAACTAATCCTTTTTACTTCTTCTCAAGTACTTAAGGGTGTTCTTTATGGTAGTCTAGTGACCTTCACTGGGATCTAAAAAATATCCTCTCATCATGTCCAATACATACAACACAATGAGATGAATAGATAATATTGCAAATGCAATTGACATCTTTCTCATGTATTCCTATTCTTCACAAGAAGTGGGACACTAGGCTATTGAGAGACTAATTCCATGGAACATGGACACATTTTCTCTCATTGCGTACTCTATGTTGAACCCTTCAACATCTTGCCAATGTGCTCTTACTTAGGTCAAGAAGCTTTCCATATTTATCTCTATAGATCTTGATTCCAATCATATAGGATGATTCACTTAAACCCTTCATATAGAAGGTACTTTACCAACCACATTTTAATATTTGTGGTATAAGGATGTTATTCCCCATCATTTATGGAATATAAATATTCTCCCACTCAACCTTTATAATCGCATGTTTCATCATCATTTTGACTAAATTCAAACTCTTTGACTATCTTGTCAAATCGAATATTCCAGCTCTAAGATGCTTGCTTCAATCCATAGATTGACCTTTGTAGATTATACACTTTATTTGCATAATGGGATTTAAAAAAATCTTTAGACTATGTCACACACACATTCTCACAACTATCACCATTAAGGAATGTGGTTTGAACATCCATATGCCAAATCTTATAGTCTTATTAAGCTACATTGGCAAACCTGATCTTGATGGAATTAACCACAACAACTGGTGAAAGTATTTCATTATGTTCAAAACTTAAAAACTAACTTGAAACCCTTTGCAATTAATTTGCCTTTATAGGTTTGTACATTACCATCCATGTTGGTCTTCTTCCCGATGTCCCAATTACACCCTATGGGGTTTCCTTATCCCTTTAGGTGGATCCACCAAGGTCATACCTTGTTGGGGGACATAGAGTCCATCTTTGATCCCATGGCCTCAAGCCATTTCTCATATTTCAGTTCCTCAATATCTTCTAGATAGGTTGTTGGCTAATCATCTATGACCAACACACTGCCTTCTTGACTTATAAGATATCATAGTCTTCCAAACTTAAGGCATGCTCACTAGAATTATGAGTTTTGTGTTACATACGAAACTTGATATTACACAACAATTTGTGATTCTCCTTGTTCCTACAATACCTCTTTATGTTTAATGTTTTCTTGTTGGTCTTGAACTTTTTGAGTTCTACTTTTCTCCCATTAATTCCTTTGGAATTTAGTTCCCTTTAGGAATATAGCCATCCAAGAAACAAAAACTTTTATTGTTGGATTGGAATATACAGTAGTTTAATAAAATAACATTTATGTGATTTGTGGACAAATCTATTCAAGAAACATTTTTCTTATATAAGCTTTCATCCCTAATCTTTATAAAAGACATATCGGGATGCTTCCCATGCCATATGTCAAATGATGTCTTTTGAACCATTTTAGATGATACATTGTTTTACTATAAAGCATGTTCCTCAAAAGGAAATTGGAAGATTATCTAGATTTATTGATAATTGCACCATGACTTAATAGGGTGTGATTCCTTCTTTCTGATATATAATTATGTTTTAGTTGGAGTTTATTGTGATTCTTTATCAAGATCTCTCAGGAGGTCCTCAAACTCTTGGTTTAAAATATTTCAACATTGATCATATCAAAGTGTCTTAATACTTTTATCAAGCTAGTTATGTACTTCATTCATGATCTCCTTGAATACTTCAAGACATTTAGGCTTGTATTTCATTAATTACAATCTATCATATTTGGTGAGAGCATCAATAAATATAATGGGGAATTGGTTACCACCTTTAACATTTATTCTAAAAGGTCTACATTCATTAGTATGTATGAGGCTCAATAGAATACTCACTCCCCACTATTTCTAGTGAAAGATGCTCTTGTCATATTGCCCAATAAATAAGACTTGATTGTCTATATTGTTCAATAACCAAAAGGGTCTAGACAACCATCATTATGCATTCTAGAAATGCATTTCTTATTTATGTGCTCTATATGAAAATGCTATAGGTATTCATTGCTCAAGTCATAAAGTCATTCAATATAAGTCTTGCACATATTTGTCTTTAGAACTATCACATATAGTTGATGAGACATAGGGCACTACCATATAACATCTTATTCTTTTATAATGCAACATCAATTATTCATAATATTCCTATCCATATTACATGATGTTTTCATTAACAACAGGTACATTATAGTAATTCACTAATTCTATTACATCCCCATTAGAGGAATGACAGATTCAAACTGTAGTGGCAGCAACTCTTTTTCTCAGGTATTAAAGTGAAGATCTCTATCTCCTTCTTCTTCCTGAGTTCCTCTATATAAAGAGGGAAGTTCCTTTTCAAGTGTCCAAGATGATGACAGTGCCTGCGTTCCTCTATATAAAGAGGGCAGTTCCTTTTCAAGTGTCCAGGATGGTGACAGTGGTGGCACTTTCCTTCCTTATTCACTCCTCCCTAAGCTTTTAGTGCAGAAGACTTTGGTTTCTGACTAGATTTGGAACTCTTCTTATCTTTACCTTTACCCTTGGAATTCCCTCTACCGATCATCATCACAAATTTGGGTTTGTCCTTCTTCATCTGCACTTCTGCTATCCTCAACATGCCAAGTAATTCTGACAATAGCTTGTCAAAATCATTCACGTTGCAATTCATGTCAAACTGACTGTATGATTCCAGAAGTGACTGTAAAATCACATATGTTCCAATTCTTGACTCAAGGGAAATCCCACTCAAGAAAGGTTCTTCACATACCCAATCAACTTGAGTGTATGGGGACCTACTGAATCTCTTTATGCCATATTGCACTTGAACAACACCTTTGAAACATCATATCTCTCTTGTCTTGCCTGATCTTAGTATATCTTCTTAAGATGTGTTACCATCTCAATAACAACCATGTTATAATGTTATCTCTACAACTCATAGGTCATTGAGCACAACATCATGAACTTGACATTCATGACATCTTATGAGTGCTTCTTTTAAGTATCCCTTTCAGCCTTAGGTGCGGTGGGTGCGGGTTCATCTGGCTCTGGTGTCTGTAGGATATAAAGCTTGCGCTCTTAAGTGAGAATGATTTTCAACATCTAGAACCAATCATGGAAGTTGTTCCCCTTTAGAATGTCCTTCTCAAGGACCAATTGCAATGAAAATTTGTTTGCATTTGCCACTAGATTCTAGAAAATAAAATTTGCAAAATTTGTCAAAAAACTTTGGATTTGATTTGATAAGTTTGATGAAATTAATAAGGCTTTTAATTAATTATCTTCCCACTATTTTGTTCAAATTGGTAGCCCTCACTACTGATTCGGAAGATTGCAATGCACAACCTTCTAGTGAGCCAAGATCCAAATTTCATCAAATCATGAGTCAACTTTGGCTGATTGCCCAAGACTTGACTATTTAGGTAGACAAAATTTGTCAATTGTATTACATGCAACTCTTGTATAGATGATGTGCATGACTCCTTGTCACAATCCATATCCATGATTTTAGGCACTTAATCTCATTAAGGTTACCTAGTTAAGCCTGACCCAAAATCCAACATGATAGAGTATGTATCCTTCTTTGGAAGATCTACATACCTACCATCACACTTCCATGAGATGGACGATGCACCACACTTTAGCATAAGCTACACTTAGTCAGTCAACTTTTCATGTTTGCTGCTTATGGAAAGCATCTCCGGCTTAATATTTATTGAGGAATTTATACATAAGTACATATACATATCCAATCACCACATACACATAGTATGTATCATATACATGCTAAATTCACAAAACAAAAAACATGCAATTAGAAATAGATGAGTGATGGATGTGACCACACCAATGCAATTCCTTGGAGCCACAAGGAGCTGCTACCTCCTACGGTCCACATCATATGTAGCACCATGTTGAGGAAGATCTATGCTTGAACCAGTCTAGGTCGATCGACTCAACTATTGAGTCAACCCGTTAGCCTCTTGGTCGGTTGGTTGGTCTCTTGGATCGGTTGGCTGATCTTTGGTGATGTCTAGACTCCTCTAGTCGATTGGTTCGGCCACTAGCCGCTCAATCGGCCCCTCCTGTTGTATGTCCTCCTCAGTCCTTAGCCAATCAATTCAAATCTTAGTAAGTTGACTCATCAAGAACATCTTCTCACGTTAAAACATACATAAATCTATCTTATTCCATATTACATTATAAAAGGGAAAACCTCAAGTTACATTCGAGGAGAATATCAGAAGAACAACATTAGTTTACATATGAAAAGAAGGAAAGAGGCTCAATATGTGAACTGAGTAACAATAGGAAATAAACCAATCAACCATGTACTTAGTCCATAGGGTTTTTGGCCATAACCATGCATACATCCACAATCAAAACACTTTTAGGGTGACACATATAGATTGCATATATACATCATATCATATACATATATATTTGGACCGTATTGGTATTTGATCGGATATGCACATTAATAATTTTAATATTCACATCGTATGAAATAAAATAAATCTGACCATATCAATTTAAATCCAAATATACCATAAATTGACGTTCCTATGATACTATTATTGTGAAATTGGGGCAATATATAAGGCATTAGAAAAAAAATCAATGCCCAATTCCCAAACCAGTAGATTGCATCAACAACGATGTGTCTAGGAATGAAGGGTAGCAAGAGATATACCTAGTCTTGGACAAGTCCAACAACAACTCTTGTACGATGTGTGCACTCTTTGCTTGAGACACATAAACAACTGGTGACGACCTCTCGATGCAACACCACAAATGACAGTGGTTGTTTTCCTCCTACCGTGGTGGCAAAGGCCTCCACACCTCTACGTACTCCAGGCAGACCACCAAGAACTCCACATTGCAATATCAGAGCCAACAGGAAGGAGTTGTCCCTTCAAACATCAACCAACTAGGGTTGATTCACTCTCCTATGTTGTCTCTCCCTTGCTATATCCCTTTTATGGGTAGGAATCACTCGAGCTCTCTAGTTACCACAACTATGAGAGGACAACACTTGTCAGAGAATGTCATTGTGTCTTTTAAAGCCTTGAATACCCCTCAATTTATAGGAGGGTCATGGTCAGGGTTTCCAAATCAACTAGAAGTCGAACAGACATAATTTCATGAATGTCCTTGAAACTGTGAACCATTAAATGATCAATTCACACTTGAACCAATCATTTCACATGTGAAATGATCGGTTCAACAATCAAATCACTCGATTCACTTGCTTTCCTATTTTCAATCACATTGGCTTTCAATATTCAATTAATGCACAACATGATGTCAGCATCACTGCTAGATCTAATTGTAATGATCATTAAACCAGGTGAAGCACAATTTGAACAAGTCATTTCATACTTTGAACTAGTTGGTTCAATTATTGAACTGTTGATTTGTGTCCTAGTTCATAAAATGTTCATCCAATGTAGTTTTAATTGACTTGACACTAAATCGATTAGTTCAACACTTTTACTAGTTAGTTCATAGTCCAGTCAGCCAATTTTTAACAGTTCTTATTTAAATTGAATACCTAAACACTTTAGTAATCAAGTTAAACTCATTCATGAATAAACTCCTATTCCAGGTTCATCCTATGTATGCGAACCTATTTGTCTCAAGTTACATTGGCAGTGAAGGTCCACAACCAAATTATGACATCACAAGCAACGAACGGTATCTAACAACACATTATTGCTACCCAAGTAATTGGAAAGTTGGAGAACAACTTCAACCTACAATCTATGATCAGTGTTATATTAATCGTATAGTTCCTTTGTATCTAATATATGAATTGAACTCTAGGCATGGAATCGTCACCCTCTTCAACATTCAATCCATGAGCCGACTATATCAGATGCATGTGAGCTCACATATCATATATTGAGTCACATGAGTATGACCATACATTTCTCAGTCTCTCTTATCATGTGGCCTGAATATCAATCTCCTGTAGGAGGGACAAATCCCATCTACATCACTCACACTCAATCCCCATGTGTCACAACGTACCTGAGCACCACCTTTATGGAATGCCTAATTCAAGGCCATGTTGGATGGTGTCGAAATACAATTAACAAGATGTGATAAGTGTAGTGACTTCAGGTCTAATAACCACAATCACCACTATCATTATGATAGTTGATTTTGACTACCATTCCATGGTCTCCATGTATCACTCTCAAGGTCAGTCTGTCTGATACACTATTCTCTAACATGTACTTATGTGTTTGGTTTGATATCACATATCATGACTGATGAGATTTTCTCATCAACCAAGACACCCTCTAGTATTATGTATCAGTGTTGTCTATTTTTCTTCCACAGTAATATCCTACTAGGGGCATAACAAGAATGTGTGTACTCTTATCATACATATGATCTTATTGTTCATGTCCTCAACCTGAAGATATATGTCATCGAGCAATATCATTCTCTGGACATCTATTATGTCTGGGTCATCATCTCATGATTGATACATACATAATTGATAGAACTTCCTTTATCATCATCAAATCATGTATTTAATGACCCAATAAAATCATCATATGATTGGCTCTCTAGGCATACATACAAACAAAAATTATATAAATCTTGATACACAAAATACATAACTATGCAAACATCAAGATCACTTATTGAAGTTATTTTTAACACATAGTAAACTCAAAATTCTTTCTATTGATATCTTAGACTCCCAAAATGTTCACCCATGACTCAAGGTATGAATATTCAAACTTATTACCTCGTTAGCATGTTTTCCACCGTCCAAAGATGATCTAATGACCCATACATGGCCATAGTTGGTCTGTGCCTCACAGATACCACACAAGATCTGGATTCTTTTTGACTGTTGAGGGTCTACTCCCTCATGACTTCTCTATTTTAGTAGAATCATCACCGCCACGGTCTAGGTTGCCTCTGGTGACCCCAAACTTGGTGCTGAGACCGTTTTCTCTCAAGGTTGGGCCTCCATGATTTCATCTATAGGTTGTTGACTAGGAAGCACAACCTTATTGTGAATATTGTCTGAGGATAAGAGACCCCAATTGACATCCCCCCTAGTCTTTGTCAGCAAGGCTCCCTTCTTCTATATGTCCAATCTATGTCTGTGTAGGCCTAAAACCCTATAATCGATTTCCTTCAATCCTTGTACTCCAAAATCGAGGCCTTTAATAACATGCTCCATTGCTATCACTTTGTGGGGTTACATCCCCTATTCTATGTGGACATAGACCCCCCAATCTGTGATGGACTGGGACTCTCATATCTATCCCTTTTTTCCTTTATAGATAAAGTCCAAATTAAAAAAAATATTTATATAGCCCACCTCCTAGCTCCATTTGATCCCAAATTATGGGATAAACAATTTATTATCATTATCTTTTCATGGATAATATATAAATACATAACTAAATGGATGAACACTCCAAAATTAGCTTTTATGGAAAATTGGAATTATTACTTAATTGATTACGTAGGCCACTAGATAATTCCGAATTATCTAAAACTTCTCTCGTGATCTTATATCTCAATTATGCATCTACTGAATATTTATTAAGTATTCATTATGAATATGAAATATTCCATTCCCAATTTCGTACTCCAAGGACCCATATGTAAACCTTCATAGGCCCAAAATGGGCCAGAGTTGGGTTCTAGGGAACATGGCCCATTACTTGGTGTTTCAAAGGGTTCATAAGCTTAATCATTTTCTTGATCACAAAAATTAATATTTGAACATACATTATTTCTCAATTGAAAATTCCTATGATATATTTGATGAATATTACACTACTTTCTTAATATAAAGACCTACACTAGGTTAAGGGCTCGAAACCATTAACTAGAGTCATCATATTTCCTTCATTATTCTACTTTGGTTTTCACCTCATATCATCAAATTGAATATGAAATTCACAAACTTTAAGGATATTAAAATTTGAACAAATTGCACAGAAGACCCTTTCTACATGCTTTTTCCCTTATATACAAATATCATGAAAATAGATGGAACCTTATTGTTACCATAAATCAATATATCAATAACTTAATCATGGACTTTCTAGGTTTTAGAAATTAGGGTGTGACAATACTACTCACCTTTTTGGGACTTTCTTCCTTGAACTTCTATTAAACTATAGGAGGCTACCCACCTTAGGGTTTCACATACCTTACTAACCCTTGATGATTGTCGTAATCCTCGTAGGCACCTTCAAAGTACAAACTTCTCGTAGATAACTAACTATGTCTAACAACCTCATGAAACTAACTTGGACAACCGACATGGAAACATGTAGGAAAATCTTAAGCATAAATGAATACTCTTTCTTTACTCTTAATTCTTTCTTTTTACATATATATCTTTGGAGATTTGTACTATGTCCATGATCCAACTCTATAATGTCATGTCATTCTATTAAATGCGATCTTATATGATCTTAATGCATTCTGACCTCACGGCCTTACCATGATCTTAAATCCTAATACATGGATCTTATCTTGGAAATGTAATCATGACGTAATGCATTTCAATCTTATAATAGTATCATGTATTAAATTCCTAGATCTTCTTCATTCTTAGAAATCCTATTAACATGTCTCTACTAGAGATTTTAGGCACAAATAAGGATATAATCATGAAAGTACAAAAATATTACTTGCATGTCTTATCATAATATCTTAGAAGATTGGATCACACAAAGCATGATCGTCTCACTTAAGAAACATGTAATATATTGAGAATAATTAATATGAATACTCATGGGCATGTGCCAGTTTCTTAGGTTTGTGAAATATAGCACTAAAATCATTTAGGATCCCTTCTCCTCTAACCATATACTACATTGTTAGGTCCAAATGTCATTTCCAAGGGGTAAGAATATCTGAGTCCTTATCTTATTGGATGATAAGATCCATTAACCATCTTGATATGGGTTACCAATCATCAAAACCCTATGATTAAGGTTGTAGTTTATCCTTACTCTTAAGGAACCAAGCTAGAGTTTTAAGATTGTGCAGGATGAAGCATTTTATGATTTTTTTCATGGTTCTTTATCATGATCTTCCACTTGCAATTAGTGATTCATCTATGGTGATTTCTTCACAAAACCATACATCATAATCCTTATTACATCAATGTGACCATTTTACCATAGCATTCACTTAGCTTGGGGAACCAAAAACTTACATTACTTTCTTAATATAATTTTTAATGACTTTATTCATCTGATCATGATGCTCTAGGCCTAAATATGAAATTCACAAACTTTAAGGATATTAAAATTTTGAACAAATTGCACAAAAGACCCTTTCTACACACATTTTCCCTTATATACAAATATCATGAAAATAGATGGAACCTTATTGTTACCATAAATCAATATATCAATAACTTTATCATGAACTTGCTAGGTTCCAAAACTTAGGGTGTGACAATACTACACACCTTTCTGGTCTTGACAATACTACACACCTTTAGGGTGTGACAATACTTTGATTTAGTATAAGTTCACAACTTGTAGATCTTAGTTTTGCTTTTAGTTAAAGTAAATTCATGCTTATCATATTAGGTTTAATGCCACTCACTCTAATTGTAGTATTTGTATGTGTTCATTTTCGGGGACAAGATGTCCATAGTTAGTAATCTTCAAGAAGATCAATCAAGTTAGAGGATGTATCAACAGTTTTAAGAGGTTTTTTGGTGGGGCTCCATCTACATGGTCCCAGATTTGAGACTGAAATTTTATACATGCATATAATGGTATAAAATGCATGCTTTATATGATGACGTAATATAATTCCTTTTATAATACATAGTATGTAATGGTTTTGCCTATTATTATTGTTATTCATATCATGTTTGTGACACTCCCAAGAAAAAAAGAGTATGGCTTCCACTTATGTGATATAAAATTGGGGTGTTACAATATGGTGGGTAGCCTCCTTTAGTTTAACTAAAATTTGAGGAAAAAAGTCCCAAAAAGGTGGGTAGTAGTGTCATGCCCTAATTTTTGGAACCTAGAAAGTGCATGGTCAAGTTATTGATGAAATCAATATAGGATTGATTTATGGTTACAATAAGGTTCCCTCTAGTTTTCATGGTATCTTTTTATAAGGGAGAAATCATGTAGAAAGGGTCTTTTGTGCAATTTTGTCAATTTTTATAATATTCTCAAGGTTTGGAAATTTCATATTTAATTTGATCATAGAATGGATAGATCATGGATGTCCATTCCAAATCGCTGCACCCCCGAGTTTATTTCTGGTCTTGACCAGTTTATTAGATTTGCTGAGGAACATAGGAAACAACCTGGAGATAGGTTCTATTGTCCATGTAGGCATTGCGGTTACAACTTGAAAGTCAGCACTGGTGACGAAATCAAAAGTCATGTCATGTGCAACGGGATTGTACAAGGCTATACAGAATGGCACTGGCATGGAGAGATTTCAAACTTGAAATTAGTGGATGTCGATAGCAGTGCTTGTGTGGAAGAAGAAATTGCCTTTGATGACGTAGATGTGAACGAACCAGTTCTAGTAGACATCATTGATGCGATGTTGGTTAGTTGTGGGGTAGAGCACACCAATCCACCTCCCATGTTTAGAAACATTGTGCATGATTTTAGGCACAATAAGGGTTTCATGACTAAAGGAGACCTCTATTGAAGTACCTTGTAGGCACCTTCATTCTTAGAAATCCTATTAACATGTCTCTAATAGAGATTTTAGGCACAATAAGGATATAGTGATGAAAGTACAAAAATCTTACTTGCATGTCTTATCATAATATCTTAGAAGATTGGATCACACAAAGCATGATCGTCTCACTTAAGAAACATGTAATATATTGAGAATAATTAATATGAATACTCATAGGTATGAACCACTTACTTAGGTTTGTGAAATCCAACACTAAAATCATTTAGGATCCCTTCTCCTCTAACCATATACTACATTGTTAGGTCCAAATATCATTTCTAGGGGGTAAGAATATTTGAGTCCTTATCTTATTGGATGATAAGATCCATTAACCATCTTGATATGGGTTACCAATCATCAAAACTCTATGATCAAGGTTTTAGTTTATCCTTCCTCTTAAGGAACCAAGCTAGAGTTTTAAGATTGTGCAGGATGAAGCATTTTATGATTTTTTTCATGGTTCTTTATCATGATCTTCCACTTGCAATTAGTGATTCATCTATGGTGATTTCTTCACAAAAACATACATCATAATCCTTATTACAACAATGTGACCATTTTACCATAGCATTCACTTAGCTTGGGGAACCAAATACTTACATTAATTTCTTAATATAATTTTAATGACTTTATTCATTTGATCATGATGCTCTAGACCTAAATATGAAATTCACAAACTTTAAGGATATTAAAATTTTGAACAGATTGCAAAAAAGACCCTTTCTACACACATTTTCCCTTATATACAAATATCATGAAAATAGATGGAACCTTATTGTTACCATAAATCAATATATCAATAACTTTATCATGAACTTGCTAGGTTCCAAAAATTAGGGTGTGACAATACTACACACCTTTCTGGTCTTGAAAATACTACACACCTTTAGGGTGTGACAATACTTTGATTTAGTATAAGTTCACAACTTGTAGATCTTAGTTTTGGTTTTAGTTAAAGTAAATCCATGCTTATCATATTAGGTTTAATGCCACTCACTCTAATTGTAGTATTTGTATGTGTTCATTTTCGGGGACAAGATGTCCATAGTTAGTAATCTTCAAGAAGATCAATCAAGTTAGAGGATGCATCAACTGTTTTAAGAGGTTTTTTGGTGGGGCTCCATCTACATGGTCCCATATTTGAGATTGAAATTTTATACATGCATATAATGGTATAAAATGCATGCTTTATATGATGACGTAATATAATTCCTTTTATAAGAGTATGTCGAGAATATCTTTCATACACAGTATGTAATGGTTTTGCCTATTATTATTGTTATTCATACCATGTTTGTGACACTCCCAAGAAAAAAAGAGTATGGCTTCCGCTTATGTGATATAAAATTGGGGTGTTACAATATGGTGGGTAGCCTCCTTTAGTTTAACTAAATTTTGAGGAAAAAAGTCCCAAAAAGGTGGGTAGTATTGTCATGCCCTAATTTTTTGAACCTAGAAAGTGCATGGTCAAGTTATTGATGAAATCAATATAGGATTGATTTATGGTTACAATAAGGTTCCCTCTAGTTTTCATGGTATCTTTTTATAAGGGAGAAATCATGCAGAAAGGGTCTTTTTTGCAATTTTGTCAATTTTTATAATATTCTCAAGGTTTGGAAATTTCATATTTAATTTGATCATAGAATGGATAGATCATGGATGTCCATTCCAAATCGCTACACCCCCGAGTTTATTTCTGGTCTTGACCAGTTTATTAGATTTGCTGAGGAACATAGGAAACAACCTGGAGATAGGTTCTATTGTCCATGTAGGCATTGCGGTTACAACTTGAAAGTCATCACTGGTGACGAAATCAAAAGTCATGTCATGTGCAACGGGATTGTACAAGGCTATACAGAATGGAACTGGCATGGAGAGATTTCAAACTTGAAATTAGTGGATGTTGATAGCAGTGCTTGTGTGGAAGAAGAAATTACCTTCGATGACGTAGATGTGAACGGACCAGTTCTAGTAGACATCATTGATGCGATGTTGGATAGTTGTGGGGTAGAGCACACCAATCCACCTCCCATGTTTAGAAACATTGTGCATGATTTTAGGCACAATAAGGGTTTCATGACTAAAGGAGACCTCTATTGAAGTACCTTGTAGGCACCTTTATTCTTAGAAATCCTATTAACATGTCTCTACTAGATATTTTAGGCACAATAAGGATATAGTGATAAAAGTAAAAAAATCTTACCTGCATGTCTCATCATAGTATCTTAGAAGATTGGATCACACAAAGCATGATCGTCTCACTTAAGAAACATGTAATATATTGAGAATAATTAATATGAATACTCATGGGTATTAACCACTTACTTAGGTTTGTGAAATCCATCACTAAAATCATTTAGGATCCCTTCTCCTCTAACCATATACTACATTGTTAGGTCCAAATGTCATTTCCAAGGGGTAAGAATATCTGAGTCCTTATCTTATTGGATGATAAGATCCATTAACCATCTTGATATGGGTTACCAATCATCAAAATTCTCTGATAAAGGTTGTAGTTTATCCTTCCTCTTAAGGAACCAAGCTAGAGTTTTAAGATTGTGCAGGATGAAGCATTTTATGATTTTTTCATGGTTCTTTATCATGATCTTCCACTTGCAATTAGTGATTCATCTATGGTGATTTCTTCACAAAACCATACATCATAATCCTTACTACATCAATGTGACCATTTTACCATAGCATTCACTTAGCTTGGGGAACCAAATACTTACATTAATTTCTTAATATAATTTTTAATGACTTTCTTCATCTGATCATGATGCTCTAGGCCTAAATATGAAATTCACAAACTTTAAGGATATTGAAATTTTGAACAAATTGCACAAAAGACCCTTTCTAAACACTTTTTCCCTTATATACAAATATCATGAAAATAGATGGAACCTTATTGTTACCATAAATCAATATATCAATAACTTTATCATGAACTTGCTAGGTTCCAAAAATTAGGGTGTGACAATACTACACACCTTTCTGGGAATTTCTTCCTTGAAATTATATTAAACTATAGGAGGCTACCACCTTAGGGTTTCACATATCTTACTAACTCTTGATGATTGTCATAAGCCTCGTAGGCACCTTCAAAGTACAACCTTCTCGTGGATAACTAACTATGTCTAGCAACCTCATGAAACTAGCATGCACAACCAACATGGAAACATGTAGGAAAATCTTGAGCATATATAAATTCTCTTTGTTTACCCATAATTCTTTATTCTTACATATATATCTTTGGAGATTTGTACTATGTCTAGGATCCATCTCTATAATGTCATTCCATTCTATTAAATGTGATTTATATGATCTTAATGCATTATGACCTCATGGCCTTACCATCATCTTGAATCCTAATACATGAATCTTATCTTGGAAACATAATCATGACGTAATGCATTTAAATCTTATAATCTTATCATATATTAAATTCCAAGATCTTAATCATTCAAAGAAACCCTATTAACATGTCTCTTCTAGAGAGTTTAGGCACAATAAGGATATAGTCATGAAAGTACAAAAATCTTACTTGCATGTCTTATCTTAATATATTAAAACATTAGATCACACAAATCATGATCATCTCACTTAACAAACATGTAATATACTGAGTTTAATTAATATGAATACTCATGGGTATGAACCACTTACTTTGGTTTGTGAAATCCACCACTAAAATCATTTAGAATCCATTCTCCTCTAACCATATACTACATTGTTAGGTCCAAATGACCTTTCCAAGGGGTAAGAATATCCGAGTCCTTCTTATCTTATTGGATGATAAGATCCATTAACCATATTGATATGTGTTACCAATCATCAAAATTCTACGATTAAGGTTGTAGTTTATCCTTCCTCTTAAGGAACCAAGATAGAGTTTTAAGATGTGTAGGATGAAGCATTTTATGTTTTTTCATGGTTCTTTATCATGATCTTCTACTTGCAATTAGTGATTCATCTATGGTGATTTATTCATAACAACATACATCATAATGCTTATTACATCAATGTGACCATTTTACCATAACATTCACTTAGCTTGGGGTACCAAATACTTACATTACTTTCTTAATATTATTTTTAATGACTTTCTTCATCTGATTATTGTGATCTAGGCCAAGTGAAACCAAGCTACTAATAGTCACTACTTTCTCATGAAATTGTTTCTATCCCCAAGAATACTGTATCAAACCTTAGTCGAGCAATTTCTCTAGGTTTCATCTAGTGTGAAAATTCATCTAAAACTCAATATTGTAGTGATCCTAGATTATTAATCCAACTATCACATATTTTGTATCACCATATGCTTAAAGCATATATAATCTTAAAAACTTTTGGTCACCTCTAGAAATCATCATATCTTAAGATTAAACTTGTTTTATAACATCAATTCTATTATCCTCAAGAATTTTCCTTAACAACCATCAGGATTTGACTTGCGATTGAAAACCATCCTTCAAGTGAAGGTCCTAAGGATATCAAGAATTATCTAATTCTTATCGAGTATCATAGGAAAAATACCTCATATACCTCTAATCATTATTTTACTTTAAATCCAAGGCACTCATCTATTTCAAAATATATATCGTTTGTGTGCATTGTAGGGTTCTAATAGGTATGCAATTTGGTTTAGGTGACCAT
Organism: Alisma plantago-aquatica; assembly: GCA_963693085.1. Classification (NCBI taxonomy): domain Eukaryota; kingdom Viridiplantae; phylum Streptophyta; class Magnoliopsida; order Alismatales; family Alismataceae; genus Alisma; species Alisma plantago-aquatica. The sequence goes on along the minus strand of OY856413.1, from coordinate 654,216,376 downwards.
CTACCTTAAACTTTTTGTGTCAATCTTTTCTGTCACCCCTGATGCATGTTGGACGGTTACATATGAAGGTGTCAAGTCTTATCATATTTATCTCACTTGAAAATACACATGTCCCATACCATATGCATTAGAAAGAGTGATTCAAGCATAATAAGTATCTAATTATGCATATAACATACCCTCTACAAAATCCCATAAACTTGTGACCCATACCACAAACATGTGGGGAAAAGAAGAGGGCATGATGTGCAAAAATATAAGGTTAACATAAAAAGTTCAAAGTACTAAGACACTAACCCTAATACACATCTCAACTTCTATTGCCTGACCAAACCTCTAAATAGGGTTCTACTATCTTTCACTCACTTATTTTGTAACTGGGGTTACTCACTATATTCTAAATATGTACTCTAGTCTCACTTGGCTTCTAATGGGACAATCTAATTAAAGAACATGAGAATTTTCCTAGTGGCCATCTACATTATTGCTCTGATACCATATTGTAACACCCCAATTTTTATATCACACAAGCGGAAGCCATACTCTTTTTTTCTTGGGAGTGTCACAAACATGATATGAATAACAATAACAGTAGGAAAAACCATTACATACTGTGAATGAAAGATATTCTCGACATACTCTTATAAAAGGAATTCTATTACGTCATCATATAAAGCATGCATTTTATACCATTATACACATGTATAAAATTTCAATCTCAAATCTGGGACCATGTAGATGGAGCCCCACCAAAAAACCTCTTAAAACTATTGATGCATCCTCTAACTTGATTGATCTTCTTGAAGATTACTAACTATGGACATCTTGTCCCCGACAATGAACACATACAAATACTACAATTAGAGTGAGTGGCATTAAACCTAATATGATAAGCATGAATTTACTTTAACTAAAAGCGAAACTAAGTTCTAAAAGTTGTGAACTTATACTAAATCAAAGTATCTTTTATTTATGACTTTTATCTAAATTCTGGCCACTAGTATACGATAAGTCCTCCTAAATTGGCAGCCTACGCCTCTAAGTTGGTATCAAAGTACCTCTCGATTGGCATTACATGCCTTTTAATGACACCAAGGTGCCTATGAATGGTACCGAAGTACCTTTGAATTGGAGTGAACACTCCTACGAGTTAGCATTGCATGCCTATGAATTGTTCCACAACCAACTGAATGAGGTCTTATCATACAATGTCTTATGTGAAGGTTCTGACTTAAATATCTTAAATATTCACTTATTAAATTATGAAAGTGAACGTATCTTATACTAAATTTGAATAATGATAATTGAACATAAATTTCAAGTCTAAATCTGAATAATCATTCTTAGATTTTAAGCTGAAACTAAATCTAAATTTAAAGTCTGATATTCTTATCGTCTGATAAATCTTAATCTGAAGCTCTTATTTATTAATATGACTTATTTTAATTCTGATATCAGATATATGACATCTCTATCTAAAGGTTGGAGGAAAAATAAATAGATATGATCACAGAATTACTGAGTATCTAAAAGTAATATAAATCTCAAATATCTGAAATTTAAAATCAAACAACATAACTTAAACTAAAAGAAATCTGACTACTCAAATCATGACTGGATATGAAACAATGAAGTATGGAAGTAACTCAATCTCTAAGTTACTTCATATGAAGGTGTAGGTTGAATCATGATAATAATGAAATTCAACAGACATGTCCCATTTACCTTTGAAACTGACAATTTCTTTAATGTGTTCTTGATTCTTTGTTCAGTAACCTAATCACATGGATATCAACACATTTTTATAAATCCATGTGTATTTTTCTTTTCCATTCTTATATTTCAAACCTCCATAAACTTAACCCCCTAAAGTGAATTAGGGTTCTTATTTAACCTAATCATAACTCAAATATGAAATCCCTTACTTCTTGACATTGAATGTATATCAAAACTCACATTATTAATTATTATAACCATCATACTCGAATAAACCATAACAATAACATAACATACTGTATGCAAACATATTAATCCATGATTAAGATAAAACCTTCATATATAATCATACGTCAATAATTATTCTGATTTGGTTGAAATTATAGATAAATATCCCAAAACTCTATTTCTTAGTGATTAAGCATATATGTAATGTAATATATCATCAATATCCACAAAACACAACATATACTATCCTATAAAGTCTACAAATCAAATACTAATTTAAGAAGGCATAAAACCTCATCAAAACTTTAAAAAAAAGTAATGATACCATGCACTAGGGTCTAGATAAAAATATCACATCAATACATGAACAAATAATAGGTGAAATATATCAAATACCTTTATTAGGATTTACATCAAAAGCCTTAGCTATACTTCAAATCAGAATGATCGAGCTTTGGAATCATGTTGAACATATCAATATATATGTAATGTATAATATTCATGAATTTTAAAAGTTTTTTGCTATTTTTCATGCCCAAAACATGGACATTATATATATCTTGATACACAAAACATATAACTGTGTAAACGTCAAGATCACTTGTTGAAGTTGTTTTTAGCACATAGTAAAGCCAAATACTTTCTATTGATATATTAAACTCCCAAAACTAATACTGACGACCCAAGTTACAAATTTTCAAGCTTATTACCTTATTAGCATGTTTTCCACCATCGAAAAATGATCTGATTTTTTTTGTAATGATCTATTGACATGATGATCCATAGATGGTCGTAGTTGGTATGTCCCTAGCAGATCCCATGGGAGTTAGATTATTTTTGACCTACCAAGGGTCTACTCCTTCACCACAGCTCTGTTTCAGCAGATCATCATTGCCACTGCCTTCTGGGTTGCCTCTGGCGACCCTAAACTCGGCGTTGAGGCCGTATTCTCACAAGCCAATGCCTCCATGACTTTGTCTATAGATTTTTGACTAGGGAAGCACAACATCATCGTTAATACTGGGTCAAGATAAAAGATCCCAACTACCAGCCCTCTTAGTCATCATCAACATGCTCCCTTCTTCTATATGTCCAATCTTTGTTTGTGTAGGCCTAAAACCTTAGAATCAATTTCCTCTAACCCTATGATTCAAAAAATGAGGCCTTTATAGCCTCCTCCATTGATATCACTTAAGGGGGGCTCCATCCCCTTCTCTATGCATACACAGACTCCCCAGTCTGTGATGGATTGGGAGTCTCATCGGTATGCCTTTTCTTTTTCTTTCCTTTTTTCATTTTTAGATAAAGTTCAAATTAAAGTAATATTTATATAACCCACCTCATAGGTCCTTTTGATCCCAAATTTTGGGATAAACATTGCATTGTCATTATCTTTTCATGGATAAGATATTAAGTCATAATTAAATGGATAAACACTCCAAACTTACCTTTTAAGTGGATTGTTACTAAATCAATTTGGATTATTACCATGGCCCATCCTTGGTCTTTCAAAGGTTTCATAAGCTTAATCATTTTCTCGATAACAAAAGTAAGATTTGAACTAACATTATTTCTCAATTGAAGCTTCATATGATATATTTGATAAATATTACACTTAGCTTTCTTAATATGAAGACCTAAACTAGGTCAAAGGCTTAAATCCATTAACTGGACTCATCATATTTCCTTCATTATTTCACTTTGGTTTTCACCTCATATCATCAAATTAAATATGAAATTTCCAAACCTTGAGAATATTATAAAAATTGACAAAATTGCACAAAAGACCCTTTCTACATGATTTCTCCCTTATAAAAAGATACCATGAAAACTAGAGGGAACCTTATTGTAACCATAAATCAATCCTATATTGATTTCATCAATAACTTGACCATGCACTTTCTAGGTTCCAAAAATTAGGGCATGACAATACTACCCACCTTTTTGGGACTTTTTTCCTCAAAATTTAGTTAAACTAAAGGAGGCTACCCACCTTAGGGTTTCACACATCTTACTAAGTATTGACCATTGTCATAAGCCTTGTAGGAACCTTCAAAGTATGATCTTCTTGTAGATAACTAACTACGTTTAACAACCTCATCAAGCTAGCATGCACAAACAACATGGAAACATGTAGGAAAATTTTAAGCATAAATGACTACTCTTTATATACTCTTTAATTCTTTATTTTTACATATCTATATTTGGAGATTTGTACTATGGCCTGGTCCAACTCTATAATCTTATGTCATTCTATTAAATCTGGTCTTATAAGATCTTAATGCATTCTGACCTCATGGCCTTACCATGATCTTAAATCCTAATACATAGATCTTATCTTGGAAAAATAATCATGATTTACTGCATTCAAATCTTAAAATCTTATCATGTACTAACTTATTAGATCTTAATTATTCTAAGAAATCCTATTAACATGTCTCTACTTGAGATCTTAGTCACAATAAGGATATAGACATGAAAGTAAAAAGTCTTACTTGCGTGCCTAATCTTAATATCTTAGAACATTGGATCACATAAATCATGAAAGTATCACTTAATAAACATGTAAATATATTAATATTAATTAATATGAATACTCATGGGCATGAACCACTTACTATGGTTTATGAAATCCTACACTAAAGTCATTCAAACTCCCTTCTACTCTAACCATATACTACATTGTTAGGTCCAAATGACCTTTCCAAGGGGTAAGAATCTCCGAGTCCTTCTATCTTATTGGATGATAAAATCCATTAACCATATTGATATCAGTTACCAATCATCAAAACTCTACGATCAAGGTTGTAGTTTATCCTTCCTCTTAAGGAACCAAGCTAGATTTTTAAGATTGTGCAGGATGAAGCATTAGATGTTTTTTTCATGGTTCTTTATCATGATCTTCTACTTGAAATTAGTAATTCGTCTATGGTGTTTTCTTCACAAAACATTACATCATAGTGCTTATTACATCAATGTGAGCATTTTACCATGGAGTTCACTTAGCTTGGGGAACCATATCTTTACATTACTTTCTTAATATTATCTTTAATAACTTTTTTCATCTAATCATGATGCTATACGACAAGTAAACCCAAGGGAAAAACAATCACTACTTTCTCATGGAATCGTTTCTATTCCCAAGAATAGTTATTAAACCTTAGTTGAGCAATTTCACTACTTTCTCATTTACACTCTTTTACTGCAACTTGCCACAAGTGCCATTGTGCCATAAGCATCTACCTATTTAACTCATATTGACATTTTTTAGTCCCATTGTTAATTAGAAAGGAAAGTGTTAATCTTTTGGTTTCAGAAACTTAAGTTGACAGTATCGAATCTGTGCATGCATCAATTGTTCAAGTCATTCATTTGTGAAACACATGTAGTGGTCCTTTATTTCATGGTTTCCACTTTCCAAGATATAATATGTGGCTGGCATACATACAATTTACGATCACCGATAACCAATCATTTATCATATCTAGGAAAAAATAGATAATCAAAATTTCATCTACTGACCTAATTCTTGAAAACTATCATGTTTTGGAACCCCTACCCTTTACCACTTATTATACATATATGATAATTAATTAGATCTGGAATGATCATTGGCTGCTTATTACACCAATTAAATCAACCTATCTAGGTATTACTGTTCAAGAAATCTATATAATTACATATGGAATGATCATTGGTTCTGTTTAAATTACCATGACTTTTAGAGCTATGTTTCAACAATATCTAACAAATAATCAAGTGACAACCAATCAGAATTCCAAGCCAACTATCTATGTGAAGGGATAATGCTTCTGCCCAATAGAATGATATGGTCCATGAGACCTCATTTTCCATTGCTATTTTGTAGTGGTTCGTCATTCAAAGAAAAATCTAACAGTAACATATGCAAGTATTATATGTTCAGAAACCCCAAAAACAAAGATTAAATGAAACAAAAAGTGTTGTATAGTGGGTTACTAAACATGTAATACGATTGTATCCCATTTGTGATGATAAATTTCTTTGTGACATGAAATGGGTATCTCATATGTTCTTTTGTATATTTGATTATATAACCTAATTCTAACCAAATCTCTCACTCTTTACCTTAGTTCTATCCAACCCCCTCTTTTTATTTTGTTGCATGTGATGAAAAGGGTAAATGTTTTTGTTCTTCTTCTTTTAAATGGCTTCTCTCGTATTTAAATCTTAATTATTTTATTAAAATGTGATACTAATAATATATAGTATTTTTACTCATAAAATATGTTAATATAATTTGGAAGTATATGATACTGGAGTGAAATGTTGAATTACCAATTATTGATTATGTAGTAGGGATAAAAAATCAACCCAACCCAACCAATTCAACCCGATGCAGCCTGAAATTATAGGTTTCTAAGGTTTTGTTTCGATTTCTAACCAACTCTCTCACTCTTTACCAAAGTTTTATCCAACCCCCTCTCTTCATTTTGTTGCATGTGATAGAAAGGATAAATGTTTTTTTTCTTCTTCTTTTAAACATGTTCTCTCATATTCCGATCTTAATTATTTTCTTAAAAATGTGATACTAATAATATTTAATATATATTATTCATACATTATATTAAAATAATTTGGAAGTATATGATGTTGGAAAAAAGGTTGAATTATCACTTATTAATTATGCAGTAGGGATGAAAAAAAACCAACCCAACCCAACCAATTCAATTTAATGCAACCTGAAAAATATTAAATTCTAACGTTTTGTTTCGATTTCAAGTCATGTCGGGTCGGATCGGGTCTCATGGGAAAATTCTTCTGGTTGATTCAAGCTGAGTGAGGTATAGTTTGGGTCTGTACAATCCATATTTGCTAACGTTTTCTCTCTCTTTTCTAATATAATGATAAAATAGTTTTATAATATCTAGGTTAGGTTGGGTGAGGTTGAGTTTGGATCTGTTTCAATCAAACTTTTTACACTATTTGTTTATTGATAATTTGGGGTCCGATCCAGTGAGGTCAAATTTAGTTCATGTCAATTCAGGTTTAGTTGGTCTGATCCAGTGAGGCCAAATTTAGTTCATGTCAATATAGGTTTAGTTGGAGTCGCTTCTAATTTATCAATTTGTTTTGTTTCTTCTAGTATTTATAATTTTATGTTTTTATAATGTTCAGGTCATGATAGACTGGGTTGGGTTTGGGTCAATTCTGCTAAACTTTCCATGCTTTTTCTATGTCAGGGTTGGTTGGACCGAGTTTGGGTTAGTTTGTATCTAAATTTCACAATTTTTTTTTTCGAGTTGGGTCAGTAAAATGACTCACTGTTAAGCAACTTTGTATCGATGATCAAGAAGTGGCTTGAATCAAACTCTTTGACATGCCTACATGTTTTCTTAGTGGTACAGTATAACTAACCTAAATTGATGTTAATTTAAACTAATCTTTTACCTAATTATTTAGATTTGACTACATGAAAGTGACTCTTTTCAATTTGAACATCAACTTTAAAACTAAAAATCTAATCAAATTTGCAAAATCATAATTGGAGATATGCTTTGTTTAGCATTTCAAAAAGGTAGATGACATCCACAAATCTAACACCCAACTCTAAAATCATAACTAACTGATAGATTACATTTTTGAATAAGTATTCATCAAGGTAATAATTAGGCATGGCAGTGGGTTGGGTTTTGTTGATCTTGCCCAATATGTCATACACGAACCTGACCCCACCCAAACAAAAGCTATAAGAAATCTGATTCAAAATGATCCAAACTTGACAAAACGCAAAATGGCATGAACATTACAAAAAATTTATTGTACCTTTTAGAAGAAGAAGAAATTGAAAAATGTGGCAAACCCAAAATCTGATCCTAATCGAGCAAAATTGGACAAAGTCTGACCTGACCTGAACTAGACCTAAACATCTTGAAGCAAATTTGAGTCCCCCAAACACTACTTGAAACCAAGATAAACTCCTAAGAACCCTAAATGTTTAATTTGGATTAGTTTGAGTTGGATCGAGTTGAGTAGCGTCATCTTTTTCTGCCCTCCCAACTACTGACATATATATAGTTTATAGCATATAATCCATTTTTTCTTCTAGCATAAACTCTCAAATAATTTTAGTACAATGTACAAATTAATTTATTAAGGAATATCATTATCATATTTCAGTGATATAAATAATATAGGTAGATGAGCGAAGGTATTTAATTAACAAGAAAAGGTCGTTTACTTTTCTACCATAACATGTAACAAAATAAGATGGGAGGGGATTAGTTCATATTAGGCTAAATAGTGAATAGGTTGGCTAAAATTAGTCAAATGAGAAGTTCACACCCTAATTTTTGGAACCTAGAAAGTACATGATTAAGTTATTGATGAAATCAATATAGGATTGATTTATGGTTACAATAAGGTTCCATATAGTTTTCATGATATTTATATATAAGGAAAAAAACATGTAGAAAGGGTCTTTTTTGTGCAATTTGGTCAGTTTTTACAATATCTTCAAGGTTTGGGAATTTCATATTTAATTTGATGATATGAGGGGAAAACCAAAATAGAATAATGAAGGAAATATGATGACTGAAGTCAATCGATTTGAGCCCTACACCTATTTTAGGTCTTTATATTAAGAAAGCAATGTAATTCATCAAATATATCATAGGAAGTTTCAATTGAGGAATAATGTCAGTTCAAATATTAAATTTTTGTCAATTGAGAAAATGGTTAAGCTTATGAATCATTTGAAAGACCAATGAATGGGTAATGTTCCCTAGAACCCAATTCTGGCCCATTTTGGACCAACCATAGTTTACACATGGGTCCTTAGAGTACCAAATTGGGAATGGAATATTTTGTATTCATAATAAATACTCAAGAAATTTATATAGATGCATAATTGAGCTATAAGTTTATGGGAGAAATTTTAGATAAACTTGAATTTACTAGCGACCTAGGTAGTTAATTTAATAATAATACAACTTTTACTTAAAAGGTATTTTTGGAGTGTTTATTCATTTATTTATGACAATATCTTTTTGATGAAAAGATAATGACAATACAATGTTTATCCCAAAATTTGGGATCAAAAGGAGCTACGAGGTGGGTTATATAACTATTTCTTCAATTTAGACTTTATCTAAGAAGAAGAAAAAAAGGAAATATAAAAAAGAGGGATATGGATGAAACTCCCAGTCCATCGTAGACTGGGGAGTTTGTGTCCGCATAGAGTAGGGGATGGAACCTCCCATCAAGTGAAATAAATGGAGGAGTCTATAAAAGGCCTCAGTTTTGGAATCGTAGGATTGAAGGAAATTGATTTTTAGGGTTTTACGCCAACACTGACAAAGATTGGAAATATAGAAGAAGGGAGTGTCATTGATGGTGGCTAGGAGGGATGGAAATTAGGTTCTCTAATCTTGACCTAATATTTTTGATGAGGTTGTGTTGCCCTAGTTAAAAATCTATAGATGAATTTTTGGAGGCCCTGACTTGTGAGAATACGACCTCAACATCGAGTTTGGGGTTGTCAGAGGCAACCCAAACGGTGTTGGCAATGATGCTCTACTAAAATAGAGCATTCATGAGAGAGAAGACCCTCGACGGGCCAAAAATAAGCTGGATCTCATGTGGGATCTGTGAGGGATAGACCAACTACGACCATCTACGGATCATCAGATCATCTTTAGAAGGTGGAAAACATGCTAACATGGTAATAAGTTTGAAAGTTTGTAACTTGAGTCATGAATGTCTGTTTTGAGAGTTTCAGATATCAATAGAAAGGATATTGTGTTTACTATGTGTTAAAAATAACCTCGATAAGTGATATTGATGGTTACATAGTTATATATTTTGTGTATCAAGATTTATATAATTTCCATGTTTTAGGCATGAAAAATAGCAAATGATTTTTTAAAATCATGAATATTTTACAGTACATATTTATTGATATGTTCAAAATGATTCCAAAGCCTGATCAATCTGATTTGAAGTATTTATATGGATTTTCATGTAAATACTTATAAGTGTATTTGGTATATTTCACCTACTACTTGTCCGCGTAATATGATATTTTTATCTAAACCCTAGTACATGGTACCGTTACTATTTTCTAAGTTTTAATGAGGTTTCATGCCTTATTAAATTAGTATTTTATCTGTTGATGACATTACATGATGTGTTTAATGAATATTGATGATATCTTGCGTTACATATATGCTTAATCACTTTGAGATAGAGTTTCTAGGATACTCATCCATGATTTTAACCAAATCAGAATAATAATGGCAATATGATTATATGTGAAGATTTTCTCTTAATCATGGATTAATATGTTTACATGTAGTACATTATGTGACTGTTATGTTTGATTAGAGTATGAGTATTATAAAAATTAATAATGTGAGTTGTAATATACATTCAATGCTAAGACTTTTATAGTGATTTTAGATCTGAGTTATGTTTAGTTTAAATAAGAACCCTATTTTAGTTTGGGGGTTAATTTGATGGGGGTTTGAAATTTAAGAATGGAAAAGGATAATACACATGGACTTAAAAAAATTTGTTGATATCTAGGTGTTTAGGTTACTGAACAAAGAATCAGGAACACGTTAAAGAAATCATTAGTATCAAAAGTAAGTGGGCCATGTTCATTGAATGTTAGTATTATTATTATGATTCAGTCTACACCTTCATATAAAGTAACTTAGAGAATAAGTTACTTCCAGACTTTAATGTTTCATATCCTTACATATTTTAAGTAATCAAATTTATTTTATTTTAAGTTATGTCGTTCGATTATCAAATTTCAGATATTTGAGATTTATATTAATTTTTGATACTCAATATTTTTGTGATCAACTCAATTTATTTTCCATCAAGCCTTTGGACTGAGATGTCATATATCTGATATCAGAATTAAAATAAGTCATATTATTAAATAAGAGCTTGTGATTAAGATTTATCATACGATAAGAATATTAGACTTCATTTTCAGATTTAGTTTCAATTAAAATTTAAGTACAATTATTTAAATTTAGATTTAGAATTCATGTTTAGTTATCAATATTTAATTTTAGTATGAGATAAGTTCAGATTCAGAATTTAATAAGTTTAGATTTAAGATAATAAAGTCAGAACCTTCACATAAGATATTATATGATAATTCCTCATTCAATTGGTCGTGGGATGACTCAGAGGATAATTCCTCATTCAATTGGTCGTGGGATGACTCAGAGGCATAGAATGCTAACTCAGAGGAGTATTTGCTCCAATTCAGAGGTACTTTGGTACCAATTCAAAGATACCTTGGTGTCAATCAGAGGCATGCAATGCCAATTGAGAGGTACTTTGGTACCAACTTAGAGGCATAGTCATGCCAATTTAGGAGGACTTCTTGTATAATGGTGGCTACAATTTAGACACAAGTATAAAAGATACTTTCATTTAGTATAAGTTTACCAGTTTCAGATCTTAGTTCAGTTTTTAGCTAAATTAAATTCAGTGCCACTTACTCTAAGTGTATCATTCTTACTTGTACATAGTTGGGGACGAGATGTCCACATGTACTAATCTTCAGGAAGATCAGTCAAGGCAGAGGACACATCAACAATTTTAAGAGGTTTTCTTAATGGGGCACCATCTACATGGTCCCAAATTAGATATTTGAATGTATACAAACGTATCATGGTATGAAGTTCATGTTTTATATGATGATGTAATAGAATTCCTTCTATAAAAATATGATGATAATTTCTTTCATACACAATTTGTAATGGTTTTTGTCTATTGTTATCATTATATCATGTGTGTGACACTCCCAAGAAAAAACATAGTATGGCTTCCTCTCATTGATATAAAATTGGGGTGTTACAATATGGTATCAGAGCAATAATGTAGATGGCCACCAGGAAAATTATCATGTTCTTTATTTAGATTCCCCATTAGTAGCCAAGGGATATTAGAGCGCATATTTAGAAGATAGTTAGAAATCCTAGTTATAAAATAAGTAAGTGAAAGATAGTAGAATCATGTTTATAGGTTTGGCAAGGCAATAGAAGTTGAGATATGTACTAGGGTTAGTGCCTAGATACTTTGGACTTTTTATATTAACTTTAGATTTGTGCATATCATGCCCTTTCTTTTTACCACATGTTTGTTGTATGGGACTCAAGTTTATGGGATTTTGTAGAGGGGATGTTGTATGCATAATTATATACTTATTATGCTTGACTCACTCTTTCTAGTGCATATGGTATGGGACATGTATACTGCCAGGTGAGAGAAGTATGATAAGACATGATAACTACATATGTATGACTGGATGGCATGCACTAGGAGGTGACAAAAAAAGTTGGCACAAAAAGTTTTGAGGTAGACGGTCACCTAAACCTAAGTGCATACCTATTAGAACCCTAGAATGCACACATAAGGTAGATATTTTGATATAAATGAGTGACTTGGATTTAAAGTGAAATAAGCATTGGAGGGAGATGAGGTCTTTTCCCTACTATACTCTATAAGAATCAAATAACAATAGATGTCCTTAGGACCTTCATTTCAAGGAGGGTTTTCAGCAGCAAGTCAAAAATCATAATGGTTGTTAAGGAAAATGCTTGAGGATAATAGAATTGATGTTATGAAACAAGTTTAAGCTTAAGGTACGATGCTTTCTAGATGTTACCAAATCCTTTAAGGTTATCTATGAGGATGGTTTAACCATATAGTGATACAGGATATGTGATAGTTGGATCAATAATCTAGGAACACTACAATATTGGGTTTTAGATGATTTTTCACACTAGATAGAGCCTAGAAAAATTGCTCAACGAAGGTTTAATAACTATTCTTGGGAATAGAAATGATTCCATGAGAAAGTAGTGACTATTAGTCCCTTGGGTTTACTTGTCCTAGAGCATCATGATTAGATGAAAAAAGTCATTAAAGATAATAATTAAGAAAGTAATGTAAAGATATGGTTCCCCAAGCTAAGTGAACTCTAAAATGCTCACATTGATGTAATAAGCACTATGATGTAATGTTTGGTGAAGAAAACACCATAGATGAATTACTAATTTCAAGTAGAAGATCATGATAAAGAACCATGAAAAAAACATCTAATGTTTCATCCTGCACAATCTTAAAACTCTAGATTCGATACTGTCAACTTAAGTTTCTTAACTTTCCGAAACCAAAAGATTAACACTTTCCTTTCTAATTAACAATGGGACTAAAAAACGTCAATACGAGTTAAATAGGTAGATGCTTATGGCACAACGACACTTGTGGCAAGTTGCAGTAAAAGAATGTAAATGAGATACACAATTGAATTAAGAATCTACTGTTGTTAATATTGGTTATCGTCGTTCATGCAACAACGACAGGTGCAATATAATTAACAGTGCAGGCAGATCCAAAATAAGATTCGAAGAACAAGCAATGCAGGAGAACAAAAAATAAGAGTTAGATTCGCAAACCAGATCGTTCGTTGAGAAACGAACGTGTTATTTAAAGAAATCAGTGCCCGACAATCCTCGCGGATAGGCACCGTTCTCCCAGTCGCGATCCGGCACAAACCTGGAACTCGCACGTCTCGCTCGCGCTCGACGTAGTTACGTTGCACTGCTACCAGCGCAGCACAGCAACCGCAGGAACCACCGCCTAACAGTTGCGTCTTGAGGACAAGAAGGAGGAGTCACACTTTCCTCAGGAGGACAACTCCACAAAGCAACTCCAAGACGAAGCTCTCGCACTCAGGTTTAGGGCTCGCAAAACACACGGCGGCAGAAGACTGTTTTCGGTGTGTTTAACTGTAAAGACCCAAAAGTCTTTACTATTAAACATGATAAACAAAAACACCAATGGTGTGGCAGCGGAAGAATAAAATCTTGACTTTATTCAAAATGTATAAAGAGTACATTATAAAATTTTCCCAAATGGGAGTACAACTTTATACAAGCAACTACAAGGATCTAGGTAGAGGAAGACTTAGACTAATGCAACATTGTCTCCAAACAAACAACTATATAACATAAAAGCAAACATGATCACTCAAGCTATATATATATCTTTCTTCTTATCCTATCCTTAGCTTTGGGTTCACCAAGCTTCCATGCGCACTCTGATCCTAACCTGGATGGTTTGGGTCATCCAGCAAGAGAAAGATAAAAGGTATGTGTTAATAAAAAGGAATAGGACAATTAATAATAAAAAGCTTTGCAATATAAAAGATTCTCCACAAGAAGAGATTTCCAAAGAAATGAGACCAATATATGAATATGAGAGAGAGAAACTGCCACATTTAAATATCAACAATTATCACATTTGCATGAATATAAATTATGACTCAACATCCTCTCAATGTAGGGTGAGGCACCTACCGGACCTCACCAATGGCAGGGGGACTAAAACCCCAGTGCCTAAAAAGTGGCAGGGGGAATAAAACCCCAGTGCCTAATATATAAAATTGGCAGGGGGACTAAAACCCCAGTGCCCGGCAGGAGGACTAAAACCTCAGTGCCCTGTGGGTGGTTTGTACTCATGTACACTACATTGTCAATTGGCCAATAACTATATCATGCATAAACATTCACTTGGCAGCATAGTGAAAAGTAAAACAAGATGCAACATAGCATTGGGAATAAGACCCAAATAAATAATCTCAATCAACAGGCCATCATAGGCAACATCATTATACAAGAATTCCAACAAGTAAAGGAGCCAACAAGGAACAACATTATACAATGTTTCCAAATATCTCAAAAGGATGAGCCACATAGTCAATAATAAGATTCAGCATTTCCAAGTAAAGGAGGCAACATATAGCAAGTTTCACATTATTCAAATGAATGAGCCACAATGGCATTAGAAGCATAAAATAAGTAAAGAGCCAATAAATGCAATTAGAAGGAGTACAAGGCTAGCATAATAGTGATTGTGGGGTTGGAAAAGTCCCAACTGAAAGATAGGTAGTTTGCACAATAATCATCCCACATAGATTTCACATTCACCATGGATGTTCACATATATATATGATTCACATACAAAATAGGTTGCACATACCTGTTCTAGATTCATTACCATTACTTTCACCAAGTTGATTGTATCACCATTCCATTTTTCCCTAGTTGCAAACATTACACATGTATTAGGTTACTTAAAGGTACTTTAAGTGTAAAATATCCATATTTATAAACCATGGGTAAAGGCTTTGGATTTTGGTTCTGGAAACAGGTCCAAATGATCCCTAATAATTTTCTACTCGAGAAAACATATTTTATTGTCAAAAACGGAGTTAAAACACTATTATTATCATTTTACATCACTTTATACATTTAAATTAAGGTTTGAATTAATTATCAGGCTTACAATGGAAATCAGGGTACAAAACTTACAAATCATGATTCTACAGGTTTTTATCTTTCCAACGAGTATTTGTTTGTAATTTTCTGACAACCGAGTGATTTACTATGAATTAAACAAGATTGGCTAGTTAAATGCTAAATAGGTAAAAATCTGATTTGAGGTTGACGGATCTGCCCTCGGCTAAAGAACTAGGGAGGAGGGGCACGCGAGGGCAAAACGGTCATTTGGCCATCGTCTTCAACCTCAGGCTGCGCCCAGCCTTACCGTGGGGTGCAAACTTGCCCATTTGGGCGATTTTGCTATACTTAACCAAATTCGACGTTCAGGTACTCGAAACGAAGGTATTCAAACAAGGAACACAACTAACCGATCACTTTAGGCGGTGGTTCCTCCTAGCTCTGTGGAGAAGCTCCGCAAGCACAGCAGAAAAAACTCCACGTCGTCGACCACACGTGCTCCCTTTGACGAAATTGATGGTTTGGGCGAGTTGCTAAGGGACCGAAGGAGGAGTGTAGGTGGTATTTTATAGGTGGGCGAGCCTATTGAGCCGAGATGGACGTGGACGTGAGAGGCTAGGGCCGGCGCCGCCTGGGAGTTTCGTCTGTGGTGCACAAAATGGGGCGATTGATAGCTCATATGATGCGTCAGATCAAGGCGGTTTGTTTGGTGAAGAAGTCTCGTAAAACGGTCGCGAAACGACAGAGAACGGAGCTGAGGAGTCGAGCTCGTTACCCATGTAACAGCCGGAGGTGGAAGACAATCCGTCGACCGTTGGATCGTGGTCAAAACTAACAAGAGCCGATGGATCTGAGTCCACCATGGGTCGGGCGCGTCTACAGTACGCGTGACAGGCATTTAAGCCAAACTTTGGCTTAAATGATGTGCATAGCTATTAAATCGATGGCAATAATGTCACATTTTAATGAAAACTTGTTTATTGCATTTGGAAGGTCAAATGAACTCCAAATGACCCCAAATTTTAACCCTAGGCTGATAATGACGTCTAGATTCATGTTATATACTTAGATTTGCGTTTTACCCAACCTTTGGCATCCAAATAATTATTTTGACCATTAAAGCATATTTTAATATAATGCTAGAGAAATAAATTATGTGTTGCTTTTATAAGCAACCCTTGGTTCCTAAATTCGAGATTTGGAGTCCAAGAGTCCACCACTCACTTATTACATGTATTTTCAATCTTAATTAGTCCATAATATGAGTGAGGTGTGAAGGTGGGTTATTTATTCACCATTTTAATTTACACATTATTAAAAGTATATAAAATCATTTTGAGGGGTCAAATGAATTCCAAAAATCACCAAATTTGAACCATAGGCTTATAATGACATATTTTACAATGCTATGCAATCACTTTCTCGTTTAATGCATAATATGGCCATTAATAAATATATAGCTCATAAAGGAGCATAATAATATATTAAAATCAAGGAATTATATGAATAGGCTATTTAATGAGAAACATGTGAGTAAATTCGACATATAAAACGCATTAGGGTACAAATACTCATTACTCAACAAAATAACATATTAATGTGGACTAAAATCATATTTTGAGGAGAGAGAAACGATAAAGGTTAATATACACATATATGAACTCAAATACACATTATTAATAATATATTTATCCAAAAATCTCCAAATAAATATTATCTACTATATTATCCCATTAAAGACAAAATTACAACATTAACCCTAACTTATCTCCTAATGTGGGTTATTTGTGCAAACACCCCTCAATTTACATCAATGAGGGTAAATAGTGATTTCAACATCAAGTTGTGCTCAAATTGCACAAGGAGTCCAAAAATGATCCAAAAGGATGGGAAATTTATGGAAAAGGTCCAAATGGACTAAAAGTCAAAGAAAAGCTCAAGAATGGGTAAATTGCATGGAAGACCCTGAGATTCAGTATGTTACATTAACCCTAATGACCGGATGTGTATATATAGCCACGCACATCCCTAATCCTATTCCCAGTAAGACGCAAACACTCGGTTGCTCTTGTACACAATACGGAATAATCCGCAAAAGAGAAACACTTTCTAATTAGGATTAAGAAATCTGAATAAGAAAGCAACAATTAATTACACGAGTAATTAATTACGTAATTGTATCCTAGTGCAAAAAGAAGACGGAAGACGGAAGACATTCTCCACAATCCACAATCCACAAGCCCGAGCCCGGCCCGACCCGGCCAGGCCAGGCTAGGCGAGGTGAGGTGTGGCGCGCGCGTGCATGCGTGCGTGCGTTGTGATGTGGTAACCCCACCCACCAAGGAGGTGAGCATACCTCCCTCCTAGGACTCCTTTGGACACTAGTGCCCCATGTGATCCTACATATGAGGACCACAAAAGTTCTAGGAGTGAGTAATATGGGACAAAACTTCTTTGTCATTTGCACTAGAAACAACACAACATTCTCACATGTACTTGCTGCACTACATTGGGATTAACCCATGCTAAATAAGTGATTACTACAATAGCTTAGCTACACTAACGAGCTGCTACAGTAACTAACAGCTACAATAACTAACAACTACCGTAATCAGTTATCTAACAATCCCCCATAAAGTCCAATGTGTAGTGTGCCCTACCATTCAGTCCTCCATACTGTGCTTTCAGCAGATACCTTTTGGTTTGAATCTACCTGAGTTATCCAACTGTGACCCCTGTAGGAACTAGGTGAACAAAAGTCTTGAACCTGAACCTTGGGTACAAGAGTATAGGTTGGTAACAACACAATAAAGATATGGTAGTAAAGAAAAACAATGCATTAAGGCCATGCATACAAAATTTTATATCATGATTGATAACAGAGAACAACCCAATTCTCCTGTTGCGGCCTACACAACATCAATCACTTAGCTGGAGTCTCCAAGGATGTACTGCTAACATCCTATCTTAAGACTTGACACCATTAAGAGACTACTCTCTTACTAACTTGCAGTCATGACACTAACGGGTTTCCAGGAGATAGACACACAGATGCTAGAAGCATCAAACAAGAATACATAGTGTCATTTGATTTACCCGACAGCTTGTTATTACCACATTGAACCCAATTTGTGGGATCTCCACTCTTTTGGGTTGGGTTGCTACTGCCTGCAAATCTATAGGGGTTTCAGTCCCATCCCCAACCTGGATTTTTCCACTAAAGCCAAGGTAAGACCTTTAGTGAAAGGATCAGCTATATTATCTTTGGTACCGACGTAGTCCACAACCACGACCCCATTAGATACTAACTCCCTTACAGATTTCAATCTGACTTGGATGTGTCTACGTTGTTTTTGATTGTACTTGGAACTCTTTATCTTAGCAATAGTTGTAGTGCTGTCACAGTGAACTGAAATTGCACGAAGCGGATTCATTACCATAGGTAAACTAGATATAAGTCCATGTAGCCATTCAGCTTCCAATCCAGATTCATCTAAAGCACACAACTCTACTTCAAAAGTAGACCGAGACAATATGGTGTGTTTCTTAGAACTCCAGGAAACAGTTCCTCCTCCCAACAGGAATACATATCCTGAGACACCATTACTCCCAGAATTCACGGCAATCCAGCTTGCATCACTATATCCTTCGACTACGGAAGGATGTTTACCATAATGCAGCCCAAGGGAACGTGTTCCCTTGATATACCTCAGAAATCTGTCAAGAGCTTCCCAATGGGTCTTGTTGGGACAACTGGTGTATCTACTTAACTTGTTCACGGCAAACGCAATGTCTGGACGTGTACAGTTCATAAGATACATCAAACTTCCGATAATATGAGAGTATCATAATTGAGACACTGGAACCCCAGTCTCATTCTTGAACAAGGGTTTGGATGAATCATATGGAGTCTTAACAGGTTTACGTGATGTGTACTCAAACCTCTCCAGTATCTTCTCAACATAGTGAGACTGAGAGAGAGTTATACCATCAGTAGACCTTATGATTTTAAGTCCTAAAATCACATCAGCGACACCCATATCTTTCATCTCAAACTTGCTACACAAGAATGACTTTGTCTCTTTTACTACTTTCATATCGGAACCAAAAAGTAGGATATCATCGACATATAAGCATAACAAAATGAATCCATTATTGACAATCTTGCAGTAGAGACACTTATCAAATCCATTAGAAATAACGCCAAACGATGATATCACAGAATCAAACTTATCATGCCATTGCTTAGGGGCTTGTTTCAAGCCATATAATGACTTAACAAGTTTACACACTTTGGACTCATTCCCACGACCCACAAATCCCTCAGGTTGTTCCATATATATCTCTTCTTGAAGATCACCGTGTAAGAACGCGGTCTTCACATCCATCTGATGAATATAGAGATTATAAATGGAAGCCAATGCCATAAGCACTCGGATTGTGGTCATACGGGAAACAGGTGAATAGGTATCAAAATAATCTATTCCTTCCCTTTGTGTGTAACCCTTAGCAACTAACCTATCCTTATACTTATTGATTGTCCCATCTACATTAAGTTTCTTCTTAAAAATCCATTTGCAACCAACTGCAGAACAACCAGGAGGCAAGTCCACCAATTCCCAAGTTCCATTCGAGAGAATTGATTGGATTTCATCATTAACAGCTTCTTTCCAAAACTTAGCTTCTGGAGATTCCATAGCTTGTTTGAAAGTAACATGATCATCCTCAACATTGTAAGTAAGAAAATCACTTCCAAAGTCTTTGGATGTCCTAGGCCGTTTACTTCTCCTTGGTTCAACTATTTCTTCAGAATCATCAGATTCAGAAATAGCATGTTCTGAGTCACCCCCCACATTTGTCATCCTTTCCACGTGCTCGGGAATGGAACCTGTGGTAAATGAATCTTCTTGAGAAACTTCATTGGGCACACCAGTTTTCATAGGAAACACATCCTCAAAGAATGTTGCATCACGTAATTCCACAATTGTATTGACCTCAATGCCAGAGATATCTGATTTTACAATCAGGAATCTATAAGCATAACTTGTCTCTACATAACCTAAGAATATGGCATCAACCGTTTTCGGTCCTAATTTCTTCCTTTTGTGTTCAGGGACAAGTACCTTTGCAAGGCACCCCCACACTCGAAGATATTTAAGACTCGGTTTCCTTCCTCTCCATAACTCAAACGGACTACTTTCTGAATGTTTATGGGGAACTCTATTCAGAATATGGCAAGCCGTATTCAAAGCTTCCCCCCACATAAAGTTGGGTAATCCAGATGTTTGGAGTAAGGTATTTACCATATCTATTAAGGTTCGGTTTTTACGTTCAGCTATTCCATTTGATTGTGGTGAATAAGGAGCAGTTACCTCATGAACTATACCATGTAATTGGCAAAATTCCAAAAACAAATTCGAGGTATACTCTCCTCCCCTATCAGACCTTAATCACTTAAGTACTCTACTGGTTTGAGTTTCAGCTTCTTTCTTATAAATTTGAAATTTATCCAATGCCTCATCTTTACTTCTAAGTAAATAGACATAACAATATCTACTCGCATCGTCAATAAAAGTTATAAAATACCGTTTTTGATCTCTCGTAGCAACACCATTAAATTCACAGATATCTGTATGAACTAAATCCAAAATTTCCGAATTCTTATTCACAGAATGAAAAGGCTTCCTAGGCAATTTAGCTTGTACACAGATTTCACATTTATTGTTGCTAACTTCAGATTTAGGGATCAAATCTAGATTCATCATACGCTTCATTGAGGCAACATTAACATGTCCCAAACGTGAATGCCATACATCGAATAAAACAAGATTCATGCAAACAGAACTATAATCATTCAAATTTAAAACGGAATTTGAAACAGGTTCAACATGAATCTTAAACAAGTTCTCCACATCACATAAGTACCCCTTGCCAAAAAACAAAGAATCACGAAGGCGTGTAATAATAGCCTTATTACATTTACAGTCTACTCTATAACCTTCTCTAACTAATATGACGCCACTAAGGATATTGCGTCGAATGGTTGGAACATGTCTGACCCTGTTAAGAGTCAAAACCTTCCCTGAAGGGAACTTCAAGTCCACCCGTCCTTCGCCTTTGACTTCTGCAGAGCTGGAATCTCCCAAAGTCACGGACCGACCTCGAGAGGCCTGATAAGACACAAACAGGGATTTATCAGCACACACATGTACATTAGCCCCAATGTCAATTATCCAATAAAGTGGTTCAAATATAGAAAGAATTTCAGGTTTAATAGACACGTACTCATCATTGAGGTTCAAGGATGCAGTCATCATGTTGACCACAGCCTCCTCAGTTGCAGATGTGGTAGCTTTCTTTGCCTTCTTAGTAGGACAATCCTTGTTCCAGTGGCCAACCTGTCCACAAGTCCAACAAGGTTTGTTCTTCGGTTTCTTTTGGATCTTTGCCTTGGGTTTATGTGCATTCTTAGATTTCTTATCTTTGGTGTTTTTCGTAGAAGTAAGATTAACAGTTGGATTAGCATCAGTAGGCACCTTGACCCCTTTCTCCTTTAAGTGTTCTTCTTGTATATTAATATCCATCATTAATTCATCCATGGTGTGTGTCCCTTTACGATGCTTCAGAGACATACCAAACGACTCCCATGACTTAGGGAATTTTTCTATGATAGACATAACAACAAATTTCTAAGGCAACACCATCTTGGCATCTGAGAGTTCATGAACTAGGAGTTGTAGATCATATTTTTGATCAGAAACTGACTTACCCTCAACCATCTGAAACTTAAGAAATTTATACACAGTATTTTTCAACACCCTGATTTTCAGTGCTAAAATTCTTAATTAACAATTCCCATAAAACCTTGGACGTAGTGACTGGCGGATTTGAGTAAGAATCATACAGTTTGTTATTTAAACCAAACAGAATCAAACCGCGGCACTTTTTATCACCCTTCTTCCAATTAGCAATAATGTTTGCATTATTAGGAATTGTTTCATCAGATACATGTTCAGTTTCAATTAAATACTGATCATAACCCGCAATATTCAGCCAAATTTCCATACGACTCTGCCAACGGGCAAAGTTCGTACCAGTAAATTTTTTAGGCATATTAGTTGTATCAATCCTACATCCCAAAACACCATGACCGACCATAGTTAATTAACGACAGAATTGATTTCTTTAAGACTGTTGTTAATATTGGTTATCGTCGTTCATGCAACATCGACATGTGTAATATAATTAACAGTGCAGGTAGATCCAAAATAAGATTCGAAGAACAAGCAATGCAGGAGAATAAAAAATAAGAGTTAGATTCGCAAACGAGATCGTTCGTTGAGAAACGAACGTGTTACTTAAAGAAATCAGTGCCCGACAATCCTCGCGGATAGGCACCGTTCTCCCAGTCGCGATCCGGCACAAACCTGGAACTCGCACGTCTCGCTCGCGCTCGACGTAGTCACGTCACACTGCTACCAGCGCAGCACAGCAACCGCAGGAACCACCGCCTAACAGTTGCGTCTTGAGGACAAGAAGGAGGAGTCGCACTTTACTCAGGAGGACAACTCCACAAAGCAACTCCGAGACGAAGCTCTCACACTCAGGTTTAAGGCTCACAAAATACACGGCGGCAGAAGATTGTTTTCGGTGTGTTTAACCCTAATGACCGGATGTGTATATTTATCCACGCACGTCCCTAATCCTATTCTCAGTAAGACGCAAACACTCGGTTGCTCTTGTACACAATACGAAATAATCTGCAAAAGAGAAACACTTTCTAATTAGGATTAAGAAATCTGAATAAGAAAACAACAATTAATTACACGAGTAATTAATTACGTAGTTGTATCCTAGTGCAAAAAGAAGACGGAAGACATTCTCCACGATCCACGATCCACGAACCCGAGCCCGAGCCCAGCGAGGCGTGGCGCGCGCGCGCGTGCGTACGTGCGTTGTGATGTGGTAACCCCACCCACCAAAGAGGTGAGCATACCTCCCTCCTATGACTCCTTTGGACACTAGTGCCCCATGTGATCCTACATATGAGGACCACAAAAGTTCTAGGAGTGAGCAATATGGGATAAAACTTCTTTGCCATTTGCAATAGAAACAACACAACATTCTCACATGTACTTGCTGCACTACATTGGGCTTAACCCATGCTAAATAAGTTATTACTACAATAGCTTAGCTACACTAACGAGCTGCTACTAACAGCTACCATAATCAGTTATCTAACATCTACATTACAGATTTATCAAAAATTTGGACCTCAAACACATTCATTACATCAGTGTCTTAAACTCTACAGGTTACATCAGTTACTGGTGTATGCCAGTAATAAGAAATTGTTACATTTCAGTCAGTTCCTCAATGCCAGAAGCAAGAAAATGTGCTACTCAGTCTCAGTTGTGTTCATCCCAAAAGCCCCTGGTGAAAAATTCAACCACCATTGAACCGAACAACTGTCATCATCTTCTAGTGGTTCTGGACCACCACACTGCAACTACCATCCCTCACAGTCCAGGGTGTCAACTGTTGCGGTCTCATCCGCAGTGGCTGAAGAATGCTCTGAAGTGGTGATTGTAGAAGGCTCAGTAGCTGGGCATGACTCAAATGCTTCCAAGTTGGAACAAGAAGGGGCAACACTCATCTGCAGGTGGTCAGCTTGCAATGTAGGTGCCAGTTCAATCGGAGTAGCGCAAGCAGTAAAAGAGGCCGCGATTGGTTCTCCTGCTGAACATCTGAAGAACGTAGTCTCACTGACCCCAGATATGGAAGGCGGGTTGCCAACTGATGGTTCTTCCCCTTCTACCACATTGTAAATATGGACAGCATTATCAATAGAGATTGAAGAGGAGGTGGCCTTAGAAAGCTCACAATCAGTTCCACAGGCAGAATTTTACAGCAAACTCAAGTTCCTTTTCAAATTCAGTCCAAAGGTCTTCTGTTGAGCATATGTAATGGAAGGTAACCACGGTGGGAGGTCGATGTTGTCCACCGAATCTTCGTTCATTTTCCGAGAGATTGGCATCAGCAATAATGGAAAGTCCATTGTGGTTTTCCGAATTGACAGCTTCATCGCTAATGTAGATCGGAGTGGCACGGATCAGCGGTTGTAGGAGGTCAGCTGGATGCATATCAAACCCTTCATCTGCTTCATCATTGCTGATAGAAATAGGATCAACGCCTTCTGAGCACGTGTGTGGCCCTTGGGTCCCTTCCACCACGTTAGAGAGATAAGCAACAGCAGTCATGGAAAGAAGACCATCCATTCCGTAATTGACAGCTCCATCGCCAATGTAAGTCGGAGTGGTAGAGATCACAGACGGTATGAAGTCAGGTGGTAGCAGATTGAACCCTCCAGGTGGGAGAGTCGAGCAAGAGGAAGAAGCGAATGCACTGGTTTGGTCTTCTATCAAGCATGTGGTGGGCAGATTCCAATAACCTGTTGCAAACTCCCACGTATATGAAAGATTCATGGGTGTCGCCAATGTCGGATCACAACCTTCTAGGGTCGGCAAGGGCGGGAGCTCCACATCTGCACCTTCTTTTTCCACATCTGCAATTGACTTGGCTCGAGCGGGATCTCCGATCATCATCACAGAGGGTGACAAGCTGTCCATTCCCAAGGATTTGAAACCGACGAGATTAGCCAGACACCCGTCTCCTGCATGTGCTGCGGCAAGGGCAGTCGGGAAGTCCTTTTGTATCTCCTCGTGTCCAGCCCTAGACGTCAGGGTCGATCGAGATGTGATTGTCAAGCCGACTCTGGCCTTCTTGTTGGCTGCCACAGCCTCACAGTCCGCTCTTGTTGCTCCTCCCCGGCGACCGATCTTCATTCTACATATCACCATATCCTGGAACTCAGACGAGGACGGAAGAAAAAACTCATACATTATATACTCAGTGCCGATTCCCTCCTTCACAACTGCAGCTTTTCTCTTCCTTTTAACTTTTACATTCTCAAAATCCTCCTCCTCGTCGGAGCCACCAAAGATGTACTTCATCAGAATCCGCTCACCAATGACCCCGCCTCCAGACGAACTCAAGACAGAGTGATTTCAGTTGCTTCGCCAAGTACCACCGCCTGCGGTTCGAACCGGCCGTGCTCCTGACCGTCGTTGTCTTGGCGTGAAGAAAACAGCTTCATCAGGACGAGCAGCCGGTGTGCCCATCCTCGCCAACGAATCCAGGATGTTCCAGGGCTCGGTCGTGTAGATATCCATCGTCGGGATGAGGCGATAGATCCGGTCCACCTTTGGGTCGCAACGACGATCGCCGCCCGCCGCGCCGAGAAGCCTCATTTGCAGGAACGCCATCATCTGCTCGTCGGTTGCCTCGAACTCCATCTCGACGGGGCGAAGAACGATAGAGTCTCTGCTGCTTCTACACGCTAACAGGACCGACTTATATAGCCGCCGGCGTTGTTTTGCGCGCGAAGAAAAGCCGTTGATGGGTCTCTGGCGCCGGTGCTTCTTGTACGCGCTAACAGTAGCCGTTGGAGCGGGAGCCGGCGACGCAGAAACAAGATAATACAGATGTTATTACTTACATACGGTAAAAATACGCGTACTTTCTTTAATTAGGATATTTAATAATCAAGATTGCTTTCCCCTGTTCGTGAACTCCCCGCACTGTAAACTACTCATTTAACAAGGATAATCATTACCGTTTGGACATTATTACTTACACCGTAAAGATACACGTTAATTAATAATAGTTGCCAAGAACTTTTTAACTCTAAACATTTTTTTAAACTCTCTGAACATAATCGTTAGGATTTTGTGTTTTACTCCGTCATTCTAAAATTTATTTTAGTTTTTCATTGTTTTTTTTGTGTAAACTAAACCATAAACGAAAACAGTTTGGACAATCATTACCATTATGTGTTCTTTTCTTAATATATTCTAAGATTTATCTTAATTTATCATTCTAAGTTATATTGTAAAGTGCATTATTATTAGAAAAAATAGTTTCCTCATTCATTAACAAGTATGAGGGATTAGGTGTATTTTTATTTCTCACAAGAATGACGTAGGTGAAACATGAGTAATTAGCAGTGGAAAAATCACAACTATTATATCATCTCAAAAATAATTCATTGGCATTGTTTTTCACCCATAAAGGGTGGCTTGAAATAGATGATAATCTACAAACTTAACTTATACAAAAGGACCGATTGCATAGGGCAACTTAAACATCTCAAGCTATCTTCAAAGTTGTACTTTCTGGTACACGTCCAATTTGAGTTATCATCCTCCAACATACCTATATATGGTTGGGTTAGAAAAATCACCTATAAAGAGAAAAATCAAAGAAAGAGGAAACCAACATAAATTAAGTATGTGCAGTATAAAGCGTTCGAGAGTTATATGGGGAAATGATGAACAAACAAGATAATTCTAAATATGAGAGTTCCATATAACAACATGATAGTCAATAGAAAGTATATTCAAAATGGCTTGACTGACCAATTTACACCAAATCGAGAAATAAAACATAGGGTGTGCCACACACAAAATTGTAAAGTTATCGTGATACTTCATATGCAGCTCCACAAATCAAAATGCATGAAGTACTAGACTACCATTAAAGGTGATACAATGGAAAGGGTGAAACATGGGCATACATGGGAAAAAACAATCAAATTGTCCTATGATTAGAGCTCACCTCACAATGGCTCTCGAGCTTGGCCTGAGGCAGAACATCTCACTCGTTCTTTCATGCAGCTCTATTTTAGGGCTCTATCTTGTGTCTTTTTGTATCTTAATCACATCTAAAAATGTTATATTGCAAGTCAATTCCTTCAATATGATATATCATGTCAACTACAGTTATTGTTGCTTTGTGTGTTTTTTAGGATTTTATACATGCACTGGATGCAAACTAGAGAGAAGGAGACAGTCTTTGGGTTTCCACATCTGGAATTGGACCCAAATCTTCCCCGAGAATCCCTTGAGAAGACAAAAATTTCTCCAAAGCAATTAGCAACCATTTGAAGGAATTTGAAGCAAAGTCAAGCAGCTGGACACTCACTACGGGTCGTGGCGACATGGTCCAAAAAATTAACATGGAGACTAACATTTTTGAACGTCAAGCACCACATTTGTGGTCGCCAAAATGATTGTGGTATACTGAGTCTCTCACGGTCCTTGCCTACAAAATGGTCGTGGCCGAAGTTCATCATCACCCCCGTGGCACAACGCCACGACCGTGGTGAGATGGTCCAAAAATCAACATGAAGACCAACAATTTTGAACGTCAAGCACCACAGTCATGGCCACCACAACGACCTTGGCAAACGAAGACCACCACGACCGTGCCAACCGCCACGATTGTGGCGTGCAGAGAGCACAATGGGAAGTAATGAAGAATGACTGAGGTACCCCCCCCCAAATGGTCGTGCTCCCCGCCACGGCCGTGTTAGCCTCCACCCACCACGGCTGTGGCACTTACCACGACCGTGTCCATTAAGCCTCCCTTCTCCATCAATTTCGACCATATGGCAACGCCGATACCAATCCACCATAACCGTGATCATCCTCATCCACCACGGCCGTGGTGATCACCCAAACCCTACTACTTTTTGCACTAAATTCTCAACTTTACCCACACTTATGATAGTGCTTCCCCACCACCTATATATACTATAGTGGCGGCCACATCATGAGGTGTGCTACCTCTAGCATTCATTTTCACCCCCCTTTGCATTCAAGAGCTCCACCTACCATCGTCACTCCATTACTCCATTTCCATCTCACGTCCACCCTAGTTTTCTACAGTTTTCACCACCAAACCTCACCCATTCATGCCATTTCCAACCTTGGAGGGAGGTGCTTCATCTTCTACAATAAGGAGGTGAATAAGGAGGGTCTTCTACGAGAAACCATGGCCTACTACCTCTTTATTCTTTCTTTTTTGCTCTTTTGTTTGATTTTGAGTAGCTAAGCCCCCTTGGGGGGCTGTTTGGGGAACAAAATGTTACTTTGATACCATGTTGGGGGGGATAACTTGTAATGAATGTATTTCTATTCTATGATGATAGTCTCTTACTTCTATCTCATTTCCCATTAGTTTACTTCTGATTTGTGCTTCTAAACATGGATTTCTTATTCTATGATGCTTGAAAACACTTAGACTCTAGGGGAAAACGAATTGTATGTGGCTATTTTAGAAATTGCTCCTAGGTCCAACTCGTGGATGCCTAGCTAGCACCCTATCTTCCTACATACAAATCCCTTCTCCTACACCTAAGTGTGAGATCTAAGTAGCAAGTGTAAGGGTGATTAGTGCAGTTGCTTAAAGTTTTATAAAGGTTAGATGGTGAGTAACATGAGGTGAAACACCCTCATCTCTAGTTTCCCTTCCTACCCTTGACTATCAATTTCCCTAATAACCCTTACCCTAGAAATGTAAATTAGCTGAATCCAATAGATATATCACCTAGACCTTGGTCCAATTGAGTCTCGAAAGGCTAGATAGGGGGTGAAAGGGTGTAATTCCCCTCCCTCGCTCTATTCTAACCAACCAATAGCCTAGGGTTATTTCATTGCATTTGACTATATTTTTTGGTTTGGCAATCTAGATTGAAAATATAAGACTTGCATGCTATATTAACCCCCAACTTGGATTCTTGTGACATTCCCCCAAATGGCCCACTCTCCCCATAACTTGTTAAAACCCATATTGTTTGCTTAGCTTGCTTATGGTAGTATAGTTGCTTTGTTTCATTGCCACTTAGTCAATTTCTTAGGTTTGCATAATTAGATCTTGCTTGAGTAGTCAGTGCTCTTTGAACTTGCTAGTGTTAATCTTGCTAGTTAGTGATAACCTATGTCATTATTTGCTCTAGTGCTTAACTTATATTTTTAGTGTTAACTTGCATTTCTAGTGTAACTTAGTTGTAGTCTCTCGCTCCTACCTAGTTAATTGCCTTCTTTGTTAACTAGACTTAAATTGTTTAGGGTAACATAGGGTTTGTTTGCCTTGTCTTGTTCTATTGCTTTTAATTGCTTGATTCATAAGTATAATCATTTAAATCACCATAAAACCCTAAAAATCCTACTCTTCGCATTAGGAATGTAGCTTACCCTAAAATTGCTCTAGTGCTCCCTCTTTCCTTGTGGATTGACCCCTCACTTGCCATTCACCTATACTACAATATGATATCGTGAGCTTGCAGATGATATATTATGGTCTAAGTAATTGTGTTAGTATAGGGACCCCTTTATAAATTTGAAAGGCCTGAGTGTGTTTCTGCTTAGGGTTGCACCTATTCATGTCTTAATTGAGTAGTGTGTACCTTGAGGTAGTGGAGACGCACCAAGCTTTCTGGCACCATTATCGGGGATAGAGGTGTACGGCCTAGATAGTTAGAGTAGCTTAGATTTTCCTACTCTCACCATTGTTATTATTTATTCTTTGCTTACTTTTGCATACTTGTCTTTGAACTTAGCTCTTGTGCTTGTTTGTGACTTGTGCAGGTGACAACTGTGCATGCTTGGAAGAAATTCAACTTCTACTGCTTTGGTTCCTTTTGATCCTAAAATAGGTAGAAGGAGACATCGACACCGATGTAAACAACACCAAGAAGCTGAGATGGCTAAGGAAGGTCACCATAGAGAGTGAGGTGGTCCTCCACCCAACCGCCTCCTCCATGAGTACTTCACTCCAGGGAACTAAACCTCGCCCATTGCCACCCTTGTTGACCAAATGTCGGGTCAAGAATTTTCCATCCCGCTGACCCTTCTTAGACACCTACCCACTTTCTATGGGATGGAGAACGAGAACCCATACCACCATATTCATGCTTTTCTGGAGACCCGCTCCACCTTCCGTACGCTTGTAGCCACCAACAATTTCATAAGACGAACCCACTTCCCTTTCTCCCTTAAAAAAAGCCAAGGAGTGGTACATGTCTAAGCCTGAGCTAGTGACCTAGACGATGGTGAAGAACGAGTTCTTGAAGAAGTTCTACCCAATCTCTAAGATAAAGGTGATGCATCACATCCTTCACACAAAAAGAAATTGAGCCCTTCCATGAAGCCTGGGACTGCCCCCACCATGAATTTCTTCTATGATAGCTAGTGCAATCTTTCTACACTATACTTGTAGAAATAAGCCAGACCACAGTTGATTCTTTGTGCAGTGGAACATTCATGGCTAGATCTCCAAAGGAGTCATGGCCACTCTTTGAGAACCTTACTGAAAACTCACACTACCAAGCTTCAAGCAAGGGAGAGCACTGTGATAGGAACTAAGTTCCTCCTCCTTCTCCAGCTTCGGTTATAGATGACATAAATCCTCAAATGATAAAGATCCTTGATGACATGATGAAATTGATGAAGAATTAAGCTGGAGGGTCTTCTAGTCACTCTACCAATGTCATGGAGGCTATTTGTGAAGAAGTGCAAGCCTTGCAATCTTTTGGGAACAGGAACAACCAAGGCCCTATGCCAAAATCCTACACTCTAGAATGGAGAAATCACCTGAACTTTTCATGGAAGCAACAAGGCAAAGAAGGGCAAGGGCAAACAAGGCAACACCAAGGACCAAGGTACAACTCAAAGTTTGAAGATGAAGTTCTTGGAAGGCTAAGAAGCCTTGATGAGGTGAAGAAGGATGTGTCCTCCCATGGACAAACAATTAGCCGCCTCGAGTAAAAATTAGATCAAATCTCTCTTTCACTTGCCCACCATGAAGAAGGAAGATGCCCTTCCCAATCCATGGACAACCCAAACAATGATGGTGGATATGTGAGCACTACTCAAGGTGCTTATATCCCACTACAAGGCCAAGTACTCACTCTTCAACAATACAAAGAACCTCCTAACCCCTATGCTCCTCCACCTCCACAACCCCCATTCAACTACCAATACACTCCACCTCCACCACACTCATACCAACAACCCCCTACACAATATCACCCCCATCCACAACAACCACCAGTTGATCTACAATTCATTCTCTAAAACCCAAACCCACCACACCAAGGGCCACCACCACCTCAACAACCACAACAGCCACCACAAGCTTCCTCATCTACCACCCATGAGCAAGTGAAGGTTGTGACAGTGTTGAGAAGTGGGAGGACTTTGGAGCAGTCAAGAAAGACAACAGTTGACAATGCAGCCGGTGAAGCTAGAGTCGATATCGTGATTCAAGGTAATGA
The DNA here is from genome assembly GCA_963693085.1 of Alisma plantago-aquatica. Taxonomy (NCBI): domain Eukaryota; kingdom Viridiplantae; phylum Streptophyta; class Magnoliopsida; order Alismatales; family Alismataceae; genus Alisma; species Alisma plantago-aquatica. The sequence continues at coordinate 654,184,945 of OY856413.1, read as the reverse complement.
TACTGAGATTTAGAGAGATGATATTATGATAGGAAGCCGAGGTGATACTATGATCCAAGGTAATGATATTGTGATTCCCGTGATACCGCTTGATGATTCCATTGATATGAGCCAATCAGGAGCACAACTCCCTCCTTTTCCTGATGCACTTGAGGAACTATCCACCAAAAAGAGAAAGAAGAAACATATTGAGGATATCATGGAAACCTTTAAACGGGTTGATCGGCCCCAAAAGGGTGATCAAACTTTTAAATTTGTAACCCAAAACTTTCAAGGACCCCCACAACTTTATTAAGAGGTCAAACACAGGGACTTGGGTACGTTTAGGATGCTTAAGACCTTGTTCTTAAGTCAGTTAAGCCAATCTGATAGTTGTTGGATTCTACTAACCAGAGAGAAGGATTTCCTGGTTATGTAACCACAAGTTGGGAAGTCTATGCACTTGTTCTCGGACATAGACAACCTTTGAATACCCCAAGAAGCAACCTACATCCAAACATAGCATGCATTGTAGTAATTGTTCCTGTAAGGTCATCCCACTCGCTTTCGCACAACGAGACTAAAACCCATCAATGATATGAAACCTCTTTTGAGGATGACAAATCCACACCCTAGAATATTCTAGAATACCCTCTTAGGTCTAGAACATTTTGAGATGCTAAGAACAGATGTGATCTGGGCAAAACCTAGTATTCGGCCCGACCGAATCGGGTTGGGCCCGACCAAGTCCGGCTAGGCCCAGATGTACCCAGGTATATGATTCTACACAGATCACCTTGAACCATCCTCTTTTTAGATTCTGATCCAAACTACCTTCTCTTATCTATTTTTACAATGAATCTCTTGATATAGGCAAAGATAGAAGTTCAATCAAGAAAGAGATCAACCAAACTAGAAATCATGACCAGAAAGAGAAGATAGAACATAAAACGTACTAGATTTGAAAGAAAACTACTTGCTTAAAATAAAAGTACATAAACATACCCAAAACGGGCTACATAGCTAAGAAGGATCTCAGCTAGCCATAAACAAGCATATTTGGCACTGAACAAAGATGGAAGAACATCATTTCTACAAAAACTAAAGAGAACAATAGAAGAAAGGAGAAGAAGAAGAGATTTTTCCGTAGAGGAGAGGTGTCTCTCACTCCTTAGCCTCTGTATGGGTCGGATCTCATCTTTGGGTCATCCTCCTTGATTTTATAGACTCTTTAGCCTTCTTTTTCTTTGATTTCACCCCAAATAGAAGCTTGGTAGGTGTATGTAGGTGGAAGATGGTTGGGAGTGGAAGGAAATGGGTGAATGGTGGTAGAAAATGACGGTAGATGGAAGAAAACTAAAGGGATGGATGTAGGATGAGAACTTTAGCCTTTTTAGACCTTTGAACTATCCCACGGGGCTCTGGGAACCAAAAATATATGCAACCACAACATGGAATCAAAAAGAATCTCAAAATCCCTCTCCAGGTAGTGAGGGGTGGGTACTTATAGGTGAAGGCAGAGTGTGTGTAATAAGTGGTCGCGACACCTATCTCAGTCGCTACCTCGGTCTCGAGCTGACCGTGTCGGGCTTAGCACAACATGGATGTGCGTGATGTAGCGGTCGAGATATATCTCGGTCAAGACGAACGTCATAGACGCAGAGCTAGTAGCGGTTGAGATAGATTTCACGGTCGAGACGGTCGTCGTGGCCAATACAGTTGTCACGGTCGAGACAGTTCTTGGCCCTTGTCCTCGACCCGATCGTGTCGGCGTCTTGGTCGTAGTGGATGAGATTCAGTAGCGGTTGCTTCGTGTTACAGTCAAAATGAGTGGCGCGGTCGTGACAAGTGTAGCAGTCGTGACAACCTTGTTGTAGTTGTGGTTGTAGCGGTCACTACACCTTGACCTCGGCCCGACGGTGCTAGGCTGGGCCCGATCGTGTTGAGTCTTACGGTCAAGACGGTGTAGCGGTCACAACTCTTTGCTCCTTAGGGACAAACTCACCTGGGGGCGCTATTACTGGCTGTCAATGGGCCCATATCGATGAATCTTCTCATTAACGAGGATTCTTTCTAATAAAGGGTTGGCCATAGAAATCAGGGTCCAATATATCAAAAGTTTCTTGAACCCGCTAGTCGGTTAGTGGGATCACCATCTCCTAAGTTGGTGCACATAACGCGAAATTTGTGGTTCAAAATCTGGAGAATTGATGTCTTCTTGAGTTCAATGCCTGCAAGTCTCAAATTTGGCTAGTTGAGAACTATATCTATGAAAAGATATAAATTACTAAAATATAAGAATACATAGTTATTTTAGGCATAGTAAAGCTATAATGACACAAAATCATAAATGAATGCTTAGCATAAATGCCTGAATTTGGATGTTATCAACCACCCCAAGCTTAAACCCTTACTTGGCCTATCAGAGGTATCACTCTGATAGGGGAGGAGAGTATACCTCGAATTTGTTTTTGGAATTTTGCCAATTACATGGTATAGTTCATGAGGTAACTACTCCTTATTCACCACAATCAAATGGAATAGCTGAACGTAAAAACCGAACCTTAATAGATATGGTAAATACCTTACTCCAAACATCTGGATTACCCAACTTTATGTGGGGGGAAGCTTTGAATACGGCTTGCCATATTCTGAATAGAGTTCCCCATAAACATTCGAACTTGAGGTTGAATGCTCAGATAAATTTTTATATACAGTCTGAGTTATCCAATCATCTTTTGAATAAGAAGTATCCCCGATTAAATTTATTTACAATTCTACCTTCCCAAGCTTATCTTCATGCTCAACAACCATGTTGTAGTGGATTATCCATTCTGCTCCATTGATGTCAACTCCCTTTGAATAGGGATGATGGATAATATCAGTTCATGCTGCTCCAATTCATCATCATCAATATACTCACTGCTCCAATTTCAACAGTTGTCGTTGTCATCCTCATCGAAAAAATTATTCCAAACCATGCTTAGTGTACTGCTCAAAGAAAAGTGACAAGTCTCAATATGAGAGGTATCACTCTAGTCTGGATCAACGTATAATTCAAGTACTTCAAATTGACCTTCCTGTTGTGAGGTTGTTTGAGTACCTTGATCATTATCATCATAAAACCATACATGTGTGTGGCTTGCATCTTCCATTTTTTGATCAGTTGAATCATTTGGATAAAATGAAGGGCTTCCCCAGGTGGGTTTATTTTTACAACTGGTATGAATAGGATGGTGAGGCAATCTCCTTTTCAAACCCAATGGAATGGTCTTGATGATTGTAATCTTCAACATCATGTGGTGGCACTTGCAATCGTGTGGTAACCAAATCAATGAGCTCTTGAAGCCTCCTACATTGTTCAACATAATTATTATGAAGTTATTGTACTTGAGCAGCAATGCTTTCAAGATCCGTCAATTCTGCAATACACTTCTGTTGGGAATCTATTGTATCAAACAGATGCTTTTGGATGAATCCTAGTTTAATAGTTTGAAGTATACTTCTACTGTGATCTGCGACCTCAGTGGCTACTTGGAGATGATGATCCTACTTTTCTAGTAGCTGCTGAAGTGGGTCGATGTGTTCTTGGAGATGAGGAGCTAAGGAGGAGGCAAGTGCATTGACACTTTCTCTAGCCAGCTCTACTGCTCTGATCAATTCTTGATCCCATGATAACGCGGGAGTCGAGGGATGATCAACAATCTCCTTTGTTGAAATGTCTAAGTATGATGACGATGAGGGAAAGTATAGCTTGACTAACTATAGAGCATGGCTTTCAATTATTTGTTAGTAGTTGGAACAACAACAAAAATTTGGGAGGATAGGTGGACAAGATAATTTGCCTTGTTGAAGAAAGGTCCATGGATGTAAAAGTATAAGAAAAAAAGGAAAGCTATTAAGTATATATGAACAAGTATGTGTAAAACAAAAAGAAAGCTATGCATATATATACATGCTTAAGGATGACTGAATAGAATCTTTGGGCGTGTAAACGTGGAAAATCACATCCCTGGCAACGGTGCCAAAAAATTGATTGACCCCAAAAGGGTGATCAGACTTCTAAATTTATAACTCGAAACCTTTAATGACCCCCAAAAATTTATTATGGGGTCGAAGTAGATATATAGGGTCAAACACAGGGACGTGGATACATTTAGGATGCTTAAGACCTCATTCTTAAGTTAGTTAAACCAATCTGATAGTTGATGAAAGTATGAAACTAGAACGAGTCTAGCAGATTATCACTAAATAAAATAAAACAAAGTAAAGAAAACAAAATAGAGTTTATCAAATTCTACTAATCAGAGAGAAGGAATTCTTGGCTATATAACCACAAGTTGGGCAGTCTATGCACCCGTTCTTGGGCATAGACAACCCTCGAACACCCCCAACAAGAAACCTACATCAAAACATAACATGTATTATGGAATATGTTCATGTGGGGTCATCCCACTCTCTTTCGCACAGCGTGACTAAAATCCACCAACAATATGAAACATATTTCAAGGATGACAAATCAACACCCTAGAATATTCTAGATACCCTCTTAGGTCTAGAATATTTGAGATGCTAGGAACATATGCGATATAGAAAGAACCGGGTAGTGGGCCCGACCGATTTGGATGGGCCCGACTGTGCCCAGGTCTATGATTATGCAAAGATCACCTTGAACCATCCTCTTTTGAGATTTGAATGCAAACTACCTTCTCTTATCTATTTCTACAATGAATCTCTCGATATAGACAGAAATAGAAGTTCAAGCAAGAAAGAGATCAACCAAACTAGCAATCATGACCAAAAAGAAAGGATATAACAGAAAATGTACTAGCTCTGAAATAAAACTGCTTGCTTAAGGTAAAAGTACATAAATATGCCCAAAATGGGCTACATAGACTAGAAGGATCTCAACTAGCCATGGACAAGCATAGTTGAGATCGAACAAAGATGGAAGAACATCATTTATACATAAACTAAAGACAATAGTAGAAGAAAGGAGAAGAAGAAGAGATCGAGCCTATAGAGGAGAGGTGTCTCTCACTCCTTTGCCTTTGTATGGGCCATATCTCATCTTTGAGTCATCCTCCTTGATCTTATGGACTCTTTGGCCTCCTTTCTTTTGAATTCTGCCCCAAACAACAACTTGGTGAGTGTATGGGGGTGGAATATCACGGGAGTGGTAGGAAATGAGTGAATGGTGGTGGAAGATGATTATAAATGGAAGCAAACCAAAGGGATGGACATATAATGACCACTTCATCCTTTTCGGACCTTCAAACTCTCCCACGGGGCTTTAGGAACCAAAAATATGAAGAACCACAATGTGGAACCAAAAAGAATGGCGAAACCCCTCTCTTGGTAGCGAGGGTTGGGTATTTATAGGTGAAGGTGAAGTGTGTGTAATAAGTGGTCGTGAAACATGTCTTTATCTCAGTTTTGGCTCGACCATTTTAGGCTCAGCACATCTATGTTGGGTGTAGCAGTTGAGATATGTCACGGTTGAGACAAATGTCGTAGGTGAAGAGCTTTTAGCAGCCAAGACAGATGTCGCAGTCGAGACGATCATCACGGTTGACACGGTTGTCATGTTTGAGATGAACATCTCGGTCGAGATGACTATTGGCCCTTGTCCTCGTCCCAGTTATGTCAGACTTAACATAGTCGTGTCGGGCATCTCAGTCGTGGAAGATGAGATTCAATAGAGGTTGCTTTGTGTTACGGTCGAAACGAGTGGCACAATCCTGACAAGTGTAGTGGTTGTGCTAGTCTTTCTGCGGTTGTGGTTGTAGTGGTCGCAAAGCCCTATAGTGGTCATGAAGAGGGTAGCGGTCACTACACCCCGATCATGTCAGGTTGGGCCCGGTCATGCTGAGTGTTATGGTTGAGACGGTGTAGCGATCACGACCCTTTGCTCCTTAGGGACAAACCCACCCGCACTACTACAGAAATAGCATTCAGTGTCGCTTTTCTGGGCGTCGGTTATTAAGGAACACGGACGCCTTATATTAAAGGCGTCGGTTATTTAGAAGAACCGACGTCTATATTCAAAGACCAGCCAAACACGGGTACCACTTTGTATACAGCGTCGGTTGTTTATAAAAAACCGACGCCTAATGTCATCCAATTTTCGAGCGAAAAAAATAATGTCACTTTCGGCGTCGAGTCTGTAGTTAAAACACCGACGCTTATGTGCGATGGAAATTTGCGCGAAAAGTGTCCTTTTCCGCGTCGGTCGTCCTTTAATCACCGACGCTGAAGGTGGTTCCCGCCAAACATTTTCACGAAAATATCGTCCAAATGGACGTCGGATGTTGCGAACGACCGACGGTAAAGATGTGTAGGCGTCGGTTTCTTTAAACAACCGACGCTATTTGGGAACTTCATAACCTTCGATCGCCCGACTCTTCCCCTTTCTTATGTTTCATTGCTACCCTATTTCCCTATTGCGGCGATTTCTCCGGCGATTTCTCTGCTGCTGCTACTAGTTTTTCTCCGGCGCTTCTCTCCGGCGCTTCTCTCCGGTGCTTCTCTCCGGTGCCCGCCCTGCTGCTCCAACCGCCTGCGCCGCCGCCACGCCTGACAACCGGCGCCGCCGCAACGCCTGGTGCCCACCTGCCTGCCACGCCTGAGAACCGGCGCCTCCGTACCCCCTTCTCCTTCTCCTCCGCCTGGCCCCTGCCTGCCTGCCGCCGCCTGGCCGCCTGCCTGCCTGCTGCGGCTGACGCTCCTGCTCGTCGGAGTCACTGCCGCTGGTTCTGGAGCTCGTCGGCCGCCACCCACGTACTCAACCAGCTCGACCTCACCCTACTCTTCTTGCCCAGGTACCTGCAGACCTACCCAGGCGCGAAATTGGTTCTTTATGTGCTGACCTAATCTGCTTGCCTAATATGCTTGCACGAAATTGGCTCCCTACTCTGCTTGCTTAATGTGCCTAATCTGCTTTAAGTGGTCCTAATATCATAACATGATAGTTTTATTATATGATTTGTGGCACTTTAGGGTGTATATACATGCAAATTATATAAGTGATAGATGTTGGATGTTTGTCAAGGTTTCTTGAAGATTGAATAAGTGATAGATGCTGGATGTTTATTTATTTCATCTATCCATGTTGCCTATAGTTTATAACATTGCATTGTGAATTCTTGCATGTTTGAAACTATGAAATTCTTGATTTATTAGATGATATTCAAGAAAACCCTAGTTTGATGAGCATGTTGTTAATCATGTTAATTATGATTCTTCTATATATTCTGATGTCATTATATAATTATGTGATCCCAACATATTAAATTGAATTAGAATGATTTCATGAATTATAGGGTTTATATAAGAATGACAACACATGTATTTGTTGGCCTAGAAACCCGTCCAAGATTTACTCAGTAGGAGTAAATCTTGGATAGTCCCCAGTTTGGGACTGTTCTTGAACACCTAATCTCACTTAGGATGTAAGTGTATAATGTGTATTGGGTTTTCGAGAAAATTTCGGTAGCATTTCCCCGTTTGTTCTCTAAGTACATATGTACTTAGAGAACAACGGGGAAATGCTGCCGAAATTTTCTTGAAAACCAAATACACATTATACACTTACTAGTGAGATTAGGTGTTCAAGGATGGGATAGGTGGTACACATTTATTATATATAAGATTGACATCAAATGTGTTTGTTGGCCTAGAAACCCGTCCAAGATTGACTAATATATACTTGTTTCCTAATATATACTTGTTTAAAAGGTTAACTGATGTTATACAACTTTTTCTGAAAATATATAACATCGTTATATGTACTTACACTTTGTTAATACTAATATTGTGCAGTCTCTGTCTTCCCATAACAATGACTATGAATTGGGCCTCTATGTCAATGTTAACGTTCCCTATTGAAGAACAATTGGACATCATCCTAGATGATCGTTCCTTAAACCAATTGGTCATACCCAAACATTGGCGTTTTCTAAAAGGAAGACACTACATGCCTGGTAAAGTGACCCTAACTTTTGGAAATTATTCACATGTAATCGAGGTTGAGTATGATTTGGCGGGAAATCTTGTATCAAAATCCGGTTGGCGTGATTGGATTGGAGAGCTGTATCTGGTCCGTTGGAATAGGCTTTTTCTCCGTCCAGTTGGCGATAATTCCATCAAAGTTTGGATAACCAACAACAACTGCGAGACCCCCAATCATCTTCTGCGGTATGAGCGCACGGCGTCGGATATCATCTATGAGGAATCTGAATCTGAATCTGAGGCGTGATTGGATTGGAGAGCTTCGTGACACAGCTTCATCATCAAAAAGAAGTTATTGATGCATGCGGGACCATGTTGGTGTAGTATTTAGTTGTCTATCTATCTAGACTTGTCTGTATTAATAGTTTTTTTAATTATGCGCATGTTTAGGGGTACACCAACCCCTTTGTTTAGTTATTGTTATAACTAAAGTGTGTGTTCCCATGAATGGAACTGTAAGTTGCTACATGAATGCTTATAACTGAAGTGTGTGTTCCCATGAATGTTCCCATTTACATGATTACACTACTATTTTCTCATATTGTCTTGCCTCAAAAAAAAATTCTTTTATTGTTAAGTCTATTTTAATACGACATACTTGCTTATATCTTTCTTAATGATGAACTGTAATACGACATACTTGCTTATATACTTGTTTCCTAATATATACTTGCTTTCCTAATATATACTTGCTTTCTCTGATCATAGAATGGATAGATCATGGATGTCCATTCGTAATCGTTGCACCCCAGAGTTTATATCTGGTCTTGATCATTTTATTAGATTTGCCAAGGAACATAGGAAAAAACCTACAGATAGGTTCTACTGTCCATGTAGGCATTGCGGTAACAACTTGAAAGTCAACACTGGTGAGGAAATCAAAAGTCATGTCATGTGCAACGGGATTGTACAAGGCTATACAGAATGGCACTGGCATGGAGAGATTTCAAAATCGAATCCAGTAGATGTCAATAGCAGTGCTTGGGTGGAAGAAGAAATTGCCTCCGATGACGTAAATGTGAACGAACCAGTTCCAGCAGACATTGTTGATGCGATGCTGGATAGTTGTAGGGTAGAGCACACCGATCCACCTCCTATCTTTACAAACATTGTGCATGATGCTGAGATACCGTTATACACAGGCTGTGCTAAGTTTACGAAGCTTAGCGCTGTGCTGAGATTGTATAAGTTGAAAGCTAACAATAGATGGAGCGACAAAAGCTTCACTGAATTGTTGACTTTGTTGAAAGAAATTCTTCCTGAAGGAAACGAGCTGCCAATCTCAACATACCAGGTAAAGAAAATGTTGTGCCCAATGGGAATGGAGGCCAAAAAGATACACGCATGCCCGAATGATTGTGTATTATTTCAAAAGGACTATGTAGATTTGAAAGATTGTCCAAAATGTGGTGCGTCACAATATAAATTGACGACTTCGAGGGAGTCCAAAACTGGTTCTCCTGCCAAGGTGTTGTGGTATCTACCTATAACATCACGGTTTCAACGCTTGTTTGCAAATCCGAAAGATGCGAAGAATTTGAGGTGGCATGCAGATGTTAAGAAAAATAATGATGGGATCCTACGACATGCGTCTGATTCCCCACAGTGGAAGAAGATTGATGTATTGTTCCCTGAATTTGGTGAAGAAGTCAGGAATCTAAGACTTGGACTTTATACAGACGGGATGAATCCGTATGGGACATTGAGCAGCCAACATAGCACTTGGCCAGTCATGCTTGTTATATACAATCTTCCTCCCTGGCTGTGTATGAAAAATAAGTACGTTATGTTGTCATTGTTGATATCGGGCCCTAAACAACCCGGAAATGATATCGATGTTTATCTTGAACCTTTGATTGATGACTTAAAGAAACTTTGGGCTGAAGGTGTGATGACCTATGATGCTTCAGCAAGAGAGACATTTCGTTTGCATGCTATGTTGTTTTGCACTATTAATGACTTTCCGGCATATGGGAATTTGTCTGGATATAGTGTCAAAGGAGCTAAAGCGTGTCCTATATGTGAAGAAAACACTGATTCAATAAGACTAAAATATGGCGGCAAGACTGTATATCTTGGTCATCGAAGGTTTCTTTCAAAATTCCATCCGTATCGTAGGAAGCGCAAAGCATTCAATGGATGGAATGATGAACGGAGTGCACCTAAACCTATACCAGGGGATGTTGTTTATGAAAGAGTAAAAGACATTGTCAATGAATTTGGTAAGAAATCACAATGTAGTATGGCCACACGGAGTGACAATTCTTCATTCAAAAAGAAGTCAATATTTTGGGATCTTCCTTATTGGAGTTCTTTGTCAGTCAGGCATTGTATCCATGTAATGCACGTTGAGAAAAATGTTTGTGATAGCATCATTGGTACTCTATTAAATATACCAGGTAAGACTAAAGATGGGATAAAATCCAGACTGGACCTACGTGAAATGGGAATAAGGTCAGAATTAACAGAATTACGTGAAATGGGAATAAGGTCAGAATTACGTGAAATGGGAATAAGGTCAGAATTAACAGAATTACGTGAAATGGGTAATAAAAGAACATACTTACCTCCCGCTTGTTACACATTGTCTAGAAAGGAGAAGAAAACTTTTTGTGAATGCTTGGTAAATGTTAAGGTGCCACATGGTTACTCATCCAACATCCATAGATTGGTATCAATGAAAGATCTGAAGTTGATAGGTCTTAAATCTCATGATTGTCACACTCTAATGCAACAAATATTGCCCGTGGCAATTCGATCTATATTGCCGAAGCATGTAAGGTTTGCAATTACCAGACTTTGTTTCTTTTTCAACAGTCTATGCACCAAAGTTATTGACCCTGATACTCTCGATAATTTGCAAAGAGAAGTGGTTGTTACCCTATGTCAGCTTGAGATGTATTTCCCTCCTTCGTTCTTTGATATTATGGTACATCTTGTTGTCCACTTGACTAGGGAAGTGAAAATCTTGGGACCGGTTTTCTTGCATTGGATGTATCCCTTTGAACGATACATGAGCGTTTTTAAAGGTGATGTTCGAAACTGTTATCGTCCTGAAGGGAGTATTATTGAAGGTTATGTGGCGAGAGAGGTTATATATTTCTGCAATGACTTTCTCAGTGGTAATGACACTCCTGATAATGACAAGAATATTGAGGAGGGCAAAGGAATTTTGGGATCACGGGTGAAAGTAATCAGCCGTGAGCAGTTGGAACAAGCTCACTTGTATATTTTACATAATATGGACGAAGTGAGTGTTTATATCGAGGAACATACCAATTTCATAAAGAGACAACATCCTCGAGCAAGTTCAATGTGGCTTGCTAGAGAGCATAATAAGACTTTTACTAAGTGGTTTGAAGATAAAGTCTTACATCAACTATCTCAAACACCAAATGATATTACAGAAACTATCAAATGTCTCGCCTTTAAACCAAAACCGAATGTTATGTCTTATGAAGGGTTTGACATTAATGGATTCACATATTACACAAAGCGCCAAGATGATAAGAGTGTCGTCCAAAATAGTGGGGTCACTCTTCAAGCGTCAACTATGTACTTTGCAAGTGCAAAGGATAAGAGTCCACGTGAAGCTAAAATGTCATATTACGGTGTCATTGAAGACATTTGGGAGTTTGACTACATAGATTTCAATATTCCGCTCTTTAAATGTAATTGGGTTGATAACACCAAAGGAGTTATAGTGGATGAATTGGGTTTCACTTTGGTGAACTTTGAAATGATTGGCGAGAAGGCTGAACCATTCATATTGGCATCACAGGCAAAACAAATATTCTATATCGATGATCCTGCAAATGATAAATGGTCGGTTGTTCTTCATGGTAAAAGACAGTTCATTGAAGATCCTATAGATGAAGAAGAGTACTATGATAAGTATGATGACTCCAGTCCATTCTCAGTTGGGTTGCCAACTCCACAAAATATTGAAGCTAATGATGACTTATATGTACGCGGAGATCACAATGAAGGATTGTTAATTGATAAAAGATCACAATTTTAGAGACATGTATGTTTATACAAATGGTAAATGTTTTCCTTTTTCTAATTTATACAAATGCTAAATGTTTTCCTTTTTCTAGTTGATACAAATGCTAAATGTTTGCCTTTTTAATGACATTTTCAGATGGCTGACCATGATGAGAATGATGTTCATGATGAGCATGAAGTCCATGATGAGCATGTTGTCCATGACGAGCATGGCGAGGATACCAATGTAAGTTCTAAAAACATATCCTGTATTTCTATAAAATTCATTATCTTCTAGTTATGTCATATATCCTATATTTCTATATTGGCCTACTTCAGTGTGTTTATTTTTGTCAAATTTTAGGTTGATGATGCACATGTACCCACTGAAGCACTGGAGCAACTTGATGCGCGGAGAGGACATTCCAACTCGAGATATCGTCTACCGTTTCCTCCTCCTCCGCAGTAATATCCTCATCTCTAAACGTTTCTCGTAGGATTCTGAACCCCTCCCTTCCCTCTACTACATCGAAGCCATGCCGCAGTTGAACCCTTTTGCCGAGCCCTACCCGGCCAAGCAGGCGTTGCCTGAAGCACCACCGTCGTCGTCGTCTCCACCTCCATCGCAACTTGCTGTGCTAGTCCTGACAGTTTATCACCCCACATGCCTTCCTCCTCAGTTCCTGCCGCTAGACGACCACACAATGGATCCAAGAGGATTGCAGGCGTTCGCTAAAGACTATAGGCTGAGTTAACTCAATAGTTAACTCAGCCTATAGTCTTTGGCAAACGCCTGCATATCCTCTTGGATCCATTGTGTGGTTGTCTAGCGGCAGGAACTGGGGAGGAAGGCATGTGGGGTCATAAACTGTAAGATATAATTGGGATGTTGATAGTGATGATGAATGATACTTTGTAAATGAATGTTTCTGAATGTTAAAACATGTATTTGAATGATTCTATATGTGTGAACGTGACAATTGAATTGATGTCTGAATGTATCTACTTGTGTGAATCTTTTTATGTTAATTTTGCAGGTTTGTGGCCTGTTTGTAGGTTGATATCAATGGATGTCGTAAACCTACAGTTCAGAAAACTGAACTGCAGGTTCTCATCCTGCTGACCAGCCACAGCAGGCCTGCAAATAGATTTATAAAAAAAAAATAGATATAGGCGTCGGTTATTTACCGATAACCGTCAGCACAGACTTACAGCGTCGGTTTTTTGTTGAACACCGACGCCAAAAGTGTTCGCGCTACAGGAAATGGGAGTCATCTAGGACACTTTTCTGCATCGGTTTTTTAGTATATAACCGACGCAGAAAGCGTCCTAGATGACGCCGTTTTCTGTGGCGCGAACCCTTTTGGCGTCGGTGTTTTATAATAAACCGACGCCTTGATGTTAAATAGGCGTCGGTTTTTTAACCGACGCTGAAGTGTCCAACCTTTTAGCGGCGCCCACATAGGCGTCGTTCAGAAACCGACGCCAAAGGGGGTTAAACAACCGACACTAAAAGGCACTTCTGTAGTAGTGCCGGGGGCTATTACTGGTAGTTGATGTGCCTGCGTCGATGAACCTTCTGATTAACGAGGATGCTTTCTGATAAATGACTGGTCATAGAAAATAGGGTCCAATATATCAAAGTTTCATGGGCCTGCTAGTCGATTAGTGGGACCACCGTCTCCTCAGTTGATGCACATAATGCGACGCTTGTGGGTAGGGGTGTAAACGGTGCGGGTACGGTGCGGGTCTGGCCATACCCATATCAATACCCATCTAATTTAGTGGGTCCGATTCCGGTTCTAGACCCGCATAATACAAAACATGGACCCGCACCATACATGTACCCACAATAATAGCGGGTATGCGGGTAAGTGGTTCTATAAAGCATCATATTGTTTATGTAAGAGAAATGACTATGTTATATATATTTAACACAACAAGATATTGTTATCATATAGTATATTAACATGTAATAGTTATATTAGACAATGCTATATTCTATACAATAAAATTAATTGAGTAATTGTTTACATATTTGTAGTCGTGATCATAACATTTAATATATGTAGAAAGTAATGTAGATTAGTAGACATTTTGATTTTAAGTTTACATATGATGTTCGTTATTGTAACTAAAATAGTTAATTCTTAGTTATATGACTAGTCTCAACCTTAGAGTAGGATATAATCTCAATAATTATATTAATTAGACTAGTAAAGTATGATATATATAACATATTATTTTAGTAGTTACTTATGTATAGCGGGTACATGGGTCTAGCGGGCCTGGGTCCAAGCATACCCATTATTGGACCCGCTTATATGCGGGTCCAAGGGTATACGGGTCCAAGGGTATGTGGGTATAAAAAATTAGACCCGTGATGGGTTTTTTAAGGGTCCGGATTTGCGGGTCTGTGGGTCTACCCGTACCCATTTACAACCCTACTTGTGGGTCAAAATATGAGGAATTGATGTCTTCTTGAGTTTGGTGCCTGCAAGTCCTAAAAAATTGGCTAGTTAAGAAACTCTATATATATAAAATATAAATTACTAAAAAATAATAATCTAGGGTTATTTTGGGCATAGTAAAGTTATAATGACACAAAACCATAAATAAATGCTTAGCATAAATGTCTGAATTTGGGTGTTATCATAGGTAAGGATCAATATCTGATTTCTAGATGCTATCAAGAAAATTCCCTCCTATATAAAGTTCTTGAAGGACTTGTGCACCTCCAAGGGAGGACAATAGGGAGAACACCATGGCAAGTCAAGCTCACAGAGCAAGTGAGCTCAATTCTACAACATATCATGACAAGGAAGAGGAAAGATAACGACACACCCATCATTTATTGCTACAATGGAGCACACTCATAGACCAAGCTCTTCTTGACTTAGGTTCTAGTGTGAATCTAATGACATATGATGTGTATGTTGAATTACGAATGGACAGCTGGGTCAGGCTAACTGCACCTTGCAATTGGCCGAATGTTCGGTGAAGACTCGTAGAGGGTGAGTTGATGATGCGTTGGTGAGACATAATGATGAAACCTCCACATTCTTTCCTACTGATGTTATTGTGCTGGATATGTAAAAGGACTCAAGGAAGGTACCTATTATCTTGGGAAGACCATTCCTAGCTACAACAGATGCGTGATTCATGTGAGAACCGAAACCATGTATGTGATGTTCATGCACATGAAGATAGGATTGTACATCTTCAAAGCTTTTGCTAAGGCCAAGGTAAGAGGTGATATAGAGGAAGGTTTATATCTTATTGAGTGTCTTGACAAGATAGTGGAGGAATGCCTACCTATATGGATTCAAACTGCTACTCAGGATAGAGGTCTAGAGCCTATTGTGCAGTTTCTCAATGATGATGATGAGAATGAGGATGATGAGCTAGCCTTAGTGGTTGTAAGTGAGGACCTCCCATCTATTTCTGAAAACCTTTGAAGAACTCCCTTAAATAACCTCTAGTCCTTGAGCTCAAGTCTCTTCCTGAAGGCTTGAAGTATGCTTTTCTAGGTTCTGATGACACCCTTTCGGTGATCATTTCTTTTGTCCTATCTCCTGAACAAGAAGATGCTCTTATGGTTATGTTGAAGAGAAACATTCATGCCATAGGATGGTCTATTACTGATTTGAGGGGTGTTGACCCCTCCATCTATCTTCATAGTATCTATCTTGAAAAGGATTCAAGGTTGATTTGACAAATGAAAAGAAGTTTGAAGCCAAAGCTGAAAGAGGTTGTAACATAATAAGTGGGGAAGTTGCTAGATGTTGGGATCATCCATCCCATTTCTGATAGCCCTTGGGTGAGTCCCATCCAAGTTGTGCCCAAGAAGGGTGGGATCACCGTAGCTAAAAATGAATATTGAGAGTTAGTGCCCATGAGAGAGCAATCCAAATGGAGGATGTGTGTGGATTATAGGAAGTTGAATGAGAAGACAAAGAAGGACCATTTCCCTCTCATGTTCATTGACCAAATCTTGCAAAGACTTGCAGGACAAAGATTCTATTGCTTCTTGATGGTTATTCAAGTTACTTACAAGTGGCAGTGCACCAGCTGATCAAGAGAAGACCACATTCACCTTTCCAAGTGGTACTTTTGCTTATAGGAGGATGCCCTTTGGTTTGTGTATTGCCCCATCCAAATTTCAAGGATGTGTTACATCAATCTTTGTGGATATATTAAATTCATCTCTTTAGGTCTTTATGGATGATTTCTTAGTCTTTAGCAAAACTTTTGATGATTGTTTTCTCCATCTCACCATCGTTCTTGAAATATGTGTCAAAGTCCATTTGGTACTATCTTGGGAGAAAATCCATTTCATGGTCCCAGAAGGCATAGTGTTGGGATAGAGTTTTTAAAGCTAAAATCGAGGTTGATAAGGCCAAAGTGGGTCTAATTTCCACTCTTACTATTCCTTCCACCATAAGACATTTTTGCTCTTTCTTGGGACATGCGGGATTCTACCGCTGGTTCATCAAGAACTTTAAAAAAAATTCTATACCATTATGCCATTTGCTAAAAAAGGATGTGGAATTCAGTTTTGATGACAAGTGTGTTGAAGCCTTCAACCACTTGAAATATAAGTTGGTTTCTTTTCCTATCATGAAACCCTTGGATTTTTCTTTGCCATTTGATATTATGACTAATGCTTCGGCCATGGTAGTGGGGGTTGTACTGGGCTAAAGGATTGGACAGATTCCACATGCCATATACTATGCAAGTAAAACCCTTGACGAGGCCCAAAGAAACTACACGACCATCGAGAAGGAGCTACTTGCCATGATTTTTGCACTTGATAAATTCCATTTTTACCTTTTGTAAAACAAAGTCACCATATACATGGATCATGCAGCCTTGAAGGTATATAATGGCGAAGAAATATTCTAAGCCAATATTGATTTGTTGGATCTTATTGCTCCAAGAGTTTGATTTGGAAATTGTTGACAAGAAAGGGATTGAAAATTCTGCAGCTGATCACCTTACCCGCGGTGAGACACCGTATGATGATGTGAACCGGATCAAGGAGACAATGCCACATGAGCATTTTTTCTTACTTTTCACCACTTAAAGATTATAGTACAAGCACACCAACTTCTTATCTAGTGGGAGGATACCAAGTACTTGGACAAGGAAATAGAGTAAGGGATTGTTTTCCATGGTGAAGAACTATGTGTGAGATGACCCACATATTTCAAGTATTACTCCGATCAGCTCATAAGAAGATGTGTCCCCAAAAGTGGGTAGAAAGAGATTCTCTCCATGTGCCACTCTAGAATTTGTGCAGGACATTTTAGTGGAAAGTGTATATCTGCTAAGGTTCTTTAAAGTGGATTCTGACTCCAATGAGTATTGCAAGTGTTGCTTGAAGTTCCAATAGGTGGGCACTATCTCAAAAAGGTACATGATGCCTCTGTCACGTATTCTAGTGGTTGAGGTGTTTGATGATTGGGGTATCGACTTTATGGGTCTATTTCTCCCCTCTTCTGGATGTGTACATCTTGGTGGTTGTTGACTAAGTCTATAAGTGGATTGAAGCATTTGTTATAAGGACCAATGATCACAAGGTGGTATGAGACTTTGTCAAGTATAACATCTTTAGCCGGTTTGGCATGCCAATAGCAATGATTCGTGATGGCAGAAGTCACTTCATTCATAGAACCTTTGAAGGTTTGCTGAAAATACATGGTGTGGCTACTCCTTACCACCCACAAACTAGTGGTCAAGTTAAGTTGGCCAACCAAAAGATAAAGCTCATTCTTGAGAAGACGGTGATATTGGACCACAAGGATTGGTCTCTATGCCTTAATGAAGCTTTATGGGCATATAGAACAATATTCAAGGCCTTGATTGGCACCACACCGTTCAAGCTTGTGTATGGTAGGAGTTGCATCTACATATTGAGAGGCAACACACTGCGTTATGGGCTTTGAAGTCTATGACATGGATATAGGTACCACCGGAGTAAGAAGGAAACTACAACTCCATGAGTTGGAAGAGATGAGGCATGAAGACTATGAGTTGTTGAAAAGATACAAGGAGAGAACCAAATTCTTACATGACAAGTTGATCAAAAAGAAGAATTTTGATCCTGGACAATGTGTGTGGCTTTACCATTATAGGATGAAGTTCTTTCATAGAAAGCTTAGGTCTAGATGGGAAGGACCTTATCTAGTCAAGCATGTGTATCCATTCAGAGTTATTGTGATATCTGAGAAAGGTGCAAAAGAATTCATGGTCAATGGGAAAATATTGAAGGTCGTCGTTGAAGTCAACCCGGACTAGGCAAATCAAAGTTTTGCCATTGTGATGCTAGTTGAGGAACACTAGGTTGATGACGATATGTTCTTAAATGCACATGAAAGAGACATCTATTACAAAGATTCTTAGAAGGGTATGAGTAGACGATCGAATAAAAAATCAATAAGCCCGACTGAAGGCATAAAATTTAGTGCTTGTGGGAGGCAACCCACCTAGGTTTGGGAACTTTTACAACCCAACCTTCACTTTTTGATACTTTTAGTTTGTTTTTACATGATTCCAAGAAATACATAAACGCTCACTTGTGCTTGATAGTTTTTCATTAGTTTTTGAGATATGACAAGTGACATGTTAGAGAGAGGGATAGGGAGAATGAGTGCAAGAGTCACATTAAGGGAGAATGTGGTGTCATTTTAATGAGATTTTAAAAGATGAAGATTTTTGAGATTTCGTCAAAACGTGCAATTGGAAGACTCGCCATGGTCGTGGCACCTACAAACAACCATGACAGAAATTACAAAAAATGATCAGAGCGACAGTAGAAAAGAGAAGCAATCACTACGGTCGTGGTAATCGATACGGGCATGGTGACAACTAACAACCACGGTCATGGATGTCCCCACAAGCATGGTGAAAATATCCAACCCAACCATGGTACTCGACCATGGGTGAGGCAAATTTGGAAAAACATCATAGGGAAATTGGAGATTTGAAGGTGGATCACCATGACCATGGCGACTGATACAGGCATGGAGCCTAGCGACAACCAAGGGTGTGGCAGCCCCCATGGGCGTGGCCAGAGTGAACCTCCACCAACATTGATAACCCTAACACAGACATGGCACCTTCCACAGTCGTGCCACCATCATTTCCCCTTGCCCATGGTCGCCACCATACTTGTAAGACCCTTGATATGTGTTTTGGGCTAAACCTATTTGCTTTAGCTTTATTAAGTGATACATGTGTCATGTTGAGGACTTATATGTGATAAGTTTTTGGCTTTGGTACTTTGAGCAAATTGGTTTTAATTTCTTGTGTTTTCTATTAATCTACATGTTTAGTTTTTATTCTATGTTTGGTTTTGAGTAATCTCATTTGTGGCATGTTGGGGCGTCACAGTTTGGTTGGTATTAGAGCTTTAGGTTTTCCGAGTCTACAAGGACATAGGACTAGGTTTTGTGTTTGTTCTAGTGTCGTCCAATATGTCTTATCGTGACTTCTGCTTATGTAGAAGAAGAAGAAGAAGAGTAGAAAAGATGTCTGGAGATCACAAAGAACACACTGTAGAGAGCAGTGTTGCTGCACCTAGAGGTGCTGCAAGGGAGCAGGTGAGAGAAGATCGGGTGCTTGAGGTACCCAGTTTGACCCGACCATGATGGAAAACTCTGCCTTTCACTTTTTATTTGGCAGATCATGGAACAATGACACACATGGCAAACAAAATTCCTACACCACATCCTAGGGAAACTGTTCCCAGTGTTGAACCTTCAGGCTCTGGGAAGACCTTTAAGAGGTTGATTCATGTTGGGGATGTAGAGTATGTTGGTATGACAGATCTAGTGGATGTTGATCTTTGGTTGACAGAGTTGGAAAAGGCCTTCAAGATGCTCAACATCCCTGAGGTAGACAAAGTGCAACATGTTGTGTATCTTTTGAAAGGGAGTGTTGGACATTGGTAGGGCATTGAAGAGGAGAAGAGGCCATGTATCAATATCAGTTGGGAGGAGTTCAAACGAGAGTTTGTCAACATGTACTTTCCACACACCTATCTAGACAAGAAGATATCCTGTTATGACCCGTTTTAAAGTTAATCTGTAAAGTATCATGATTAGTGCATAATTAAGTTAATTGAGCTAACTTAAGTGCTCATATGGTGGATAGTGCATCATCAAGTTGATTAAGTTGTATTAAGTACACAAAATACAATTAGTGCATAATTAAGATGATTAAGTTAGTTAAGTGATCACATATGCAATTAGAGTTTTGAACAAGTGAAACAATCTAATTAGTATGCTTTCATGCCTTGAGAAGGTAGGGAGTTCGTGCTTGAAAAGTTGCAAAAGAAATCGCGTTGTTTGGACCTTCCAGTCAATATTTGTGACATTTTCTGTTTCCAGGGTCAAAATTGCAAATTTCCATAACTAATAGCCCCTTTACCCTTATCTTCTTCTTTCCCAAATTATTTCACCCGATAAAATAGGACTACCACTTGAAAGTGGCGCACAGACCAGCTGCTAGCCCGATCGATCGCAGTAGAGGATAAATTAGGGGCGATTCTCGAGCCCTTAGCTTCGATTCAGCCTGGCTTCTCCTTTCCCTTCCTTCCTACCTCCTCCACGCCCTAGAGGCGCCCAGCTGCGCACCCATCTTCCTCGACCTCTAGAAGCAGCCGACCGACCACCACAGTGGCCGCAGTAGTCCGATCGAGCAAGATAAGCAGAGGGGCGGGGCGGTTGTTGGCCCCTTAGCTTCGGCCAGTGACCAGCTACTCAACGACACCCTCCTTCCTCACCTTAACCTCCAAGAAGTGACGCCCAAGCAAGGGGGTGACGCCCCTACCTAGCAGCAACTAGGGTGGTCGACCTGATACATAATAGCAGATGTGTATGCAACCAGTAACCAAAGGAAAGAGAAGGGCGGCTCCGGGGCACCTCGAACCAACAAGCAACACCTTCATCTCCTTCCTCCCTAGCCTGCAGCCCAACCTCCTTGGCCAAGTGGCTGACTTGCAGCCAGCAAGCTGCTGCAGCAGCAGCCAGCTGGTCCACCCAGACAGTGCGCAAAGCTCCAGGGAAGGTTGCTCTGAACTTGACCAAGAGGGTTGGAGCAAGAAACCACAGTGACATCTGCATCCCACACCAAGAACGAACTAGTTTCTTCAACATGTCATGCGTGAGCACCTGCTGGGGGTAGCAGGTTTGTTCCAAGACAAATCCAAAGATAGAAGACAATCCAGCAAACGCCGGAACTGGGGCTCTGGACGCATTTTCGGACGAATTCGAACATCCCGAATCTTGGTGAGTAGGATTTCACTCACTATCTAGGATTTAACTCTGCAAATTGGAAATTTTTGGTAAATTACGCGTTTTTCGCTGATAATAGGCGTTTGGCAGTATTTGGCGTCGCCCGACTTTTTAATTCATAAATTGCTTCTTTACACTTTCATATGATTTAGTTTAGCATCTGATCAATGTGGATTGGACCAGTGAATTTACATGGTTCATCGAAACCTAAATTGCTCAGTGTGAACGTTGAGTTTAGAAATACACGACTGATAATGGTACAGTTTGGGTATAAACCCAGACAATACATATTTTGTAAATCATCAGGTGCATGATTTCAAAGAAAGTACGATAGCATAAAAATATGCAAATAAACCTAGTTGCATGCTTCCTGTTATGTTAATGTGTGTGAATTAACATTTACATGAATTGGCACATTTCTCTGAGATATTACTAGAAATTCTCAAGTATTGTTAATAATTCGTGTTATGATATGTAAGTAACTCTTAATTGAGTTATGAGATGCACAAACCAGGATTAGAGTTAATGTGCACGTTCTTCGAGAAATTTTAGATAATTGATAAATGGTACAGATGATTTCTCATATGTGAAGTAATTACTCTTATCAGTGCAATAAGATGTTCAATTGTATGAATTCAGTATGTATGTGCTAAATTGACATGAGTTTGGGTTATTTATGAATTTTAAATCTACATGCATGCATGATATAAGGATTACTCAGTATTTACAATGATTTTGAGTATACTGCTCTGTCAGTTCTAGAATGATATCGTATTGTGATTTGAACTGCAATCAAATAGATGAGGTAACTGAAACCCTAAGGATAGGGTGTTGCCATGTGATAAGTGAATGAGGTAACTGAAACCCTAAGGATAGGGTGTTGCCATGTGATAAGTGAATGAGATAACTAAAACCCTAAGGATAGGGTGTTCAATGAATCAAGTATTTTGATATCAAAATTCTCAGTATGAGATGTGGTGATGCTTAATAGTTCAATTGCATGATTTTAGTGTATAAAGTGCCAAATTGACATGCATTCTGCCTATGAAGAATTTTAGTTTGCCTGCATGTATAGTATGATGATTATTCGGTATTTTATAGTGTTTTGAATATACTACTCTGTCAAATTTAGAATGATTTTCATGTCATGTTGTAAAGTTCAAGTAAATAGACTCCGTACCATAGAGATACCAAAGTCCAGAACAAGTAAGAGAGAGATGCAATGTAGTAAGAGCTTTTCTATAGTAATAAAATAATAGACTTAGGTGCCCTAACACCGTAGAACCCCTTTGAGAGGTCTGTGCCTTAGGGGTGAAATGGCCCAACCCTGGGGATACGCCCAGGTGGTCGGAGACTCGTGTCCAACACTTACCGAATGTCTCGGTGACACGAGGGCTGAGAGGTAGGGTCCCGACTCAACCCTGGGGATACACCCAGGTGGTCGGAGACTCGAGGTAGTGTCCCGGCTCAACCATGGGGATACGCCCAGGTGGTCGGAGACATGTCCCGGCTCAACCCTGGGGATACGCCCAGGTGGTCGGAGACTTAGAGACCCTCCACCCGTGTACTCATCTTAGAGGAGGAGTCTAGCGTGCACCCATTTGCGAGTGTCGCGAGGCCAGAGAGCCTGTGGGTCCTGTAGCAGACCAGGACGGAAAGTCAGACTTAGCATTTCCCGGGTGTGTCACTAAGTCTTATACGGTGGGATCGTAGTTCGCTACGGATCTTCATATGCGGAGTACACTGCATATGATTGGGGCATAAGATAAAATATGTTCATATAGGTTCACAGAGTTTAATTAAGTTAAAGAGTTAAGAAAGATATGATTTAGCTTCACAACAGTAGTTCTTTAAGTATTTTCTGTTAAATAATTGTATCTACATCTTTGCATCAATTGTTATCATAATGAAATGCTGACATCTTCTGTTGTTTAAATTAAATTGCTTAGACCTTCTCAGTGTAGTCTTTCTTTCATATTATTCCAAATAATAAACATAAATGAGTTATCTGTGATGGTTGGTGAAATTCTATTCACTGATCTAGTAGGTCACCAACCAACTGAAACATTTTTCAGGTCAATGTCAGCATGAGGAGGCTGAAGGATCATATCATCTGAATACATAGAAGGTAGTTAGTAGTGTTAGTTAGAGGTCTCTTAGTCCTTCCCCCTCGGTCCTTGGGCATATGGTGGGTTAGAGAGAGAATGTGGTAAAATATGTAGTTATTTTTCAATTATCTGTTGTGTTTTATAGTCTGCATAAGAAATGTAATATGTCACGTAAACTTGTTTTTATTCTTAGTATGGTTAATGGAAAGTCACTTTCACAATTTTATTATAAATTGATGCTATTCAAGTTTTATGATTTTCTTTTAAGTTAACTTAAGTGGTCAAGAAAAGAAAAAGTTAAGAGTGGTTTACTAAGGGTGACTCCCCAATCTTCGGGGTCATTAGAGATGGCACGGAGGTCAGGGCATCACAACAACTTTGGTATCAGAGCATAGGTTGAGTACATAGCTACTCTAAGTCAAGGTCAGGGGACAATAAGAGACCAATAGGATTAGGACTTAGGTGTCTTCCTTCTAACAACAATTTTCTAACAGGAAGTGTTCTGTTATACTATTGCAGATGGTAGGAAGATGACATGGTCATGAGAACCAAGTAGAGAGCTTAGGCTGAGTTGTCAGGGACCGTTAGGATAGAAAGATAAAGTTATAAAGTGAGGTAGATATGATGTGTCTTTAGCTCTGGGAGGTCTGAGTATTTAGATACCCTGGCCAGGTGTCTGAGTACTTAGATTGACCAGTATCAAGCTACTCTGTCTATTCTTCCCTGAATACCCTGGCCAGGTATGCAGAGGAAGGATGGGCTAGAGAGAAACCCTAGAAATCTTAGGGTTAAGAAACTGAAAATTAATGTAAGAGTAAGAGATTAAACATAGGATGTGATACAACTCTTGTTTTATATTGCTTATTTGATTGGAGATCACTAGAAATGCTTTTATATGTATGAATTTAGATTTCCAGTTTGTAGAATAAATATGATTATTTTATATTGTTGTGTGTCATTAAGTGATTTCTTTATTATTTATATTCTTTGTATCTAGTAGACTCTGGATAATTTAGACCCACATTATAGTGAGAAGGTACATACACTAAGATGTTGAAATATAAGAGAAAGGTTAGAACAGCTAAGAATCAGTTGGAACTGATATCGGAGACCCAATGTTGGGGCCTCATATGTGCAATCCTTAATTGGAAATAAAGGAACACGATATAAGGTTCAGATTAAATTTAATGATTACTATTATATGATTTCTAAATATGAGAATATGGAAAAGATATGAGAAAAGTATGTAAGGGCTAAGATAGTAAGAATCGACCATGGAATGGATCATGTAATAGAGTAAAATATGTTTATGTATTTCAAAGCAAAAGGGAAAATAGAAGAAAGGAGTTAAGTATACAGTAAGTACATAAAAATAAGGAGCCTTTGATAGAGTTAGATGAATATGTAAATCATAAGATCAGAACAAGAAACTTAGTTGAATCAAGAGAAATGTTAGAAATGATGACCTTGATTAAGGAATGAGGATTACATGATATAATTGAGAGTATGGTATGTATATCTTTATTTTGAAGTTTAATACATTCATACATACTACCTTTGGATTCTAAGTCTCTATAGACTAACAAACTAGTTCCTAAAATAAAGAACAAACACGTAATTTAGAAAATGAATCATATATGATGAATAACTACCATGGTAGAGACATCTAAGGGAATGAAATAATGACACACGATATGATGATGAAACCCTAGCAAGGTAAATTGAGAATGTAACTGATCTGAATGTTCAAGTAAGAGAAAGGAAATTCCAGTTATAAGATAAGGAAGATTTTAGTAAAACTTATGAGATCCAAAGTTTGAATTTCAAACTAAGGAAGCAAAATCACATCACAATAACGCTATGTTACCGATAATGATCAAACCCTAGAATGTTAGAGTTGTAGTAGTTCAAGGGATGTCGTTAATGATTTGACCTTGAATACTAGAATCTCTATAAAACAAAATCATGAGATTTGCACTATGAAAGGTAAGCTAGCACTAATAAAATTCAGGGTTTAAAGGTAACTAATCTGAAAGGTAGATAAACAATATGAAAATGACTCGGAGAAAAGAGTGAGATTAATTTGAAATGTAACAAATGTATTTTGAACAAAATGAGAAGGGTAAGTAACAAGAAGTAAATAGCATAGAATGAGGAGAGTTACTCGGCACATGATCTGTAATTAGTTGTTGTAGTTCATCCTCATAGGATATGGCGTCACTATCTTTATGGTGAGGTGTGTCAGGTGTTTACAGATCATAAGAGCTTGAAATATATCTTCACCCAAAAGGATCTAAATCTTAGATAGTGGAGATGGTTAGAATTGATCAAGGATTATGAAGTGACAATAGATTATCATCCTGGTAAGTCGAATGTGGTGACTGATGCCCTCAGCAGGAAGTCAAGTTCAATAGTTAATGTATTTTCTATGGTATGTTTCAAGAGAGACCTGCTAGTAGAAATGCGGAAGTTGAACTTAGACTTAGGGGTGATAGAGCAGAGTGGTTTGATTGCATAGATGCAAGTCAAGCCTACCTTTTATGATCAGATCAAGAAACTCTAGCAGAGTGACACTGAGTTACGACAGATCATGCAGAATATGGCAAAGGGAAAAAGACCAGAGTTCAGGTTTTCAGATGACGGTTTGTTGTATCAGCATGACAGGTTGTGTGTACCTGGAGACGGTGATTTGAAAGAACATATTCTTGAGGAGGCACATGCATCGATGTATGCTATGCATCCGGGCAACACTAAGATATACAAGAATCTCAAGGAGTTGTATTGGTGGTCAGGCATGATAAAGGATGTAGATGAGTACATGGCTAGATGTAGTGTGTGCCAGTAGGTTAAGGCTGAGCATCAGAAACCTATAGGTACCTTGCAATCTATTTATATACCAGAGTGGAAGTGGGAACATATCACAACGGATTTTGTGGTAGAGTTGCCCAGGACACCTAGAGGTTGTGACTCAATATGGGTGATTGTGGATAGACTAATTAAGTCTGCTCACTTTCTTCCTGTTAAGTCAACCTTTGATGTCTTGAAGTTGGGAAGAACACTTGAGCCTTATAGAGTTTGCATATAATAATAGTCACCATTCCAGACTTGGTATGGCCCCGTATGAAGCTCTATATGGTAGAAAGTGTAGATCACCCATATGTTGATATGAGGTAGGTGAAAAACATATTCTTGGACTAGAGATAGTGGATTTGACCACTGAAAAGATTACAGTGATCAGAGAACAGTTGAAAGCTGCATAGGACAGACAGAAGAGTTAACCTGAGAAGAGACGTAGACCCCTTGAGTTTGAGGTTGGTGATGAAGTGTTTCTGAAGGTTTCATCATGGAAAGGAGTGTTGGGGTTTGACAAGAGAGGCAAACTGACTCCTAGGTTTATGGGCTCGTATCCTATCATTGAGAGGATTGGACCTGTAGCCTATAGGTTGGAGTTGTCATCCTAATTGACTAATTTACATGATGTGTTTCATGTATCAATGCTGAAGAAATGTTACCCTGGTACAGAGAAGATAATGGACCCAGAACCTGCATAGCTCAGATCAGATGTGTCCTATGTAGAGGGACCAATACAGATAGTTGATCGAAGGATCAAGAAACTCAAGAATCACGAGATACCATTAGTCAAAGTTCTGTGGAAGAATCATAACTTAGAGGAAGCTATGTGGGAGCTTGAATCTGAGATGCGTAACAAGTTTCCTTTTCTCTTTTAAGAATTTCGGGATGAAATTCTTATAAGGGAGGGAGATTGTTATGACCCGTTTCAAAGTTAATATGTAAAGTATCATGATTAGTGCATAATTAAGTTAATTGAGCTAACTTAAGTGCTCATATGGTGGATAGTGCATCATCAAGTTGATTAAGTTGTATTAAGTACACAAAATACAATTAGTGCATAATTAAGATGATTAAGTTGAGTTAAGTTATCGCAGATGCAATTAGAGTTTTGAACAAGTGAAACGGTCTAATTAGTATGCTTTCATGCCTTGAGAAGGTAGGGAGTTCATGCTTGAAAAGTTGCAAAAGAAATTGCGTTATTTGGACCTTCCAGTCAATAGTTGTGACCTTTTCTGTTTCCAGGGTCAAAATTACAAATTTCCATAACTAATTGCCCCTTTACCCTTATCTTCTTCTTTCCCAAATTATTTCACCCGATAAAATAGGACTACCGCTTGAAAGTGGTGCACAGACCAGCTACTAGCCCGATCGGTCGTAGCTGAGGAGAAATTAGGGGCGATTCTCGAGCCCTTAGCTCCGATTTAGCCTGGATTCTCCTTTCCCTTCCTTCCTACCTCCTCCACGCCCTAGCGGAGCCCAACTGTGCACCCATCTTCCCCAACTTCTAGAAGCAGCCGGCCGACCACCATAGTGGCAGCAGTAGTCCGATCGAGCAAGATAAGCGGAGGGGTGGGGCGGTTCTTGGCCCCTTAGCTTCGGCCAGTGACCAGCTACTTAATGACACCCTCCTTCCTCACCTTAACCTCCAAGAAGTGACGCCCAAGTAAGGGGGGTGATGCCCCTACCTAGCAGCAACTAGGGTGGTTGACCTGCTGCACAATAGAAGATGTGTATGCGACCAGTAACTAAAGGAAAGAGAAGGGTAGCTCCGGGGCACCTCAAACCAGCAAGTAACACCTTCATCTTCTTCCTCCCTAGCCTGCAGCCCGACCTCCTTGGCCAAGCGGCCGACTTGCAGCCAGCAAGCTGCTGCGGTAGCAGCCAGCTGGGCCGCCCAGAGAGTGCGCAAAGCTCCAGGGAAGGTTGCTCCAAACTCGACCAAGAGGGTTGGAGCAAGAAACCACAGTGACATCTGCATCCCACACCAAGAACGAACTAGTCTCTTTAACCTGTCGTGCGTGAACACCTGCTGGGTGTAGCAGGTTTGTTCTAGGATAAATCCAAAGATAGAAGACAATCCAGCAAATGCTGGAACTGGGGCTCTGGACGCATTTTCGGACGAATTTGGACATCCCGAATCTTGGTGAGTAGGATTTCACTCACTATCTAGGATTTAACTCTACAAATTGGAAATTTTTGGTAAATTACGCGTTTTTTGCTGATAACAGGTGTTTGGTAGTATTTGGCATCGCCCGACTTTTTAATTCATAAATTGCTTCTTTACACTTTCATATGATTTAGTTTAGCATCTGATCAATGTGGATTGGACCAGTGAATTTACATGGTTCATCGGAACCTAAATTGCTCAGTGTGAACGTTGAGTTTAGAAATACACGACTAATAATGGTACAGTTTGAGTATAAACCCAGACAATACATATTTTGTAAATCATCAAGTGCATGATTTCAAAGAAAGTACGATAACATAAAAATATGCAAATAAACCTAGTTGCATGCTTCCTGTTATGTTAATGTGTGTGAATTAACATTTACATGAATTGGCACATTTCTCTGAGATATTACTAGAAATTCTCAAGTATTGTTAATAATTTGTGTTATGATACGTAAGTAACTCTTAATTGAGTTATGAGATGTACAAACCAGGATTCGGGTTAATGTGCACGTTCTTCGAGAAATTTTAGATAATTGATAAATGTTACAGATGATTTCTCATATGTGAAGTAATTACTCTTATCAGTGCAATAAGATGTTCAATTGCATGAATTCAATATGTATGTGCTAAATTGACATGAGTTTGGGTTATTTATGAATTTTAAATCTGCCTGCATGCATGATATAAGGATTACTCAGTATTTACAATGATTTTGAGTATACTGCTCTGTCAGTTCTAGAATGATATCGTATTGTGATTTGAACTGCAATCAAATAGATGAGGTAACTGAAACCCTAAGGATAGGGTGTTGCCATGTGATAAGTGAATGAGGTAACTGAAACCCTAAGGATAGGGTGTTTCCATGTGATAAGTGAATGAGATAACTGAAACCCTAAGGATATGGTGTTCAACGAATCAAGTATTTTGATATCAAAATTCTCAGTATGAGATGTGGTGATGCTTAATAGTTCAATTGCATGATTTTAGTGTATAAAGTGCCAAATTGACATGCATTCTGCCTATGAAGAATTTTAGTTTGCCTGCATGTATAGTATGATGATTATTCAGTATTTTATAGTGTTTTGAATATACTACTCTGTCAAATTTAGAATGATTTTCATGTCATGTTGTAAAGTTCAAGTAAATAGACTCGGTACCATAGAGATACCAAAGTACAGAACAAGTAAGAGAGATATGCAATGTAGTAAGAGCTTTTCTATAGTAATAAAATAATAGACTTAGGTGCCCTAACACCGTAAAACCCCTTTGAGAGGTCTGTTCCTTAGGGGTGAAACGGCCCAACCCTGGGGAGACGCTCAGGTGGTCGGAGACTCGTGTCCAACACTTACCGAATGTCTCGGTGACACGAGGGCTGAGAGGTAGGGTCCCAGCTCAACCCTGGGGATACGCCCAAGTGGTCGGAGACTCGAGGTAGTGTCCTGGCTCAACCCTAGGGATACGCCCAGGTGGTCGGAGACATGTCCCAGCTCAACCCTGGGGATACGCCCAGGTGGTCAGAGACTTAGAGACCCTGCGCCTGTGTACTCAACTTAGAGGAGGAGTCTAGCGTGCACCCATTTGCGAGTGTCGCGAGGCCAAAGAGCCTATGGGTCCTGTAGCAGACCAGGATGGAAAGTCAGACTTAGCATTTCCCGGGTGTGTCGCTAAGTCTTGTACGGTGGGATCGTAGTTCGCTACGGATCTTCATATGCGGAGTACACTGCATATGATTGGGGCATAAGATAAAATGTGTTCATATAGGTTCACAGAGTTTAATTAAGTTAAAGAGTTAAGAAAGATATGAGTTAGCTTCACAATAGTAGTTCTTTAAGTATTTTCTGTTAAATAGTTGTATCTACAACTTTGCATCAATTGTTATCATAATGAAATGTTGACATCTTCTGTTGTTTAAATTAAATTGCTTAGACCTGCTCAGTGTAGTCTTTCTTGCATATTATTCCAAATAATAAACATAAATGAGTTATCTATGATGGTTGGTGAAATTCTATTCACTGAGCCAGTAGCACACCAACCTACTAAAACATTTTTCAGGTCAACGTCTGCATGAGGAGGCTGAAGGATCATATCATCTGAATACATAGAAGGTAGTTAGTAGTGTTAGTTAGAGGTCTCTTAGTCCTTTCCCCTCGGTCCTTGGGCATATGGTGGGTTGGAGAGAGAATGTGGTAAAATATGTTGTTAGTTTTCAATTATCTACTGTGTTTTATAGTCTGCATAAGAAATGTAATATGTCACGTAAACTTGTTTTTCTTCTTAGTATGGTTAATGGAAAGTCACTTCTACAGTTTTATTATAAATTGATGTTATTCAAGTTTTATGATTTTCTTTTAAGTTAACTTAAGTGGTCAAGAAAAGAAAAAGTTAAGAGTGGTTTACCGAGGGTGACTCCCCAGTCTTTAGGGTCATTAGAGATGGCACGGAGGTCGGGGCGTCACATATCCCCATTTGAGAAGATCAGGCAAGGATCCATGACGATCAATGAGTATGAGGTAAGGTTTATGGAGCTTTTGAGGTTTTGTCCTCATATGGCTGTCACAGATGAGGAGAGAATCTAACTTTTTGAGAAGGGGTTGAACATTGAGAAATCTACCTCGGTGGCTTCTTTGGAGAATCGTGAGAAGTTAACAAGTGCACCAGTTATGGTTTTACCCCTAAAGAACTTTAGCCCAGTGGCGTTACCCCTAAAGAAGTTGATGAGGAAAGATGTGCCTTTTGTCTGGGATGGCAACAGTCAAAGTGCCTTTCAATCATTTAAGGAGAAGTTAACAAGTGCACCAATGATGGTTTTACCTAAGTAGCAAAAAGGATACATAGTCTTTTGTGATGTGTCGAGGAATGGTTTGGGATGCGTGCTGATGCATGATAAGAATGTGATCTCTTTTGTGTCATGACAATTGAAGAAGCATGAGGAGATCTACCCAATCCATGATCTAGAGTTAGCTACAATGGTTCATGCTTTGAAGACTCAAAGACACTACCTTTACGGTGAGAATTGTCAAATCTTCACAAACCACAAGAACTTGAAGTATATATTTTTGCAGCAGGAGTTGAACATGAGACAACAACAATGGATGGAGTTAATCAAGGATTATGATTGCACTATTGATTACCATCCAGGGAAGGAGAACATGGTGGTAGATTCCTTGAACAGAAAGTCTTCTTCGTCGACATATGCAGATAAAGCACAATTGTATTCCTTGGTGTGCCATAAGAGAGACATGTGGGTCTCCTTACATCAGATGAATGTGAAGCTAGATGTTTCTTTGTTAGCTGGGTTGTTGGAATAGTTACAGGTGAAGCCTATGCTAAGGTAGTAGATCAAAGATGCACAATAGAGTGATAATGTTATACAACAAATATGAGTGGATTTTGGCAGCAAGAAGCATGATGGTTTTCATGAAGCAAAGGATGGGACAATGTGTTACCACATCCGAGTTGTGGTTCCCAATGTTGATAATATGAGGAAGATGGTTCTAGAAGAGGGTCACTCTTTGATGTATGCTATGCACCTAGGTAGCACCAAGATGTACCATAACCTTAAAGATATGTATTGGTGGCCTGGCTTGAAGTGTGATGTGGCTGAGTTTGTGGCCAAGTATGCACTGTGTCAACAAGTTAAAATAGAACATCAAAATCATGCAGGGACGTTGCAACTATTGCCTATATTGTAGTGGAGATGGGATCATGTGACGATGGGCTTTGTGGTTGGTCTCCTTAGGATAGACAAAGGTCATGATTCCATTTGGGTGATCGTTGATAGGTTGACCAAGTCAGCACATTTCCTTCCTATGAAGGCAATGTATACAACATAGAAGCTTTCTCAGATATATGTTAATAAGAGAGCACATTTGTATGGTGTTCCAGCTACTATCGTGTCAGATAGAGGCCCTCAATTTATGAACCACTTTTGGAAGTTCTTGCATATCGCTTTGGGTACACAATTGAGGTTTAATATTGCCTTCTACCTACAGATAGATGGACAATTTGAGAGGACCATACCGACCTGATAGGATTTGTTGAGAGCTTGTGTCTTGTAGTTTTTGGGTAGTTGGGACATCCACCTTAGTTTAATAGAGTTTTCTTATAATAATAGTTATCAAAGGAGCATCAACATGGCATCATATGAGGCATTGTATGGGAGACATTGCAGATCTCCATTTTGTTGGTATGAAATAGGTGAATATCAACTTCTTGGTCCTGAGCTTGTGTAGTAGATGAAAGAGAAGATGAAAGTGATTGAACAAAAATTGAAGGTAGCCCAGGATAGGCATA
The DNA here is from genome assembly GCA_963693085.1 of Alisma plantago-aquatica. Lineage (NCBI taxonomy): Eukaryota > Viridiplantae > Streptophyta > Magnoliopsida > Alismatales > Alismataceae > Alisma > Alisma plantago-aquatica. Next base: position 654,152,244 of record OY856413.1, on the reverse strand, counting down.
AGTCGTATGCATATAACTGCCATAGACCATTGAAGTTCCAAGTGGGAGATGATGTGTATCTCAAGGTCTCTCCATGGAAGGGTGTTTTAAGGTTTGGGAAGAAGGGTAAGTTGGCTCCCAGGTATATGGGACCTTACCCTATGGTGGCACATGTTGGGAAGGTGGTTAATAAGTTGAAGTTTCTACCTGAGTTAAATAGGTTGCATCTAGTGTTCCATGTTGAGGAAGTGCCACCTTGATGCTGAGTCAGTGTTTCAGCCTGTGGAGCTTGAGCTTGATGAGGATATGTCCTATGTGGAAGGTCCCGTGTTGTCCTTGATAGAAGAGTGAAGAAATTGAAGAAGGAGGACATAGTTCTAGTGAAGGTTCTATAGCATCACCATGCATTTAGGAAGCCATGTGGGAGCTTGAGGAAGATATGCATAGGAAGTGCCTGTCTCTTTTCACTTGGGATTTCGGGGGTAAAATCCTTGTTAGGGGTTTATGGCTTATAATACACCTGACCTGTGTTTTGGGCTAACCCTATTTTCTTTAGCTTGATAAAGTTCTTAGAACCTTTCTATAATCCTTTGAGATGATCTTAGTGCTTTTGGAGAGCTTAAGTCTCCAATTTGAGCTTGTTTGGATGATGTTTGTGCTTTATGTGCTTGTTTTGGGCCAAATTGCAATTTGCCCATTTGTGAGGGTTATCTTGAAATTTTCCATCTCTAGAGTGTTCCTTATACCTCTTGGATTCATGAGAGAGAATGTGATACTTTAGAGAACCTTGGTAGGACCTTGGATGAGTGGTGGCATCCCTAGAGATGATTAGGGTTTGCTTGGTTTGAACCCATGTGTGCTTTGTTGGTTTGTATCGACTCTTGTCTCAACCTATGTGTGTGCTTGGGGTGTGTCTTAGTTGAGACACCTTCCTTGGCTGTTTCTTATCTCGACCATGGTGGTTTGAGGTGGTTTGGGTTGAGACAAATTGTCCTTTTATGGAGTGTCTTGACCTAGTGTGCTTGGTGACCTTTTGTTACACCCCAATCTCACAATTTCCTCAAATCATGAGATTAGGGCGTAAGATGGGATTTATATTTAACACAAAGAACACCCTTAACTTTTTCTTTTCTTTTCTTTTCTTTAAAACTCTTGTTTCCCCGCATTGAACCACATATCATCTTAACAAAGGAATCTGAACATTTCTTTTACTAATCAGACTTTAACAGAAAAGATACATGTATAAACATTCATGAGGTCTCTCACACGTTATGCACATGAAACTTGCTAATTAGCATACATATCAAAGAGAAACAATATTACACATTGTAATTACAACTCTCTCTCTTATCTCTTACTGAGGATCTAGAGTGACAAGGACCGACTGACTCAACTAATCTCGTACTTGACTCCTGTGGCAGATCTACACTGAAGCTCTGACTATCTCCAGGTCCACGCGGTTAACCCTAAAATGTTTGAGTAGAGGGGTGAGCCTACTCACTCAGTGAATGAGTACTTCAAGGAAACAGACTAATGCACTAATGTGATTACAGATATAATTTGAATAAACGATATGAAATTTAACAACAATAAATACTACACTGAGCAGTTCTAAAACAATATAATTGAAATAACAAAGAATGTAAATACTGCATCCAAAGAATAACCACTAGAAGACTATGCTTTTAGTCTTCCTTAACTCTTTCATTTATAAAGAACTCTGTGAACCTATATGATCATATTTTAGATTATGCCCTAAACATATGCAGTGTACTCTGCATATGAAGATCCGCAGCAAGTTCATGCTACGGTCCCACCGTACAAGACTTAGCGACACACCCGGGAAGTGCTAAGTCTGACTACTCGTCCTGGTCTGCACATGACACAGGCTCCTCGGCCTCCTCGCACAACCACGTGTGCTCTCGACTCCTCCTTAAACCTGAGTACACCGGCGGAGAGTCACAGGGTTACCTTCGCGACACAAGCACGAATGGTGTTAGATAACCAAGTTTTCTGGTGATATCGCAGTGCCATTGTGACACAAGCACAATTGTTGTTAGACACTGCCCTTTTTTTTCTCTTTCCTCGTTTGTCTGCGACACAAGCACGGATGATGTTGCAACACGAGTTTCACCCCAAAGTTGCAGACCCATCTAAGGGTTTCTACGGTGTTAGGGCATCTAGGTCTATACTTGATTAACAAATAAACAATTTAACAGAAATATCACATAGCAACGTCAAAACTCATGTATTCAACATATATCATATCTCAGTAACATCCCTTTCTAGGGCATGTCATATCTCATCACCTGCAATTTACGAGATATATATTGGAATATAAGAAGCCCTGCAGTATGTAGATATCATTTCAGAGAGAACAAGCACATAAAGTTAAATGCACTAGAAACATACAATTCAACAGTTAAGTATCACCACATCTCATACCGAGACCTTTCATGACACCATAACATAATTCATTGAACACCCTATCCTTAGGGTTTCATTCACCTTATTCATTCATCACATGCCAACACCCTACTCTTAGGGTTTCATTTGCCTCATTCACCTGTCACATGGCTCTTATCATGATCTCATAAGATATAAGCATTTACTAAATAAAGATTGTTTCCAACAAATCATATGCAATCAATATAGACATGAAACCATGGAAATTTAACTAAATTTAGGGTTTTCCATATCATCACTGCGATCTCATGTATCCAGAATAAGATTCAATTAAGATAACCCACGAGGTACATCCTAACCACTTATAGGATTACTAGTCCTTTTCAATAAGGTTGAAACTCTAGTGATGTCACAATTAGGTTAAACCCTAATTACGTCATTTGATATAAATCTGAAAAGCATTCTCACTAAGAAGTGTTGTATACGTATCTGATATGAATCTACCATCAAAAAGTCATTCAAACAAAGAAGGAATTTGTATCATATCAATTTACAATAACTTAAATCAAACGGACATTTCAGGATTTAGAATTCACATGCTAAGCATTTAGGGATTTGGATGTTATAATAAAATTCGTGCATTAGAATGTTTGAAGGAAGAACCCACTCACCCTAAGGTGTGAAAACACCTCACAACTGCAGCTCAACTCAGGGAATCTCGAATTCCCATCAAATCCCTAGCAAATCTCCCAATTCTTCTTCCATTCAACTCGGGAACCTTGAAAAAGAGGGATTATGAAGAAAGGGTGAGAAAAGAGGAGATTTCGACATCATCTTGGATCAAATCAGAGCAAGGACGGAATCTTGACATGAGAGAGAAGATTCACCATAAAAGTCTATGCAAGGAATCCGAACTTACTTGATTTCACCCTTCCTGGAATCGCAAAACCCTAATTCAGCAATTCCCCCACTTTCTCCACTCAAGCCCTAATTCTCCCTCTCTCTCTAGGAGCTCATTTCTCTGGAATGAAATGACAAAGAATGAGAGCTGCTTGTGTGTGTGGTCGTTCATATAAGTCAATTGAGCTGCTTGGGTCAATTGCATATTGACCCAACACTTAACTTTAATTATATAGGCTGAATATTCAGTTATACAAAAGTTACTGTAATTCGTTTATTTCAGAGATCAAACCTTCTCCAACAATTATGAGAATTTAGCACGTTGTTAATAATTGATCTATAAAGTTTCATTTAAAATTTGAGATCATTTGGAGTTACAAATAATTAATTAAAAATCGAACAGTGCACTGCTATATTGCAGTCTGCAGAATATATTCGGCCGAGTTTGTCCTGCACAAACTCGACCGACACCCTTACTGTAGGGATTCAAAAGTAATCCAAAAATTATGCCAATTTAACAGAGTGTCTAAAATTGTATTTATAAAATACTTTTAAAATTTGAGATCAATTGGATATACCAATAAAAAGATAAAATTCAATTACCACACTGCTGTAAAATTCTGAAATTGTGATCGGTCGAGTTTGAAACTCGGCCGACAAACAGGTCAGAGAATTCTTCAAAAATTCTGATATTTTCCAATGTTGTTCACATTTTATATATCCAAATCATATCCAAATTTGGAGTAAATCAGAGATACACATAAAATACTAAAAATCATTTAGTGAGACATTCTACTTATTAAATTTTGTATTCATGTATCATCAAAACCCTATTTGGGCCGATTAGGGTTTATGCATCTCAAACCCTAATTCTCAAGACAAAAGAACATTTAGACTTCTTATCATAATTAAAACATCCTAATTGTATTATCGTCATTAATTAGATTTCAAGAATGATTATTCCAATAAATCTTTGCACTTGTCTAGGTAAACCCTAGTTTATCAATTAAGCTCAGATGGGGTCATAACAACTCTTCCCCCCTTAGAATGTTTCGTCCTCGAAACATAAACCTACAATAAAGATACATTCAAGGTTATTCTAAGCTTCTAAAGCCTTCCATGTTATTATACTCTTGTATTTCATACCTGAATGTAGTTTTCAACATTAGGTCTTTTAATTCTTTACTAATTCACAACATATTTCAAATAGTTCTCAATGATATCAAGAAAATTCTTTATGCCACAGTCAAACATAGAATGTAAAGATAAACCACCATGCTTTCACTGCGCAACTCTGATACTCTGATACAACTATCTCAACTTATACTGCTCAGAGAGTTCTATTGTTCTGTATCACCTTTAAATGACAAAAGCAAGTTCACCATACTGTTTTAAACTTTAATCATGTGCTATTCAAATAGCAAAACAGTCTTGAATTAAAAGACTAGATTCAACAATCATTTGCGCAATACCATTCTTGACATCCCCATTGGGTCATGGATGCATGAGGTGAAGCATTACCACCTCATCCCATACTATCCTGTTTCGATCCTGGGTTCTGTGGGTTATAGGCCCACACACAATTCAAAGTGTAACCATCATATTATATCATTTTAGGGTTTCAACAACAGTAATAAGGTAATCCACAATTGTATCAGTCATTCAAGCATTAATCATACTCAATTACCATCACTCAGTTATATTAGAGCTAGGTATAACAAGCTACACCTCATTAGGGTTACTTGTCCAGATAATCTGATTATCAACCCTTTCTATTAACATGAGTGAATAAGTATGACTACCTTGTTCAGGGTATATCTCCATGTGTTCTGACATCATCCAAACCATATCACCATATCACAAATACACAATACTAGGATGCATATCTGGTATGAATTACTACTACTATCATGCACCTTTAACATATAGCTTGCACAAATATACTGAAATCATATGTAGAACCAACTTTCATACCTTAATATGCCTTCAACAAATCATACATGTAAAAACAAATTCACATATTACACAAAGCTAGTGTTTTCCCATATCTCTCTGCTCATTCATTACTTCTTTACTTTTTGCTACCTATCCTTTTCATATGATTACATACAATAAACATCATTAACATTGAAGCATTTAAGATAGGAATAAATTATTCATCATCCTTGCTATCACACAAGAATTTATTTCTTATCGCACTTTATCATATTGTATGTCACTATTACATTCATTAGATGACCCTACCAAGGTAGTTATGCACCATATATGACTCATTTTCTCTTATCATTTCATTCCCATCTTGCTCTCAGTAAGGAATATATGAAAGAGAAGATGATTTTAAGACTTGGAATACTTGTATTCAAACATTCCCTTAATACATTCTCATATGTAGATTTACTTAGTTATCAACAGAGATATTTGATTAATTAGCACTTGCTTGAATCTCACAACCTCTTTATTTTATAACTGCTCCATCATATTTCAAACCCTTTCTTACATTTCATAGTCCTCTTTCCCTATACTACTCTTTAACCTGTCATCTTTAATTCTAAATTTTTTTCTCTTATGACCATGTTGCTTATTCATATGTATGGTCATGTATACCATGTTGCACATATTTCCTCCTTTATCCTAATACTATTGTGAAGTTAACGTTCTAAATTAATAGTACTTCTATTAGTTTTTTCCTCATGTTGAATACATTACATATTCTACATTTTTAAATCAAGTGGATCATGCATGGGTCAAGCATAGTTTCTCTTCCAATCAAGTTTTTCTCTTCTGAATACAGTCCACCTTTGTATGACTTATTCATTCGTTAAACTACACCTATGTTCTTTGCTTAGGAACTAGTTTGTTGTTCTAGTCTTATGAATTACATGTTCATACGATTCTTTTTAATTTTATGGACCTATTGAAAGCTCACTCTATTCTTCTACTTAGCCTTTGCTTTAGAGTTCATAAAAGTATTATACGCTATTATATGATTCATTCTTCATGATTAATTCTTGTTATCTTGAACCATACATACATACATTTCACATATCCTTTCTATATTTCATATGTATAGTTCATGTAATATTAATCAATAAACTGATTATGAACTTCGTATCATGTTCTATTATTCCCAATTAAGGGTTTCACATTTGAGACCCCAAAGTTAAACCTCAGACATCAGTTTCAACTAATTCTTAGTTGTTCTGATCTTGCCCATATGTTTCAACATCTTACTGTATGTACATTCTTACTCTGATGTGGGTCTAATTATTCCAATTCTATTCTTATTATGCTATTGATAGGATTCATTAGATCCTAATAACGCATCCTGCCAACCGGACCAGGCCAAACCTGAAATCCTAAAACCAAGAACTACAAAGGATTACATTCTTCCTGAACTTCCACTCACAGCTCAGAAACTCGGCCGATCACTCTGGAACTCGGCCGATCACCTTCCAGATTTTGAAACTCGGCCGACCAACTTCGGCCGATCAGCAGGAAACTCAACCGATCCTCTGGGGAACTCGGCCGATCAAAACACTACTTATTTACCTACAAAGAAACTTGGCCGATTCAAGACCAAACTCGGCCGACCAAAACGTTGTTTGAAATCCTAGACAAGGAACCCGGCCGACCAAAACAAGAACTCGGCCAAACCGCGCACAGACTGAAAACCTAAACAGACATGCTGATGTCAATTTCACTCGAATCAGCGGGCAAAACCATAGAAACAAAAGCCCATTCAAAGGTCAATTCTAGTCTACTTGTTACAAAGAATAAAATCAATAAATGCTATAATTGCATAGTGTACAACAGATATTAAAGACCCATATTTCAAAGTATTGAATATTTCAATTCAAACATATAAGAGCATTCCTATACATTTCCAACAAAAACAACATTATGAAATGTAAGTTCTATCTCCTTTTACATTTATGCTCTTAATTCTTGTTTCTTTTCTCATTTTCTAACCCTAACATTTCTAGGGTTCCTCTCTAGCCCATTCTTCCACTGTATACCTGGCCAGGGTATACGTGAGAGAATAGACAGAGTAGCTTGTACTGGCTGATCCAAGTACTCAGATATCGGGCCAGGATATCCAAATACTCAAATCCCCAAAGCTAACATCAAACATCTCCTATCTGCCACACTTAGGACTCTAACTTACTAACTTAATGGTCCTTGACAACTCACCCTAAGCTCTGATACCAAGCTGTTACACCCCAATCTCACAATTTCCTCAAATCATGAGATTAGGGCGTAAGATGGGATTTATATTTAACACAAAGAACACCCTTAACTTTTTCTTTTCTTTTCTTTTCTTTAAAACTCTTGTTTCCCCGCATTGAACCACATATCATCTTAACAAAGGAATCTGAACATTTCTTTTACTAAACAGACTTTAACAGAAAAGATACATGTATAAACATTCATGAGGTCTCTCACACGTTATGCACATGAAACTTGCTAATTAGCATACATATCAAAGAGAAACAATATTACACATTGTAATTACAACTCTCTCTCTTATCTCTTACTGAGGATCTAGAGTGACAAGGACCGACTGACTCAACTAATCTCGTACTTGACTCCTGTGGCAGATCTACACTGAAGCTCTGACTATCTCCAGGTCCACGCGGTTAACCCTAAAATGTTTGAGTAGAGGGGTGAGCCTACTCGCTCAGTGAATGAGTACTTCAAGGAAACAGACTAATGCACTAATGTGATTACAGATATAATTTGAATAAACGATATGAAATTTAACAACAATAAATACTACACTGAGCAGTTCTAAAACAATATAATTGAAATAACAAAGAATGTAAATACTGCATCCAAAGAATAACCACTAGAAGACTATGCTTTTAGTCTTCCTTAACTCTTTCATTTATAAAGAACTCTGTGAACCTATATGATCATATTTTAGATTATGCCCTAAACATATGCAGTGTACTCTGCATATGAAGATCCGCAAAAAGTTCATGCTACGGTCCCACCGTACAAGACTTAGCGACACACCCGGGAAGTGCTAAGTCTGACTACTCGTCCTGGTCTGCGCAGGACACAGGCTCCTCGGCCTCCTCGCACAACCACGTGTGCTCTCGACTCCTCCTTAAACCTGAGTACACCGGCGGAGAGTCACATGGTTACCTTCGCGACACAAGCACGAATGGTGTTAGATAACCAAGTTTTCTGGTGATATCGCAGTGCCATTGTGACACAAGCACAATTGTTGTTAGACACTGCCCTTTTTTTTCTCTTTCCTCGTTTGTCCGCGACACAAGCACGGATGATGTTGCAACACGAGTTTCACCCCAAAGTTGCAGACCCGTCTAAGGGGTTCTACGGTGTTAGGGCATCTAGGTCTATACTTGATTAACAAATAAACAATTTAACAGAAATATCACATAGCAACGTCAAAACTCATGTATTCAACATATATCATATCTCAGTAACATCCCTTTCTAGGGCATGTCATATCTCATCACCTGCAATTTACGAGATATATATTGGAATATAAGAAGCCCTGCAGTATGTAGATATCATTTCAGATAGAACAAGCATATAAAGTTAAATGCACTAGAAACATACAATTCAACAGTTAAGTATCACCGCATCTCATACCGAGACCTTTCATGACACCATAACATAATTCATTGAACACCCTATCCTTAGGGTTTCATTCACCTTATTCATTCATCACATGCCAACACCCTACTCTTAGGGTTTCATTTGCCTCATTCACTTGTCACATGGCTCTTATCATGATCTCATAAGATATAAGCATTTACTAAATAAAGACTGTTTCCAACAAATCATATGCAATCAATATAGACATGAAACCATGGAAATTTAACTAAATTTAGGGTTTTCCATATCATCACTGCGATCTCATGTATCCAGAATAAGATTCAATTAAGATAACCCACGAGGTACATCCTAACCACTTATAGGATTACTAGTCCTTTTCAATAAGGTTGAAACTCTAGTGATGTCACAATTAGGTTAAACCCTAATTACGTCATTTGATATAAATCTGAAAAGCATTCTCACTAAGAAGTGTTGTATACATATCTGATATGAATCTACCATCAAAAATTCATTCAAACAAAGAAGGAATTCGTATCATATCAATTTACAATAACTTAAATCAAACTGACATTTCAGGATTTAGAATTCACATGCTAAGCATTTAGGGATTTGGATGTTATAATCAAATTCGTGCATTAGAATGTTTGAAGGAAGAACCCACTCACCCTAAGGTGTGAAAACACCTCACAACTGCAGCTCAACTCAGGGAATCTCGAATTCCCATCAAATCCCTAGCAAATCTCCCAATTCTTCTTCCATTCAACTCGGGAACCTTGAAAAAGAGGGATTATGAAGAAAGGGTGAGAAAAGAGGGGATTTCGACATCATCTTGGATCAAATCAGAGCAAGGACGGAATCTTGACATGAGAGAGAAGATTCACCATAAACTTCTATGCAAGGAATCCGAACTTACTTGATTTCACCCTTCCTGGAATCGCAAAACCCTAATTCAGCAATTCCCCCACTTTCTCCACTCAAGCCCTAATTCTCCCTCTCTCTCTAGGAGCTCGTTTCTCTGGAATGAAATGACGAAGAATGAGAGCTGCTTGTGTGTGTGGTCGTTCATATAAGTCAATTGAGCTGCTTGGGTCAATTGCATATTGACCCAACACTTAACTTTAATTATATAGGCTGAATATTCAGTTATACAAAAGTTATTGTAATTCGTTTATTTCAGAGATCAAACCTTCTCCAAAAATTATGAGAATTTAGAAAGTTGTTAATAATTTATCTATAAAGCTTTAGTTAAAATTTGAGATCAATTGGAGTTACCAATAATTAATTAAAAATCGAACAGTGCACTGCTATATTGCAGTCTGCAGAATATATTCGGCCGAGTTTGTCCTGCACAAACTCGACCGACACCCTTACTGTAGGGATTCAAAAGTAATCCAAAAATTATGCCAATTTAACAGAGTGTCTAAAATTGTATTTATCAAATACTGTTAAAATTTGAGATCAATTGGATATACCAATAAAACGATAAAATTCAATTACCACACTGCTGTAAAATTCTGAAATTGTGATCGGTCGAGTTTGAAACTCGGCCGACAAACAGGTCAGAGCATTCTTCAAAAATTCTGATATTTTCCAATGTTGTTCAAATTTTATATATCCAAATCATATCCAAATTTGGAGTAAATCAGAGTTACACATAAAATACTAAAAATCATTTAGTGAGACATTCTACTTATTAAATTCTGTATTCATGTATCATCAAAACCCTATTTGGGCCGATTAAGGTTTATGCTTCTCAAACCCTAATTCTCAAGACAAAAGAACATTTAGACTTCTTATCATAATTAAAACATCCTAATTGTATTATCGTCATTAATTAGATTTCAAGAATGATTATTCCAATTAATCTTTGCACTTGTCTAGGTAAACCCTAGTTTATCAATTAAGCTCAGATGGGGTCGTAACACCTTTTGTCTCGACCAAGGTGATGATTTGCTCTTATTTTGACCTCCTTTGGAGTATCTTGACCGAAACCATGTGTTGGGGACCTTATTAGTCAAGACCCAACATAGGTTGTATCACCATCTCATGCATGCAAGTTTTAAGTGTTTGCATGTGTGTTTCTTGGGTGGACAAGTGTTCCTTTGGAGCCCTCTTGTGTTGACACATCATCCCTCACCCTACCTCCCTCCTCCTTTGCTATATAACCCCTTTTCTCTCCATGTAAATTATTTCATCCCTCTTTCTTCCTCACCCTATCTTTCTCGTTCTTGGAGTCTTGAGGAGATAGGAGTACTGCTCTTGGAGCTCTTGGTGGTCGAGATCTCTTGCATGTGGTGACCTTTTGTCATCTTCAACCTTGGTAAGTGTATGCCTTTCTTTTGTGCCATTTTCTTGGATCTTCTACCCCATATTCTTCTCTTTTCTTGGCCTTAGACCTTGGATCATACATGGTGGTCATTCTTGAGAGTAAGCTCCTCATCACAAGGGTCATAGGGCATGTAAAAGGGAATTCATTCTCTCTTTTTCCCCTTCTTCCTTTGGTTCGACCTAGGGTTCTTTTACCCTCTCACTACTACAGAAATAGCTTATAATGTCACATTCAGAGGCGTCAGTTATTACTGAAAACTGACGCCTAAACCCTACAATGTTGGCTAATTACAGAGACTGACATCTATATTTGAAGACCGGCTAGACATGAGTATCGCTTTTTTATTTAGCGTCGGCTCCCTATAATGAACTGACGCCTAAAATAGCCCGCTAAATCCAATTTTTTGAGTGAAAAAAATTACCCCAAAAGTTTCACATACGTCGTCGGGTTTTTGACCTAATAACCAACGCCTAACGACAAAAAAAAACCCTCCAAAGGTCGTCGGTTTTTGTGAAAAAATTGACGCTGATAAGGTTTCGCGCGCCGTCCCTGCGAAATTTTTTAGGGTTAAGATTGTCCAATGGACGTCAGTTTTTTCTGGCAACCGATGTTGATGGGTAATAGGTGTCAGTTTTTTAAATAAGTGACGCCTTTGTGAACTTAATAACCCCCGCACGATCGATCGAGAAACATACTATGCCCCATTCTCTCTGTTTCATCGCCGCGAGCCCCCGCCCGAAGCTGTTGCGCCCCCTACTCGTCGCCGCCACCGGATCAAGCCGATCGTTGCTCCTCACACTGCCGCTGCCACCGCCTCCTACTGTCTAGCTTCTTCCTCCCGCCCGCTAGCTCCTTACACCACCGCCGCCGACAATAGGGACACCTAGCTGCTCTCTTCTTCCTCCACATCGCTGACAGGTAGGTCTCTGCCTCTTCTTCTTCCTACACCCCTTCTTCTTCCTCCACCTCTTCTTCTTTCTGCTCCCTCCTTTCCAAATGGATAAAAGTAAGGCACGACCGACATGTAGGCTGGACACGAGTGGCTGTGTTGGCCGACCACGACCGTGCTGGCCAGCACAACCATGGTCGTGTCCAGCCCACAGGTCGTGCCTTACTTTTATCCATTTGGAAAGGAGGGAGCAGGGAGAACAAGATACATTTGCAATTGAATACTAATGCTTGACCTAATTCTGTGAATTTTGATGCATGTTGAATTAAGATATTAAAACCCTAATACACATTTCACCATAATCTTGAATTAACTATATTGCTAAAATCTTGTGATCAATCTATCTAAGATATTAAAACCCTAATGATAAATCTCTAATTTTGTAGTGATGTATCACCCTAACATCTACATGAATCCCTGTTGTATGATGTAGATTGATGATAATGCATGAGCTAGTTTGAAATTTTGAAATCATTTATGAATATCTCCATCCCTAGGTCATACTAATTTATGTGTAATCTTTATCTTGATGATGAACATGCATGGACACTCGAAATGTTAAAATCAATGTTATAGAATGACAACACATGTATTTATTGTCCTAGAAACTCATCCAAGATTTACTCATTAGGAGTAAATCTTGGATAGTCCCCGGTTTGGGACTGTTCTTGAACACCTAATCTCACTTAGGATGTAAGTGTATAATGTGTATTGGGTTTTCAAGAAAATTTCAGTAGCATTTCCCCGTTTGTTCTCTAAGTACATATGTACTTAGAGAACAGTAGGGAAATGCTGTCGAAATTTTCTTGAAAACCCAATACACATTATACACTTACTAGTGAGATTAGGTGTTAAAGAATGGGATAGGTGGTACACATTTATTATATATAAGAATGACAGTACATGTATTTGTTGGCCTAGAAACCCGTCGAAGATTTACTCATTAGGAGTAAATCTTGGATAGTCCCTGGTTTGGGACTGTTCTTGAACACCTAATCTCACTTAGGATGTTTTAACCATTAATTATATATATAACCTTAAACCCTAAAGTTTTAACCATAAACCCTAATCTTTTAACCCTAGACCCTAATCTTGTTCTAATATATACTCGTTTTCTCTTTGATCATAGAATGGATAGATCATGGATGTCCATTCCAAATTGCTGCACCCCCGAGTTTATTTCTGGTCTTGACCAGTTTATTAGATTTACTGAGGAACATATGAAACAACCTGGAGATAGGTTCTATTGTCCATGTAGGCATTGCGGTAACAACTTGAAAGTCAGCACTAGTGACGAAATCAAAAGTCATGTCATGTGAAACGGGATTGTGCAAGGCTATACAGAATGGCACTCGCATGGAGAGATTTCAAACTTGAAATCAGTGGATGTCGATAGCAGTGCTTGTGTGGAAGAAGAAATTGCCTTCGATGACGTAGATGTGAACGAACCAGTTCTAGTAGACATCGTTGATGCGATGCTGGATAATTGTGGGGTAGAGTACACCGATCCACCTCCCATGTTTAGAAACATTATGCATGATGCTGAGATACCGTTATACACAGGTTGTAAGTTTACGAAGCTTAGCGCTGTGTTGAGATGTATAAACCGAAATCTAGTAAATAAAAGCTTCACGTAATTATTGTCTTTGTTGAAAGAAATTCTTCTTGAAGGAAACGAGCTGTTAGTCTCAGCATACCGGTTAAAGAAATTGTTGTGCCCAATGGGAATAGAGGCTAAGAAGATACACGCATGTCCGACTGATTGTGTATTATTTCAAAATCGATGTCTGCAAGAATTCTATAGTGTTAGTGTTCTTAAAAACCGATGCCTATAGTCCCTTTGCTGGCACATTTTCGGTGGCAGGAAGCTTTTTGGCGTGGGTTGGGAACCGACGCCGAAGGGGTCCGCCTTTAGTGGCGCCCACTTGGGTGTCGCTTGGAAACCGACACTAAAGCCCTTAATTAACCGACCCTAAAGGCCTATTCTGTAGTAGTGTCTTTTCTTGAGCAACCCTTGACCTTGGTACCTTCTCCTTTTTTGGTGATCTTGCGGCTGAAAGTGGAGCCTTAAGTGGAGCTTCATCATACTTGGTGATCGTGTGCTTAGAACTTGCAATCCTTGGAGTGATCTTCCTTAAGGCGGGTGATATAACCCTATACCTTCTCTATTATTGCACTTTCCCTTATATGCATGTTGTTGTTTTTCTCTCTAAAACATATCCTTAACATTCTAGTAGATGATATCATGCTCTAAAACTTGAATGGTAGTGGTTATTATGCATGGCTTTCTTGGAATCTGAAACCCTAATTTCTATGTGCATGTTTTCTAAATGAATTTGAGAGGATGATCTTGCATGCATCTTGATCTTTGGTTTTGTCACCATGTTTTATGTTCGGCCATCATGTTTCCCTTGGAGCTTTGGATGTTTTCCCACATGTGTTGTGGTTTGACTTTCTCACTTCTAAGTGGTTTTTCTTGATGTTCTTCATATATCTTGTTCTAGGGTTTGATGATCTTGAATCCATGAGTTTTTTTTTATCTTAGTGACAGTTGGTTTCCTACTATTTGACCTTCATTATGGTTGACACATGCACCCTTATTTTGGTCTTGGGTCGAGATGCCTTGTGTTGACTTGGTCGAGATGGTTGGTGTTATACTGATTGTGATGCCTTGTCTTGATCCCGGTCGAGACACCTTGTTTAGGTGTTGGACGTGTTTTGGTTTGGTCTCAGTTGAGACATGTCTCTTGGTGTCCATGGGTTGTTATGTTGTGTTTGACTATGATCGAGACATTGCTTTTGCTGCTAGCTATGACCACCTCGCTTTGGTCACGGTTGATATGTTGTGTTTGTCACGGTCATGATGCTGCTCTTTGATGCAGGTGAGATGTTGCTTTTTTGCTATGGTCGCGACATTGTTGTTTCATGTTGGTCAAGGTGATGTGTTATGTTTGGGTTGTCATGGTCATGACACCATGTTGCATGGTGGTCGAGATGTGATGTTGTTTGGGTCGTAACCATGGTGTTTCGTGGTTGTGACCAGGGTACGTTCCAGTCATACTCTTGCCTTGGTGGGAGGTCAAGACACTAGTGTTGTATGTGTAGTTGAGACATACATGTGATGGTTGGTTGTAACACATACATACATAATGAATGGTACACGTACACTTGTATATGATAGAAATACTTAGTGTTGTTGACATAATGCTCTAAGTGTTGGGTTTTAGGGGAGGTAGAGAAGGCAGCGGAAAAAAAAATTCTCCCCCAAACCCGGAACAAGGAAATGCGTCAACGTCTATATAATAGGAAAGGATGGTTTGTGGAATCATACCTTGTCCCGAGGCTTGCTCGGCGACAATACCTCGCACTTTGCACGGTCTTCAACTCCGGTCTTAGATGGTGTCTGTGCAGCTCCTGGTCACACCGGGACTGACGACTCCTGGTCTCACCGGACTGTCGGGTTGACAGTTGTCCTCCTGAGCGACAGTGACCTCCCGCCTCTGAAGTAGTCCACACGGACCACCTGGAACTCCACACTCCTTATCCCATAAGGAGTTGGAAGGAGTCGCACCCTCCTGTTGACGTACTAGTCGCAAACACACTCTCCTGCTGCCAGTTGCAACTGCAGTTGTCTTTCCCTTACTGCACCTCCCTTTGCGGGTAGCATTTGCTCGGGCTCTCTCTCGGTTACCAAAACCAGAGAGAACGACAACTTTGCAGAGCAACTAGTTGCACTGAGTTGTTCTTTGAGAAGCCCCCAATACCCCTATATATAGGAGGGTCATGGGACAGGGTTCTCCATCCTGGGCTATGCGAGACTAAAAGCAGGAGTAGAAGGGTTTGAGATTTTCCACAAAAGCAACCAACTCACAACCTGAACTGATCGTTTCATAACTGAAATGGTCGGTTGGGGACCTGAATCGGTCGGTTCACAAGTGAACCGGTCACTTGGGATACCTCAACCGGTCAGTTCACAAGTGAACCGGTCGGTTGGTGGTCCTGGTCGGTTCCCGATTGACTTTCCTTCTTTTGTTTCTAATTGGTATTGAATACCAATCCTATTTCCCAATCAAATTAGGCAATTGAAATGAAAGGAAAATTCTCACCAATCCTACTTTCCCAACTTGCTCAGTTGCACCAGTTGAATCAATCATTTCAACATTTGAAGCAATCAGTTCACCCTGACCTTGAGCCGATCGACTCAACACTTGAGCCGACCGGTTCACCAAGCTCAGCCGACTGCTTCATCACATGAGCCGATCGGTTGGGAGTACAGGTTGTGCAGAATCAGTCAATTGCAATTTCAATCAATCTGATACTCCAATCAATGTGTCCAACACCTTGAACATTATGAGATTGAGCTATCAATTGATTGAGTGTTTAATTGAACTACTAAACTCCTTTAGTAATCAATCTAAACATTGCTTGTGGACAAAACTCCTCTTCCAGGTTAAATCCTTTGTGTGTGACCCTACAGGTCCATTTCACGTTGGCATTGAAAGTCCATAACACTTATGACTTCACAAGCAAAGAGCGGTGCCTAGTCACACATCAGTGCTACCCAAGTGAAAGTAGAAAGTTGGAGAACAACTTTCAATCCTACAATCCGTGAATGGTGTTACAGCGAATGTATAATTCCTTTGTCACTGATATCCCGAATGAACTCGAGGCATGGAACAATCATCCTGTCAACGTTCATTCACTTTCTTGATCTCAGAGCAGATTGAACAAGATATGTATGACATCAATATCACATACTGATTCACACATGCGTGCACACGCCTATCTCAATCCTACTCATCAAGTGGCCTTGGATATCAAACTCCCTTAGGAGTGACAAATGCCATATCTATCACTCACCCCTCAAAAGCCCCATGTGTCAAAGCCACCCAATCATCACCTTTATAACAACCCATGTTTCAGGACTGCGTTTGATGATGTCAAAGTGTGCCCAATGACATGTGTTGAGTGTAGTGATTTCAGGTCAAAGAATCACACTCACCACCATCACTGTGAGTACTGACTGTGACTACCATGTCATGGTTCCATGTGTCAAACTCGCGGTGGGTCTGTCCGGTACACTTGTTCTCTAACAAGTACCTATGTGTTTGGTTTTATATCTCTATATCATGACTAATGAGATTCTGTCATCAACCAACACCACAATCTAGTCTTGTGTGTCATTGCTATCTATCTACCTTCCACAATGACATCCGACTAGGGACATAACAAGAATGCACAAACTCTTAGCATCTGTATGATCTCATCGTTCAGGTCATGAACCTGAAGGCATACGCCATTGAGTATTGTCATTCTCTAGACATTCAATCTGTTCTATCACTATCTCATATGACTGAACCAGAAAGAATTGGAAGCTTGCCTTTGATGTTTATCAAATCAATCTTAATGTATCCCACCAATCATCTCATGATTGGCTCTCAGGGCATACATACCAACAGACTCCCACTTGCACTGCGAGCCAATCACCCTTGAATCATATTCAGAGTGATCTTCAAACATGTCCCACGTGTTACTGTGCTCTAGTGCCAACATAGTGAGTAATGGCAACACCTTGACAAAGTCAGTATAAATTGCATGTCTCATATCTCTTCGTTGTACGTCACACGTATGAGATGGAGTTGCCGTAATATGTAATCTAGTATTCCTTTGCTAACCTTTAGCCACATTGCATGATCAAGGATTCCATACTTGTCATCAATGAGTGAAATATCTATAAGTTCATCTCATGAACTTCCAGATCCATATAGTATCTACTGCTGTTCTCTAACACATAGATACTCGACATTTCCTTTAAATGGTTTTATTGGAACACTTCCAATTATCAACAAACTTTAACTTTTATATATCCTATATATATTTTGCGATTAATTTTCTGTCCCTTTGGAAGTTCGCATCAATGTAACTCTTTACATTGAACTCTTCCTTATTTCCATAGAACTAGCACTTCTCAAGTACTTATCAAGTTCTCATGGTATTCTAGTAACCCTTAATGGAATCAGACAGACATCCACTCGTCATGTCCCACATATGAGTTGTCAGGATGAGCATATCATATTGCCATGTCATACATACAACATGATGAATGCATTTTATTCTTGCCATGTCGATACATGCAAGATAATGGGATGATTACATACATGATAGATCCATATCTATTCTTAGTGTTCACATTCTTCATAAGAATTGGACACTTGGCCTTGGGATACTAACTCCATGTAACATGGACAAGTTTTCTCCCACTGAATCTGTGCATACTGAACCCTTTAGTGCAGATTGCCAATGTATGCTTTCTCTTTTCAGGTCAAGAGGTTTTAGAGAACTATCTCTATAGATCTACTTTCCTATCACATAGGAAACATCTCTATCTTCCTTAAAGATAATTTCCACTTTTGGATTTCCATTCTAGAACATTTCCATTTCACATCAACATGTGGAATGTGAACACGCTCCCACTAAATCACAGATCCCTTCTTTATCTTTGACATATCAGTCAAACCCTTTGACTATATCATCAAAGTAAAGATCCAATTATGAGTTGCTTGTACTCAATCAATCACATTGATTAGTCCATTGTAACTTATAGACTTCATTTGCATTAGTGGATTCATAAACCTTATAGGATGTGTCACATACACATCCTTATTGTATTCCTCATAGGAATGCGGTTTTAGTATCCATATGCCAAATATCTTAGTCATTAAGTTGCAATCAACAATAATCATCCTTCTCAAAATGTTATCCATGTGTCTTAACACTTAAGACTCATTTGCACTTATGGATTTGATCCAATGGGTGCTACCATCAAGGTCATACCTTATGGTTTACATGGATGTCATTTAGGATGTAATGGTCATAAACCATAACTCAAAATCCGGTTCCTCATATTTATCTAGATAGTTGACTCATCACATGAACAACTCATCACATAGATAAACGAGGTGTATCTGTCAAGGATATAATAACTCACAACTCCTTGTGATTCTTAATGTCCTTTATTAGTGTGGGGTATTCTTTTATTAAGAAGAATTCAGTTATTTGATAATCATTCTCTAACTCCTTAGAGTATGATTCCTTCTTGATTTAAACATCACCATGCCTTAATCACGAGTTCACTATGATACACTATCATAATCACTCATAAGGATCTCAAACATTTGGTCCAAGTATTTCATTCATTGATCTTATCAAGAATTAACAATTTACCAAATTTACACTTCATATATGATAATCTTGAACACTTCAAGATATTCATATTGGTATTTCTCTAAACACCATTTGAAGTATTAGCATATCTTCCAATAGGTGTGTAAATACATCACATGTATTGTACCTAATAGGATAATCATTCTCCCACTACCTTTAGTGAAGGTTGATTAATCATGTCCAAGATATTCATGTCTCTTACTGGTTCTTTAACCAAAAGAGTCTAGATTTATCCATCACATGGAAACTAGAAATGAATTTCTCATGATTGATGCTAATTTGATTGTTTGAGTTATCTATAACTTTTAGGTATCATTTTATCTTATGCATACCACAAGATAAACAAGGCATTGCCACAAAGATCATATCTTTAAGATTGAAAAACCAACTTTATTGATTGCAAACATTGTCATACAATATGCAAAAATAAAGTATTTCTATCTATTGGAAAATATGAAATAGCAGTTCATAACTGTATTACATCCCTTTTAGGCTGAAAATAAACTAAAGTACTCCTATCTATGGCGGAAACACTTGCCCCAATTATGAGTGTTTTACACTTTGCATCTTGGTATCATATACCTCAAAAAGTGTTACAAGTTTACTTTCATGACACCTTTAAGTGGAGACTTCAGTTGCCTCCTTCTTATTTTGTTCTTCCAGATAGAGAGGACAATTCCTTTTCCAATGTCCTAGCTTTTGACAATGGTGGCAATTTCCTTTCTTGGTCACACCTCCCTTGGCCTTGAGAGCTGAAGATGTCTTGGGATCCTGGCTAGCATCAGAACCTTTCTTAACTTTGCCCTTGCCCTTGCGCTTGGACTTGCCTTTCTTGTTCGTGATCACCATCACAGACTTAGGCTTGTCCTTCTTCATCTGTATCTCAGCTGTCCTCAACATGCCCAACAACTCCGACAGTGGCCTATCAAAGTTGTTCATGTTGTAGTTCATCACAAACTGACTGTAGGATTCTGGCAACGATTGCAGTATCACGTCAGTAGCCAACTCTTGGCTCAGTGGAAATCCCAATCTCTGTAGGTTCTCCACATACCCAATCATCTTGAGTGTGTGAGGACCAACTGGATCTCCATCTGTCATGACGCACTTGAACAGTGCCCTTGAGACATTGTATCTCTCTTGTCGTGCTTGATCTTCATACATGTTCCTGAGATGCTGAATCATCTCGATGACACCCATGTTCTCATGTTGACTCTGCAACTCATGGTTCATGGAACACAACATCAAGCACTTTGCATCAATGGCATCATCAAAATGCTTCTTGTAAGCATCTCTTTCTGCCTTTGGTGCATTAGGAATGGGTTCCTCTGGAATTGGAGTATCCAGGACATAGAGCTTACGCTCTTGAGTGAGAACAATTCTCAATGTCCGATACCAGTCGTGGAAGTTTGTCCCATTTAGCTTGTCCTTGTCAAGGACTGATCGCAAAGAAAAGTGACTGTTGTTTGTTGCCATTTGTACTACAAAAGGGAAATATGCAATTTTAGTCCAAAAACTCATTTTTGAAAAGTTTGACGATATAATTAGGCCTTTAATTAATTATCGCTCCCACTATTTTACTTCAAATTGATAGCCCTCACCATCAATTCGGAAGATTGTAGCGTACAACCTTCTAGTGGGCAAGATCCTGAAATCCTCTAAGTCATGGACCAGCTAGGGCTGTCACCCACAACATAGATCTCTTAGGTAGGCAACTCTTGCCAATTGCATCATATGCAACTCTTGATAAGATGTCATATGCAACTCCTTGCAATGATCATCTCCATGCCTCAAGGTGCTAGATCCTATCTAGGTCACCTTGTTAAGTCCGACCCAAAGCAAAAACGATGAATATGCACCCTGCTTGGGCAGACCCACACATTCATCCTTCACGCTTCCACAAGATAGACGGTGCACCACGCTTGGGCGTTCCCACACTTGGTCGATTAATCTTTTCACGTGTGTCGCATTTGGAAGGCATCTAAAACTTAATATTTAATGAGGTATTTGGTTTTTATATACATATACATATCCAATCACCACAATACATAGTATGTATCATATACATGCTATATCCCACAAAAAACATGCAAAACGAGAAAAGCGATGATTATGGCCATCCTAATGTGATTCCTCGATCCAAGAGGAATCACAGTCATCTAGGTCTACATCACATGCAACATGTACAAGATGAACTCTGTGCTTTTCCTTCCGAGTAGATCAATGCATCATATGATTGACTTGCTCATCTGGCCCGGTCGTCTGCATGCCTCCAGCCGATCGGTTGGCTCCTCCAACTAATCGGTTCGCCTGGTCGTCGTGCATCTTGTCATGGCCGCCACCTGCTCGTCTCGCTCCTCGAACTGGTCATCAACCGATCGGCTCACTCCTTGAACCGATCGTCTGGAACGTCAACAGACCGGTTCACGCCGTGAACCGATCGTCTCAGCTGTCGTCAGGATGTCCGCCGGTCTTCGACATAACATGAAATAAAATCTGTCCTATTTACAATTTAATTGTGAAACCCCGAGTTACAATCAGGGGGAGCAAAGGTAGGAAAATAATTCTCAAATTATTTTGAGTTACATCAGGAATAGGAGAAGGAAGATCGGTGCGCAGACCGAGATGCATGCAACCACAAACAACCACACACAGATAGGGTTTATTGGCCATAACCACGCTATACATCCACCACAAAACTCGTTTAAGGGTGACATGTATTGAGTGCATTTATAATACATATCATATATGTAATTTGGGATTTGTGGATTTAGGATTGGACATGCATAAAGCCAATTTTATTCGCATCGTATGCAATAAATAAAGGCGACAAACCAAAATCGATCATATCGATATTCCTAAAATATAGAGCAGTTGACGTGGCTCTGATACCACTGTTGGGTTTTAGGGGAGGCAGAGAAGGCAGCGGAAAAATTTTTTTTCTCCCCCAAACCCAGAACAAGGAAACACGTCAACGTCTATATAATAGGAAAGGATGGTTTGTGGAATCATACCTTGTCCCGAGGCTTGCTCGACGACAATACCTCGCGCTTTGCACGGTCTTCAACTCCGGCTTTCGACGGTGTCTGTGCAACTCCTGGTCGCACTGGGACTGACGACTCCTGGTCTCACCGGACTGTCGGGTTGACAGTTGTCCTCCTGAGTGGCAGTGACCTCCTGCCTCTGAAGTAGTCCATACGGACCACCTAGAACTCCACACTCCTTGTCCCACAAGGAGTTGGAAGGAGTCACACCCTCCTGTTGACGTACTAGTCGCCAACACACTCTCCTGCTGCTAGTTGCAACTGCAGTTGTCTTTCCCTTACTGCACCTCCCTTTGCAGATAGCACTTGCTCGGGCTCTCTCTCAGTTACCAAAACCAGAGAGAACGACAACTTTGCAGAGCAACTGGTTGCACTGAGTTGTTCTTTGAGAAGCCCCCAATACCCCTATATATAGGAGGGTCATGGGACAGGGTTCTCCATCCCGGGCAATGCGGGACTAAAAGCAGGAGTAGAAGGGTTCGAGATTTTCCACAAAAGCAACCAACTCGCAACCTGAATCGATCATTTCATAACTGAAATGGTCGGTTGGGGACCTGAATCGGTCGGTTCACAAGTGAACCGGTCGGTTGAGACATCTCAATCGGTCAGTTCACAAGTGAATCGGTCGGTTGGTGGTCCTAGTCGGTTCCCGATTGAGTTTCCTTCTTTTGTTTCTAATTGGTATCGAATACCAATCCTATTTCCCAATCAAATTGCGCAATGGAAACGAAAGGAAAATTCTCACCAATCCTACTTTCCCAACTTGCTCGGTTGCACCAGTTGAATCGATCGTTTCAACCTTTGAAGCAATCGGTTCACCCTGACCTTGAGCCGATCGGCTCAACACTTGAGCCGATCGGTTCATCACATGAGCCGATCGGTTGGGAGTACAGGTTGTGCAGAATCATTCAATTGCGATTTCAATCAATCCGATACTCCAATCAATGTGTCCAACACCTTGAACATTATGAGATTGAGCTATCAATTGATTGAGTATTTAATTGAACTACTAAACTCCTTTAGTAATCAATCTAAACATTGCTTGTGGACAAAACTCCTCTTCCAGGTTAAATCCTTTGTGTGTGACCCTACAGGTCCATTTCACGTTGGCAGTGAAAGTCCATAACACTTATGACTTCACAAGAAAAGAGCGGTGCCTAGTCACACATCAGTGCTACCCAAGTGAAAGTAGAAAGTTGGAGAACAACTTTCAATCCTACAATCCATGAATGGTGTTACAACAAATGTAGAATTCCTTTGTCACTGATATCCCGAATGAACTCGAGGCATGGAACAGTCATCCTGTCAACGTTCATTCACTTTCTTGATCTCAGAGCAGATTGAACGAGATATGTATGACATCAATATCACATACTGATTCACACATGCGTGCGCACACCTATCTCAATCCTACTCATCAAGTGGCCTTGGATATCAAACTCCCTTAGGAGGGACAAATCCCATATCTATCACTCACCCCTCAAAAGCCCCATGTGTCAAAGCCACCCAATCATCACCTTTATAACAACCCATGTTTCAGGACTGTGTTTGATGATGTCAAAGTGTGCCCAACGACATGTGTTGAGTGTAGTGATTTTAGGTCAAAGAATCACACTCACCACCATCACTGTGAGTACTGACTGTGACTACCATGTCATGGTTCCATGTGTCAAACTCATGGTGGGTATGTCCGGTACACTTGTTCTCTAACAAGTACCTATGTGTTTGGTTTGATATCTCTATATCATGACTAATGAGATTCTGTCATCAACCAACACCACAATCTAGTCTTGTGTGTCATTGTTGTCTATCTACCTTCCACAATGACATCCGACTAGGGACATAACAAGAATGCACAAACTCTTAGCATCTGTATGATCTCATCGTTCAGGTCATGAACCTGAAGGCATACGTCATTGAGTATTGTCATTCTCTAGACATTCAATCTATTCTATCACTATCTCATATGACTGAACCAGAAAGAATTGGAAGCTTGCCTTTGATGTTTATCAAATCAATCTTAATGTATCCCACCAATCATCTCATGATTGGCTCTCAGGGCATACATACCAACACTAAGCATGATTAATTAATGATGTTCCTTAACCTGAATAGGCTCTAAGAAAGTGGGAGGTTGTGTACCTAGGGCTTGGTGATTGAATACAACTATAAAATCCTAATCGGCCATGTATGGAGCCCAAACCCTAATGTTGATCCATGTGATGTGTTTGTTTCTCTCTCTTAAAGTGCATATCATATTGAGCTATCTCTCCTATTTATAAGCCTCTAACCTTGCAGGTGACATGATCTTAAATATCATGGTTTGTGTTTTCTATGATGGTGATCATCTGACATAGGGAAATGGTTATGAGTCTTGATGAGATATGATGAAATCATATTAATGTGATGGGTCCTATGACTTGGTGATGGCCAATGCCCATTTTGAGGTGTTATCCTCTAGTGATGTGATTGAGGGATTGATATCCCACAGTGATGAAACATTGGTGATGGCCTTGTGAATGGTAGTGTTATAAGTATCATGTGGAGATGATGTGACTAGTTCACATCTTATACATTTAGTATTTTCTAGAGGTACACTATTCCCTTATCTTTATAGAGTTTGGTTTGGCTTTGTATGTTGTAACTTGATTGATGCTAAAAGACATTCAACTGGCTTAATTAATCAAGTGAAACCCTAATCATGTAGGTGTTTTACATAGATCCTTTCCAATGTCATCTTTAATTGTTGGATTGGTGAAATGAGTATAACTCAGAGTGCATATTTTTGAATACGCGGGTGCAAGTTGAGTATCTCCTTACGTCCACAATTATAGGTTATATGAGACAACCATGAGTGAGTTGATCTCCTTGTGATATGGATGGCCATGCGTGAGACAATCCTTTCTTTTTAGAATGACCATGTACGAGCCTATTCTTCTAGCATCATACCTATACTAAGGTGGGCTAGGTGTGATTATATATGTGGATGGCCATGCGTGAGCCAATCCCTAAGCTTGACTATATGTCATTGTTGCAGTTGACTGATATGTCTCTGTGGTGTTTTATCTTGTGCTGACCAAGAGGTGTGGCGAGGTCGTGGATTCCAGCTCTTCCATTGACCTTGTATGGCACCAATTTTGACTTTGTAGTGGTCGGTTGGATTTGGGTGGTACGACTCAAATCCACATGGAAATAATAAAAGACATAACATAGCCATGTAGTGTATCTTACTTAGGGTCAATTACATATAACATTGGTTGAGCCCTTCGCCTTATATTTTTACTGATTTCTTGAGTTATAAGATAGTAAGAGAAGTCAATTGTTATACATGTTCTTCATATTCCTTCTTAGAATATTAATTATTCTACCGCTTATTGGTAATTGCCTAGTTTTGCTTAATCTTCTTCATTTGTTAGATACATATCATTTAGTTGAATATGCTCAACCCGCTTCATACTTTGCCTACCTTCTTAGTACCTGTGTTTTAACAAACTCTAGCGGAGAGTTATATCTCTTACTGGGATGTTTGGTCTCACCCCGTGGGTTTTCACATCTTTTAGGTGGTTGTATACAAAGAGGTAGAGATCGTGCAACTAAGAAAGAGAAGCAACAAGATCAGTAGTTGATAAAGTTGGATGTCTTGCCAGTCTTTTGGTGGCAGAGTCCTAGAGTCGTCCCTGTAAAATCAAGTCTTTGGGAGTGTTCTCGTTGTGTTTTGTGGATATGTTACTAATACGAGGTTTTTGTCATGTGATCCATGGTTGTATAGATTGGCATGTGTATATGTATATATATGGAACATATATCTCAAGTAAAAGTTTGATGACAGGTATGATGATGCACATTGATGTAGGCACCATGATATATGTGATATGTGATATATGTGATATGTGATACATGTGTCATGTTGAGGACTTATATGTGATAAGTTTTTGGCTTTGGTGCTTTGAGAAAATCAGTTTTAATTTCCTGTGTTTTTTAGTGATCCACATGTTTAGTCTTAATTTTGTGTTTGGTTTTGAGTAATATCGTTTGTGGTGTGTCGGGGCATCACAACAACCATGGTGAGGCCTAACCTCACCAAAATTTCACTTAACTCCACCTAATCCTCCATGACCCCTCCGTTCATTTCTTCACTTCCGCGCGACCCCCACACTCATGCCGCACTGCCGACGGCCTGCTCCAGCTCCGTTCTCCATCTCCAAACCTTCTCCATCCTCAATCTGCCTCCCTATCACCTCTCTCGCCTCTGATACACCCTCTCCACCATTTCCACCAGCAAATCAACCCCGAATCACCACATCCTCTTTTCTGCCATCTCCACCCAGCCAACCTACAACAACCCTAAATCCATCTCTTCCAATCCCATTTCCACCACCAATACAACTCCTAAATCACTCATACACCTCCACATTGATTCCCTAATCCTTTTCCAACCCATTCATACCTCCATTTCACCCTCCACCACAAAAACCCAAAATCCCAACTCTTTCCCCCACCTCCATACAATGAAGGGAATTGGAAAAGCTATGGAGAAGGGAGCTTAGAAAAGCTTCCAAGCAATCACTGGGAGCAAAGTGCACACCAAGAAAGTATCCTTCAACATTTCCATTCCCTCACACACCCCATCACCTTCAAACTCCATCTCCACCTCACTTTTTCGCTCAACATCCATGAGTGGCTCTCACCCCTGTCATCAAACCACCATACCTTGGATGCCACTTATGGTGAGGAGGAAGAAGAAGAATTCAAAGCTAATGTTGATGCACTGATTGGCTCCTTAGAATAGGAGGTCACCACCTGCCCACAACGAGGCAAGGGGATTGCAACCCCTTCTTCACGTGCTTTATCCCACCTTACGCCAGCCCGCCACTCCACCTCTTCAGCAATGGAGAGGTTGTAGTAGCATCCACGAACCCATTGACAATTGGTGATTGAGGAAGAAGAGGATGCTCAAGAAGAGAAATTTGTACAAAGAATGCCATTGAATCTTGATACAAGTTCAGGGTCACACACATACAAGGCCATGGACACTTGGAAAGATACTAGAACTTCAACTTTTTCTTTTTCTTTATCTTAAAGTTTTATATACTTATCCCTAAGCACCCAAACGAACCATTTGCTCTCTACCACTTCCCTCCTTTAATGAACCTCATTCTCCCTCTATGCTTCTACAAAGTAACTGTATAAGGAAGAAGAAAGTAGGGATCTTCTTGGGGAAAAAGCATCTAGGGTTGCAATTGACTTCCTTTTAGGGTTGAAAACGCTTCCTTCTAGTGATCTTGACCTAAAAGAGTAAGAATACCCTTATTTCCTCTATTTATTTTTCTGTTATCCTTCCTCCTACCTTTATCCAAGTCAAAACCTTGCTGTTCCATGGTAGAAATTTCTCTAAAGCTCTAAAACCCTACCTTTCTTACTCCTTATGCTTAGGGTTTGCTCATTTGATGAAGACATGTTCTATATGGACGAGTTCACAACTTATGCTTGGATTTTCTACCCTACCTGCTCGTGTTTTCTTCTATTTGGGAGTTTATCTTCTAATTAGAGGAAAGTTTTATAACTTGCTCCATGTTTATTGCTTACCATAAGCTTGCTAGTTCATGTTCTTTCTTTTAAATGATGATCCATGCACTAAAAATCTATGCTTGACTTGGATTTTGATTTTTATAATGTTCCCTGTCCTGATTTCAGTTGTAGATGAACCTATGATCATGTGTATGTTATTCCTAAGGTATAATATGACTTGGATCAGGTTGGTTTGATAACCGATGGTGCTAAACACCTATCAACCAATGGTCAATTTTAGGGTTTAAAGCTGATCTTTTCTATAAACATATGACTCAATGGTGGTACCATTGCAATAACCGATGGTGTTGTCTTCATGAAAACTGATGATGGTGACCAAGGGTGTCAATTGACGTTCACCCCTTAGGTCAGGTGTTGGCCTAATTAGAATCTTAGATATTAAAAACTAAGTTCCCTAATGATGCAATCAATCAATGGTGATATTAGTTTGATATTCGATGGTGATTAATGAATATAGTGCTGATCTAACTACCTATGGTTTCTTAATGGTCACTACTGATGGTGAATCAGGTCTCCAAAACCTATGGTGAGTTAAGCATGTAGTTGTAGCATCAATTAATCCTTAAACCAAGGGTTTCTTGGGTTACTTGATGCAATGGTCAGACCTATACTCCAATTGATGGTTTTCATATATGAACTTGACCTAATGGTTAATATCTAATGTTTCTTCATCCAATAAATTGGAATGATGCCTAAATGTAATATGTTGGTCATAATAAAGTGATTTAAATGGTTTCATTTATGAGATCAACTTAAGAAGCTCATTTACTGATGGCTTGTTTTAAATAAACAATTGCTTATGGGTTTTACCCTACTCTCAATGGAACTTTTTATGTTGTTAATAAAGGGATATCTAGGGTTAGATGGTGACTCTTTCTAGAGAACAACTCAATGACTTCATAGGTGTCTTGATCAAGATGTTTACTTATGTAAATGACCGATGCCTTTACCTTTTAAACATTTAATGGTTAGAAGTTGTTGCCTCAATATTCCCATTATTTTGGGTGAAGCGTGTAGTGTAGTGTTATGATTCTGATGATGAAAATTTGACGGTTCAATGCCTTAAACTTGTAGTATTACCCTTTTCCTCGTATGATTATGATTTATAATCACCATAATGAATTAATGGGTAACCCTAATGAGGTATAACTTGTTATACCTAGCTTTAATATAATTAAATGATGGTAATTGGGTATGAATAGTCCTTGAATGACTAATACAATCATGGAGTACTCTCTTATTGTTGTTGAAGCCCTAGTATGCTATAACCCAATGATTACACCTTGATTTATGTGGGGGTTCATACTTGAGAATAGTGTGGAATGTGATGGTGATGCTTCACCTTATGCATCCATGATCTAATGGGGATGCCGCGAGTTAGGGTTTGGGTATGAGTGCTGATTAGTAACATTAATATAATTTATCTTATTGAACCTAACTCTAATGCAAATAGATAAAGATGAGTATTCATGTTTAACCTTCGTATATGATGGCATGATGGTGAAATAACATCCTTAATATGATCATAACCTTAATGTGTTAATTGGTGGTTATCATAGCCACATGGTTGATACTTTCTTATGCTAAACATGTGCATTATGAATATGATGAGGGTTAATCATATCTAGATTCCTTGCATGTTGATGTAATAAAGGAATATTCTTAATGTTAATATAACCCTTCTAGAATTGTTTATGAATATCTCCTAGCTCATTAATGCAATATTGTGTTGATCTGGTATATTATATGTAAGTGATGTTGTTGAGCCTTGCTATAAGGCATGGAATGATAATGATGATCTTACAAGGAATAATAAGATGGTCTTAATGACCTTTGGGCATGGTTGAGCCCTAAATGAGGTATAATCCTCTTGTGTTGATAAGGGTTGATACCCTGTGATATTTTGAAAAGGATTTACATCTTATGATAGTATGATGACTAGCGTAGTCTCATGAATGGCAAGTGAATAGTACCATGTGATAATGAGATGAGAAATTATGTTTTACACGTTTTATATTTTTTGAAGTTGTGATACTTATATGCTTTCTAGATGTGAATTAGGGATTGTATGTCCATTTGTTTGATGTAGCCTTAATTCACCTAATCGTCATAACTAATCAAGTGGAACTCTAATCATGTAGTGCCCTGTGCCATAGAGCCATATGAGTGTCAAGACTTGCCAGATGGTGAAACGAGTATTCCTAAGGGAAACTTAGAGCACATACTGATGAATATGTGGGGCGCTTGTCATCCTAAATTCAAGTGTTTAGGGAGGTTGACTGTGGTCATACCTAGCCCTTAGTTTGAGAACGGATGTGGTCGTGTCTCAATGATTATATATGTGACAAGATTGGAGGACAACTATGGTTGTACCTCGGATGGTAGGGTATGAGTACCCACCTCCTTTCACAAGTGTCGTGACCTGTACCAAGGACGGACTAGGCTATAGCAGCTTGACCTTATGTGTTGCTGTGGCAGACCCGTACTGACCGGGGGAGGAGAAGATCTTAGGAGTCTGACTCTTCCTAGGTCTTGTATGGAATTGATTGCGACAAAGCGGTGGTCAATTGGAACTTGAGTGGTATCCTCGAATTCCTCAGGGTTTAATAAAAGATGTAATACAATCGTGTAGCATTTTTATTTAGGGTTATACACAATGTTTCACATTGGATGATAGCCCTTGTTTGTTATCTTTACACAAAGATGATGCTTAGTGCAATTAAGAGATGGTAGATATAGTTAGGTTGTGGATATGCTTAAGACTGTAGATTCGTACATAAAGTAGCAATGCTTATGTTGATAACTATACTGCTACTACTGATTATAATCATGATGCTAGCTATCTCATGTTGTTAGTTATGTTTAGCATGCTAGGCATGCCTTTATAACTAGAGATGCATATACTGCTAATCATGCTTATCCAGATAGTTGTGCTTATGTTGTTAGCTCTTCTTATGATGTTGATATGTTCAACCTGTTAGATATGCTGATGTTGTTATCTATACATATGATACTAGACTTATTCATGATGTTAGAGATGCTCATGCTGCTAGACTCCTTATATTGTTAATAGGGATATGAGAATAGTCTGGCTAATGAAGATAGTTATTATCTGCTCCTTTATGTATTTTGTTAATCATCAGTGCTGTTGAGCTTATTTGTTATATATGATTTAACTGCTTAAACTGTCTCATTACCTAAAAATGTTAGAATCAATAAACATTGTTGGAGGTTATATCTCTTGCTGGGACATGGGTCTTACCCTTGTGGTTCGCTACATTTTTTTAGGTAATCGGAAGTGACAAAAACAAACATGTGACAGCAAAGAGGAGCTATAGTAATGAATCTTTAAGAAAGTTGATTAGATGTCTAGTGTGTCCTAAAGTCATCCCTATACTATGAGGTTCGGGCGAGAAAAATTTGTATATGGTGTTTCAAACGCATCCGACTTTTGTTAGCATATTAATGCTTGTTTGTGTGGCATATACGAATATTGTTCTCCTGTGTATATATGTTGTGGCTATGATGATAGAACGATTTGTATCAAATTATTGACATAGAATGGATATAAGAAAGTTGTTGTGGCTCTTATGCAACTATTTCTGAGCGGGTGCTGACGTTGAAATCGATTTTAATTTACATATATTTTTGGATATGTGATTAATTAGTGATCGATTGTGTTTTATGTTTTGAGTAATCTCATTTAGTGTAATGGGTTCTTACAGAAAGGGTGTAATTCCCCTCCCACGCTCTATTCTATCCATGTCCAACCAATAACCTGGGTTATTTCATTGCATTGAACTATATTATTTGGGTTGGCAATCTAGATTGAAAATATAAGACTTGCATGCTACATTAACCCCCAACTTGGATTCTTGTGACATTCCCCCAAATGGCCCACTCTCCCCATAACTTGTTAAAACCCATATTGTTTGCTTAGCTTGCTTATGCTAGTATAGTTACTTGCTTTTGTTGCCACTTAGTCAATTGCTTAGGTTTGCATAATTAGGTCTTGCTTGAGTAGTTAGTGCTCTTTTGAGCTTGCTAGTGTTAATTTTGCTTGTTAGTGATAACCTAGGTCATTAATTGCTCTAGTGCTCAACTTGTCTCTTTAGTGTTAACTTGCATTCTAGTGTAACTTAGTTGTAGTCTCTCACTCCTGCCTAGTTAGTTTCCTTCTTTGTTAACTAGACTTAACTTGTTTAGGGTAGCATAGAGTTTGCTTGCCTTGTATGACTCTCTTGCTTTTAATTGCTTGCTTCATTAGTATAATCAATCAAATCACCATCAAACCCTAAAAACCCTACTCTCCACATTAGGAACATATCTTACCCTAACATAGCTCTAGTGCCCCCTCTTTCCCAATGGGTCGACCCCTCACTTTCCATTCACCTATACTACAATACGATCCCGTGCACTTGCATATGATATATTGCAGTCTAAGTGATTGTGTTAGTACATGGCCCCTTTTATAAATTTGTAAGACCTGAGTGTGTTTCTTCTTAGGGTTGCACCTATTTATATCTCAATTGAGTAGTGTGTAGACTGAGGTAGTGGAGACACACCATGGTTCCCTTCCTTAAATGATCTGAAGCAGAGGTCATGAGGCTGCCAATATGGTATGAAATTGTGCCTAACTTCATTCTCACTGGGAAAGGTATCCAGAGAAAACCATGAGAAAGAGTGAAATCATAGGAGGGAAAATCATGTCAAAACTGGTGGTAATAGAGACAAACATTAAAAGATTCACAGAACAATGCTTAAAGACCAAAGTTGTTGTAAAACCGTAAATCTCCATTCTAGTTGAAAATGAAAGGAATTCAGGTTTGGGAGAGATTGAGTACCTCATAAAAAACTCAATGCGAGAGGGTGGATCTGAAAGGTCCAACCATGAATCTCCAATGATCTTCAACAGGATGAGTTTGCCACAAACATAGGCACATCAATCGGGTTACATGATTCCAAAAGACTTTTTGATGTGTCATTAGAAGCTTTTCGGCCAAGTTAATTTGGCTAATACCCTGTCAGCCAGTCGAATGCACTAGAGGATGAATAGGAAAAAGGGTGAATAGGGTGTTTCTTATATTGAAATCCCTGGGATCTGAGCAAGGGCTCAAAAATCTTAGCATGATTTCACAAAATGTTTGGAGAGGAAATTGGGAAAAGAGACAAAGGAGGGAGGTTAATAGGTGAGAGAAAGGAGACAATGCTACAATAATGTAGGATTTGATCTCTATCTCTGAGTCGTGTGGTTATAAATATATAGTGAGATCTCTACAGAGAGAATTAAAATGGGGATTCTGAAATTAGTGTGACATGATAGTTAATGAAGAAATTAAATCGAACAATTGGTATAAATTTCTATATTTGCGTTATAAATCCCTTTTCCTTACCAAACTCATTTTAGGTAACTACCATACTCTAATTAATATGAAAATTGGCGCCTATGCTAATTAGGAATGGAATCGAAAAACACATTAAATTTTCTTTTGAGACTATTTTATTGATAATTTAATATATGCATTCTTATTAGGAATTCTTAATTAGAAGTTATAATTAAGCATAATTAGTTACTACATTTGGGATTTAGATTTATCTTAGAACTATCCAACAATGAGGGGAGTTTCACACATTAGTTGTACTAATTACCTTGTTTAACTTGAATATAGACAAAAGTGAATAAACACTTCACAAAATTAATTTAATCATATTAAATACTCACGAGGGACTTTAATGATGTATTTCCCATGATATCATTATTTAGTTATATTCTCTCCATGGTTCTAGAAGTAGATATATTAGTAGATTGTTTATATATATAGAATTTTCCCTTTTAAAGAATTGAGGATGAGAGAAGTAAGTTTGTGTAACATACCTAATTTCAGATTCTAAAGTTATTTTAAGCTATTGTATACTTTTGATCACTTGAAAATATCAATTGCATTTGCCTGAATTTGTATTTCAATTTCTTGTTAATGTATTGAATCTTGTGCACAAAATCTAATTCTTGATGTTCTAGTTTGACCCAATTAGATCATCACCCACTCTGAGCTAGCTTACCCCAATTCAGAGGCAATGTCTTTAGAATCAATGAAATAATTACTAATGTACTAGTAGACAATACAAGTATGGTGATTGATTGAATGATCATGTTAGACAAAAATATTTATTTGAAGAAAATGAGTTAATAGTGTGCTTTACGGTGATAATGGTTAAATATTTTGTTAAAATATGACAATGGTCAACAATACAATTGCCTCTATGACTTCTTCTCTAAAAACTACCTTGTCTTCAAAATTGCAACCTTCTTATAAGTATTAATATTTTGCATGCTAATATTTATGACATAGAAAAAAGAGTGGAAAGTCTTAGCAGAAATGACACAAACCCAACCCAATCCATCTTGGTCTGAACATTATAAAAACATCAAATTATAAATACTAGAAGAAGAAAACAAATTCGTAAACTAGAAGCCGATTCAAACTAAACCTAAATTGACATGGACTAAAAATTGACCCCACTGGATCTGACCCCAAATCATAAATAAACATATAGTGTGAAAAGTATGACTAAAACTGACCCAGCCTAACTTAGATATTATAAACATACTTTATCATAAGTATTAGAAAAGAGAGAGAAAACTTGTCAAATATGGATTGTCAACTAGAAGAATTTGCCCACTAGACCCGACTCGACGTAAAATTGAAACAAAACCATAGAAACCCATAATTAGGTTGCATCGAGTTGAATTAGTTGGTTTGGGTTGATTTTTTTCCCATCCCTACAACATAATTAATAAGTGGCAATTCAACTTTTTGTTCCAATATCATATACTTCCAAATTATTTTAATATAATTTATGAGTAAATATACTAAATATTATTAGTATCACATTTTTTATATAATAATTAAGGTCGGAATTCAAGTGAACGTAATTAAACGAAGAAGAAAAAAACATTTACCCATTCCGTCACATGCAGCAAAATGAAGAGAGGGGGTTGGATAGAACTAGGTTAAAGAGTGAGAGAGTTGGTTAGAATTAGGTAAAAGAGGTATTTTTTTGCAATTTTGAGAAAAGTGAGGGGGTTTATGGTAGAAAACTCTTTCCTTTTCCCACTGGATTGAAGTTGCTCGCGGTTTTCCGTGATAAGGATAAAAAACTAAAATAGCACACTTTGATAAAAATATGTACTGAAATAGCACCAAATCCATCTTAATTCCCGAAATAGCCCACTTTCAAGAGAAAGCGCCAACACTTTTGGCGTTTTACTTTTTCCAGGACCAAAAGTGCCAAAAAAATGACGTTTTACTGTTTCCAGGAGTAAAAACGCCAAAAAAATGGTGTTTTCAACTGAAAGCGCCAAAAAATGGCGTTTTCACCTGAAAACGCAAAAAATTAGGCATTTTTCATGTAAAACCGTAAAAAAAAACACTTACTTTTTGACATTTTTCAACTGAAAACGCCATTTTTTTGGTGTGTTAGCACTGTCTCTTGAAAGTGGACTATCATACGTATTTTAATCAAAGTGTGCTAGGTTTTTTATCCCCGTGATAAACCATTCGGAGGACAGTCATGATAAACTCATTCCGCGAACTTACACAGCGCCGCAGTTATGAAATGATAGCAGTAGAAAACATCAACCACTTGAAGACACTTCAAGCTAAACTCCTCCGAATTGGGGCGATTACCTCCTCTTCGGTGGGGGCAGCCACTTACAGTGCTGGTTCTGATGTCTTCCTCCTGCAGCAGGACGAAATCCAGCGCTACTCGAACACACTCTTCCATCTCGTTCCTGTCTCTAATCCTTACGTCAGTCCCTTCGTCTGGAATTGTTTTATCCGAACCTATGCTCACGGTCCCTCTCCATGTCTCGCCGTCTCTCTGTACCGCCGGATGCTCGTCAATGGCCACCGGCCCAACAACCACACTTTCCCATTTCTACTTACAGCGGCCTCCTCCCTCCTCGGGCACAAGGATAACCATCAGTCTTCCCCCCCCTCTGTTCTCGGATTAACCATCCACGCCACACTCGTCCGACTCGGTTTCGAGGACGTTGACCCTTTTGTACAGTCGGCTCTACTCCGCTTCTACGCTGCTTGCGGATCCATTGACATTGCACAGCGCCTGTTCGACCGTTGTCCACATCGAGACGTGACCTTATGGAATACTCTCATCAAGGGCTATATCCACTGTTGCAGATACCAGGATGCATTACGTATTTTCCGGAGAATGCAGGAGGGCCATGACCAGAGAGTGCAGTGTGACGAGATCTCCGTGCTCAGCGCTGTTTCTGCTTGTGCTCATCTTGGCTCTCTGGATACGGGCCGATGGATACATGCATACGCTGACAAGAGAAGGATGAGGCCGACTCGCAACCTGGGGACTGCACTGGTTAACATGTATTCCAAGTGTGGTGAGGTCGGGGCTGCTACTTCTCTATTCGAGCGGATGCAGAGCAAAGACGTTAGGACATGGA
The DNA here is from genome assembly GCA_963693085.1 of Alisma plantago-aquatica. Taxonomy (NCBI): domain Eukaryota; kingdom Viridiplantae; phylum Streptophyta; class Magnoliopsida; order Alismatales; family Alismataceae; genus Alisma; species Alisma plantago-aquatica. The sequence goes on along the minus strand of OY856413.1, from coordinate 654,115,762 downwards.
GTGTGATGATCAGCGGTCTGGCAGTCAATGGACATGCAAATGAGGCAATGCATCTATTTGCAAGGATGCAGGAGGCTGGAATCAGACCCGACTCCGTGACTTTCACGGGCGTCTTATGTGCATGCAGTCATGCGGGGATGGTGCCCGAAGGATTGCGCATACTGGAAGACATGGACAGAGTGTATCAGGTGAAACCGACGATAGAGCACTATGGGTGTGCTGTGGACCTCTTGGGTCGAGCGGGCAGGCTAAAGGAGGCATTTGATCTGATCAAGAAAATCCCCCTTGATCTTAAGATTGACGTCGTGCTGTGGGGATCCCTCTTGGTTGCTTGCCGTGTCTATAAAAACGTAGAATTGGGAGAGATTGCCGCCAATGAGATGCTAAAGCTGGATCCGACCAATGCCGGCGCTCTTGTGTTCCTTTCCAATGTGTATGCTTCGAGTGGAAAGTGGGACTGGGTGGGGCAAGTCAGGGCTTTGATGAAAAAGCAAAAGATCCTTAAACCACCGGGTTCTAGCTTGGTTGAGATTAGGGGCGTCATCCATGAGTTCCTCTCTGGAGATCAATCAAACCCACACATGGACAGAATATACAGGCTGCTGGATGAGATTTCTAAGCTCAAGAAGCGAGAAGGGGATAATAGGTCTTCCAGTGAGGGCGTTTCATTCGACATGGATGAGGAGGATAAGGAGATTTGCCTTTCACAACACAGTGAGAAACTAGCCGTCGCCTTTGGCCTAATTAACACTAGTCCAGGTACTGCAATACGCGTCGTCAAGAATCTCAGAATCTGTGATGATTGTCATGCAACAATGAAGTTGATCTCAAGAGCCTTTGACCGTCTTATCATTGCAAGGGACCGCAGTCGTTTTCACCACTTCAAGGGTGGGACTTGTTCGTGTAAGGATTTTTGGTGAAGTGAAACCTTGTCTGAGGTGGTCTCAGAATCAAAATGCATCTTGAAGGTGTCAGCTACTTGAAGTACTCTTGCTCGATAGCCACGTGCTGATATTGGTAGCATGTGATTGTGATTCAAACATAATCTCTTATTGTCATAAATGCTCACTAGTCCCTATCGTCATCAATGCTCAGTAAAGGCATGGATGCTTCTCAAGAGTCAAATGCAAGACATGGGACCAGTTTTATTTCTATTTCATCTTTCTGGAGTTGGTTTTGTATATGGATGCTTCTCAAATATGTCCTCTTACCGGAAAAACAAGAATTGAAGGAAGACATGTGATATAGGAGATATATCTTAGTTCCTTAATAAGCAGTAAAATTGTATACTAGTTTTTGATTATAGATAGCAAATGAGGTAAGATTTCATATCGACAGCCTACACTTTTAAGGATACTGCCTTTATTCTGTAGCAATCACAAGATATCGTTTGCTTCATGTAGTGAACATGTGAAAGTGAACTTCCATGCTTTGGCTTGCTGAAGTATCAAAATCCAAATCAAGCTCCAAGTGTGCGCAACACACACATACACACAACAAAACTTAGTGTGGTTCTGGTTTTGTTTGAAGGATAACGGGGAGAGAGAAAACAACAAACAAACATTTCAAAAGGAAGGTCCAACTACTCCAGCGTGTATTCCCATATCTACTTCGACATCAGTTTGATATCGATACTTGTTAACATTTGTGGCGTTGATTACTGGGTTTCTACTGAATGTTTCTCTATCTTCAACTATAAAGGAAGTTAGGTCAAAAGTTTTCATTTCTTGCGTTCCCTTCATTAACACGGTCCAGCCAAGATCTGACTGATCATCATCATCATCATCATCTAAGCCTCAATCCCAACTATGTTGGGGTCGAAAGATCCGACTGATCATGGAGAAAAAATGTAATTCATACAGAGTAAGTGTGTCACATCTGGAGGTGATTATGATCAATGTTAGCTCCGAATTTCATTCAACTGTTCAAAATGCCGTCTAAAGGTACCTAAACAAATACTACAGGAAGTGGGAGATTCTATCCACTAACTACTTTGTGTTTTTTATGCAATTCAAGCAGTGATGAAACCCAGGGGGCTATAATATGTGTTGTCAGTTCTGAATAAGCTAAATGCGCTCATCGGGGTCAGTTTGTAATGCGTGATGCCAGTGATGTCTCTCCGTTGGTGGGATTGAAGAGTGGGGGCCTTTACAGCGGGACATGTTGCCCTTAAAGCTGCTTCAGCCAAAGTGGTCAAGCATGAGAAAGTATGTATTGAGAATCAACACGTCTTCATCCCTTTGGATTTGATACTTTTGGATTCTTAGCACCGGAAGCTGTGAAGCTTCCGAAGAGGGTCTAAAAAGTTATAAATAGTAATGTTATGGCTCCCAAGTGTATGGATGTAGTGTTTCAAAGGATTGGTTTTGCCATCCAAAAAGGACTAGCGGCGCAGCTTGTTGCCCGCTTGTCTTTTATTTCGATGTAAAATTTTAATTATTTACTTTTGTATCCAAGATGTCTCTAAAATATGTCTTTAATTGCAAAATGAGAGTCAGATGAGGAAACACGAAATGCAATGTTTTTTAGTTCTTTTGTAAGGAACATTATCACTATGTGATTCTTATATTCAGAAAGATCATCACTATGTGATTCTTGAAAGGATAGACATGATTTCCTGCTGATACCCTGTATTTTAAGAACACTGCCTTTCTGCTGTCACAATCAAGGCATTTTTTTGGGTTTCATTTGGTGACCAGGTTAAAATGAAATTCTATTCCATTGTCTCACTGAAGACTAGAATTTAGAACATGATGTCGGGTTGGGGAAACGTAGGGCATTACTGCTGGTCTTGGCTTCTCTTTGTAGAGAAATAGTATATAAATAACCACACTCCTTTGCTGCTTGTACTATTCAGAAAGGAAGGCTAAGCTCTTTATTTCACTCTCCATTTTAGATCAATATAAATAATTTGTACATATGTTGTGGTCACTTGTGATTGCTGCAGGATGATTCTCACATTATTTTCAAGCATTACAGTGAAGTTAGGTGGAAGAGCATCTTGCAGTCACTTGATTTAGTAAGATATAAAACCAAGTTCTCACTGAACATGTCATCTGACTTTTGAATCCATAAAAAAGGTGTCCTACAAGATGGTTCTCTCTAAATCGTAGGAGTGGCTATCAGGTTGGGTTTGACTTGCTAACTCGCTCATGGACACATCTGGTGATGATGGGTTTGGGTCAAAAGCCTTCCACCCCGCTAACTCACTTACATGCGAGTTGGGTATCCACTGATGTGTGGCTTGCCTCGCTAACCCAAGAACCTGATCCGTCTCAAAAGTACCTTGTTATAACTTGTATATCATTCTATAGAGCAACTAAATACAAAAACTATAGCATTCACTCATTATGTCCACCTAATGATTTGCTTGCCTCGCTACCTGCCACTCTACTCTAACGACCATTCCAGCAAATCCAAGTTGTTTTCACCCTTTCTTCAATCACAATTCAATATATTGGAATCTCTGATCGAGCAATCATTTATGACTTACAAAGTTTATATGCGTAAGCGTTTGGTCTACTGTTATTTCATTATGTTATAAGTTCACCCTCAAATGTGTTCTTATAAGCAAAATGAGATTTAAGGAAGATGTTTGATACATATATATTTTTTAGCTTTTTCGAAAGCTTTACTATCATGTAAGATTTTTGATTTACGACGATCAAGAGGGCAATGATCTCTTGCTGATAGTCTGCAATTTAAAGTTGTTGCCTTCCTTCCGTCTTAATCCCAAGGCATTATTGTTTGTTTCATTTGTGGCTAGGCTTGTCTTGCTAGAGCCTGAAAGTCAAGACAACAAGGTGAAGCAGTGCTAAGCCACATGCTGCAGTTTACACACAACACAGTCTTGTTTGGTCCCCAATTTTTCTTTTTGAGGAAAGAGAAAACAACAAGCAGAGATTATATTAATATTGCTATCTGTACTATTCAGAGAACAAGGTCTAGCCTGTATTTCACTGTCTACTTGTACGTCAGTAAAATATTAATTCTAATGGCACTGGCGGTGTTTATTAGTGAATTTCTAATGGATCCTTCTCCAATTATTTTCAACCATACCGTGACATTAGGTGGAATTTCTGACTTTTCGAATCCGTTTATATAACAGTGTATGTAACCAAGAACTGACTGATCATGGGATTGGATGTTTGAATCTATAGAAAGGCTGTGTCATAACTGGTGGTGATTAGTGCTCTGAAAGCAATCACAGTTTACAAATTTTCCATTCAACTCTTGGAACTTCTGGCAGTAAGACTGAAAGTGATACATCAGAAAGGTGGCGATTATGGGCCACAGAATGCCTTGTGGTTTCCAGGCATCGTCCTATACAATTGAAGCAATAGTGCATATGCAGGGGACCAAGATGCCTTGTAGATCGGGTACATTGCTAGAAAGTGTGGATATGATTGACAAAGATCTTATGCGTTATGAAAACAACATAAAGTCTATAGAGAAGACATGCTTCAATTCTGCTTTTGCTGAGAAGGAAAACGGAAAGCAAAATTGGTGGTGGTGGCTTTCTGAATCTTTCATGGTTGAAGTGTTTATTAGGTCATGAGTTTGTATCCTGAAGGATAGATCCTTTGCTCTGTCATAAATATAACGAAGTTCGAAGAAGGTACCAGGAATAGCAAGTGGAATGCTAGACTGTTAGGCTGTTCAGGTTGTGGTTATGCAAGACTAAGATAGGGGAGAGTGTAATTTTGTCGATTGCACATTCATGTTTGTGAAACATGGGAAACTGTATGTTGTTGCTACTCGCCAATATGGTCTGTCAATAAAACATTCAAATTTTGCCGAGAATGCAGCTGTGGTCGGTCTAGCAAACGGTGCCATTTGTGGTTGTTATAGCCGTGCTTCTTCAGAGGCAAATGAAGGACCTGATCAAATTGCTAAGTAAACTTATTATGATATTAACTTTATTTGTAACAGGGATATTTTTCTGTAAGGACATGGGTAACATGATCCTTGTAATCTAAGAATGAAATGTAATATATATTGTATCTGCGGGCCAACTATTTGCACAGGTGAGGAGTAGGTACACGGTCCTTATTGAGACATTGATAACGGGTTTGATCTCCAGAGAGATTGGTAATATGTAGTAATTGTTTGTGTTTGACAAAGGTGAACTTGTCACTATAGACCGGTGGAGTACTTGACTTTTCCCTAAATAGGAAAGACAGTGTTTGGCAAAGTAAAGACGAGGCGCAAGAGAGGAAGAAATGCAGCAGCTTTCTCACTTTCTCAAGAGAAATGAAGGGCAACTATAAGACAAGATCATGCTCAGCCTTATGATTAATGAATTGGTTCTCATAAAATTCGAAGCCAAAAGGAAGTAACTCGGAAGGATCAGAGATCACATGTTCACTTTTCCATCTCCCGTGGCTCATATCCTTCCTCTATTCCAGTGATGATCTATTCCATTCCATGGAACAAATGTCATCGCAGATGGGTGTTGAGGATGAAGAGGATGAAGGTCCATCCGCCCTTCCCTACATCCTTTCTAGTAGTGCCGCTACGTTAGCACAAGTCGGCCCCCATGCTCCGCCTTCCCCAATTCTAAACCATACGCCAAGCCTTTCTATCACGACGCCCACGCGCGATACTCTTGCCCGGCATATTACGCCTTCACACTCTTGTCACCTTTTAACTGTTCCTTTCCGGCCACTACCGTACTTGTCATCTTCGGATTTTCATGCAGGTCGTGTTTGTGGTCGTTAGATTTGCATATGCTGGGATGCTTGATCCGTCCCGATCCCGTAGGCTTTGGTCCCCCTGTAAGCCGGTGCTGAAAGAGCACAAGATGAAGATTGCTTTATCAGTTGTACCTTTCACAATTTGTTCCCACGGAACAGGATTCTACCCCCTCTTTTGTTGGTTTGCGGTTTGCCTCCACCTACTAGCTGACTTTATTCTCGTTCAGGACCCAAATCCGTAGAACAGTATGCCTCCCTTCTAGAAAGAGAGGCCTCGCCTCTCCCAAGAAAATACGAAGGTTGTATTAGGTTCACCTTCCTTAGACGCTCCTATGACATTGGAGTCTGTTTCCCTTTCTAAAATGAGACAAGCTGGTGGGTCGTTATACTGTGTTCCCACCACCAGTGCATTCAAATCTCTGATCTCGATTTCCATGACTATTTCTGTTGTTTTTGTAGTTGTGCTTTTGGTTATGTTGTCTTCCATCACAGGCCTAGAATAGCCACGCTATCCTTCCCAGATGCCATTGCACACCTCTTAGAATACCATCTTATTTACCTTCCAGTCCCATTCTTGAGTTGACTGCAGAAAAGTATTGCCACAATAGAAACAGGCAGTTCTTGCTGTTTTTATATTCAATTGCTCAGGGAGCACCACATTGCAGAGGCCACCCATTACACTCTTACACTGTAAGTTGTAACCATGAGATCACGGAGAGCAAAAGGCTCTGAGGTATTCAGGCTCCCTTGTCTTTTGTATTTGATTTCCAGCGTCATACTGATTGACTACTCATTCACTTTGCAGCCTTTCTGGCCATCAATTTTGGTGAAAAAATGGTTCAATATTAAGCCAAAGGTGCATGAATTCAGTGAAGATGAGTTTGACACGGAGAGCGAAGATGACGATGGTTTGTTCTTGTTTACATCTTGGATTTTGGATTTTCTTTTCGAATTAGATATGCTTTAGGTAATATGTCCTGGTTGCACTGATGTAGATGCAAATTCTCATGCAGGGGGTTGGACCCGTGAAAGTAGTCATGTGGATAGGACCCCAAGAGCTTTTGCTCTAAGATCATCATCTTCAGGTACAAGGAGTTCATTGGATTTGCTTATCATTTTACCATTGCAGCAATAGGTTTAATATGCTTATTTATTGCCCCAAAAACTTAATAGGGTCATACCGTTTCAGCACGTGTTTTGGCATACAGGGTTCTTTGATTTAGATCATCTGATTCGGCATTTACTCAGCTGTAATTCCCATAACGACTGTAATTCACAAGAAAATCGGTTTGACACTTTTGCTGTTTCTTCCCCCAGTTTCAAGCAACTTTTTATTCTGTGGAACACATCACCTTTGGCATAAGACTTCAAAGTTCTGAGGCACAGGTGGCAGAATGCTGCTCAATTCGATGTGCAACTGCCGTGTTAGAAACCAACTTTAGTTAATATAAGTATGTTAAAGGTTCTTCAGCATCATTCTGAACATTTTCTACCACGACTAGAAAAAGTGGATGGTAGTTGATTGCACTAGAATAACTAGTAACTTATTTATTGTAAAGTAATAATTCAAATATACCTAGAGCTATTCACTATTGTATATTGGTGTAAAATGTGTATGCTTTTAGCATATATTGAAGGCGTTCTCAGCTTCCTTAAAACTTGGCACATTTTGGTAATACATGGGGTACTTTCCCAGTCTCAGTTGGTTTTCATGCCAGTTAAAAGGAAATATGGGGAGGATTTTTTTTCGAGTGAGCCATGTTTAGGTTCTCTGAGTATTGTTACATAACCATGCTAGACCACTGTCTCAACATTCATAGATTTGAATATAACTCAATTATTTGCAGATCAACTAAATACTCATTCACCAAGACTTCAGAGAAGGAAATCAGAGACGCTTCGTGTTCATTACATACGGAAAAAGGATATAAGGTGTTGGTAGTTGACATCTTATTTATCTTTTTATAAATAAAAAATATCAGATGGTAATTTCAACTTTTTCCCTTATACTGCGGATGCTTTAGGGTGATGATCGGTACATGGAATGTTGCTGGAAAAACCCCTCCTGATGATCTAGAGATCGAGGACTGGCTCAAGTCAGAAGAACTGCCCGACATATATGTTTTTGGGTGAGTGATCCTATTTGTATTTACTTGATAATTAGAGGAATGTTCATATTTTTCCGCTTTGATCTGTAAAACGTATTAAAATAACATCTGTTCGATTTATATCCAGAAACTAGTGTGATTTCTCAGTATCTTTAAAAAATTGGGGAATCTATTCATCCCGTCCCCATTGGGTTTTGAACTAGAGACCTGCTCTTACAAATCCGCTCACTTCACTGCTCGGGTGCCACTACTTTGGCCGATTTCTCAGTATTCAACCACACACTATCTTGACAATAACAGGGATATGATGAGAAAAGTACGCAGTGAAGAATAATTGTTCTATATTTCTTATAATAGCTCAGGAGTATACAACCAATACTCATACGGCACTCAGAATAGCACAAAAAAGGACAAAAGAGTAGGGATATGATTTTGGTTCTACCTTTTTAAGATGTAGATAATTGAGGGGATTTGATTATTTGTTTTTTGATCGACCCATGAGCCAGCTACTGTAACTGTGGTGTATCAATAAAGAAATTTGTATTAACTGCAGTAAAAAGAAATTTTGTTAATATATAGGCTGGTAAATTAGTTATTGTTGAATTAATAAGGGAAAATTTCGAAGACATAATTTGATGGTAGTAGTTCCAGTTTTAAAACGCACAAGATTACATCTGAGCAGGATGGATAACAACACACACACATATCTACTCATATTTCTTTTCTCCATGCTATTTCCTTAATGGTTAATCAGATTTTCCTTACAGTTTCCAGGAAGTAGTTCCGTTAAATGCTGGCAATGTATTAGGAGCTGAGGATAGCTGGCCAATAAAAAAATGGGAATCCATGATACGGAAAACACTTGGCAAGCACATTGGGAAAAAACCCAAGGGAAAAAGTTATACTGCCCCACCTTCTCCCGTATTAGGCCCATCTGTTGAGGGTGTGCGCTTAGATAACAAACAAACATCTTTATCAAGTGAAGGAAATCAGAAAAACCGTGGGCATTTTGATAACCATGTTAAAGAATTTATAGGAAATGGAGAAAGTGAGGAGATGGATAACATGTCAAATTGCAGACTGACCCATAATCAAATAAATGGCAGTGTGGACTGGCCAGAGTACTCATTGGCTATTCCACCTCATGCCTTTCCTTCTGAATCTGGACTGAGGAGAAGCACTTCCTCAAGGCACTTCTCCACTTGGATGAAGGAATCACGGAAGCTGTCTTCTGAAAGCTCTGCTCCGGGTGTTGGGCTGAAGCGTGTCTTTCACAGTACTGGAAACCTAAGCAACCTGGGAATGATCTGGGCACAGAAGCAGGAAGAAATTCCAGTAATCAATTTACTTGACTGCTCTGAAGAGCTCTCTGATCAAGAAGAAAACACAATACCTGAGCATGATCTGGATGCTAATGAAGATGCAAGTGATTCTCAACATGTGAAATATCATAGGAGATACGTGCGTATGGTCAGCAAACAGATGGTTGGCATCTATATATCAATTTGGGTCTGCAGAAAGTTGAGAAGGTTCATAAATAACTTGAATGTTTATCCAGTAGGAGTTGGGCTCCTTGGCTACATGGGAAATAAGGTGAGCATCTAGTTGGCCAATCAAATAGCCAAAGTAGAGAATAAGTTATTCCTTCCATCTTAACATGTTTTTGGTGCAGGGATCTGTCTCGGTAAGCATGTCTCTATTCCAGACAAGAATGTGCTTTGTATGCTCTCATTTGACGTCGGGTCACACGGAAGCACAGCAACAGAGAAGAAACTCTGATGTCAATGATATTCTGCAGAGGACACGCTTCTCTTCAGTTTTAGATGATAAACAGACACTTACTATTCCATCACATGAGTAAGTTTCCTCATTTTTATATGACTTGTGCTTTCTTATTCATGTGGCTTTAGAGTTTCTTAGGCAATAAAATACTGAAATTTTATAAAGTCAAATTACTTCAGTTTTGGTAGTCATTGATAGGCTAACCAGCAATCAACAATCAGCCTGACTCCTTATTTTTACACCATTTTGTATTTTATCTAACTCTATCTGCGATGCAGCTGCAACTAAACTGGTGGTTCTAACAAAAAACGGGACACCTGACAAAACCCATTTTACCTGTACATCAAAACAAAATGCTTTGTCATGGAGTATCTAGAAGTTGCATTACATGTATGGTCATTTGTTAACCTCAGTCATTACAACTATTTAGTTCTACCAAACCTTTTCAGATGACAAATGAAGTCGTAACTCTTTTCTAATTTTATCCATGCACTAAAGGAATTATCACGTACTCTATTCGTACAAAGGAAAACCGTTATCGATGTGGTTCAATGCCTTGCGGTGTTAAAGGAAAACCATATAGGTAATACTTCTTTATTCTAGTCTCTTGGGTGAATGAACTAGCATTGAAGATACACGACTATTAATATTAGTTATTAAGTATTGACCTTAGGCCTACTTATGTTTTCTCTATACTTAAGTGGGCCCATTAACTTCTCTTCTCTGTGATACTCCTATTATACGAGTCTTTTGTAAACACTTTTTGGTTACTGAGAATTCTCACATAACCTGATCCATATGGCATCAGAGCACAACATCTCCCTGACCTAGCAGCCACCCTCTCTATTCTCTCTTTCCTTTCCCCTAGTCACCGCCCTAACCCTCTCCCCCTCCGTAGCAACAACAGTGGCACCTCCCTTGCTGCCACTGGCTGCAACAGCTCCTAAAGGAGCCTCCGCCAACAACAGGCAATAAGGGCTTCTCCCCTAGGGCCCACCACTAGGCCGCCACCAGCCTCTGCACTAGCCAGCCCCCGGACCTCCACGGTAACATCAGCCCTCTCCTCCATGCTGCATTGAGAAGCCCTCTCCCCTCTCTCCTTCCTCCTTTTGTGTATCCCATATAGAGAGCAAAAGATCTCCTTTCCTACACTTAGAAAGTACTGAAAACAAATAATAGGGCAACTAAATTATTTGTCTTTCCCATGCGGTTCCCCTAAATCATGGGTGGGCATTTCACCATGGAATTGGGGGGCGCATGTTTTAAAATGAATGTACATGATTGCTGCAGTCTAGTGGCATTGCGCGGTCTCTTTCGGTAGCATTATCTCTCTTTACTTCCCATATTATACTTCTTTCGACATCACTCCACTTATTACTATGTTCATCTACAATGCCTGCACTCTGGTAGCCTATTTTTTCCAATTTACCTTGTTACATACCCGGTAAATTTCTTTTGCTATAAAGTTTGTGATAAAGTTGTTCCTACCCCTACGGTCATTTATAAAGACACACCTACTATATTAGTTGTTTATCTGAATGGTAATAACTACTTGTTGTGGATGAATGATGTTTATGTATACCTCGAGTCTTGGAACAAGTTCAAGTACATCATTGATACCCCGCCAACAAATCAGAGGATGACCCCACCAGGGTTGCTGACAGGAGTTAGATTCTTTGTTGACGCTTAGGCAACACGGAGCCTCAAGTTGCTGTGAAAATACATGTTTCTCCGCAACGGGATAGCCATGTTGGATGATATGGAGTTCTACACTCAAGAACAAAATGATCTTCTCTTTAAACAGCAAGTAGACTACCTTCTTGACATATACTTCTTTGCCATAAAGGCAAAAAATTAGCTTATTACTTCTCTCCGTCTACGTTTGAGGATGTCACCAAAGATCGGACTGTTATTCTCTCAGGTTGGTTCTGACCGACCTTCATCCTTACTAGACTGAAGTACGCCAGCTTCTCCTAGGTGAGATGCCTTTACCCTCCATGTGACTGGCCTATGCAAATCTCTCTAAGTTAGACATGCCATCCTCCTCTACCATTCTTGCATATCCTTCAGAGCCTCAGGAACCCCTTGTTGTAGCAACTCACATACATGGACACAGATGTGGACAATGCCCCAATGTCTTACTCTCAATGCTTTGGCCACTTTAAAGAAGACTATCATACCAAGAAGACAACCCAACTCGGACATGGTTGAGGTAGAGGTGTTGTTCATCTTACTCAGGCACCACCAGGCACAACTGCTCCATCAACTCCTAAGATAGGTGCTCCCTCACACATTGTCATCAACAGTGATGAGCTAGGAAGCACAAACACTTCAAAATAGGTGCCGTACCCGTGTCCGACATGTATTGGACACCCGTACTCCGTGGACATGCCTAACTACGTATTGGACGCTTCTCGAGCCGTGTCCAACATTTTTGTTTTGTTTTCGTAGGTGGACACGGCTTGGACACAGCCTGGACACGGCCAGGCCCATTTACAGCCCAAAATAGGCTTGCCTCTCCACTAATCCTAGTCATATAACTAGGCAGCTAAACATGTCTTCCATAGATCAAATCCATTTCTATTCGCAAGAGGGCGGCAGCTGTATTCTTGCTGTTCTTATCACATATCTAAGTTTAGAGCAGAAACAATTGTCTCCCTATTCTTGTTTATATATAATCTCTCAACTCATTCATCTATTTTTGGGCTTGGGGCCTTCTTCTAGTTCTGGAAAACTGATTAACTGAGGGAAACTATCAACCTTTATCCATTATTTCCTTGTTCTATTAATGTTTCTTTGTTTATCACACTCTTGAATGTCTAGTTGTGTATTTATATTAATTGCTGCTGTATATCTAAATAAATTCCTTATGTACCTAAAGAGTGTGAAAGATCACCTCCTTACTAAAATATGGTAAATAAAATACATTGGAAAACAACGGATTTTTTTCTTTTGACTATATTCAATTTCATAAAAGATTGTACAAAATACATAAAAAAACTCCCATTAAGGGTTACATCATCATCATACACAACTAGGATCTAGATAGAGGGAAGTCTAGACTACTCCACTTTTGTCTCCAAGCAATATCTCCATCATCTAAGTCCAAATCAACAACTAAGATCTTCACGCCTTATCCATCACCTTGCTCAGCTCCTGGGTGGTTGGGAAGACACCCAACAAAAAGGAAAAGGGAAGAAAAGTATGTGTCACAAAAACTATTCTAAGATGGCAAGATAAGAAAAGCATGTAAAAGCAGGCTGGGGTTTATCATAAGATGAAGACAATCAAGAGAATGAGGCCGTATATATATATAAAAGAAGCTTTCAATAGATGCTTGCCATAAAAAAGATAAAATAAAAGAATTGCATGCATGATTAATATTGACTATCTTAACTAAGTAGGGTTGAGGCACCTACTGGACCTTCAACCAAAGGGTGAGGGGAGAGTGACACATTCCCAGTCACCTACACATATTTCATGTGTGGGGGAGAGTAACACGTTCCCCAGGGAAGAAATAACATATTCCCCAACTATGGGTGGTTGTACATAAGTACCGCTACTATAGCTAGTTAGTCTAATAAAATCATCATGCTAGAATCAATGGCAAGTAATAGCATCATTTAAATAAAACATGGTAAAGGGGTACCAAGACCCAGGAATAATATTCCAAAACTGATTATGAGGCAAGTATAGCAAAAGAATCAAGAGCATAGGACATAGGGTTCAAATGAAGCCTCATCAAAGGAAATTAGGTCAAGGCACAAATATTCCCAACTTAGGTGTAAGATGCACATACCTTTAATATTGATTCCAATTATCAACTTGCACCACTTAATCGATTCCGTGTTCCACTTTTCCTAATATCAACACCATGTTTATGTATTAGAACTATATTCATTCATTAAACGCTTAAAACCCTAAAGTTACTAACTTTTTACATAAACCTTCGAATTAGACTCTGAAAATATCACCATTGTCTTAGTTAGGGTTTTCTGATCAAAATAACATATAATACTATGTATTTTGAAGATATAGACTTTTAGATGCATTTTTGGTGATTTTTAGTTAATTAAATCATTCTCAAAAACACATACTCGAAAAACTCAAAACCAGGCATCAAATTTATTTTTATTAGATAACTTACATTTTTCTGATTCCAAAACATATCTTACTTTTATTTTTGGATGTACGGTTTAGGAGTTATGAATTTTCGAATATGAACCAATAAGAAATTGCCACGTAGGCACTTCGTACCAAAGAGAGGAAGAGAGCGGGGGTAAAACAGTAAAACGACGAGGAGTTGTCTCTCGCAAACCAGCCCCACGCAATGGCTGCAAGCTGTTGCTTGCTTGGGGAAAAATTGGGCGTTTGCGCAATTCTTCACGAAAATCGATGCTCAAGTATGCAAAAGAAAGAGGAACAAAAACCAAACCTGATGGTGCCAACAATTTGCTCGGAGATGAAGCGAGGAGGGAGAGATAGGCGCCGCAAGCCCTGCTGCTTTGGCCGCTCTCCGGAGGGTCAAACGACGATGAAAATCCAAATTGGCTATAGCGTTGAGTTGTAAAGACGATGGGGGTGCTAGGGGTATAGGTATATATAGGTGAGGAGATGTGGTTTAGGGTTCGTGTATGTGTGGTGTGAGAAGAGGTTTTGGTCGGTTTGGGAAAGCTTGAATAATCGATGAAAATACTAAAAACTTGGGATAATGTTGTGGGAAATCTCGTAAGGAATCCAACGAGCCTAAAAACTCGTGATTTGGTTGAGAAACGAGGGAGATATGACCATCCGAAAAATAAAAAATTTCGGAAATTACTGTTCACCTACGCTGGTCTCCTACTCAAGGTAGGAGATGATCCGCGAGCCGTTGGATTAAGATCCAACGGTCCATGTGCGTGACATTTATTAGGTTGCCAAATACAAACCGGACTAAAGTTCTTATTTAATCATTTAACCTTTTTTCTTTTCCTTTTTGATGGTGCAAACGACCTCCAAAATTAACCAAACTTTACACCTTGACTGATTTTGACGTGTAGAATCCAAATATAGAATTAGTTTTGCCGTTTGGAGACTTTTAATAGGTTAAATAATTCAATTCATATTTTCTCTGTCCTCATGCATTAATGACTCTAGGATTATCAAAAAATAATATAACTTCACCCATAAGTCTTATTAAGTATGTTGGATACAAATTTGTCATTATTTCCATTTGTTGAAGTTGTTTGTTATTTTAAATAATGAGTTGAAAGTTTTGCACACTTTCTCTCACTAAATTTTTCTTCTCAACAAATATTTTTCAAATTCATTCAAAATTCATCCAAAGGTCTATTTTAACATGTAGAACACGAATTTGGCATTATTATATTTTTTTGAAGACTTTTATTATTTTATTTAATTCATTTAAATTTTATCACTTATTTATCTTTTTAATTTATTAGAGGTATCTAGAAACTTTCTAAAAATATAAAACTTGGCCTATAAGCAATACTAAACGTGAAGAACACGATTTTGACATTAATTAATTTTTTTCAACATATATTTAATATTTTTGGTCTTTGAGTCATTTTCTCTCTCCTGAATAAAATAAAATATTTCACATTGACCAAATTAAATAAAAATTCACACAGACTCATTTTAATATATAGATTACGAAATTTGGAGTTATTTTTCCAATTTGAGGATGTTAGATATTTTATTTCACCTTATTGGCTTATCTCCTATTTTCTTTTATTAAAGACTTTAATATATGCATTTATCTTCCAAATTAGGTGATACTTGGCCCTTAAGTTTCTTATAAGTCAAGAAAACGAGATTGATATCCAAATTATCTTCATGGGTTTCTACTTATGATTTTTGAGACAATATATTCCTCATTATCTCCTTTTATCCATTATATCCCATATTATTTCCAATTATTACATTTATCATCTCCTTTATGTATATTTCGATATTTCCTTTCTTTTTCATATTCTAAAAAGCACTAGAAAGTTCTAGGACGGATTTATTTATTCTTTTTAGCACTTAAGTGGACATTTTACATATTACACCCATTACTAAGCCTTCACTAAGGTATTTGTGCATAAACCCAAATATTGAGAGAAAAGGTGAACACATGTTCATTAAACCATCATATTCTCCACAAATTAAATAGAAAAGCCAGAGAGGCTAGAAATGAAAGGAAAAGATGGGAAAGAGGGTCAAAAGACAAAATGTCTAAGATTCGGTATGTTACAACACTGCACCCCTTAAAGAGGATTTCGTCCCCAAAATCACTAGCAATTAGGGAAGGGTGAGTGTGCAACCTCACATCACAAAATTTGATGTTGTTTCTCCAATCATAACTTCCACCAAACAACTCATCAACATATACATCACAAGCATCTCAACATAGGTCAGGTTCTCAAGGATCACTTAGGGTTCCACTATTAAGATATTCTTTTTAGGAGATTTAACATTATTTATATTTTTGGCTCATTAACATTATACTCTTTATGATATCACATTATCATCATTATATTAATTACGTCATGCCATATATACTTTATTGCCAAAAGGGGTTATATTTCATCATCATGCATTAAACTATTTATATGTATTTCTCATTTATCTTATTAAGGATTTTATCACAATTAGGAGTTACTCAATTATCTCAACATTCATTATTATATTTGATCATTGTCTTTAATAATTCGGATTTATACTTCCTTATCCTCATATTATCACTTTATTAATTATAACAAATTATTTTACATGAATATAAGACATTCTATCCAATTCGTGGTTAATCATATAATTATTCCAATTCATGTCACATTAGTTACTTATATTCATATTAAACATGTTCACATCGTCAATTTATCTTTATTGCTCACATTAATGTCATCATTAATCATCTCTCATATTTATTCCTTTATATTATTGATTTTGCACACTTATGTGAATCCAATTACTTCATATTCACATTGAAGCCTTTACATGTATTTTAAATGATCAAGGTGGGACATCCTACATGTTAATGAATTGATTCACATTAAGTGACTAATTACATGTGTATTAGATAACAAGGTAACTTGCATTTTATATGGATGACTTGATTAATATGTGATTAGATGATTATATATATATTTATATCATGTATGTGTATCAATGTAGGTTAACTGATTATGGCACTTAACATCATTAATGTATCATCAAAGGCATTAAAGATGTATAGATTAGGGTTAGATTATTGCAACTTAGGGTTTAGGTCGACATGACCATTTTATTTCACTTATTCATCCTTAGCATGCATTAATTTTGAATTATGTTATAATTATCTTACTCATCATATCATTAGGGTTTATGGCGTGGTTAGCATCATGTGATCCATAATTTCACATTAATATGTGACTTACTCTTATTATGTGCATTGGTTATCCATTAGGGGTTATCCATTAGGGTTTGAACATATGAATTATTCCTCAGATGATCATTATATGTTCATTAATATATGAACAAGCATGTTAGGGTTACCATTATTACTTGTTTGGACAACAATAAGGATTCAAGCACAACAACCTCCTAACTATGGAGTTAGGGTCTCCAAAGATAGATTAGATAGACTTCAAGACGTTATAGGGTTCCATCCCCCTAAAGAAGATTTCGTCCTCGAAATCTAACCACTCGAACATCCAACCTAACCATACTCCACCCCTTAAAGGGTTCGACCTATCAAGCCAAACTAACTAGGGTTAAAGGATAAGTCTAACTAAACCATTCTCAAGATCCATCATGCTTCCACTGCGCACTCTGATAGCTTCCCAAACACCCAAACTCCAAGGTCTAGGTTCTACGGATAAACTTATCCAAGCATGTGGTCCTAAGGGATATAAGGAACTATATAGGGTCTATATCCTCAAACAAGTCTCAAGGTTATCACACCTGAAAGACTAGGTCGACCTATTAAGGTTCTCAAAGATATACAACATATATGTCTAAGGTTACTATAGCCTAAAAGCAAACGAGTTTTCGACCGACCAAAAAAAAACTAGTTCAGACAATTCGTATTAGCTCAGGCCAGGCCGGTATCATATGGGCACGGGAGTCCTCGTAAGTCAAACTAGTGGCGCGGAGGAAAATATTGCCAGTCCCCGAAACCCCGATCCTTTCTAGACACCTTCGCTTCAACTTCATGCCCTAATAGTTGCATAAAGGCAACCCTAAACAACATCAAGTTATACATATTTTAATTATGAGTATTTTAGGGTTTTATTCATCAAGATTCTAATATGGAACTATTGAGTTCTAAGTCAACCTTTCATCAAGGTCGATCAAATCTAGGGTAACCATATCACCTAAATGAACTATGTAAGTCATGGATTCTAACTAGAGAGACAAAATTGAAATAGTCAGATTTCCGACTACCATGGGCTCTGATACCATACTGTAAAGAGTGTGAAAGATCATCTCCTTACCAAAATATGATAAACAAAACACATTGGAAAGCAGCGATATAATTTTTTTTTTCTATATTCAATTTCATAAAAGATTGTACAAAATACATAAAAAAAACTCCCATTAAGGGTTACATCATCATACACAACTAGGATCTAGATAGATGAAAGTCTAGACTACACTTTTGTCTCCAAGCAATATCTCCATCATCTAAGTCCAAATCAACAACTAAGATCTTCACGCCTTATCCATCACCTTGCTCAGCTCCTGGGTGGTTGGGAAGGCACCCAGCAAAAAGGGAAAGGGAAGAAAAGTATGTGTCACAAAAACTATTCTAAGATGACAAGATAAGAAAAGCATGTAAAAGCAGGCTAGGGTTCATCATAAGATGAAGGCAATCAAGAGAATGAGGCCGTATATATATAAAAAAGAAGCTTTCAATATATGCTTGTCATAAACAAGATAAAATAAAAGAATTGCATGCATGATTAATATTGACTATCTTAACTAAGTAGGGTTGAGGCACCTACCGGACCTTCAACCAAAGGGTGAGGGGAGAGTAACACATTCCCAGTCACCTACACATATTTCATGTGTGGGGGAGAGTAACACGTTCCCCAGGGGAGAAATAACACATTCCCCAACTATGGGTGGTTGTACATAAGTACCGCTACTATAGCTAGTTAGTCTAATAAAATCATCATGCTAGAATCAATGGCAAGTAATAGCATCATTTAAATAAAACATGGTAAAGGGGTACCAAGACCCAAGAATACTATTCCAAAACTGATTATGAGGCAAGTATAGCAAAAGAATCAAGAGCATAGGACATAGGGTTCAAATGAAGCTTCATCAAAGGAAATTAGGTCAAGGCACAAATATTCCCAACTTAGGTGTAAGATGCACATACCTTTAATATTGATTCCAATTATCAACTTGCACCACTTAATCGATTCCGTGTTCCACTTTTCCTAATATCAACACCATGTTTATGTATTAGAACTATATTCATTCATTAAACGCTTAAAACCCTAAAGTTACTAACTTTTTACGCAAACCTTTGAATTAGATTCTGAAAACATCACTATTGTCTTAGTTAGGGTTTTCTGATCAAAATAACATATAATATTATGTATTTTGAAGATATAGACTTTTAGATGCATTTTTAGTGATTTTTAGTTAATTAAATCATTCTCAAAAATACCTACTCAAAAAACTCAAAACCAGGCATCAAATTTATTTTTATTAAATAGCTTACGTTTTTTTGATTCCAAAACATATCTTACTTTTATTTTTGGATGTATGGTTTAGGAGTTATGAATTTTCGAATATGAACCAATAAGAAATTGCCACGTAGGCAGTTTGTACCAAAGAGAGGAAGAGAGCGGGGGTAAAACAGTAAAACGACGAGGAGTTGTCTCTCCCAAACCAGCCCCACGCCATGGCTGCAAGCTGTTGTTTGCTTGCTTGGGGGAAAATTGGGCGTTTGCGCAATTCTTCATGAAAATCGATGCTCAAGTATGCGAAAGAAAGAGGAACAAAAACCGAACCTGATGGTGCCAACAATTTGCTCGGAGATGAAGCGAGGAGGGAGAGATAGGCGCCACAAGCCCTGCTGCTTTGGCCGCTCTCCGGAGGGTCAAACAACGATGAAAATCCAAATTGGCTATAGCGTTGAGTTGTAAAGACGATGGGGGTGCTAGGGGTATAAGTGTATATAGGTGAGGAGATGTGGTTTAGGGTTCATGTATGTGTGGTGTGAGAAGAGGTTTTGGTCGGTTTGGGAAAGCTCGAATAATCGATGAAAATACTAAAAACTTGGGATAATGTTGTGGGAAATCTTGCAAGGAATCCAACGAGCCTAAGAACTCGTGATTTGGTTGAGAAACGAGGGAGATATGGCCATCCGAAAAATAAAAAATTTCGGAAATTACTGTTCAACTGCGCTGGTCTCCTGTTCAAAGTAGGATATGATCCGCGAGCCGTTGGATTAAGATCCAACGGTCCATGTGCGTGACATTTATCAGGTTGCCAAATACAAATCGGACTAAAGTTCTTATTTAATCATTTAACTTTTTCTCGTTTCCTATTTGAGGGTGCAAACAACCTTCAAAATTAACCAAACTTTACACCTTGACTGATTTTGACGTGTAGAATCCAAATATATAATTAGTTTTGCCTTTTGGAGACTTTTAATAGGTTAAATAATTCAAATCATATTTTCTCTTTCCTCATGTATTAATGACTCTAGGATTATCCAAAAATAATATAACTTCACCCATAAGTCTTATTAAGTATGTTGGATACAAATTTGTCATTATTTCCATTTGTTGAAGTTGTTTGTTATTTTAAATAATGAGTTGAAAGTTTTGCACACTTTCTCTCTCCTAAATTTCTCTTCTCAACAAATATTTTTCAAATTGATTCAAAATTCATACAAAGGTCTATTTTAACATGTAGAACACAAATTTTGCATTATTATATTTTTTTGAAGACTTTTATTATTTTATTTAATTCATTTAAATTTATCACTTATTTATCCTTTTAATTTATTAGAGGTATCTAGAAACTTTATAAAAATATAAAACTTGGCCTATAAGCAATACTAAACGTGAAGAACACGATTTTGACATTAGTTAATTTTTTCAATATATATTTTATATTTTTTGGTCTTTGAGTCATTTTCTAAAATAAAATATTTAACATTGACTAAATTAAATAAAAATTCACAAATAGACTCATTTTGATATATAGATTACGAATTTGGAGTTATTTTTCCAATTGGAGGATGTTAGATATTTTATTTCACCTTATTGGCTTATCTCCTATTTTCTTTTAATAAAGACTTTAATATATGCATTTATCTTCCAAATTAGGTGATACTTGGCCCTTAAGTTTCTTATAAGTCAAGAAAACGAGATTGATATCCAAATTATCTTCATGGGTTTCCACTTATGATTTTTGAGACAATATATTCCTCATTATCTCCTTTTATCCATTATATCCCATATTATTTCCAATTATTACATTTATCATCTCCTTTATGTATATTTCGAGATTTTCTTTCTTTTTCATATTCTAAAAAGCACTAGAAAGTTCTAGGACGGATTTATTTATTCTTTTTAGCACTTAGGTGGACATTTTACATATTACACCCATTACTAAGCCTTCACTGAGGTATTTGTGCATAAACCCTAATATTGAGAGAAAAGGTGAACAAATGTTCATTAAACCATCATATTCTCCACAAATTAAACAGAAAAGCCAGAGAGGATAGAAATGAAAGGAAAAGATGGGAAAGAGGGTCAAAAGACAAAATGTCCAAGATTCGGTATGTTACATACCGTCTCAGAATTAATATAACATCTACATTTACTGAGTACTGAGTACTGAGTACCGACTTAAAGACTCTTATGTATGTTTAATGGTCAATATTCTGAAATTCAGCAGCGTGGTACATCATTGGAAGTGAATCCGTGAAGTCCATTCTTAGACTACGCTACTGCAATTGCAAAAATTGCTTACTCTTTATTAAAATATATTCAATCTTTTTGTCTTTTGATTTTTTTAGACTTCAAAATACACAACTTCAATTCTTGGGGTTTCTTTACATCATTTCATGCGAGTCCCGTCATACATATTAAAATCTTGAAATTGAATTCCATCTCTTCATGTTTCAATCTCTTTTATTTAATATGCCGGTCTCTCCTCTCCTTTTTAATCTTTATCTCTCGTCATGTTTGTCCATTACACATGGAATATGAATGGAAGTCAAATTATCTTTTTTGTAACTTATATTTGACATAAAATGAAAAGGCCTCTTTATGGATATTCTACTTTAATGTTTCAATGTTGTGATTATACAATCGCCAATTGGGTTCATTTTTTGAGCTTTATCTTATATGAAGTTAGATTGCCTAATTATCTAATTTGTTATTTCTTATGAATATATATATATATATATATATATATATATATATATTATTTTAAGAAAATCGCCGTGTCCTTGTCCTACATTTTCCAAAATCGTCGTGTCCACGGCCATATCCGTGTCTGTGTTTGTTTCTGTGCTTCCTAGATGATGAGTATGAGCGCCTCTTACGTGGTACCCAACAAGGTGGATCATCCCCACTCCTTGCAAAGACGATGGATGAATTCGGTATTCGGGATACGTACAACCAAGTTGAAAAATTCGAAAATCGGGAAGTATGCGGAAAATTCGGATAAAAATCGGTCAACATACGGTAAAAGTTCGGTCAACTATTCGGAAAAAGTCGGAAAAAAGACATAATATATATATATATATATATATGTACATATACATAAACACATACAAACATATATATACACCCACACATATAATGATTTAAAATGACTAAACATCAAATTGATTACCCTAATATTGGAAGAAGAGGAGGACATGGGAGCAGCAAGCAGCAGACACAAATCAGGGAAGAAGGGGGGGGGAATGGAGGAAGATGGAGCATACATGTAGAATGTCGAGGGTTACTCCTGGCTCAGGGAGTGTCGGGGGATAGAGGAGGAAGGTTGGACGATTTAGTGGAACCCTGCTACAAGTAAAAAATGACGTGGAAAAACAAATGTGAAGCAAAAGTACAGAACTGTATAAAATGAAAAAAAACCGTATTGAACGCGTTTAAAACGCAATACGTGAATAAAACGTGAATCAAATGCAATGAAAACATATTATTCGGTTTGGAGTTTAAAACGGCCGTCATATACGGCAGGTGAATAATACACGTTTTAAACGCATTTTTTTGAAAAAAAATGGAGTATATTGTGACTATGCTACTCTGCCACCTTAGGCCCATTCATTGGAAATTCTCTAATATATCTGTCACAATCTTCATCCTCATCTCATTTCTTCACCCAAGGTGAGTGGTTGCAATACCTTCTTGCCACCTCAAATAATTGCATACATCATGCCTCTATCACTATAGAAGATGGCTCTGTTAAAACTATTAGATAAAGCTACTAGTTTTGCTCACCTCCACCCCCGCCTTCCATAAATTACACCCCCAATTTTCCCCATAATCTACTTTCTAGTGAAGCTTGTTTCTCTGTAATGCTATCTTACTTTTGATCCTTCTACCTTTGTCATGTAGGATTTAAGGAACTTTAGGATGATTTGATGCCCCTTGCTCTTCTGATCTCTACTGCCTCTTTATGCCTTTTTCATTGCGATCTACTGCCCATGTTACCAGATTACCTTTACAAAAAACTTTCATTTTGGCCATCCCTTTTTAGATAAATATAGGGTGTTAGATCTTTCCATTTCTTCCCTCTCCTAACTTTCTTGTGAGCCATGTCAATTACATATCATTGCGATTCTTTCAGTACTTGTACTCTGCAATAATTAGTAACCTATTTTGATTTAATACATAGTGATGTTCGCCATCCATTTTACAATATTGCATAAAATGGTTACAAATACTTTTTGACCCTTTTCAATGATTTTTCTTGCATAAATTGGTTATATTTGCTTAGAACTTGGAGGATGCCTTTCCTAACCCCAAAGATTTTCATATAATCATCTCCATACAATATGGTTCATATATTTAGATTCTTAAATTGATAATGCCCTGGAATATATTCAACGTGACGACTCTTCTTTTTCTCGAGACGGTGTATGCTCACAGTGCAACAAAATGGCATCACCGAAAGCAAATACGGTTAGGTCCTGAACATTATGTAGTTTTTGCCCATTCAGGCTCATCACCTAAACACTTATGGTTTGAAGCTGTCTTGACCACCTTCTTTCCTATAAATTGCCAACCTCACTTATTTCGAATAGGAAAATTCCATTCTCGATTCTTCATAACCAAGAAGAATCCCATACCTGTTGATCTCTAGGTGTTCGAATGTGTCACTGTTGTGCATAATGCCCATCGAAAGCCTACAAACTTTCACCTTGTGCCATAAAATGATCTTCTTGGGGTACTCTAGGTGTAGAAAGAGAACACATGCTTTGACCTTAGTATCAATTGCCAACATGTCTCTTTTGATGTCACCTTTCATGAAGATGACATCTTCTTCTGAAGGGGAATCCTAACCTCATACTCATTTTGCATCAATACCTCTAGATATTAACCCCTTCCCATCCATGCCAACTTCGGCCATCCTGAACACCATCAATAATCTACAAACTCTACCACCACCATCCCAATTCTACCCTAAGGTGTATCATAGGAGAAAGATGTCTGATCCTCAAGCCGCCGACCCGCCATCGTCCTCAGTTCCAAAACAATATGGCTGGCTGATAGCCAATTGTAAAGATAAAGAACTTGTACTTGTAAACATCATATTTCTTTCATTGTTATCTTGCTCATCTTTCTTCCACTAGTCATTCTATGAACACTTCCTTTGACATTACAACCGTTCCCAAAAATCGTAAGGACACCTTTTAGTACCTAGGCTAGAAAGCAACAATTATGGTTGCAATGAGGCTTGACAGACAAATTACACGTGGAATCTTGTTCCTCCCCCATGGTAAGAATATAGTTTGTTGTTGATGGATCTTCTCCGTCAATCATCAGTCTAATGTCTTCGTTGATCGATTAAAAACTCGTATGACCACCAAAGGCTTCACATCGAGTTGAGTTCTTTGAAACATTCTCCCTCATCAAGGTTTGCTTCGGTCCTCATTTTGATGTCTCCTGTGCTCATCTGGACTTGCATCTATCGGCTAGATATCAAGAATGCATGTTTCTCTATGGCGACCTATCCGAAGAAGTTTATATGTAGCAACCTTTGGGATTTGTTGCCGAGGGGGAGTGTTCTAATAAGGTCTGTTGTCTTCACTACTCTCTCTATGGGTTAAAGTAGTCAAGCTTAGCATGTTTCTTGAGAGCCTTGGCTTCAAGAGATATGCCAGCGGACACTCTCTGTCAAAGGCATCTTGGGGACACATTCTTCTTGATGTATCCATCTATGGTATCATAATCATCGAGAGAAATGTGCAAGGCATCTCCAATCTAAACAAATCCCTCCAGTCTCACTTTCAAACTAGAGTTTTGGGGAACCTACGATATTCCTTAGGCAAAGAAGTGTTGAGTTCTTCCTTTGTGAACATTCTTTCTCAAAAGAGGTACGTCTTTAATTTTCTGCAAAAAATATTGATCACTGAAGAAAAACCTGTTTCTACACATATTACCACTACTCGAAGCGTCAAACCGAGGTGGAGCCATTTCTTGTCCCAAAATGACATCAACATGCTATAAGCAAGCCAATCTATTTAACCATCACATGGCTAGACATCTCCTATGTAGTTGGTGTAGTCAGTCAACATATGAGTCCTTACAATTTCACTTGAGTAGTGTTCAATGCATTTTAAGATCTTTTAAGAATTCTTCAGTCAAAAGCCTTCTCTATGAATGTCCTTAGGAGGATATTATTTTTGTCTTTGGATATGTTGGTAGCCTGATTTTACTTGGGTAGGTGACATACAAGGAAAACAATCCACTAATGGTTTCTGCATCTTACTGGGGATAAGATCCAGTTGCATGGAGGAGTAAGAAACATGTAGTGGTCGCCAAATTAAGTACTAAGGCTGAATATAGGGCAATGGCACTGGCGTTTTGTTATTTATAGTGGGTCCTTTTCATCTCTTCAAGTTTGAAATTCATGTCCAATATTCTGCTACTCTCCATATGATAGCTAAGTAACTATTCAAATTGCTAATAACCTATTCTTTCACAAACATGCTAACTTCTAAAATATTGTGGTGGACTGTCACTTTGGCCGTTATCCTGTCAAAGCAAAGAAGATTGTCATGCCATGGGTGAGTGACTGATGAAGTGGTTGATGTTCTTACAAAACCACTGCCTCTGGCCCTATTCCAACATGTGTCACTAAATTGCACTACATGATGTGTACTCTCTAGCTTGAGTGGGAGTGTTGACGTTAGTGATTAAGTATTGGGCTTTGGCCAACATGTTTTCTCTATGAATTCGATAATATACTTAAGTGACCCGTATGCCATTTAAGTATCCATTTAAGTTCTTGATGTCGGACATCCTGCTCATTCAGAGCCTAGCCGAAGTTTGGTGCCTCTAATCAAAGCGTCTTGTATTCATCTTTTATGTGTTCGTCTTTTGGTTAGTTCTCTTTTATTAGTTTTTGTCTAGCATTTTATTCACAATTAATTTAGTATTAGGAGTTAAATGTAATAGTTGGGGACTATTCGAAGTTCTCAATTATATTTCAGTTGAGTCATGAGCGGGGATAACCTAATTAGGATTTCCCACATATTATTTATGTATACGCATTTCCGGGGACATTGTCCAGAAGATTGAATTATATGAATGAGTTTACTTTCTACAAACATTGTCAACATCAATTGGTATCATAACCTGAGATCTAGACCCTAGGTTTAGATCCTAGGACCATGGGAGACAGCCAAAACACTAGATGCAACCCAACCCGCCTATCCTTCCCATTCAATTAATCTCACACCCTAGGTTAGGATTGATCTCCTCCATTCATTTTTTTAATATTCCCATGAACAGTGTGCCACCATCCCCTAATCCTCTCCAGACCATCTTTCTCCAGATATCCTTCCTTCACCCCCTCAACTTCTCCATTATCGAATGTGTTAGATCCATTCTAACCTACTTCTAATTCCTTTTTCCTCCCCTCCTAATTCTTCTTTTCCTTCTTGTCGTGTTCCTTCAAACTGGGTAAACGTATGACTACAATGCCACACTATAGCCTACACCCAATGTTTTAAAAAGTGGCTCAGGCAGTCCAAACCCCTGGCTGCTCCAATTAGCCTTTAGGCGGAAGTCAAGCGGCTAAGAGGCTGCTTCAGGCCCGTTCATCCCGCTTAAGCGGCCGCCTGAGAACTACTTATGAACGCCCACCTAAGACCATTTAAGTGAAAAGTAGGAGCTAGGCCCACTTCCTAGGCCTGAAAGGGAAATGTAATGTAATTTCTAGTATGTAATATTACGCTATTAATATTGTATAACATTATTTAACATGTTAAATTGTACTATTTTAGTATCCATCTCAATGTTGTACAAAAGTAAACTAGTGTGTAATACCTACAGTGATTCTGCTACTACTATACATAGAAACGACTGTGTACCATTAAGTCTATTGTAGCAAATGATACCATGTATATGTAATGTAAAATTATGTGACTGTCCTAAATCAGTAATGTTGTATTGCTGTATAGTACTATTTACTATGGAACATTAAGCTAATAAGCAACAACCAAACTGTAAATGTTATATGAAATCAATGTAAAATACTGTGAAGTATGGTACTACTATAGAATACTAACTACCAAGTGCATTATATTATGGCATGGTACTAGTATACCACTATACATAATAAATACCACTATATATGGTAGTAACTATTAAGTTGGTACACGATAGTATGATACTAACATACAGTTGACTGTTGTGTGTAATAAATATATCTAAATGCTCCGTCTATAGGTAAGCAACTATTAAGCAACAATTTATGGGACCAAAATACAGTTACAATATTGTTTTATAGGGTGAATTTTATACTATCACATGGGTTTAGTTATGTATACAAATTTCTAAAAAATATTATATATATACAAATGTGTGTAACTTTGTATAATATAAACAATTAAGCATCGAATTTTTCAAAAGCGGCCGCGTGGCGCTCAATCGGCCACACGATGTTGTCAGCACGCCTCCTGCTTCCCGCTTTCTAAAACATTGCCAAAAATTAAAGGGTTCCCTCTTCCTTGTCTACTGGTGGTTAGAAGAATCATCCCCTTTCCCACCTTCTTTAGGGACATGTTAGTCAGATCAAGTGGAATTCTTGACCCCACTGGCCCTCTAATGACCTAACTGTCCTTCCTTCCCAACTCCAATAGCTAGGCACACTAGCTCCACCATGGCTGCTCCCAAATTGTCGGGGTGAGCTTCTACGCAGACGAACTACACAAGACGGAGCGCCAAACCCTACCCTAATCTTCCATAAGAGCCGTCAATGTCAAAGGAAGTAGTAGGGAGGAGCAGTAAGCCCCACGGTGGGTGACAACTACTCCCTATGTATGTAGCACTACACTAGAGTTGTTTTCGAGCCCTAAAATCAACTATTTTGGACAACATCTACGATCCTGAGCTTCATCAACTACTTTCGGAGTCTGCTACAACATCTCTAGATTTTTGGATATCATTTCGATCCCATAAAATATATGTGGGCACCCGTGAGGCCAGAATTTTTAATTCATCTTGATCAAAGTATGACCCATAACAGAGTTGATTGAAAAAGATGATCCATGTAGTTGACCCCAACATGGTTGGGATTGAGGCTTAGATGATGAAGATGATGATGATGTGCATACACATATATTGCACAAACACACACTCACACCCCTATATATATGCACATAAGTATTGCATACATATATACATATAATACACACATACATATACATATATGTATATACATTTATGTAAACACATGTATATACACTTGAACAAAGTTAGGGTTTTAAACAATATAAGATGGCAAAAAGGGAAAAATACATAAAACATGAATAAATCGTGAATTATACGAAAATGTCGGGTATTGAGAGTTATTCGGCCGTCAAATACGATTGGGAAAAAATTCACGTTTAAACGTGACTTTCAAAAAGTCGGAGATTATTATGACTTTTCTGAAGTGTGATGAAACTTTGCAAACTTGCAACATGGTGTGCAATGAAGAATTTAATGCCAAATGGCTGAGCTAGGCCCTTGTTTCGAGTCCCATGAAACAAATTGTAGAAATTAAAGATTTGGTCGCTATGTTGACCATACAAATGGTGCGTTTTTCACAAAGCACCCATCAATAAGAACAAAATCAGGACAATTGACAAGATTGAAATCTATGAGGCAACATAAGTCCACCTCTAGTTGATGTGCTGACAAACTTAGTCCAATCGATCACTCAAGAAGGTTCTTGGTTTTCATTGCATCGACGATCATGACAATTTCCTATGACTAGTTGTACTACATCTGAGCCGCTCTTCAACCGGGACCCAGGAAGCGCAGACACTTCCCAGAGGCTACTGTGTCTGTGTCCAACACGTGCCCAAACATGGACACACCTTAGACACGCTTGGACGCCACTTTGATTTTTTTGATTGCAATGCCGGAGACGGCTTGGATACTCCATGGATACATTCAGGACACACCATCCCAACCCACTTAAGCCTAAGCCTATGAAAAAAAACCCAAACCTTCTCCAAATCCCCGCCTTCTGTACTCCACTACTCCTCGCCCTACTAACATTAGGTGGTTGAGCTTTTGGTGCTACATGCTAACCGTCGATGCCCTTCTATAGCAACTAAACACCCATCATCAGCAGTGTCATCTCCACCGACTATTGTAACATTCATGGCCTGCCACATCAATCATGAGGAGGAAAGCAGTTAAATTTACCGCCTTCTCTTTCGGTTCCATGTAATCATTCCTCATTTGTGTGCCCCTCCTCTTCTTCCTCTTTCTGCTTCTTGTTGTCCCCCTCTTCTTTTTCTTACTCTAAAGCTACAATGCTGCAAAAATGTTTCTTCACCTCCTCTTTATCATGTTCCTCTATGTCTGCTTCTCCCTCATCAAGAAATGAGGTATCCAATGCCGATGTTGTTTTGACAGCCTGGAAATAGGTATTTACATGTATATCGACGGAAGTATCGACCATGGTTGTCAAGGCGTCTAGGTAGTGGTTGAAGCTAAGGGGCCCCTAGCCTGCCTAGCGCCTAGGGTTTTCTGGGCGTTGTTTATTTTAGTTTTTTTTTCTAGTTACATATTTAAATGTTTGTACACATGATGCTATGTGTAATAATGTAAATGTTATTATAAGTCTAATTTGAATTGATAACTACAGGAGAATCAGGGCAAGAGAATTAACAGGAAGAAAAAGAAACAAAAGTGAGAGGAAGATAAGTAGGAATTAGAGAGAGAAAACGGGACAAAAGAAACATGCAAATGGTAGGAGTCGTGTAGGAAGAAGTCAGAATAAGACAAACATAAGGGCAGTAAAAGGAGATTGAAAGAGGAGGAAGAATTCAACAAAACAAAAGCAAAA
The DNA here is from genome assembly GCA_963693085.1 of Alisma plantago-aquatica. NCBI lineage: Eukaryota > Viridiplantae > Streptophyta > Magnoliopsida > Alismatales > Alismataceae > Alisma > Alisma plantago-aquatica. The sequence continues at coordinate 654,085,659 of OY856413.1, read as the reverse complement.
ACAACAGTAGCAGGTGCTGAAATAGAGAATATAGAGGAAGGAAAAATAGGTCAGTGAAAATAAATGGAAACATGCAAACAATAATAGCTGTGATAGGAGATTTAGCAGGAAGAAAAAAGAAAAAGAACAAATATATGAAAATAGTAGTAGTAGCTTCGGTAGCAGGAGATATAGTACAAATATGAAATATGTCATATGCACATACTCACATAGTAGTAGGAGGGAACATAGGAGGATTAACTCACCAAAAAAAAGCAGTAGGATTCAGGAACAAATGCAGGAGAAATGATAAAAAAGGAAAAGAAAAAGAAGCAAAACAACAAACATATGAGGAAGTAGATTTTTTTAACAAAAAACACTATGAGGACCTACCGATTTGGCCCAAATCAGACCTAATTTCCGCAATCAGACCTGTTTTTGCCCAGATGTGACCTAATTTCCAAATTTGACCTCATTTGGTCAAAACCAGACCTATTTCAACCATAAATGACTGAAGATGTTCTAATTTGACCAAATCTAGACTCAATTCATGCTAATTTAGCCTTAAAATGGCTTAATTTGGGCCTAAAAGGCATTGGACACACAATGCACTTAATAGGCTGGGCGCTTAGTTTGAGGCGCCTTGATAACTAAGGTACTGACCTGTGTTGTACAGGCGGGCGCCCAAGCCCCGTCCCAATCTGGGCTCCCAGAAGTAACACATGTAACTAAGCTTTTAATTTTACTGATTTGTATCAACTGATTAGTATTTACTTATCTACGGATTTGTATTTACTTATGTACTGATTTCTATTTACTTATCTACTGATTTGTATTTATGTATCTACTGATTTGTATTACTTATCTACTGATATGTATTTACTTATGTACTGATTTGTATTTGCTTATCTACTGATTTGAATTTATGTATCTACTGATTTGTATTTACTTATCTACTGATCTGTATTTATTTATCTACTGATTTGTATTTTCTTATCCACTGATTTGAATTTACTTATCTATTGATTTGAATTTATCTACTGATTTGAATTTATGTGTCTACTATCTACTGATTTGTATTTGTTGAGAGTTATTTAGTTAGTGTTTTTATTATTAGTTTGTAATATGGGCCTAAGTGTCTTGTGGCCCATTAGGGTTATCTTGGCCCATTAGGGTTATCTTATGTCCTGTACGCTTCCCTGTTCTCCTATTTATAGGAGCAGGGTTTCTCCTATCTAATAGAACAATTAGCCGTCTTTTATTCTCTAAGATGGTATCAGAGCAGAGATCCAAAACCCTAGCCGTCAAGTAAAAAGAAAAAAAGAGAGAGCAGTAGCTGTTGACGCTCCTCCTATTGTTTCTACTTGACTAGAGGTTGTTGCCCCATGCTTCTCTATATCATTTCTTTCATTTTCTGCTGCTCCGGGAGCCCTTTCCTTCAGATCTGGCGTACTGCTACAGTATGTTACTGTAGCACGGCGGGATTTTGGGAGCTTCCAGTCCTCTCCTTCATGGTTTCTGCCAGCCTCCAGTGCCCCCCTTCTCTTCCTCAACACCTTAGCGGCTTCTAGGATAGGGAGAAGTCCTCCACATGCCTTGGAGAAGAAGTTATTGCATCTTTTTTTGGCCGTCTGTACAGGTTTGTCCCTGCTCTTGATCTCCGGCTCGATTACGGCCTACCAAGGTGTTGCCTCTCCTTAGGACCTGCTCCATTTAGGTCATCTATGTCTTGAGCATCTCCTACCTTAGCTTCCAAACCATCAAATCTCTATGGAATGAGCTAGATTTTGATCTTCTAACCTCTATGCTGCCGCTGGTACTGTAGCAACGTGTACTGCTACACATTTTTTGAAGTTTTGACATTTTCCTTGCTGAGGTGCTCTTCTTTTCTGCTATTGGTTTGGAATAGTTTGTCCTTTAAGCCCTCTACTGCTGTTGCAATTGCGTTGCTGTGTTTTTCTTTTTTGCTGCTGCTACAAATACCATTTATTTGTCGCTGCTATTGCTCGAATGCTATTGTTGCTAAGATGGCTGCCTCGGATAATCCGCACACCATGGTCCACATTTTAATTATGTGAGGTTTTACACCACTTGCAACTCTTTTATTTGATTTCCTAAATCTAGTGGAACTTGTGTTTGTCCACCCCAACCGTTGATCTTCTCTGTGGTTGGTGTGAGGGGGAGAAACGGAGGAGAGATGAAGAAAGAAGAAGAAGAATTCAGTTATGCGGCTACATGGATCTTCCTGCCACTTATACTACTGATATATGGATCCTTTTGTTACTATATGATGTTCATTTTGCTTCTATGTGGATCCGTCTATTGTTATGTGGCTTGTTCATGATTGTGTTGCTGCTATATGAAATTTTCTGCTGCTATTATTGATTATTCATCATCTACCTCGAACGTTGCTATAAAGTTACATATTTGGATGTCATTGATACTACTTGTGCTATGATTAGCACATTTTACCCATTGCTTTGTGCTTTTGCACTATCTGTTTTCTGTGCTCTATTTTACAGGTTGACTTTCTACTGTGGACCAACACTCTCTGGAATCTGTGAACCAGCACTCTCTGGACTTTGACGCCCACTACTGTGATGAATATTTTATGAAGAGGGAAGATGATGAAGACTTTTGTTGTGACTTTACATGGAGCTTCGTCTACATTGCATACTGGAGTTATTTATTTGCTTGCTACTTTGTACACTGGTCTTCTATCAGCCTACGCCGTCGACTTTTGCTGTTGTGCGCCAGCACTCTCTGGCATGTCCGTGCCTTGTTTGCACATCGACTCTCTACTTCTGTGTACCAACACTCTCTGGCTCGTCTGTGCTCTGTTTCACACTTTGACCCGTCCGTACTTTATTTGTACGTTGACTACTACTGCTACTGTGATCCAACACTCTCTGGGCTCTGCTACTCTGCCACTGTGACCCAACACTCTCTGGCTACTACTCCGACGACTTTGATGAAGACCTGGTGCCTATCAACTATTTTATCTTTTGCTCCAGATGATTGTGATACTGCTTATTTCTGCTCCAGATGATCGAGAAGCTTCTGCGACCTACCTGCTTGCTTGGAGTATCTACTTGAGGGGAAATGTCCGAGTGTTTGAGTGCTTTAATGTAATATTGAGGGGGAGAAAATTCTTATATGGGCTTAGTTTATCGTTTTATTCAGTTTCTTTGTTTTCTTAGTCCAACTCTCTATTTGCAAGCTGATTTGGGATTCTCCCAACTTTAGCTTGAGGGGGGAGTGTTGAGAGTTATTGAGTTAGTTTTTTTATTATTGGTTTGTAATATGGGCCTAAGTGTCTTGGCCCATTAGGGTTATCTTATGTCCTGTACGCTTCCCTGTTCTCTTATTTATAGGAGTAGGGTTTCTCCTATCTAATAGAACAATTAGCCGTCTTTTATTCTCTAAGAGTATTTACTTATCTACTGATTTGTATTTACTTATCTACTGATTTTTTGTTCATCACATTAAAAAAAAAAATGACAATTCATTCATCCCGTCGCCTGAGTTCGAACTCATGACCTCTCGGTCTTACATCATCACTTTTACCACTAGGGTGCCACTTCATTGGCTCATCACATTATTTAAATTTAGGACTTTGTATTTGTTCATCTACTTTTTAAAATTATTTAATCATCTACTGATTTATATTTGTTTATCAACTGAGTTGTACATTTTTATCTAATGCTTCGTATTTGTTTATCTACTGATTAGTATTTATTTATCTAATGCTTTGAGTTTACTTATCTAACGCTTTGAATTTTTTATCTACCGGTTTGTATTTACTTTTCTAATGCTTTGTATTTATTTATGTACCTATTTGTATTTACTTATCTAATGTTTTGAATCTTTTTATCTGCTGATTTTTATTTACTTATCTAGTGATTTGTATTTATTTATCTACTGATTAGTATATACTTATCTAGTGATTTATATTTATTATCTACTTTTTATTTATTTATTTATCTACTTATTAGTATTAATGTACTATTTTAACTGGTCTACTATTTGACTTTATAACTGTTTTGTTTTGTTTTATAAATGTACTGCCTCATAAATAGAAATACAAATATAGTCAACATTTCTGATTTCTGATTTATGAGTAATGAATTTGTGATTAACTCAAATCGGCTTTACAAAAGCCCAATAAAGGAAAATGGCACATATCTCCTAAAAAGTACTACAAATTCAGGTTTTTGAATGTACTATTTTTACTATATATGCAATTTAGATATATCTAATAAAATAATATATTTATTAAAATAATATATATTTCTAAAGCCTGGGCCTCCGCCTGAGCGCCCATATGGAACGCCTGGTCGCCTATACAACCATGGTACTCATAGATGCAATCCTGGTCGTTTCGACGCCAAAATGAACGAATTAAATCATGAAATTTTACAGGTGCTAAATACATCGTTTTATGCAATAAATTTCTATAAGGGGTATTTTGAGGGGTTTGTCCATCATGTGGGAGGTAACGAACTGTCTTGTTTTCCGGGAATTTTGATAAAAGGACTGTGATGAAAAAATGTTGGAAATAAGATTTGAAATTTTACTAGCACGATCCATAAACATAAATACACAAAATTATCCAATAATATCCAATTTACAACACATATATAGCATAGTAACTTACTAACTCATATCAGTTGTATGCCAAGTTACACACTGATTTTCCATACAATATTGATTTGATATGGTTGGCATATTGATCCCATGACATGTACATTATGTAAGGTTGATTGTATGAAGTTACATGTTGCTCATACACGTCTTGTACAATACTATATAAGTGTATAATACATTGAGTTAAGTAATCAAACACAATATATTTTAGAATTTTATTTAACATTGAGTTATTAAAATAAAGTCTAGAAAACAATGAGATGTAATATAATGATTAAAAACACTTTTAAAAGCTTACCAAATAATAACTTTTAACTTATACAACATTTTTTTTATACAAGCTCAATAATATTAAAGGCAAGCCATACGACATCTACAAGATAGTGATTTCACATCAAAGTAATGTGAAATATAAAAAGATTGTATTGAATTCAATGAGATTAGATTAGTACAAGACTGGACACCCCTGTCCTATATATAGGAGCAAGGGAGAAACCCTGAGACTTGTGTCCCAAGTAATCTAAACGGGCCGAGACACTAGAGGTCCACTAACTAATTAACTTATTAACTAAATAGGCTAATATTGACTTCTAACAAGTACCAAGAAAACACTCCTTTGGAGAACCGACAAAGCACATGACTCAGATTGGGATGCGATAGGTAAATTTCAGTACCAACCAACTCTCGTAGTGGTTGTCTAAAGCAACTATCTGGGATGGAAGCCATCAATATGTACGAGCCGTTGAAAATATCGGGGAAGAAGTTTGTAGTACACCCAACAGAGATCACCAACTCATCCATGCTGAACACCTGAAGCGAGAAGAGCTCAACCAAAGACAAAGCAACAGGCCTGACAAACGACATCTGAAACCAAAGAAAAACAACACAAGCAAAATCTCGAACAGGTTGTGAGCAAATCATAGGAATTCACAGGTATAGTCGAGAAGGAGGCCAAAACCCCCAGAGAAGACACAGAGCGAAGAAGGTCTGCACGGGTGAGGGGGTGGGGGGTAGAGGGCACAGGGAACCCCACCACCGCCAACCCCATGAAGCTCAAGCTGCTGCTTGAGGTCGAGGGCAGGCGGGAGGCAAGAGCACTTGGACCAAGATGCCCTCCCCTGCTTGAAAACCTTCCCCTGTCGCCGCTGAGGGGGCGCCCGAGCTTGCCGACCTACCAAGGAGCACCACCTACTGAGACCTGTGGAAAGAAGAAAAGGGAGGGGAGAGGCTCGTCTGTCGGATGGTCGCTGTGCTTGGACCAGCCACCTCGAAACGACTCCCTCCTGGACCAGGGTCGCAGACTTGAGACGAAGACACCAGTGGAAAACCGTCCCACCAACATGACCGCCAGGTGCCGTGGGCGAAGACGGTACCGACTGGCAGAGAGGAAGGCGAGTAACCACCACAACAGGCAAGCAGGGAAAAACGCCCAGGGGGAGAAGGGAATAGCTCGCTGACGGCCGACCCCCCCCCCCCCCCCCCCGCCCGAACTCATGACCTCTCGGTCTTACATCATCACTTTTACCACTGGAGTGCCACTTCATTGGCTCATCACATTATTTAAATTTAGGGCTTTGTATTTGTTCATCTACTTTTTAAAATTATTTAATCATCTACTGATTTATATTTGTTTATCAACTGAGTTGTACATTTTATTCTAATGTTTCGTATTTCTTTATCTACTGATTAGTATTTATTTATCTAATGCTTTGAGTTTACTTATCTAACGCTTTGAATTTTTTATCTACCGATTTGTATTTACTTTTCTAATGCTTTGTATTTATTTATGTACCTATTTGTATTTACTTATCTAATGTTTTGAATCTTTTTATCTGCTGATTTTTATTTACTTATCTAGTGATTTGTATTTATTTATCTACTGATTAGTATATACTTATCTAGTGATTTATATTAATTATCTACTTTTTTATTTATTTATCTACTTATTAGTTTTAATGTACTATTTTAACTGGTCTACTATTTGACTTTATAAATGTTGTGTTTTGTTTTATAAATGTACTGCCTCATAAATAGAAATACAAATATAGTCAACATTTCTGATTTCTGATTTATGAGTAATTAATTTGTGATTAACTCAAATCGATTTTACAAAAGCCCAATAAAGGAAAATGGCATATATCTCCTAAAAAGTACTACAAATTCAGGTTTCTGAATGTACTATTTTTACTATATATGCAATTTAGATATATCTAATAAAATAATATATTTATTAAAATAATATATATTTCTAAAGCCTGGGCCTCCGCCTGGGCGCCCATATGGAACGCCTGGCCGCCTATACAACCATGGTACTCATAGATGCAATCCTGGTCGTTTCGACGCCAAAATGAACAAAGTAAATCATGAAATTTTACAGGTGCTAAATACATCGTTTCATGCAATAAAATTCTATAAGGGGTATGTTGAGGGGTTTTTCCATCACGTGGGAGGTAACGAACTGTCTTGTTTTCCGAGAATTTTGATAAAGGACTGTGATGAAAAAATGTTGGAAATAAGATTTGAAATTTTACTAGCACGATCCATAAACATAAATACACAAAATTATCCAATAATATCCAATTTACAACACATATATAGCATAGTAACTTACTAACTCATATCAGTTGTATGTCAAGTTACACACTGATTTTCCATACAATATTGATTTGATATGGTTGGCATATTGATCCCATGACATGTACATTATGTAAGGTTGATTGTATGAAGTTACATGTTGCTCATACACGTCCTGTACAATACTATATAAGTGTATAATACATTGAGTTATGTAATCAAACACAATATATTTTAGAATTTTATTTAACATTGAGTTATTAAAATAAAGTCTAGAAAATAATGAGATGTTATTTAATGATTAAAAACACTTTTAAAAGCTTACCAAATAATAAATTTTAACTTATACAACATTTTTTTATACAAGCTCAATAATATTAAAGGCATGCCATACGACATCTACAAGATAGTGATTTCACATCAAAGTAATGTGAAATATAAAAGATTGTATTGAATTCAATGAGATTAGATTAGTACAAGATTGGACACCCTTGTCCTATATATAGGAGCAAGGGAGAAACCCTGAGACTTGTGTCCCAAGTAATCTAAACGGGCCGAGACACTAAAGGTCCACTAACTAATTAACCTATTAACTAAATTGGCTAATATTGACTTCTAACAAGTACCAAGAAAACACTCCTTTGGAGAACCGACAAAGCACATGACTCAGATTGGGATGGGATAGGTAAATTTCAGTACCAACAAACTCTCATTGTGGTTGTCTAAAGCAACTGTCTGGGATGGAAGCCATCAATCTGTACGAGCCCTTGAAAATATCGGGCAAGAAGTTTGTAGTACACCCAACAGAGATCACCAACTCATCCATGCTGAACACCTGAAGCGAGAAGAGCTCAACCAAAGACAAAGCAACAAGCCTGACAAACGACATCTGAAACCAAAGAAAAACAACACAAGCAAAATCTCGAACAGGTTGTGAGCAAATCATAAGTATTCACAGGTATAGTCGAGAAGGAGGCCCAAACCCCAGAGAAGACACATAGAGCGAAGAAGGTCTGTACGGGTGAGGGGGTGGGGGGTAGAGGGCACAGGGAACCCCACCACCGCCAACCCCATGAAGCTCAAGCTGCTTCTTGAGGTCGAGGGCAGGCGGGAGGCGAGAGCACTTGGACCAAGACGCCCTCCCCTGCTTGAAAACCTTCCCCTGTCGCCGCTGAGGGGGCGCCCGGGCTTGCCGACCTACCAAGGAGCACCACCTACTGAGACCTGTGGAAAGAAGAAAAGGGAGGGGAGAGGCTCGTCTGCCGGATGGTCGCTACGCTGAGACCAGCCACCTCGAAACGACTCCCTCCTGGACCAGGGTCGCAGACTTGAGACGAAGACACCAGTGGAAAACCGTCCCACCAACAGGACCGCCAGGTGCCGTGGGCGAAGACGGTACCGACTGGCAGAGAGGAAGGCGAGACCCCAAGCGAGTAACCACCACAATAGGCAAGCAGGGAAAAACGCCCACGGGAAGAAGGGAATAGCTCGCTGACGGCCGCCCCCCCCCCCCCCCCCCCCAAGTAGAAGACAGCCACCGCCGAGCCCTAGGAAATCACCAGAGCCCTAGCGGAGAAGCCTAACAGACACTTAGATCGTTTCTTTCTGATTAACTTATACAACATTAATACACACAAATATATAGAAAATTAAATAACTCATCAATTTTTATTACTTTCAAAAAATAAAAATATATAGTTCCACTATACTTCCTTTTATATATGTTCATATTACTCTTTATTAGAACGTCTTCTACTAAACATAAACAAGTAACTAATTATAATGGTACTTATTGTAATATTACTAGTGATTGAATAAATTGCATGGTAATAGTAATTAATAGTGTTGTAATTAGGTAGATCTAGTGATAATATTGTAGATCTACATAATATACTTATAGATGTATGTATAGTTAGCACCAATCATATCAAAATTGGAGTAATACTAGGTTTTGGCAGTAGAAAATTGTTTTTAGGTGAAAGTGGAAAAAAATAGTAGGAAAAATAGATGGAGAGGTTGAAAATGGAAGAGAATAGTTAAACTTACCTTGATTTAGGTTGATTTGAGCTCCAAATGCACCTTTTCTCCTCCCAGAAAGTAACAGTAATTCTTGCAAAAAATAGTACCATCGGTATTACCACCGATTTTGGTTGGTATAGTTAAGTCAGTAGTGCATTTTGCATCGAATCCACCGAAACATGGTGATATCAGCGGTATACCCTCCGATATACTGATATTTGCAAGCCTGTAGGTACGTACACATGTTTCCATATCCAATGTCATCGATATTGATATTTCAGTCAAAATATCACTAATATCGATGATAGTTCTTCCTTGTCCCTCATCTACTTTCCTTCTTTGCCTCTTTTTCCTCTTCTCATTCATGCTCTTCCTCTTTTTCCAATTTGAATGTGGCAGAAACCACAACACTGTTCCCCACCCCCTCCTCTTATGTCACGTTGATCCTCCACTTCTCCTTCTACCTTCTCTTGTTACCTCTCCTACTCTCCTTCTTTCTCCTCCCGCAGTCAAATGTAGCAGAGTATTGTCCTCCCTACACTTACTATTTTTCTTGCTTCTCTACATCTCCATCTCCATCTCCCCTCCTCTTCTCTCACCCCTGCATCTTAAGTATCCCTCCAAAGTTTATCCTCCTTTTCTTCCCTCTCAACCTCACAAGACACCTTCATTTTCCACCCCTCCACCATAAGCAACGACATATTTCCTCACCCCTCCCCTTCATCTTGATAATAAAAAAATTTCCCGTTACTTCCACGAACAATAAAAAAACTACTTCCCCAAAATTTTAGTAGCTCTTAAGTTTTACAATTCCATATATTTTAACTACAACAATTTTCAATTTAACATTTTAATCTATGTTATGATTGAATCCATATTTTTGACTTGTAGATATGATATTATATGTTGACTGCCTATTGGATTTCATTGTGATTGCCCCTATGGATATACATATAGCATATTATATGTCATAATATGTTCTACAAATATGTTTATTTATATATATATTTGACGTGTCCAATGTCGTGTCTGTGTCCTATATTCTTGGAAATCATTGTTTCCCATGTCCGTTTCCGTGTCAATATCCGTGTTTGTGTCCATGTCTATGCTTCCTAGACTAAAACTACAAAAGAATGCTTGGAATTCAAATGTTTCAATATCAGTAGAAACCAAAAAGGGTATTGCATTGACATTTTAGCTAATTTGGAAGCCAAGAAGGAGATCAAGCCAGGTTAGATGGAGTGAGTATCCCAAAATGTTAAAAAAACCAGCTATTTGGTGTCCATTGCTGGAATGGAAGTGAAACACAAGAGCTTGCCTCTTACATGTTCACAATCAAGTACAGGTTAGGAAGCATGGACACTTCCCAGAGGCTGCCATGTTTGTGTCTGACATGTGGACACGCCATGGACACACATGGATATGTGGTGGACACGGCCCATATGTGTCTAAGTCCCTCTTTTTTTATTAGGAGTTGGACACATCCTGGACACGGCTCAAACACATTAGGACACAACCCATCACTTAATTATGAAATAGAAACATCATGTTGCACATAAACACCCTTCTCACAACTCCTAATAGATATGTCTCCCCCTTCTTATTACATTACCACCTTAGTCATTCCACCTCTTCCTTCACCTATAGACTTTGACCTTTCCTCTCTCTCCACTTGTTGCTGACTTCTCTTCCTCTTCCTCAGTCTTATCTTCTTTCTCCACCTCCAATACCTATGTTATATTTGTCCACTACCACCACCACCAACAACAACAACCTCCTCTTCCCCTTCCTCTTCTTCCTAATTCTGAATATGTATCCATGTTTCACTCTCTTCTACATATAACAACGTCTCCTCTTTTTTCTTTGTCCACCACTATAACTATCTTTTTAGTGTCCAAATTCAAATGTGCAAACATTTTAGTGTAAGTTCATACTTATAGTGTGTAACTTGTTATTATTTGTGAATACACTTTCTTTTACATGGACTATTATTGTGTTTACAGTGTGGGTTTGTTTGATAGTATACCTTTGATGGATGAATTTCATGATGTGTACAATGTGTGTTTGAATGAGCATATGGATTCATATAGCTTGGATGAAATGATCTTTATGTCTGAATGGGCTTGTTCTTTTTTTATTTATACATAAAAATAATTTACATGTATAAGTATATTTTTGCCTTGTCTGTGTCCTATATTTTTGAAAAATTATAGTGTCTCATGTCTGTGCGCGTGTCTGTCCATATCCGTTTCTGTGTCCATGCTTCCTAGGCTGGGACTCGTTGACACAAGAGCGGCGACTTATGTTTGCTAATGACTACAGACCTTTTGTATCATGAACACATGGACTAATATGAAGACAAATATGAACTCCTTATTCCTGTCAACTACAAGCAAAAACTCTGCCTCAAGTTACCTGATTTTGTGTGGGTACATACTCCGTCGATGAGTACACATGAAAATTCTATGAATTAGTCTACAAGTTAGAGGTGTGTTGGGATGACATCTATCACAATGTTCCTCTGTTTTCTCTCTAATCATGTCGTTGACGCCTTAGCTACCTCAAGCATCTCAAGCATGGACGGTGCTATACATGCCGCGGCCTAGATAGAGCACAAGAAAAGGCATCAACTTACTATTAGAGAGCCCACTTGGTGACGATAGATTGCATCTACATCGACAACAAACTCTACTTCAGTCACGTCATCAACTCCTGCTTCTCTGTCAAAGTATATACCAGTATCTTCCAAGGTGTAGTATTCCTAATGTAAAACTACTAGCTAACTTATAATAAACGAAACAATGGCTAAAAGATAATTCTTATTCATCAACTGTGTCTCTACATGGACGCAGATAGAGCCTTTGTATAGGCATCTAAAAGAAAGAGTAAAAGGGCGATAGCCAATGTGGGACTAAACCACGTGACTTTACAAAAGCCCGAAATAAAGAAAAGACATAATAAAACAACACAAGATGAAAAAAAGGGCCTAACTAATGACACGACAATGCCTGCGCTCGTAAGTGCGTAAAGGTGGGGTCTGTCCTACATCAACTTTTCATGCTCGAAGGTTATGGACACCCACCTAGCTAGTGTCCTGATTGTCTGATGATTGTGCAAATGATTCCGTGAAAGAGTATGGTATAGAGTACGATGATGTACTTCCATGGAGGGAACCTAGTGAAGATGAGTAGGATAATGTATTAACACCTCAACAGACTGTTTCATAGCGCTACTTCTTTAACATGCTCCATCCATGAAGCTTCACAACACTTGTTGCTCTTTGTGTCTAAGGTCAAGTGTCCATTGCACATGCATATCTTCATTATCGACAATAGGAGCTATGCAAACCTTGTATATGCAAAGACTGTTAAATTTCTTGGGTGATAGCTAGAATCCCACTCATATCTATACCCACTTTGTTGGTTGGTGTCTTAGGTTCTCCAATAGGTGACTCTATGTCATTAGGTGACTTTATCCTACCACAAAATCTATATTGACACCGCACAATGTGATATTGTACCTTGTGATGTGGCATATATCGTACTCTAATGATCTTAGAAATATGACGATCACACTCTGTATGAAGACCACCAATATCTACTTTTTATCACTGGTCAATGCATCTTCTCATTGGCATCCTTAATCGTTGGACAGACTGTGCTACATCACCGCCTACATGAGATTGTCATAGAGTACCTACCATAGCTACACCCTCACTTGCTGGAGGATCATTTTGTCAACTTGGGGGAGTTGATGCAAGAAAACCCACTCATGCAGAAGCTGGTTGAGGTTTGACGCCTTTGATTAGAGAGTGTTGTATTCGTCTTTTATTTATGTTCATATTTTGATTAGTTATTTTTTATTACCTATTGTGTACAATTTTTCACAACTATTCCAAATATAGGACTTATATGTAAATTCACCGGATGAAAGTTCTGAAATATTACTTTGTATTTCTCAATTTTGTTTGGTCATGAGCGGAGATAAGTCAATTAGGGTTTTTCACGCGTTACCTATATGAGCCCATGCCCCAGGGGTATTGGATGACATTTTGAATTATATGAATGAGTTGAGTTTAGTTAGGGAAAACATAGTTTGCATCACTTATCTTCTCTCTAATACTCTTGTATATGAGTCACTTGTAAACACTTTTTGGTTAATGAGTATTCTTTCATAATCCAGTTCATAATGTTGATAGTTGTAATGGAGTTATTTGTGTTGAGAACATGATGTTCATACAAACCACATAACTACACCCTCTGGTTAGACCATTCTATAGAAAAGTGGTATGCGATACAAGCGTGAATACAGTACTGCATAAAGTTTATGCGGTGTGTAAGAGCATCAGTGGTTTGATTTTTTTTACTTCCAAAGTTATATTTATGCCATAAAATGATACATAAGGCATATTTAATTACATGGTGTAATGTAAAGTATGTAAATTAAATTTGAACAAATTAATATACATGTTTGATATGTAATATATATTTATATATGTAGATATAATTGAAACATGTCTATATTGGTATATTACATGTATATATATGTATGTATGTGAATTTTAATTTAGAATCCATTGTGTATATAGATAGTCATCACCACCACCATCATCCTTATCATCTAAGCCTCGTTTGCAACCATGTTGGGGTTGGCTAAATGAATCCAATCAGCTATGTTATGGGCCATACTCTGACCAAAATCTAAAAATTCAAAATCTCTCTTTGTAAGATCTTCCCAAGTTAATATAGGTCTGCCTCTTCTTCTTTTAGTTGTGCTGGACTCAATATCATTGCTATTGATGTCCATGTATGTCATAAATGCATGTATATGTATGTTGACATGCATACATATAAATATATGAAAATATGTTTGGAAATGTGTGTATGATATATGCATATACGTTTCTATATCAAGATGTATACAATAACATATGATTCTACACATATACATATACATGCATAGAAATATATGTATTTATAAAGTGAGTGTGGGGTGTGGGTGCATAATTAGTTTTAAACTATAACTAAATAAATTTCATAAATAATAAATATACATAAATACCTTATAATTTATAAATAATCACATATTTCCTGCACATGAAAGCATATGCCATCATTGATCGCATATGGTGTTAGATATGCGGAAGCTTAGTCAGATTATAAGAACATGCTCATGACCCAAATACTCATCATATGTGTAAACACGTGCGGATTGAATCAATACTCTTTGTTGGGAAGCTGTTAACATGTCTTTCAATACCTTGATCTGAACTTGATAGACTGTTAACTTCTAATGTTTAAGGGAGTACACAATGAGTAGGGACTTAACACCATTATGGAGTGGAAAGTGGAGGATGGGACTCGTAGTCACTCTGGGGCTAAGTTACTCACTGGAGGAGTCAACAGATGTAAAGAGAATGCAAATCATGCCGCTCTTTCTTTTTGGATTAAAAACCATGGATTTTAACATTTTGGGGCCATGATATGGGCCTTGTTGCCCTACTTCTACCAACTTTGAAGTTAAATTGATTTAGGGGATCCAATTCCTTAGTGTACTCTGGTTTGAAAATAAACACTGGCTCATGTCCATGGCTAGATGATTTTTCATATTGCAAAGAAATATGCTCCCAAAATAGTTATTGTTGGTTGTGGTCTTGTTTAATTTTCCTTTTAAAGAACCATAATACTTGTAGAGAAAATGCATCTATTACTAAGATAAGGATCACTTATTTACACTGTATTGCAAAATGTTCTGAGCGGCCGCTTAATCAGTCAGGACCTCCACCCGCTTGACTTTGTTGTTGAGCGCCCGCGTAGCATTTCTACAAAAAACTGCCGCTTTTTGCCCTTTTTTTTAAATACTGCCGTACAACTATACCCTGAAGTAAATTTTATGGTTCATGTATTTTGGCTATAAAATATTAAACTTACATACATTAAATATTCTATGATAAGCCTTTGTTCTAATTTAGAATGCATATTTTGTATGTAACTTGTGACAATAGAGTACTGTTGTAATGTATACAAGTAAATTACTTGTAATTATTATCTACTTTAAAATGCATATTTTAATTAAATGTACTGCTCTAATGTATGACTATTAATGATATGCACATATAACAATAAGTTAATAAGGTATCCATCATAAGTCTACTGCTTTCTGTTTAGCTATGTAAACATGTGATGCAAATTTTTTATTGTATCATGTATGCAGAGTGTTTTATCCATGTCACGTCTATATTTACTATATTATAGCTATAATCATTATTTTGTAGTTGTCTTATAGACTATTTGGGCGTTTTATATTGTTGGGTAGAGTGTTTAGATATATATAAAAGTTCCAAATAGTACAAGTATTTATATACATATGTGTGTAATTTTGTATAAAATATATAGGATACGAAAACCCATTTTTTCAAAAATCTCTTGCTTAATCACACGCTTACCGTTTAACCAGCTACAAGGTGTTGTCCGCACGCTTACCACTTAACGTTTTTTAAAACATTGCTTATTTATATTGATCTAGGGAAGTGTGCAAAACCCAAATACATCATGTGAGCTAAAGGTTATAGAAAGAATATGGGGAGTGGAAAATATGTAAATAGAGAAAAAGAAGGAATAGGTGAAGAAATACAAAACATTTAGATATTCCCCGTCAAGCTAGTGCTTAGACGCCCACATGCCCATCTTACTGCAGAGTTCTTGAATTCTCTTCCCATTCAAAGGGTTTCTGAACATGTCAAGTTGTGTATTTAAAAAAGTAGAGATTTTCTTGAACATCATAGAAATTTTATTAGGTAATGATAGTCAACTTTGATATGCTGTCCTCTCTCATGAGACAACATTACTGGAAATGAAAGTGACTGCTCTATTATACCAATGCATAAGGTTGATCCGTAAAGTCTCACAGATTTCTTGTGCCATTGCCTTGTACTTTGCTTCAACATTAGCCACGATAATTTATTCTTGTTGCCCCATGTGACCAAATTTTCTTCAACATTAACCACGATGATGTTCCTTAGTGAATGTTATTTGCTGATGATATTGTATTGATTGATGAAATTAAAGATTGGATTGAATGATAAAGTTAAACTTTAGAGAAATGCATTTGAATCAAATAGATTGGTGATTAGTAGGAGCAAAACCGAGTATATGCATTGCAATTTCAGCCAATCTCGCAGTGTGAATGGTGGAGCCAAGTTGGACGGAGTAGATATACCAAAATGTGATAAATGTCATTACTTGGGTTCTATTATTCAAATTGATGGGGATGTCCAAAATGACATTTGTCATAGGATCACTACAAGATGGTTGAAATGGAGGAGTGCAACTGGAATATTATGTGATCGGAAGATCCCTCTCAAAATAAAAAGCAAGTTTTATAGAATAGCTATACAACCAGCCATGCTCTATGGGGGTGAATGTTAGGCGGTGAAGAAACAAGGTCTCAACAAGATGAACGTGGCTGAAATATATGTGAGATGGATGCGTGGGAAGGCAAGAAAAGATCGCTTGAGAAATGACTATATTCAGGAATAAAGTGGGGGTGGTGAGCATTGAGGACAAGTTGCGCGAGGGCCGACTCAGATGGTATGGACATGTGCAATGCAAACCGACTAATACGCCTATTCGAAGCAATGCTGTTGAGTCAAGCACAATTAATAGAAGAAGAGGAAGGCCTAAATTAACATGGGAAGAGCTTATAAAGAGAGATTTTGAATCTCTACATCTCGACCAGAATATGACCCATGGTAGAGCTTAATGGAAACCAAGGATCCATGTAGCCGACCCGAACATAGTTGGGATTGAAGCTAGATGATGATGATGATGATGATGATGGAAAGTGCAATTACCAGAATTTGATCTCCTATTTGAGTGAATTCCAACGTCAAAATTTCCAGCTAGACTGATATGGCCAATTTTACTTATAATATAGATCTTTTATAATAGTTCTCGTGAGGTATTATATGATATGGAATGCAACAACCCCTAATGAACTTGTCAAGGACAGTCCATGAATTAACAAATTATTCTCACAGAAAAGAAAATATGAAGTCTGGTGAGACTTTACGATGTATGGTTTTACCACAAGATGTTTATACTTACACTTATCCTCCAATTTGTAAAAGTCAAAGAAAAACAACGCAAGCTTGAAAAGATTGCAATGAGATTTTGCATCCATAATTCGTAGTATATATGAAAATTTCACAAACTTGTGTTTCGTTGTTCTGTATGAACTTTAGGAATTTTTTTTGGAACTCAACAACCAGCATATATTTAAAAAAAAAATAAACAACCAACCTGTATTCCAAATTCATTCCGCATTAGGAAAATCCCTCTAGCAAAGATCAAGAGGTCATCAGAAAATACGGTGTGTGACACACCACAAATAGGAGAAACTCTTAGGGGGGATAATGGAACTTTTTTTGTCGATCTGTTGACCAAAAATATGATTATGCAGAAAGGGTTGGCGACTCCACTTCACTAGTATGAGATAACAACCTGCTTTCCGAGGACAAGCTTGATCTTATATTCATCCACTTTTTTTTATGATAGAGATGCTAATATTCTACTTTATTTCTGCTAATCTTAAAATTGTTCAAAATCAAAGCAATAAAACTTCTTTGCTAGGTTAGTTTCTAGATTGGAATTGGATCACACAGCCCCTGTTTAGTACATGATCAGGATATTGAAATCCAGTGAAACTGATGGGAGAAATGTTGTCTGGATCTGGATAAAGGTTGTTCGGGAACTCTGTCCGGTTCTGGTCTGATATTACGTTTCATCGTCTGAACAGAGAAACTAACACAAAGCAGATCTTGAAATCCCTCCCAAATATGGATTGAGCTGGTGCGGATTTCTGGATTGAAACTGGACTAGTCCAATCCTAAGCCCACTTCTAGTTCAAGTTTTGCCAAATACTAAACAGGTTACTTTGTGGTCAATTCATGGTAATTATTAACTAAAAGACGAGCAAAATCGGTCAAGTTCGTTGCCGGACGGGGATAGAAAGCCTCCTGTTAGCAACCAACAGAGCATTATCATAAGAAATAAAACCTCATTGAAACTCTAGCATTCCAATCTGGAATAGAAGGCCGCATTTGAATGTTTGAAATACAAACTATGGCGGGAAAAAAGTGGTTTCATGGCATAAATGATTATATAGTTGATATTAATTAAACAAAATTAATGACTGTTTTCCTCCATGTATTTGATTTGACGACTGTATGAATTTTGACTTTCTTTATATTAAATGCAAGCAGTAGGATTTTCTGGTTTGGAGATTTGAATTATCGGCTTGATATGTCAGATGATGAAATACGAAAGCTTACTGCAAGAAAACAGTGGGATGTTTTAATAAACAGCGATCAGGTATTAATATTTCTTTACCGTTTTATTAATCTGACGTGGAGTGTTGTCTGAATTGTTCGTGCTCTGTGTATAGTTATGCAAGGAGATGCAAAGTGGATGTGTATTTGACGGGTGGAAGGAAGGACCAATCCATTTCCCACCCACATATAAGTATGAGTTGAATTCCAACAAATACATTGGAGAATTTGCAAGAAGTGCAGAAAAGAGAAGGTCACCAGCATGGTAAGTAGAAACATTGGGATTAATGAAATTTGCTGGGACAAGTTTTCAAGTATTTTTTAGTGTTGTGCAGCTAGAGGAAATATAAATCGGTTTTCGTTAGAAATCTATATTGTAGAAGCAAGTAGTTGAATTGCTTGGAAATGTGCAGATTATTGTCTTCTTGACCTTTTCCAGTATGAAATTTCCTCCACAGGTGTGATCGCATACTCTGGTTCGGGAATGGTATTAAGCAGTTGTCTTACGGAAGGGCTGAGTTGGATCTTTCAGATCATAGACCTGTCAGCTCCATTTTCATTGTTGAAGTCGAAGTATTTGATCACAAAAAACTTAAAAAGGTGCTGAATATCAACAATGCGGGACTGCAATTGTAAACATGCTTACTCATTGAAATATAGATCTGGGTGTCTCCAAGTCAGTGTTGTACTCCGACTCGAGAATTTTTCGTAGGAGAATAACCCAGAAGATATGAAATCATTGATAGGGCCTTATGATTTTAGCTCCGGGCTACATAAGTGATTTGCTTATGCTCAGATAAGCACATATGCAATGGGTAGCCTTTCCAAAGTCATATCCGATATGCTTAAGATCACTGTAAGGAGCTTGGACACGATAAAATTTTGGAACTTCAGGATGGTCTGCTCTTTTGCAAATTGCGCATCATTAATTTGGGACGGATTCTTTTTGCTACTTCGGCTTCTCATAAAGTCTCCCTTCTGGAGGATTTATCTGCTTCGAAATCTGCTTCTGTAAGCAGGATACAGATAACTGGCATAAATCATATGTTTGAATAATCCATCAAACTGTTTATTCACAATAATGACCTCTTGGAGTTCATACTGTTCTTATTCTTTCTGATGTTGCGAAGTTGCACAAAAGCCGCTGGTCTTCTGAAGATACATCTTTTTGTTGCTGTGAAGTGTATTTTTGCCATGTTTCAAGCGAGGGCAACGGAATCTAACTTGTTTAGGTATCATTATAGTGGTAAATGATGGCCGGATCACGCACCTATCATGGATGCATAGAGTGTTGAGTTTGGAATGTAGTTTCAGGTCCTGTTTGGATCTGGTAATTTTATAAATCGCATGTGATAGATTTACAATTAAAAGTAATGGATAACCACTATTCTTGTATATCTGATCGATGTAAATACTAACATGAAGTACCCACAGAATCAGCGGGTTTCATAACTCACGCACCCTCAGCATTAAAAAGTTCGTGTGTTTGGACAGCTCGGTCACTGCCCTCCACCTCAGAAATATCAACATGAAACGCCATATCGATACAGTTTTCTCTACGAACCACATGTATTCCGCATGACCTCATCCAAGCAAGGCCTTACGTTAAAAAACCACAATTTGAATGTTAATATGTTCCCCTTCAATGGTCTCATCTGCGCCAGCCCGGTGTACAGACATGCCATTTTTTGTTAGAAAATCTATTTTCGGTTCAACCAAAATCCCGATTACCATTCGAAAAAAGAATAATAATTAGTAATATAAAAAAAACATATCACTAGATTATCTTGGCCTGTTTAGATACTTGTTCGTGAAGATAATTTTAATAAATCTTTATAATTAAAAGAATTTATTAGCAACATTACATTGAATCTTACAACACACACGTACTTATATCCACACTTAAAAGTGTTACTAATATTATGTCATCACACACATTTTTGTATGTAAACGTACTCTTAAGAAAAATAGATCTTGTAGAATATTATTTTGAACGAAAGATACATCTTATACAAAGGAAAGATAGATAAATTTGCAAATTAAACTATAGAATAAAATAATAAGTTAGATGCTAAGGTTTAACACCGATCAATTGATTATACACTTATTGTCTTACAAGGTGGGTGAATCAAAACATTTGTAACCGATATGGAGATTCATCGCCCAATATATGGTTTTACAGTTTAAATTTTTGTCTGAAGACCAACAATGTATGCATAAAAAAAACCAATATAGAAGAATCAAGTGGTGAAATTGATGTGGAGAAAAGAAACACTTATCAATGAGGAACTTGGAACTTGAATTCTTTTAATAACACTAAACATAATATGAGCTTCTATGTAACAAGAATCAACACAGATGTTATGAGGTAGATTATAGGCTGTGGGTCTCTACAAAAAGAGACTTTGTATCAGGATTATGAAGTATATAATGCAATTAAACTCATATGAAGATTTATGGGAGCTTGCGCAAATTTCAAGATGGTGAAACTTTTCATAGATACATGCTTGAGAATAAAGAAGCTAAGAAACAAGTCCAAGAGATACATGCATAGAAACTTTTTAGGGATAAAGGGTTTAGACATTTGAAACCATAGAATAGTTCATCTTGACATACATGTCAAATTCATTATTTTCCTTACCCATCTACTGCCGATATATTCCCTCATTCTAGGCCCCACATACGAGTATGAGATGCTTAAATCATAGATCATTAGATATGGAGCTACAACTATTAGTTTAGAAGACTTGATCCCTCTTGGATTGCATATTAGGAGAGATCATAACTATTTTAAAGATCTTCTTCCTCATCAACTTGTCCTCCAACTAAATTTCTAAGAATGAAATTTGAACAAAATAGTTCATATTTTTAGAACCATCTCAGTCTGAGTGTCTACTTTTCTATTCTGGATTAATCATCCAAATTTGGTACTGGTTGTATAATTGCCTTCCCTTTAAAAACACTTTGAAACACATCATTTTTCCATTTTCTTCTTGTTTATTGCAATTTTTATAAATTTTTTAAGATGCAACTGATGCATAATTGATATAAAAAGAGATCCTAACTCATATATGAGAGAATATGATCTAGATGATGTCAATATATTATCAAAATTTTGACATGCATTATTGACCATGTTTAAGGAGAATGTAATCAATTAATGCTTTTTGTGAATTTCATAGTAACATGAATAACCCTTGATAACAAATCAAAATATCATAGACTATGAAATCATGTTATACTAACATATTATTGTATTAAGAGCGGTGAACCTCCCGATTTTGATGTCACATATCTAATTTTTTTTTCTATGGATACTCTATCAAAATTCTTAGACTATTGCTTTCAAATTTCATGTTCTTTTGGATAATATTTCCCCTCTGGTTAGTTTGAACTAGATAATGATAAAATCATGATTGAAAAAGAGTTATATCTATTAACTGTAAACAATAAGGAGTTACTATAATTGACCTTTTATACTTATGAGTATAATTTTGAAAATAGAGCCAAATCTTCAAAATTTGAAGCATTATATATTATATAAATTACAACTCATAAATACTATTAAGGTTAGTTTCACAACATGTTCTTCGCGTTAGAGCCAAGGAGCAGCCAGATGCATTTGATACCTTGTTCACATTTTCCCTTTTGTTTATCTACTTACATCTACCTTTTATGTTGCTTTATCCATCTCATATTCATACTTTTAGGTATTCCTTACCCTTTTATGCACTAGAGTTTCACTTCATGCATCAAACTTTGAGATCTAGATTTGAATCTAGGAGCTAGAGTTTAACTTCTTGTATTGAACTTTGAGATCTAGATTTGAATCTAGGAGCAAACCTTCCATTGACTTATGCATGAGAAACAACTATAGTAGCAACACAAATACCAATGTTTTTATGACAGTGTCAATCAACTTTTTAGTGAACATGTTTCTTGACCACTAGTTGATGGTAGGGTCTTTGTAGGTATACAAATCTCCTCAACTAGCGAATATTTACCCATGTATGACCAAGACCCAACTAAATATAAATAATTTCTAATTAAAGCATGGCTTGATCACCTTAATGCAAATAAATGTTTTTGAGATTTTTTTTAATCAAATATCCTACTTAACATATGTAAACATTTAAAGGGATATGGAATTTTCACTGTGAAAAATATTATGATAGCACCCATGTATGTAAAAATGTTCAACTTTTCTCTCTAGGATAAAGCTAAGACTTGGCACAATAGGAAAGCAACTACCACCATGGATAAATGTATGTTGTCTTTCCAAATAAAAGAACTTCAAGATATCTAATGATGAAAAATTATATGAATATTGGGAGAGATCGATCAATGGATATCAAAGTGATTTCCAACAACACAATCTACCCAATTTGGTTGGTATAAGTGATCTCTTTGCATTGGATTAAATTTGATGTCAAGTAGATTTCAACACAAGAAGTGAAGGAGAATTCACCAAGCTCAACATTCACAACTGTATATGTATTATTGAGAATATGTCTCTCTGATACTCTACATGGAGTTATACGTTAGACTTACAAGCTCGATAGAAAGTATAAATATACTTAATCTAAGGGAGTTATCTATGGAATCAAGGATGATGATTTGATGCATGTGAAATGAACTAATTAGTGATAGATATCAAAATAAATTTCACATGAAATAAGACCTTCTGCCAAATATAGTTAGTGGATATTTCAAGGGCACTCATCCCCATTTATTATTGGATCTATCAAGACTTATATCTTAAGCGAGGATCTTTTAACTTCATCTATATAGTGTGTATACATTCCTCAATACCCTAAAGGATGTCAATTTTACTTATATGTATGACATCATTGATGTCAAACTTACATTAAGTTGGATAAAGGTGATGATGGAATACCAAATAATGTATTACAAAAACCTACTTTGAAATATATTCCCATGCTAAAAACTATCCCGTACTATCATGTGAAAACACAACCTACTTTAAATCATCTCACAGGGAAAAGTCAACAACCACAACAACAATCAAATTGAATCCTCAACACACAATTCTCACCTGATCTTCAGTAGCAAGAAATGCCAATTTGGTCAATAACAACAAAAAAATAGTAGTTCTTAATCATATGAAATAGGAAAAGAGAAGGAAGAAAGACAAACAGTATATGTTCTATCTATATGGCTGAAAAAATGGAAAATCATTCCAAACATATGGAAAATATGCTTCATTCTATTTTCAATTATGTAAAATTACCATAAGGAGAAGTTATTTACTTTCTAAGGAACAATTTCATGCCACTTTTTGTGATCAAAGATTTATCCAACTATGAAACACGTTAACCTAGTTCAAGTATGTTTCAAGTTATTGAATTTGAGGAGAAATTTAATTCAAATCAACTTCCCAAAGACATCAATTCCATTATTGATCCTAAAACTACCAAAAAAATTACCAAGAAATTGATTTATTATGTAAAACTCCTCCACATCATCATCATCATCTAAGAAGCAATCCAAACCATGTTGAGTTTGGCTACATGAATCTTTCTTTTTCAATTCCCTATGTTATGGGTCATACTCTGATCAGGATACAAAGATTCAAAATCTCTCTTTGTAAGATCTTCCCAAGTCAATTAAGTTCTTCCTATGCTTCATATGACAGTGTTTGACACAATAAATCTAATCAGGGTAGCTACATTTTTTGGGTCTATGGTACACATGTCCATACCATTTAGACGGCCCTCACATAACTTGTCCTCAATTCTCACCACCCCACTTTGATCTTGATATAGTCATTCCTCAAATGATCTTCTCTTGTCTTCCCACACATCCATATCAATGCATGCTTTTTAGTCAAATTCATCTTGCTGAGACCTAGTTTCTTCACTACCCAACATTCACTCCCATATAGCATGGCTGGTTGTACAACTGTTCTATAAAGCCTACTTTTTAGTCTGAGAGCAATCTTCTGATCACATACTACTTCAGTCACAGTCCTCCACTTCATCCATCCTACTATGATCATATGACCTAACTCCACTCCCATACCCACAATGTCAATACAACAATTCAAGACAACGCCAACCAAACAAGGCAACCTTCAATTTGTTAAATGTTTAAGTAAGCTCCATATTTTCTTCCACTACTAGATGTTACAATGGAAATGCCTTGTTATGTAAAGCACTTCAATGATATCCCTTCAAATATTTCAAGATTATTGTTTAGGAGATACTTAATCCATAAAATCGATAGATAAATTATCTAAGAAAATTGCATGTGAAAACCAAGGATCCTAGTTATTTATTCCATATTTCTGCATTGGCATAAACAAATACATGTAAAGGAAAATTGATCTTTGTGACAAAATCTATCTTATTCACCCATCTCTTTCTAGAAATTTAACCTATATGTTTGAGCCCATCAAGATGATGATTCAATTGGCTAATCATTAAAATATACTACCCTTGAGGAGACATGGGTTTGTACTTTATGCATGAGACATCATTTTTTCCTTTGTAATATTGTCATTTTGGATATTAACAATTACTGATGAACCAATTATCTTCAATTTGGGGTGCTTATTGATGTCACATAAGGTATCCTTGCCCTAAAACTTGGTGAAGATAAGAAAAAGTTCAAATATTCCAACCCCTCAAGCCTCCTATATCTATTGAATCAATTGACTACATGGACTATGCTAAATATAGAATTTGAGTGAAACTTCTACTGTAGAGAAAGAACCACTTAATATAATATTTACTAGTTGTATTATGATGTTGTCATTTAGGAAGTCAAAACTGACTCCATCAAACTTTTATAGCAGATAAATGTTGAATCTCTTTTCTACCTAATGAGGTTAGGGACTATTCATGAATCATCGAATGATGAAGTCAAGTCCTTCATAAGTGATTAAAACCTAAAATTTTACCATTACTTAAATTATTCATCTAACCAACCTCCTAAACTTGATATCCAATTAGATATAACTCAACTAGGTCTATGGATTTTCAAACTTTTACCAGTCCCCACAAATTTGAAATATACTTACATCATTTCAAATAAAGATAAGAATATCATCACAAATGAAAAGTTAAGTGGTAAAGAAGAGTGGAAAATTATGAATAGAATCATAAAACTCTAAGTGGTACATGCTACTCTCTTAAGGAGATTATGTGTGTCGTGTTGCATAGGAAAATTTACCTTAGGAAAAGTCCCTATATTTTTACCTAGACTACATACGTTAATCACCACCAACAAGAAGGAAAATTTTCTCTTTGTATATTTCAAGATCAAACCAAAGGATAATATTTTAAAGTATTATCTAATCTAGGTAACCATGCAAGAACTAGTACTTAACGCAAAAGGTTGTTTGTTTCTTTGATTACACTAAGATTGCAATATTAAAAACTAGACTAAGGGTTGATTACTTAATGAATGGAAGAACTAGTGTGGAATGGGATTCACCACTACTACCTATAATTCAACTCAAACAAATATCACTCTAATCTTGCCATCGTGTTACCTAGAGATCATACATCTATTTCCCCAAAAAACACCTATAAAAAATTCTCATCAAGAGTTTAACATGAATTAATTAATCCTCTATCTTAGGTTCAAAGTTCTCTAAATGCAAAATCTGATAAGCATGTAAACTTGATGACCAGACAAGAATACATGCATGGAATGTTTGATTTCAAACGTACAATGGTCCGTACAATAATAGATTCAGTAAAGAGAACAAAATAAGATAGTGGGGCTACTACCTGCATCCTAGCAAGAGGAATACTCCCTCATTACATCAACAATAAGATTAACAACACAAGAGAGGAAGAAAATCATCATCACAATAGAAGACAAAAAGAAGAGCTATTGTGTGCAGAAGCCTTTCTTCATGATGGAGATTGGTGGTGGACAATGCAATATCATATCTACCCCTGGACTCTCGTCGGAGGTGGGAGTGAAGCACTTTTCTTCCTTCTTCAGGAGCTGGGTCTGTCATCATAGAAGACGAGCGAGCAAGCCGAGGATGGGTTGAAGATAATCATTGATATATGAAATGATGGCATCATTTATAGAGCCCATTATGAGGTTTGAACCTTCAAGCCTCAGAGAAGGTGGAAGCTTTGTTAGTTGATAGGTCATCAATCTATGGAAATAATTGATGGAAATGGAAATAGAAGATGAGTGTGGGTTTTGGCAGCCTGGTGGCATAAGGAATTGGATCTTTTCCTAGAGGTAGTGGCCTTGTATTTATAGATAGAGGATAGGTTTTAGAACCCTCCCAGTCACCTTGTAGTTAAACCATTGGCTTCCATGGAGGTGAAAAGTGAAAGAAAGGAGGTAAATGATGGGTTTCACAACCCACCTAACTTTTCTTGGCATTAGGAGGACCATCATGGTCGCATAGTGTAGGGATCCTGTCAGTTGATGGGCAAGACATTATATCAGAAGGTGAACGCAACACAACCATCAAAAGGCAAGTGTAGGAAAACCATCAGAAGGAAGACACAACAAACCATGGGAAGGTGTCAACATGTAGGTGGATGCTTGACTTCCATACGATAGCAACCACCCTTAGGCAAAGTCATAAATACCATCAAAAGGCAAGCAATGGGGTTCCATCAATTATTGGGCCATAACTTCCTTTAAGAGGTGAATGTAGGAATCCCATCGGAAAACTACCATCGATATGTGAGTGTTAGGACTCCATTAGTTGTGAAAAGAGTGAACTGATAGAATGGTTGAGAGTTGCAAACTAATAGAAGGCAAGAAAGATGTAAACAAATAGTATGGCTTCCATTAGTTGTCAATTGATGGAATGAAAGAGTGATGCAAACCCATTGGGAAATATTGTCATATATCATGGGGTCTACACCTATGAAGCATAAATAGATGGAGGAAAGATTAATAGATATATGGTATATCTATTGAAAATTTCTTGTGCCCTCTAGTTAGTTAGCGGACCACCGTCTCCTATGATGGTGCATGAGATATAGAGCTCAAACCTACCATGACTACCAGGATTTTGGATCAAAATCCAACAAATTAATATAAAATAAATGATACCTAAATGTAAGCTAGTTCTAAAGTAAAATTATGAAAATGAATGCAAAATTAAGCTAAAAATGCAACTAAAACTAGGGTGAATATGCAATCATCAAGAGCTAAACGAGATTAATTGTTCTACATGCATAAAGTATAAAAGAGAATTGATTCTTTTAAAAGTGGTCTATAAGGAGTTCATTTGTCTTATTAATCATACATAATCTACCATATACTAGATAGAAGATGGGCTAGTCCTTTGCATGTGTTACCCAAAAAGGGTTGTAAAACTGTAGTGCAAAAATGCTAAGAATGAACTCCTACCACCTGGTAAATGAAGGGAGGGTGTGCATTGATTATTAGAAACTGAACTCCTACTATAAGGAAGTAATGATTCATTTTGTATCATCAATCTGGTCTTTGAATGATTAGCTCATCATGATTTCTACCTATATGGTTACTTTGAGTTCTTGAAATTCCAAATCACCTATATCATCAAGAAAATACCACACTCACTTATTCTTATGGGTCCTAAAATTACTAGTACAATGATATTTGGCCTTATGTAACATGCTTATGACATTCCAAAGATGCATAAAAATAATCTAACTATATTAAAAACACTATTGAGGTCTTTTGAAGAACTTCGTTGTCTGTAAATAGTTTTTGGTGATTGTCTAAAAATTTATTACTTATCTTGAGTAGGTCGTAAGAGACCATTCTCACACTGAAAGAAAAAATTTATGGTGACAAAAATTGGTTCTTCTCAAACAGATCATCTTATGGATAAGTATCAATGTAGAAAATGGCAAAAAGGAAGTTCCATTTTAGTTACCACCTCTTACTCTAGTCAAGTAAGTAAATTCTTTTCTTAGGTATGTGGGTTTTATAAAAGGTGTATTAAGGAATTAAAAACATTCTACATATATTTAAAATCTTATAAAAAGATGTAGATTTAAATTTTGGCTCTCTACTACTTATAATAAGCCAATATATTATTTGGTTTTGCATTGATTAAGCATGTACCAAATGGTATGAAAAACTTTGATACCATTAGTGTTTTCTTGAAATAATGTTTTAGTTATATTATGTTAGAAGAAAGTGATATTTTTATTCAAATTACTATTCCAATAAAGCATTAGATGACACCCACTTAAACTAAAATTCACTGATAAGGAATTACTCCCCATGTATTTTTCTATGGACATGTTTTTATCTTACTTAGTTGGTTCTAAAGTAATTGTATACAATGGAAATCCACCATTAAGGTTTCAGATAACAAAGAAAGATTACAACACTTTGTGGATATGTTGGATTGTTTTACTACATGAATTTTAGCTAAAATAAGAGAGAAAAGGGTTATATAAAATTAATAAAAGTCAATTTTCTCATATACAATTGTTAGAATTCATTGGTAACACTCTAGTATTTCACAAACTTCTTTCTCTCGCATGAGAATTAGATGATAGTTTTATATAAAAACTCCATGGTTCATAAACTTTCAAAATTTCTTGCATGTGATGTATTTCCACTTGATGACTTTTCAAACTTAAGTAAGAACTAAAAAATTCTTTCTTCGTGTTATAAATTTGTATTGGGTTGACTGATTCTAGTTTAACATGCAAATTGATGGGCTATTGAAAGGAGAATCCCTCACAAGATAAGAAATGAGTCCTTCAAAAATTCCATTCATTAGATTATAAAGTATGTGTGGGTGTCTCACAATCATTGGAAACATTTTGTAATCAAGATTTCATTAGACAACAATCTTGAATTGTATACATTTCTTAGACATACACACAATTCTAGAGCTAAAAGTAGGATTTATTAACAAAATGAAATACTCCCAACTCTTTGGTGGGAATCCTCTAATGTATTGGGGTGTTTATGATTTGGGTCTTTTTCGTACAAATATCAAATTAAGATATTGATGAATGTCCAATCATCTCATTTTGTGTTGTGATGTTGACTATTTGGGTCCATTTCCTACATTTTTATGTTAATGTATTGATGAATGTCTATTCATCCCATTTGTAGGTGCATAACAAGATTTATTTGGCACTTGTGTAATACATTTTGTCTATGCTTTTTGTTTGTTTTAGGTTTTCAGTAGTTTTTGCAATATGTTTGACTTTTGGTTTGATGTTCTTAGTTATTAGAATAAACAAGTGTAACATAGAGGGTGCACATTATCCCTAGAACCATTTGAGTAATGATATAAGGATCTATATTTTTACTTCCCAGTTCCACACTTGGAGTAGATATCATATAATTTATAGAAAATGTCTAAATTAGCTTCTAAATAGGCTAGACAACCGACTGTCATCCATAAAAGAAAATAATCAAGCTATCTGACTAGCTGACCATCTAGATCATGTAACCAACTCAACTACTTTCAGCACAGTTTCAATGGAGTCCAGTGGAATAACTAGTGGACTAGCTAGAGACTCTTCACCATGACACAAAAGGAGGCTAGCTGATTAGATAGAGATGGTAAGTGACTGGTTACTACATCAGTATAATAACATGACAAGAAGCTAGATAATCAACTACCAGTTCTAGTTAGTGGGCCACTAGGAGTTAAAAGATGACAATTACATAGGCTAATTGACTGCCTAGTCCACTGGCTGGTTGAATGGCAACACCAAAAATGTAATAATAGGTTGTGTCTCCACAACTTCGTGGAACCAATTGTGGGCCCAATTGAATTGATATTAGAGACAAGTTAAGGGGGACTCCTAGGGGATCAAATCATCATTTTCCACACCTAATACCAAGGAGAGAAGACATAACTGTCACTGGTCATTTTTTATGAACATTGAAGAGGTTGTTGCTGCTTGATGTGCTTGGAAATTGATTCACCATGATGTTGCAAGGAGACCGCTACCTCACATGGGCACCATCGACTCTCCTTTTTCTACCATGAAAATAAATTCTCCTCTCTCTTGCCTTTCACCGTTATTAATTTTCATGGATAGATTAGTCTACTATCTGGGTACATGGAGCAGCCCTATTACCCAAATGTTCTGTGCCTATGAACATTGAAGATGTTGTTGTTGCTTGATGTGTTTGGATATTGATTCACCATCAGGTTGCAAGGAGACTAATATCTCACATGGGGACCATCGACTCTCCTTTTTCTACCATGAAAATAAATTATCCTCTCTCCTACCTTTCTTGTTTTTTAATTTGCATAGATAGATTATTCCACTATATGGGTACATGGAGTAGCCCTATTACCCAAATGCTCTATGTTATAACCTACATCTAGAGAATTGTATGAACCATCATTTTCTATATAAGTCTGATTTCCCTTTCTTCCTTATTGTCCATCTTCAATTCATGTGTATCATGTTTATGAATATCTCGATGGTGTGAGATAGAGTGAGGATACCAGGTATGATGTGCTTACATGCTGATGCTACTATGGATGGGTTGTACTTGGGGCAACAAATACATGACCTCCTAAAATACCATGAATGTGTTGGAAGTAATATTTTTCCATTTTTAGTTATCTATTTGAACAAAACTGGATCATGTACCAACTTCAGCAAATTGCTTTAATGCTTAATCAAATGCAATGAGAGAGGGAACTGATAGGGTAGCATTGGTGAAACCCATTTCCCTAGTCTTTAAACATTTTTTAATACTATTGTTAATATTTCTCTTTAATCTTACAATTAGTTAATTATTCAACCTACCAAATTTTCAATTAAATAGCAAAATAAAAACGATTAATTATTGATACACCATTCTTTAAAAGTTGTCTCTTGGTATTTGACACCTTGATATACTACATGACAAGGTCTATCTGCTTGAAATAGATTTGTTGTATCTATTAGTTAAGGTTAAACCTAGGATTTTGTAAACTCTAGTGAATTTAGGATACATGACAATGGTCACCAAATTTTGGTTCCATTGCATGGGACAACGTTGTAATTATCAAACTATTAACTTTGTTATTGCTTAGCCTTTTTATCTTATCATTGATATTATTTTTTATTCTTCTCAATACTTTTTCTTCATTGGCTTCTTGACTCTTAGTAACTTGTTTCCTTTCCAAGTCTCATTGTAATTTAGGTTTCTGTCTTGCATCATTTTCCCCCTTATTCACATTTAGACATTTCATTATGTATGTTTTTCCTCAATAATTGGTATAGTCAAATATGCTTATGGGTGTCTTTTTGCATTGTTTATTAGGTACTTGGAGTCTCATTTATGGAAGGAGGAGAGAAAATATTCCAAGGACTATCACACACATGGAGGAGTATAAGGAGTCCTTGAAATCAACTTCAAACCAGCCCAAGTGTTCGAAGATCATTGAAGAAAGAAGCATCCATCAGAGACCAAGTTCACTAGTAAAGTGCACACAATAACCCCAGATCGTCCATTCTACTGATAGAATAACCATGGAATAAACTCCAGGACACCTCCACCACTTACCTATCTTCCCCACTTTCATTATTCCTATATTCCCCATGGTCTTTCTCACCACTATGACCAAGAATATTCCATTTCTCCATGATCGTGGTGGAGGTAGAATGGTTGTTCTGCCTCCTGAGTCACCGTCATACTCCACCAATACTCCTAAACTACCCTCCACTCAACCCTAACCTACTTATACCCCTATATAAGCCTTATTGGAGTCTAGGGGTCTAGGTTAGCATTCATTCCTCAACTCAATGTCCCTTTGGCTATTACCTACCTCCATCCACCCCATTTGCTACCCATTTCTCCATCTACCACCTCAAAAGCCTAGCGTTTTTGGGTTTTGGCCATTACCCTTCCACTTTCCATGCTTTTGGACCTTGATGGAGGGAAGTTCTAGGCTTTCTAAAGATAGAAGTGAAGAATGAGAAGTCTTCACCAACCTTCATGGAATTTTACTTCTATTCTTCCTCTTCTTTTGTTCTTGTTTGTATCATGAGTATCTAAGCCCCCTTGGTGGGTTGTTTAGGGGAATAAAATGTGAATTTGATATCATGTTGGGTGGATATTGTTGTAAACAATATAATATCGTTTGAAAATACTATCTTTTTCTTCCTCCTCATTTCCCATATCTTTCTATGGTGATTGATTCTGGAAGCCACCTACGTTGTAGGGAGAATGATGTATATGTTGTCATTTGGTAGGAAAAATTCTAAGTCCAAACAATGGATCCTTATCTAGATACCTATCTCCCCACATATATTTCTACTCATATCCCTATGTGTAAGATCTAAGTGACCATTTGTGCCTCACTTGATGTACTTAGAAATAAGCATGTCAAGAGGTTGGATGGAGGGTAATGGGAGTGAAATATGCTTCTCCTACACTCCATATCACCCCTTGCCACTAAGTGCATTAGGAGAATCACTCGTGGAAACCTAGACTTATGTGTTTTTTATTGAATTTTTTGTATACCCTGGTCAATTGAACCTCACAAGGATGGATAGGGGGTGATAAGGACTAGGTCCCCTATACACACTCTATTCCATCATGCTCAACTGTAGTATAGGATAATAAATCCTCATATGATTATTTTGTTCTATTTAATAGCATGATTTTCTTATTTTTGTTGCAGGATACACCCCAACTATATTGATAATCACATTAACCTCAATTACTTGTTAAAAACCTAACTACGTTCTTTCTAGCTATTGTTAGTTAACTTGCTCATTTTCTTTCTTAGCAGTGCTAATTGAATAGTTAACAGTGAGTTTCTTTGTTAGGGTTTATATACTTCTTTTTAGTGATTGCTTGTGTTTGATTAGATAGCTAATTGTTTAGTGTAGTGCTACTTTATTTCTCCTACTTAACAACCTTGCTTACTGTTAACTAGGATTGATACTGATTAGTTAGTGCTAATTGCCTTTTTTCCTTATCTAGTTAGAACTACTTTCTAGTTTAACTTAGATTCTTTTTTTTGTCTTGTCACTTGCATGTTCATCTAGTGAAATGAACCCACTCAACTTGAAACCCGAAAAACCCTAATATCCACTCCAAAAGCCTAAAGAAAAAACTGAGCTTTAGTGTCTTATGGGTTTCACCCCGTACTTGTCGCTCCTATTGTACATCTTGAGTCTGTGCACTTGTGGATTTTTTTTATATAGAGTGTGCCTTAATCGGGTAATCATTAGCCCAATGTGCTTTAGGCACGTCACTCATTCTAGCACATTCAACACTCCACCAACTTCAACTCCACAATATATCTTGATCCTAAGATAGATGTGTCATACTGATATCACCACAAATCTAGGCATTTCTGCTAAATATTTGTCTTTAGATTCATATTGGTTTTGCCTTAATTTGCCAAAAATAACTCTAGACTCATATATTTTAGTAAATTATATATTTTCAAAGATAGAATTCCTCAACTAGCCAATTTTGGGACTTGCAAGCACCAAATTCAAGAAGACATCAATTCTCTAGATTTTGTCCCATCAAGCATCACATTATGCGCAGGTCTGCCAACCTATAGTAATAGCACCCCCTGGGAGTGGGTTTGCTCCTAAGAAACATCACAATTGACCTCCAGGCTAGAAACTCAATGGCCATTGAGAATCAACAAATTCTCAGCAACCACTGAGATCTCTAAATTTCAACGACCTTTGAAGCATGTGCACATCCAAGTGACCACCAAGATTCTCAGAGGGCCAGTGACCGCTGGGACCATATTTTGGTGACCATTGAACTTCTTCACCATTAGGGGATCCTGTGACCATATCTTGGCTAATGCTGCACCTCTCCACCATTGACGACCGCCAAGAAATTCTATCCCTATAAATACCCACCCCTACTACCTAGACAGGGGTTTAGACTTTTTGGTCCAATCTTTAGTTTTCAGTGGCCATTAGTTCCCATAGCTTCATGGGAGAGATCTGAGGTCTGAAAGTCTAAAGAGCACACCCTACATCCACCCCTTTGGTTGGCTTACATCACCATCATCTTCAACCATCATTAATCCACTTCCAACCATTCTCAACCATCTTTCACCTTCATACACTCATCAGATCTTTTGTTTGGGGAGGAATCAAAGAGAAAGGAGGCTAAGGAATTTAGAAGATTAAGAATGACAACTCAAGGATGATATCCAACCCTTCTGGAGGTGAAGGAGCCAGAGCCACCTCTCCTCTATGGGATAAATCTCTTCTTCTACCTCTTTATTCTACTTTTTTCCTTTGTTTATGTACAAATGATATTCTTCCATTTTTGTTTGGTGCCAACTATACTTGTCCATAGCTAGTTGAGCTCCTTCTTGGCTTTGCAACCCATTTTGGACATGTTTATGTACTTTTACCTTAAGCAAGTAGTTTTATTTTAGATATAGTATGTTTCATGTTCTATCTTCTCTTTTTGGTTATGGTTACTGGTTTGGTTGATCTCTTTCTAGCTTGAACTTTCATTTCTACCAAGATCAAGAGATTCATTTTAGAAATGGATGAGAGAAGGTAGTTTGGATTTTAATCTAATAAGAGTACGTCCAAGGGATGCCTGACGCAGAACACCTATCAAAGAGATCCGATTTGAACCTTGAAACCAATCAGGTTCATCTCATCTGCCCGGGTTCATGGTTTGTGTTCTGTGCAGATCCTCTAATATTCCTAACATACCTAACTAGTCTGGACCTGAGAGGGTATCCAAAATATTTTGGTGTTGACCCATTATCCTTGAGAGAGGTTTCAGATCATTTATGGGGTTTTAGTCACAATGTGCGAGATCTAGTGGGATGAACCCCACAAGAGCAATTACCACGATACATGCTATGTTCGGAGGATAGATGCTTACTAGGGTACTTGAGGGTTGTCTAAGCCTATTAACAGGTTCATAGACTACTCAACTTGTGGTTACATATATAGGAACTCCTTCTCCTAATTTGTAGGATTCGAGATACTCTGTTTCCTTTACTTTGTTTTGTTTTCTTTCATATCATTTTTCTAGACTTATTCTAGTTTCCTACATATATCAACTACTGGTTATGTCTAACTGACTTAAGAATGAGATCTTAAGCATCATAAATGTCCCACGTCCCTATGTTCAACCCCATATATCTACTTTGAGCCTGTACTGAGTTACGAGGATTCTTGAAGGTTTCAACTTATAAATTTAAAAGTCTGATTCACCTATGGAATCACGCCTTCACTTTAGGAAGGAACTATTTTAGGTCCAATCACATACCACATAATTCTTCAAGAAAACAAGACAAGAATGACTAAAGTGGAGGTTTGGGTCATGTGGATCCAACCATTAAAGCACATAGAGAACAATAAAGCATAGATGATACAATTTTAGTATAACATGAGATGAGGGAAAAACATGAGGTAAAAGCACATAGAGAGCTAAAGAATTTCGATTTACAAGGCTATTGATGCTAGAATGTTGTGATCCACCATATGATTGTAGATCCAAACTTCAAAATTGAAACCTTGTTGATATAATGGTATAAAACAATAGCTTTGTAGGCATGGTTGGGAATCATCGAATGACCAGTTGCATCAATTCACTAATTTATGCAACATGAGAAATCCAACTAGTTTCACTCTTAAATCCATTTAACTTTGCCTCTTCTACTACTCTCTCACATACAAGGCATAAAGGTACAACTCCCTATTTCCCAAAAACATACAAACTTGGGAGTAGCTACATAATCAATTTATATAGAACCTATCCCACCCACCACATCAAAGGGAAACTAAAAAAATTCAAGCATGTTCCAAGAGAACCTTTGTATGAAATGGGTAGGTAAGAAGAGCTCATCCACTGATGTATGCATCATGGGACTTCTCAATTCACATTGATTGAGATCTTTTTTAGAAAAGTAGATGCCACTTATTAGAAATCTTGGAGGCAACAAGTGTAGCGGAAACAAAAAAGGCATTTCTCCACATATCCTACTAGTAGATGTTGTGACAACAACATATTCAGAAGGAGGGTGTGTAAGGTATGCCTTATCATGGAGAAAGTTTAGCGATGTATCTTCACATGATTGTGTGCATCCTCCTCGTGTGCATAGACAATCCTCTTTGACATCCTCTGAATGCAGTCTCTAAGTGTCTCCATCTCTACATCATCCACACAGATGGACTGGAACTCCTCGTCACTCTTCCTGAGGTGATGGGAAGGAGAAGCCTTTCACTTAATGATGTGATATCATTGTTGTTGCTCTCCTTCTCCCGGCCTCTCAGGGACGATGACAACTAGGCTTCACTACAAGAGTGTGCCTGTAAAATCTGCTCCCCATGCCCCTATAAATAGAAGAGGAAAGGAGGTAGGGTTACCCAAAAACCTTGGGAAACTAAAGGCTGCACCTGCATTTAAAATGAGTGAATCATGAACTATCAAGAAGATAATTAGAATATTCTAGAATCAATTAATTAACCAATTAATTATATTAACTGATTAACTAATTTTCCATCATCCGGTTCTAGCCGATTGCTCGAATTCGTTGGCCGGCTTAACAATTTAAATATAATTAATTGGCCTAAACATTTTGACCTATTAACTCATATTATATTCCAACATTATTCTACTAGATTACCTAAAAAAGTTAGTAATATATATATATATATATATATATATATATATATATATATATATATATATATAGAGAGAGAGAGAGAGAGAGAGAGAGAGAGTTAGGCTAGAATACACTCGAGTGTACAAATCACACAGATACACTCAAGTGTGTTTTCATATTAAGACTATTTTTTGCAAGATGTAAACCATTGATCCTTTTTGTCATACCATAATTAGGCTACATACAAATTTTGAACCCATTTGGATAAGTGTAAGTCACTCATCCGAGGATAACAAAATCGACACACATAACTAATTTGAAATGCATAATTTTTGTGGTCTATATAGAATGAACTATAAATGTCCAAAGTGCTCAAATTTTTTATATGAGTTATTCACAAGATGATTAAGAAGATCAATAGATTTTATTTTTGAAAAAAATATTACATCATGAAAAACTACTTGAGTGTATTCTGCTCCGTATACACTCGAGTGTATTCTAGCCTGACTCTACATGAGTCAGGCTAAAATACACTTGAGTGTACATATCGCATGGATACACTCAAGTGTGTTTGTATATTAAGACTATTTTTTGCAAGATGTAAACCATTAATCCTTTTTGTTATACTATAATTAGGCTACATACAAATTTAGAACCCATTTGGATGAGTGTAAGTCACTCATCTGAGGGCAACAAAATTGACGCACGAAACTAATTTGAAATGCATAATTTTTGTGGTCTATATATCATGACCTATAAATGTCCAAATGTGCTCAAATTTTTTATACAAGTTATTCACAAGATGATTAAGAAGATCAACAGATTAGATTTTTGAAAAAAATATTGCATCATGAAAAACTACTTGAGTGTATTCTACTCTGAATACACTCGAATATATATATATATATATATATATATATATATATATATATATATATATATATATACATATAGGTAAATATGCCCATCGAGCCATCACGGGCGATTGCATGGAGTCAGATATTAATTAGTCAATTAATACGATTATTTGGTTAATTAATTAATTCCAGAATATTCTAATTAATCCACGAGCATTTTAATTAACGCAGTGTTTCTATTTATCGATGAGTTTATGAAACCCTACTTCCTTTCGTCTCCTATTTAAAGGGGCTTGACAGTTGATATCTATATAAGATATAGAGAGAGTCTTTTCAGTTTACGCTCACGTACGTAAACCCTAGCCGTCACCGTCCTCAGGAGAGAAAGGAGAGCACCATGACGCAAGCACATCACCACACATAGACGACTCCTTCCCACCGGCTTAGGAAGCACGACGTGGAGTTCTAGTCCATCTGTGTAGATGCAGTAGAGACACAGACGCTGAGATGCTTGTGTTCAGAGGACGTCAACGACCATCCATACGCGCTACGAGTGGCGTACATCACCACACGAAAGGAGCGCCGTCAGATCTTCCCGCGACACACTCAGTGAATAGGAGAGAAGTTCCATCCATGTAGGCCAGCAACATTGCACACCATTGTGTAGCGAGACATCGCCAGACTTGCTCCGCGATAAGGTATATCCCGCAAACACTCTTTCCGAATACGCTATTGTCGACGGGATCCTGTTTTGGGTTGCGTGGATTTTTTTGTTGTTGCTTCCTCCGCACATGTTTTCTCTACAAAACCCAATAGTGATATCAGATCAGCGTCAATCTACGACATATTTGGATTCATTTTTATATGATCAAATCCCTGTATATTGTTTTCTATGTTGCATATAATGCGAATTAAAGTTGCTAATGTGTAAATCTAAACCTAATTCCACATACGCCGCAAGCTTCTATTTTTGACGTTTCGGACGGGGTCGACTATGAAAAATATTGATTTTTCTAAGTGCACGGAAGTAAAATTCTGTAGACCTTTTAGGGCTCTGCCCCTGAGACCTCACGAGAGGCGGCCTCCCCTTGACCCCTACCCGGTCAGCAGGATCCCCACATAGGGGCTCTGCCCTTGTGTACCCCGCATAGTCTGCGTGGGAGTCAAAAATTTATTTAATGGAGAATGTTCATAATTAAAAGTACTACAATTTTAATATGTATATACGTATATGTAGATATACCTATGATGTCATACACGTTGCCTTTAAAATCTATTTTGTGTGGTGAATGCATGCACGATTATGGCCTAGTATCCCCTTTTATGAATGTTGTGAATGAATGTGGATGTCAATCTTGTGGATATGTTTGTTTGTGAATGCTGTGGATGTATAATGGTTGTACGCGGATCCTTTGTATAAAGTATTTAGCTTGCATGTCGAGCCGCATCTCTTATTTCAAAGTGTAATTAATTCTTTTCCTTTATATTTGTACCCATATGATGTAATAGAGATAGGATTAGTTTTAGTCTTTGTAAACTTGATGTAAGGAGGCCACTTGAAGATCCAACTCCAAGGAGCATCTATGGAGAAGCATCGTGAAGATCCAATTCCAAGAAGCAACATGAAGATCCAACTCCAATGAACGTCCATGGAGAAGCAACATGAAAATCCAATTCCAAGAAGCAACTTGAAGTTCCAACCCCACAGAGCATCCATGAAGTTGTTCATTGTAATATTGATCCTTATAGGTTGATTCACAAGTGTTGTTGCATGAGATGCATAAGACCATAGGTGGACCGTAATCCTTTGTTACTCCAAAGGATTATAATTGTATGGCCATAACTGATGTATTTGTGTTTGTGATTGCATGTCTATTGTTTGTGGTTGTGGATATAGTAGTATATGATACATATTATAAGTATGTGGTGTTTGGATATGTATATGTATTAAAACCCCTCAATTAATAATATTAAGATTTAGTTGCCTTCCATAAAGAAACACACATGAAAAACTTGATCAACTATGTGTGGGCACGCCTCCGCATGGTACACTGTCTATCTCGTGGAAGTGTGATGGTGGGTGTGTGGGTCTGCCTCCGCAGGGTGCACACTCATTGTGTTGGCTTATGGGTTGGATTTAAGTAGGGAACCTTGATAGGATCAAGTACCTAGAGGCACACAAATGCATCATGGCAAGGAGTTGTACATGATCATCTATCCAAGAGTTGCATATGATGCAAATGGCAAAAGTTGCCTACCTTAGTATTTGGTCTTTGATGTCGGCGTTGGCTAGGCATTGATCCGATTATTTTAGATCTTGGCTCACTAAAAGGTTGTACGCTGCAATCTTCTGAGTTGATAGTGAGGGCTATCAATTTGAATAAAATAGTGGGATCATGATTAATTAAAGGCCTAACTAATCTCATTTATCACATCTTTACAAGTCAAAATGTTTTGGACTAAATACAAACTTTTTCTTTTATAGCAATCAAATGGCAAACAACACTCACACTTTCTCATTATGATTGGTCCTTGAGAAGGACAAACTTATCGGAACCAACTTTCAAAATTGGTTTAGGACACTGAGAATTGTTCTCAC
Source organism: Alisma plantago-aquatica (assembly GCA_963693085.1). Classification (NCBI taxonomy): domain Eukaryota; kingdom Viridiplantae; phylum Streptophyta; class Magnoliopsida; order Alismatales; family Alismataceae; genus Alisma; species Alisma plantago-aquatica. Next base: position 654,045,124 of record OY856413.1, on the reverse strand, counting down.
ATATGAGAGTAAGTTGTATGTCCTTGAAACACCAAAGCCAGTGGAACGTGCCTCAAATGCACCCAAGGCTGAAAAAGATGCTTACAAGAAGTACCTTGATGATGTCGTGGATGTCAAGTGCCTGATGTTATGCTCAATGAACTATGAGTTGCAAGAGCAGCATGAGAACATGAATGTCATGGAGATGGTAACACATCTCAAGAACATGTATCAAAATCAAGCAAGATAGGAGAGATATGATGTCTCTGAGGCTTTGTTCAGGAGCAAGATGAAAGAGGGAGACTCAGTTGGCACCCATATACTCACTTTGATTGGGTACATGGAAAGCCTATCCAAGATGGGCTTTTCCTAGGTCAAGAGTTAGCCACTGATGTGATTTTGCAATCGTTTCCTGAATCATATAGTCATTTTGTCATGAACTACAACATGAACAATCTTGACAAGCCGTTGTTAGAATTGTTGGGCATGTTGAGAACAACTGAAGCATAGATGAAGAAAGACAAGCCCAAGTCTGTGATGATGATCAGCAAGACAAAGGGAAAGTCAAAAGGCAAAGGCAAGGCTAAGAAAGGTTCTAAAGCCAGGCAGGAGCCAAAGTCATCCGCGCTCAAAGCTAAAGGTGGGATCTCCAAAGAAGGCAGTTGTCACCATTGTCACCAGGCTGGACATTGGAAAAGAAACTATCCTCTCTACCTGGAGGAATTAAGGAAGAAGAAGTCGGGGATAGAGATCTCCACTTTAGGTATATACGTTATTGAGATAAACTTAAATACTTCTTCATCATGGGTAGTGGATACCAGATGTGGATCTCACATATGTTCAAATACGTAGGATCTGATAAGAAGTAAGCCTTTACGAAAGGGCCAAGTTGAGCTGTGGGTCACTAATGGAGCAAGAGTTGCTTCCACTGCAGTTCGAGTTATTAGTTTATCTTTGCCTACGGGCCTTGCAATAGAATTAGAGAATTGCTATTATGTACCTTCCATTAATAAAAATATTATTTCTATATCTTGTATGGACAAGAGTGGATTTGAAGTTTGAATTAAGAATGGAATGATTTCTATTTCGAAAGATGAGATCTTTTATGGCAATGCCCCTATGTATTATGATATCTACTTGTTAGAACTTGAGACTAGCATATACAACGTAAATACTAAAAGGCTAAAACTTGACAACTCAAACAAAACATACTTATGAAATTGTCGTCTTGGGCACATAAATGAGAAACACATATCTAGACTCCATAAGGATGGTTATCTAGACTCTTTTGATTTTGAATCATTAGAGACATGTGAGGTATGTTTATTCGGGAAGATGACCAAGACTCCTTTCACTGGACACAGTGAGAGAGCCAGTGATTTGCTAGGACTCATACATACTGATGTATGTGGACCTTTTAGATCAAATGCTAGAGGAAGCTATCAATACTTCATTACCTTCACTGATGACCTCAGTAGGTATGGCTATGTATACCTTATGAAACACAAGTCAGAAACTCTTGAAATGTTCAAGACTTTCATGAATGAAGTATATAAGCAACTTGGTAAGAGTATTAAAGCACTCCATTCAGATCGAGGTGGCAAATAATTAAGCCAAGAGTTTGAGGACCTTCTGAGAGACCGTGGTATTGTATCACAATGGACTCCACCTGGTACACCACAACATAATGGTGTGTCAGAAAGAAGGAATTGTACATTATTAGACATGGTACGATCAATGATGAGTTTAGCCAAACTTCCAATATTATTTTGGGGATATGCTCTTGAAACCGCAACATTTACACTTAACCGTGTACCTTCCAAATCGGTTCAAAAGACACCATATGAGATATGGAATGGGAATCGTCCCACTTTGTCCATGTTAAAGATTTGGGGATGTGAAGCTTATGCTAGGAAACAATTTTCTGAAAAGCTTGGACCCAAATCTGAAAAATGCTATTTTGTTGGATACCCCAAGGAAACTCAGGGAAAGTGTTTGTTGCTAGGACTGCTGTATTTCTTGAAAAGGAATTTATTTATAAAAGAATCAGTGGGAGGAATGTAGAGCTTGAAGAAGTTCGAGATCAACAAGAAAGCAAAGAACCTGAGGAGGTACATAAGGAACATGAAGATTCACAAACTGTTGTGAAATTTCAAGTTCCAAATGTAACACAGGAACCTCATAGGTCTAGTAGGACATGACTTGAGCCTGAGAGATTTGGATTTCTCGTGACTCAAGACAGTGATAAATTGGGCATAGCAGATGAGACAACTTCCTATCTAGAAGCTACTAAGGGACCAAAATATGAGAAATGGCTCAAAGCCATGAGATATGAGATGGAATCCATGTACACCAATAAGGTATGGACCTTAGTGGATCCACCCAAAGGGGTAAAACCCATAGGGTGTAAGTGGGTCTTCAAAAAGAAGACCGACATGGATGGAAATGTTCAAACCTATAAAGGTAGATTGGTTGCGAAAGGATTCCATAAAATTCAAGGTGTCGATTATGACGAGACCTTCTCACCGGTTGCCATGGTTAAATCCATCAGGATCATGCTTGCCGTTGCATCTTATCATGACTATGAGATTTGTAAGATGGATGTTGAAACAACATTCCTTAACGAGAATTTACTTGAGGATGTGTACATTACACAAATTGAGGGTTTTATCAATCCAAAGGAGGCCAATAAAGTCTGTAAGCTACAAAGGTCAATCTATGGATTGAAGAAAGCATCTCAGAGCTGGAATCTACGTTTTGATGAAGTAGTAAATTTTTTTGGCTTTAGTTAAAATGAAGATGAACCTTGTGTTTACAAAAGGGTTAGTGGGAGCACAATTGTATTTCTCATATTGTATGTGGATGACATACTATTGATGAGAAATGACATCCCTACTCTTCAGACAATAAATGGTTGGTTGGGGAAGACCTTCTCTATGAAGGATTTAGGTGAAGCATCCTATATATTAGGAATCAAGATCTATAGAGATAAATCTAGAAGACTTCTAGGCCTAAGCCAGAGCACATACATTGACAAGGTGTATTGGAATGACCACCTTGAGAGTGACACATGGATACCATGATTGGTAGTTAGAGTCACATCTCATAGTGATGGTGGTGATTGCAGTTCTTAGACTTGAAGTCACTACACTTATCACATGTCATTCATTGTACTTTGATATCATCTACTGTGGTCCTGAATAAGGATTAACATCGATATCATCCACCATGGTCCTAAATAAGGATTGACATAAAGATGGTGCTTGGGTGCACTGTAACACATGGGGATGACTGTGAGTGATGTAGATGGAATTTGTCCTTCCTACAAGAGTTTGATATTCTGGCCACTTGATAAGAGAGACTGAGAAATGCATGACCATGCTGATGTGAATCAATATGTGATATTGAGCTTACATATATCTCAGATAGTCTGCTCTAGTTCAAGGAACATGGATAGAACGTTGAAAAGGATAATAGTTCCATGGCTTGAGTTTAATTCAGATATGAACGACAAAGGAACTATACAATCGCTATAACACCAATAATGAATGATAGGTTAAGTTGTTCTCCAACTTCTCCAATTACTTGGCTAGCAATGACGTATTTCCAGATACCAATCATTGCTTGTGAAATCATAATATGATTATGGATATCACTGCCAACATAATTTGGAGCCCACTGGGTCACACACATAGGATGTGTTGGAATAGGAGTATAATTGTGGATTTGATTGAATTACTCTGAATCACATTGATTACTAAAATGTTTATGTAATCCATTAGAATAATATTAGAATGTTTGAGCCAATAAATTGGAATGACTGGCTCTAAGTGCAAGTGAGAGTCTATTGGTAAATATGCCCATAGAGCCATCTCGAGCGATTTCATGGAGTCATATATTAATTAATCAATTAATATGATTATTTGGTTAATTATTTAATTCTAGAATATTCTAATCAATCCATGAGCATTTTAATTAACGCAATGTTTTTGTTTACCGATGGATTTAGGAAACCCTACTTCCTTTCATCTCTTATTAAAAGGGGCTTGACGACCGATATCTATATAAGATATATAAAGAGTCTTTTTAGTTTACGCTCACGTACGTATACCCTAGCCGTCAGCATCCTCAGGAGAGAAAGGAGAGTATCGCGACGCTAGCACATCACCACATAGAGACGACTCCTTCCCACCAGCTTAGGAAGCGGGACGTGGAGTTCCAGTCCATCAATGTGGACGAAGTAGAGATGCAAATGTTGAGACGCTTGCGTTTGGAGGACATCAACGACCATCCATACATGCTACTAGCGGCGTACATCACCACACAAAAGGAGTACCGCCGGATCTTTCCATGATGCACTCAACAAATAAGAGAGAAGTTTCGTCCGTGTAGGCCAGTAATGTTGCACACCATCATGCAACAGGACATCGCCGGACTTGCTCCACAATAAGGTATATCCCGCAAACACTCTTTCCGAATACATTGTTGTCGACGAGATCCTGTTTCGAGTTGCATGGATTTTTTTTTCCACACATATTTTCTCCACAAAACCCAACAATATATATATATATATATATACATAAAGAGAGAGAGAGTTAGGCTAGAATACACTCGAGTGTACAGATCGCACGAATACACTCAAGTGTGTTTACATATCAAGACTATTTTTTACAAAAATGTAAACTATTGATCTTCACTGTCATACTATAACTAGGCTACATACAAATTTTGAGCCTATTTGGATGAGTGTAAGTCACTCATCTAAGGGCAAAAAATTTGACGCGCAAAACTAATTTGAAATACATAATTTTTGCGATCTTTATAAGATGACCTATAAATGTCCAAATGTGCTCAAATTTTGCGTATGAGCTATTCACATGTTTAAGAAGATCAATAGATTAGATTTTTGAAAAAAAATATTGCATCATGAAAAACCACTTGAGTGTATTCTGCTCTGAATAAACTCGAGTGTATTCTAGCCTAACTCTATATGTGTGTGTGCATGTGTGTGTGTGTGTGTGTGTATATATATATATATATATATATATATACATATATCACTACCTGTGCAGGTAACTAAATTAAGTTACTTGTGGATCTATTTTGTAATATAAAGATATCTATTTGTAATTAGATAGACAACGTTTATAATGAGATGACTAAATTTGTAATACATATACTCATTTTGTATTACACATATGATTACAGTAAAAATGATATTTATGACAGTAATTTATGCTGTAATACAAAATGAGTGTTCATTTTACAAATTTGGTCATCTCATTACAAATGTTGTCTGTCTCAATACAAATAGGTAACTTTCTATTACAAAATAGATCCCAAGCGGGCATTGATGAATATATGAGATTATTTTTAATATATATGGGACCGCACGGGTACCGTGAAAAATCCTACCCATGCCCAAGTTAACAGTGGCACAAATTGTAAATACATTGCAATTTTCCTGTTCTGATGTTCTATGTGACGTCGATCATCTTTGATTTTCACAGCTCCCGAGTCCCGTCCAACACAATGTTAACCTTGATCAGTCTTGGCTTGAAATCAAAAAACACCTGTTGTCTAACAACCACTCTCGAAACTTGTCTTCCTTAATCTCCACCTTGCTACTCCTCACATTCACCGCCGCAATCTACAAAATCCATCATCAACAACAAATCCCTCCAACCCAAATTCTAAAACCTCTTGTGTCTCATACTCACTAGATCTGCAATCTGTCGAATGACTACAAGGACATGTTGCAGTGATCTGTAGGTCACCGCCACAAACTTAGATTGCCCCCGCAAGTTGTGGCCCACAATAAGGGGACAGACTTCATCCTGAAATATTTCTATTCCATGCCATTACTGTGGCAACACATCCCACTATCACATAGACAACGAGGTGTTACGTGAAAATGTGCGGAAAACACCATAAACCACAGATTACCAAAACACGAGTTAATTAAAACCGGTTTCAGAAAGAGGATAAACTAAGAAATTATTACATTCAAGTCCTCATCCTGCAAGAAAACATGTTATATAAACATTTACAAGCTGGATACGTGTCCACAGCTTAGGAGATCAGCTGTCTAGCCATCACATGAGTTCATCACCTGTTTATACATATATAATGGCCCACATCCGGCCAGTAGCAGGATATACAAAATGTCATCGACTATACCTCATGAAACAACGTCAAAACACCTCCAAGGACCTGAGAATACAGGGATGACTCTAAGACTCTACTACAAAATGACCAAAACAGCAACATGTCCATCTCTTGCCTTCTACTGCTCTTCTTGCTGCTTGGCCACAACTCCGCGACCACCACCACACCTGGCACGAACACCTAAAAAGGTTACAAACCAGTGGGGTGAGACACATAGTCCCAGTGAGAAACATATCTCCCCACTGAAACCACATAACCTCAGAAGATGAAACAACAACAGCAGATAACTGATAGAAGATATAATAAGAGCAGTCTATATAGAAAAACTATTCATACCATCAAGCTTACCAGGCTTTACGGAAGGCAGATAACCAATTATTTCTTTATGGAACATGATTAACAAGATAAGATTTATAAGATCTTACCACATAACATAAGGAACGTATAAGTAACTGCAAGGTATAATAAGATCAACTACTCAAGCAAGGCCTCAACCAATGTTCCGTGTTTTGCCTTAAGCAATAAATACTATTCAGCTGGATTACATATTATTATGCCCTGAGAAAGTGAGCCGTACCGCTCAAATCCAACCTTCGGTTGTGAAACCCAAGCCGGTGCCATACAAGCTCAATGGAAGAGTCAGACTCCACGACCTCCCACCTCGTGGTCAGTGTATGAGTACAACACAAGTAGGACCGCAGTCTCATGCTTAAGTGGCCTCAGCCACAGGGTCACCTCCCACATGCTACCCTCTGCCTAGCCCGCCTTGGTACAAATCTCGGTGCTAGTGAAATTGAGCTACGGGCCTGTTCACCGTGCTCTGAGCCATGAACGCATTCATGCTCCCATATCACATATCCTGAGCCATGGGCCTATTCACCATGCTCTATACATATCCCGAGTCTACAACCGTAGCTGCACATGAATCCTCACTATTTTAGGCTAGGAGAAACCTCACATATTCAACAATATGCGCTCTGGGTTAACCCACAGGAGAACTTGTTTCACCATCACCAGCTCCTGACGATGATGGATCTATGGCCAGGGCAAACTACATGATATGTTCCACTGTGATTAGTTAATATATTTTAGGTGGATTGTTGAGGCAACCAAGATGTAACACATGTAAACTATAACAAGGATAAGCAACATGAAACTCTCGACATCATCTTAATCCATCACAAGGATCCAACCTTACTTTGCCATGGGATCTCAATCCCTCATCACATAGTGCCATTGCCTCTCAAGGCTTACATCATCACCATGGAGTAGCAATCCCAGATCATCATCAGAGGATAACACCTCATCAAGGCACTTTAGCCATCTCAGGTCCTCAGACCATAACACATCATGCATGTTACCTCATCATCAAGAGTAACCATCAGAGCAGTGTTACTCAAACATATATACCTCTTAGCCCTTTTTATGGCTATGCATCTATGTGAAACACCTGCATGGTTAATACAGAAAGATCATATTATCAATCATAGGGCAACATTGATAATTATATACTTTGTCATCCATGCCTCAACCTGTGACCACAAACATAGGCCATATCATCATGTAAAGCATCTTATATGCTTACCATTATCTCAGCATTATACATATAATTCAAGATGATCATAAACACATGTAAATCCATGTCAAGATACATAGATGTGATCTATTATATCTGCCATCAAGCATGTCAAGGATCACTATCATAAAGCAAACGTGATATCATGAAACAGGATCTAGCATATCGATTTTTCCATATAAGGAACAAGACCCTCACTAGAAGCGCCCACTATCCTCACTAAAGGTAGTATCGGGTAGGGCACTCTCCCCTATCGCCCAACACTCTAGCCTTATATCGGTCAAGCCAACCAGCAAAGATATCGGGCAGCACCTAGGGTGAATCGTGCAACACTGTGTCGTGCACCTCCAAGTGTAACGTGCAACAAGGTTTATCGTGCAACTGAGCCCAAGGGGCGTGTCGTGCAAGGTGTAATGTGCAACAGGGTATCGTGCAATGCCATCATGTGTCGTGCATCACCACGATGCCATGACGCCCAGCACACAACTAACCACTAAGCCCCATATCGTCCAAAGGTGTAACGGGAACTTGAGCCAGGTGTGTTGCACCACCAACTGTTAACGGGCAACCAGGGCGTGCGGCCTAGCCAAAGGGGTATATCGTGCAACGATGCGTCGTGCAACACAGGGACAACAACCACAAAGCTTGTTGGGCAACTGAGCCTATGAGCGTGTCGTGCATCAGGTGTAATGTGCACCATGTGTATCGGGAAGAACAAACAACATAGTGTGACACCCATCACACAAAAGGTCAAGGACCCAGATGTATCACCCATCACAGCCATAGAAGCATAACGTCCAAGGCTCTAGGTCAAGAGGGGTATCGGGCAACACCAACCCCAATCCATGTCAGCCAAGAAGCCACTCCACAAGGTCATCATCAACCCCAAGCACAAGGGTACCAAAACCCTAATGGATCAAGAAGATGCTCACTTCTCAACAACCAAGAGAGATGGGTCTTGCACACTTCTTATCACCAATCAGGCAACTCAAGGAACAACCACAACCAAGGTCCACAACTACTACATAGCTCACTTTTCAAGTCCATGGTGAGAGGAGGGTGTTGCTCAAGCAACTAGAACACAAGCTCACCTCTCAACTCAAACGAGAGAGGAGTGTTGCCCATATTACTAGAACTCAAGCTCACTCCTCTAGACCTAGGAGAGAAAGGGGTGTTGCTCACCAAGAAACCCTAGAACATAGGTTCAGCCAACAAGGTACAACTAAGCAAGAAACCAAACTAGCAACATACATAGCCGATATGATCACAAGAAACATACAAGAACATAGAAGAGGTAGTATGGTTAGGGTTAGGAATTATGTAACCCGCCTTAAGCAAGCTCCAAGCACCACCAAGGAAGAAGAGAAAGGCACTCTAGGGTTCAGCCACCACTAGAGGAAGAAGGAGACTCCAAGGCAAGGATCGGACACCAAGCTTGTAAAAGAAAAGGGTGTTGTGCACCAAGGGAGAGGGGAAACAAAGGAACTAAAGGGATCCTTAGCAAGAGAAAGGGAACACATATATAGGAGAGGATGGAGGAGAAACCAAGGTAAGACAAGGAAAGGTGTCGCCCACCTAGGGACACTTATCCATGGGCAAAGCCACCATTCTAACATGCCCTAAACACATGTCCAAGGTCATTGCCACATGCAAGCATCAAGCGCCAAGTGTCCACTAGTGGTGACACAAACGAGGCCAAAGAGGGTCAAAGGGTCCATGGGCGACACACCTCCACTCCACCATGGCCGATACACACCCTAGGCTGACACACCATAGGCCGACACACAACAGGCCGACACACCACAGGCCGACACACCTAGGTCGACACAAGCACACTTGCCTGACACAAGGTCCAAAGAGGCAAAGGCAACGCACCACAAGGCCCAACAAGCTCAACCAAGCCCAAAGGAACTCAAGCAACGAGCCCAACCCTTCCTCTCAACACTAGAGGAAGCAAGGAGTGGGAGGAACACCTCACAAGGTGAGAAACTTGCCCACAAACTCTAAACTTGGGTATATTGCAAGTAGCACCTCCAGCTCCCAACAAACCCTAATCACCACTAAAGGTGATTAGCAAGCAACTAAGCATCAGGGTTAAGCAAAGCAAATAGGATAAACCCAAAACGGAGGTCAGGGTCCTTACAAACTAACCCTCTACAAAGGGTTTTCGTCCTCAAAATCTGAAGAGAAAAGCGAGGGATACTTCCTCCTCATATCTTCCTCAAGCTCCCACGTGGCTTCCTCAATGCCACGATGATGCCAAAGAACCTTCACCAGAACCAGGTGCTTCCTCTTCAACTTCATAACTCTTCTTTCAAGGATCATCACAGGACCTTCCTCGTAGGTCACATCTTCATCAAGCTCAACTTCGACTGGCTGTATCACTGTTCCTGTATCTGGATGACTTTTCTTCAGAATTCTGACATGGAACATTGGATGTAACCTGTGCAGCTCTGGTGGCAGCTCTAACTCATAAGCTACCTTGCCCATACATGCTATGACTAGGTATGGACCCATATATCTGGGTGCTAGCTTACCCTTCCGGCCAAACCTTAGCACACCTTTCCATGGAGAGACTTTAAGATACACTTTGTCTCCTACCTGGAACTCCAAAGGTCATCGTCGATTGTCTGCGTAAGACTTCTGCCTGTCCTGTGCCGTTTTCAACTGATGTTGTATCACTTTGATCTTTTCTATTGTCTGCTGTACTAACTCAGGACCCAAAAACTGATATTCACCAGACTCATACCAACACAATGGAGATCTGCACTTCCTGCCATATAAGGCCTCATAAGGAGCCATGTCAATGCTCTACTGATAACTATTGTTGTAGGCAAACTCTATCAGACTGAGATGTATGTCCCAACTGCCTAGGAACTGCAAAACACAAGCTCAAAGGAGATCTTCCAAAGTCTGAATAGTCATCTCAGACTATCCATCTGCCTATGGATGGAAAGCAGTGCTGAACCTCAACTGTGTTCCCAATGCTTTGTGCAACGGTTCCCAGAAATGACTCGTGAACTGAGGACCTCTGTCAGAAACTATCCTCGCTGGAACCCCGCACTATTTCATCCACATACTCGAGCGAGCTTCTCGGATGTATACATTGTCTTCACAGGTATGAAATGGGCAGACTTCATCAATCTGTCCACTATTACCCAAATGGAATCATGATTCCTAGTTGTCCTGCGCAGACCAACTACGAAATCCATGGTTATATGATCCCATTTCCACTGCGGTATCAGCAAAGGTTGCAATGTACCTGCCATCTTCTGATGTTTAGCCTTGACTTGCTGACATACCGCACATCTAGCCACAAACTCAGCTACATCTTTCTTCAAACCGGGCCACCAATACAAGTCCCTTAGATTATGATACATCTTGGTGACTCCTGGATGCATAGCATACATCGACGTGTGTGCTTCCTCGAGCACTAGCTTCCTCAGATTATCAGCATCGGGGACCACCATCCTATCATGATAGCAGACTAGTCCATCCTCAGACTCATGGAACCCATCACGCCTTTTGCTGCCAAACTGTAATCTGATCAACTGTACTACATCATCTATTTTTTGTGCATCTTTGATCTACTGTCTCAGCGTAGGCTTGACTTGCATATGTGCTAAAAGTCCTGCTAACAAGGAAAATTCCTTCTGTACATTCATCTGTCGCAAGGAAACAAACATATCTCGTCTATGGCATACCAGGGAACTCAACTGTGCCTTCTTTGTAGAGGGAGAAGAAGACTTTCAGCTAAGCACATCAACTACCACATTCGCCTTACCAGGGTGATACTCGATGGTGTAGTCATAATCATTGATTATCTCCATCCATTGACATTGTCGCATGTTTAGATCATTCTGCGAAAAGATGTACTTCAGATTCTTATGATCTGTAAAGATCTGGCATACCTCCCCGTAAAGATAGTGTCTCCAAATATTTAATGCATGAACCACTACTTCCAATTCCAAATCATGGGTCGGATAGTTCTCCTCGTGTTTCTTAAGCTGACGTGAAGTAAAAGAAACCACATGATCTTCGTGCAGCAGCACACAACCTAAACCTTTCTTGGAAGCATCACTGAAAACAACATGGCCCTTCCCAGGCTCTGGCAACACTAGCACTGGAGCACTAGTCAGCTTCTCCTTCAAACTTTGGAAAGCTTGCTGACAACGATCATCCCACATAAAAGGTACATCCTTTCTGGTCAACTTTGTCATCGGCAACACAATCGCACTGAAGTCCTTGATAAAACTTTGGTAGTATCTTGCTAAACCCAGGAAACTATGAACTTCTGTTGGCATCTGCGGTTGTTTCCATTCTGCAACAGACTCTACCTTCTTCGGGTCCACTTTAACTCCTTCAACAGATATCACATGACCCAAGAAAGTTACTTCTTCCAACCAGAACTCACACTTACTGAACTTGGCATACAACTGATGTTGGCGAAGAAGAGTCAACGCTAGTCAAAGATGTCGCTCATGCTCTTGCCTATACCGACTATAGATCAAGATGTAATCTATAAAGACTACAACAAACTGATCTAGGAACGGACGGAACACTCGATTCATCAAGTCCATGAAAGCAGCAGGTGCATTGGTTAGCCCAAACGGCATAACCACAAACTCAAAGTGACCATACCTCATCCAAAAAGCTGACTTTGGTATGTCATCTGCCTTAATCCTCAACTGATGATATCCGAACCGTAGATCGATCTTTGAAAACACTGTAGCACCACACAACTGGTTGAACAGATCATCTATCCTCGACAACGGGTACTTGTTCTTGATCGTGACCTTGTTCAACTGCCGGTAATCTATACATAACCGCATCGATCCATCCTTTTTCTTAACGAACAACACTGGAGCACCCCAAGGTGACGTACTCAGTCGAATGAAACCTTTCTCCAACAACTCTTGTAACTGCTTCTTAAGCTCTGCCATCTCTACTGGAGCCATCCTATACGGTGTCTGCGCAACTGGCTGCGTCACTGGAACCAAATTGATCTCAAAATCAATCTCTCGGGGTGGAGGAACACCGGGGAACTCCTTAGGAAACACATCCGCAAACTCTCGGACAACCGTCACCTCCTCAAGGCTAGGACCTTTTGCCTTGGTATCCACCACGTGAGCTAAGAACGCCTTACATCCTTATCGTAGCAACTTTTCTGCCACCATAGCTGACACTTGACATGTCAGAAGAATCTTCCTATCTCCTTGGAAGACCCACTTCTCTTCATCATTATCAAACACAACTTGCTTGGAACCACAGTCCAAAACAACCTTATACCTATCCAAGGTATCCATCCCAAGGATCACATCGAAACCATGCATATCAAGTGGTATAAGATCCACTTGTACACAGTGTCCCGAAAAAGATAAGACACAAGATGGACACTCCTCTCGAAGCATCGAGGAACCATCAAGAGAGGTTTCTAACAACAAGCTATCCTTCTTACAACTAACAGGTAAATGACAGTTCTCAAGCATACTATAGGCGATAAAAGAGTGTGTAGCACCCGGGTCAACCAGAACAGATATAAAGCAAGAAGAAGACATATCAGAATGAAAAAACTCCATCTGACCTATCACCACTCGCGGGTTGACTATCGCCTCTGGCTGATTCATAGCATAGAATCGAGCCGTTGCTTGCTGTCCACGTCCTCTACTTCCTTAAGGAGACGATCCTGCTTGCGATGCTTGACCACGTCCTCGCACTCTTCTACTACTGGGATGCTGTCTATCTAACCCTTGTTGATTCTGCCTCAGCTGCTGCGTCACTTCAACATCTCTACTCAGACAGTTTGACTTGAAATGTCCTGTCTGCCCGCAGATATAGCATGCCTTAACTTCAAACCGTGGCCTAGATGGCCCTGTCACTGAACTGAAGCTGTACTATGTGCCTTTGTCGATGAAGAAACATAACCTCTTCCCTTTATCGGAGACCACTGCAATGGTGCACTGGAACCTCTCATCACGGAAGGTGATGAAAACCTTGGCTTCTTGAAGCCACCAAACCTTTGTCCCTGGAACTGAGCAGGCTTCTTCTTAGACACAGATTCTCTTTTCTCCCTCACTGACCGTTCAATCCTCCAGACAGATTCCACAAATGTAGCAAACCGCTCTCAGTTATCCAATGCAGAAACAGGTGCTGTCAGCTCAACACTCAGGCCCTTCTCAAAATGTCTGATCCGCTCGTCATCTGTCGTTGCCATGTGTGGACAAAACCTCAAAAAGTCCATGAACTTGGCCTCGTACTCGGTGATGTTCATCGTTCCTTGGTGCAAACACTAAAACTGACTGATCTTCTCATCCAGATACGTCTTCAGAAAATATCTGCTGATGAACTCACGCCGAAAAAACTCCCAACCGATCACCTCACTAGGCCGGTTCTCCTCCTCGATGGTCCACCAGTGACCAGCACTACCTTTCAAAAGGTAGACAGTGTGCTTGACTTTGTCTGCTTCGGGGATGTCGAGGATCCGAAAATCCTTCTCAAGACCTGTCAGCCACAGATCTGCATCTACTAGATCAGCCATTCCAGCATAATCCGAAGCTCCGACTCGGTGAAGCCGCTGAAAGGTCTTCCCAATACCCGATGTCTCACCATGGAGAGCCTATACTCTTGGCGGAGGCACTGGTAATCTTTCTACCATGAGATTCATCGTAGCCATCATCTTCCCTATAAGATGTTGATAGGCAGGGTGTTCAAGAATGGCTGGGTCAGGTTGGGGGACCTCAGGCACCCGATCTTCATGTGCCTGCCCTATAGCTCCATCAACTGATGCAACATCGCTGTTCTCGGAAGCATGTTCTTCATGGTTTCCAGACATCTTGGCTTTTCTTCTGCTGAGGGCAGAAGATGATTGTAAGAAAATCTTGAAAACTCACAAGAACAGACACAACCTAGTCCTAGATCCCTGTAGACTCAGCGAACCTAGAGCTCTGATACCAAACTTGTGGCAACACATCCCACTATCACATAGACAGCGAGGTGTTACGTGAAAATGTGCGGAAAACACCATAAACCACAGATTACCAAAACACGAGTTAATTAAAACCGATTTCAGAAAGAGGATAAACTAAGAAATTATTACATTCAAGTCCTCATCCTGCAAGAAAACATGTTATATAAACATTTACAAGCTGAATATGTGTCCACAACTTAGGAGATCAGCTGTCTAGCCATCACATGAGTTCATCACATATTTATATATACAGAACGGCCCACATCCGGCCAGCAGCAGGATATACAAAATGTCATCGGCTATACCTCGTGAAACAACGTCAAAGCACCTCCAAGGACCTGAGAGTACAGGGATGACTCTAAGACTCTACTACAAAATGACCAAAACAGCAGTATGTCCATCTCTTGCCTTATACTGCTCTTCTTACTGCTCGGCCGCAACTCCGCGACCACCACCACGCCTGACACGAACACCTAAAAAGGTTACAAACCAGCGGGGTGAGACACACAGTCCCAATGAGAAACATAACTCCCCGCCGAAACCACAGAACCTCAGAAGATGAAACAACAACAACAACAACAGATAACTGATAGAAGATATAACAAGAGCAGTCTATATAGAAAAGCTATTCATACCATCAAGCTTACCAGGCTGTATGGAAGGTAGATAACCAAGTATTTCTTTGTGGAACATGATTAACAAGATAAGATTTATAAGATCTTACCACATAACATAAGGAACATATAAGTAACTGCAAGGTATAATAAGATCAACTACTCAAGCAAGGCCTCAACCAATGTTCTGTGTTTTGCCTTAAGCAATAAATACTATTCGGCTGGATTACGTATTATTATGCCCTGAGGAAGTGATCCGTACCGCTTAAATCCAACCTTCAGTTGTGAAACCCAAGCCGGTGCCATACAAGGTCAATGGAAGAGTCGGACTCCACAACCTCCCACCTCGTGGTCAGTGTATGAGTACAACACAAGCAGGACCGCAGTCTCATGCTTAAGTGGACTCAGCCATAGGGTCACCTCCCACAGGCTACCCTCTGCCTAGCCCGCCTCGATACAGGTCTCGGCGCTAGTGAAACTGAGCCACGGACCTGTTCACCGTGCTCTGAGCCATGAACGCATTCATGCTCCCATATCACATATCCTGAGCCATGGGCCTGTTCACCATGCTCTATACATATCCCAAGTCTACAACCGCAGCTGCACTCGAATCCTCACTATTTTAGGATAGGAGAAACCTCGCATATTCAACAATATGCGCTCTGGGTTAACCCGCAGGAGAACTTGTTTCACCATCACCAACTCCTGACGATGATGGATCTATGACTAGGGCAAACTACATGATATGTTCCACTGTGATTAGTTAGTATATTTTAGGTGGATTGTTGAGGCAACCAAGATGTAACACATGTAAACTATAACAAGGATAAGCAACATGAAACTCTCGACATCATCCTAATCCATCACAAGGATCCAACATTACTTTGCCATGGGATCTCAATCCCTCATCACATAGTGCCATTGCCTCTCAAGGCTTACATAATCACCATGGAGTAGCAATCCCAGATCATCATCAGAGGATAACACCTCATCAAGGCACTTTAGCCATCTCAGGTCCTCAGACCATAACACATCATGCATGTTACCTCATCATCAAGAGTAACCATCAGAGCAGTGTTACTCAAACATATATACCTCTTAGCCCTTTTTCTGGCTATGCATCTATGTGAAACACCTACATGGTTAATATAGAAAGATCATATTATCAATCATAGGGAAACATTGATAATTATATACTTTGTCATCCATGCCTCAACTTGTGACCACAGACATAGGCCATATCATCATGTAAAGCATCTTATATGCTTACCATTATCTCAACATTATACATATAATTCAACATGATCATAAACACATGTAAATCCATGTCAAGATACATAGATGTGATCTATTATATCTTCCATCAAGCATGTCAAGGATCACTATCATAAACCAAACGTGATATCATGAAACATGATCTAGCATATCGATTTTTCTATATAAGGAACAAGACCCTCACTAGAAGCGCCCACTACTCTCACTAAAGGTAGTATCGGACAGGGCACTCTCCCATATCACCCAACACTCTAGCCTCATATCGGTCATGCCAACCAGCAAAGATATCGGGCAACGCCTAGGGTGAATCGTGCAACACTGTGTCGTGCACCTCCAAGTGTAACGTGCAGCAAGGTCTATCGTGCAACTGAGCCCAAGGGGCGTGTCGTGCAAGGTGTAACGTGCAACATGGTATCTTGCAATGCCATCATGTGTCGTGCATCACCAAGATGCCATGAGGCCCAACACGCAGCTAACCACTGAGCCCCATATTGTCCAAAGGTGTAACGGGCACTTGAGCCAGGCGTGTTGCGCAACCAACTACTAACAGGAAACCAGGGTGTGCGGCCAAGCCAAAGGGGTATATCATGCAACGGCGCGTCGTGCAACACAGGGATAATGACCACAAAGCTTGTCGGGCAACTGAGCCTATGAGTGTGCCGTGCATCAGGTGTAACGTGCACCATGTGTATCGGGCAGAACAAACAACATAGTGTGACGCCCATCACACAAAAGGTCAAGGACTCGGATGTATCGCCCATCACAGCCATAGAAGCATAACGTCCAAGGCTCTAGGTCAAGAGGGGTATCGGGCAACACCAACCCCAAGCCATGTCAGCCAAGAAGCCACTCCAAAAGGTCATCATCAACCCCAAGCACAAGGGTACCAAAACCCTAATGGATCAAGAAGATGCTCACTTCTCAACAACCAATAGAGAGGGGTCTTGCACACTTCTTATCACCAATCGGGAAACTCAAGGAACAACCACAACCAAGGTCCACAACCACTACATAGCTCACCTTTCAAGTCCATGGTGAGAGGAGGGTGTTGCTCAAGCAACTAGAACACAAGCTCACCTCTCAACTCAAACGAGAGAGGAGTGTTTCCCATATTACTAGAACACAAGCTCACTCCTCTAGAACTAGGAGAGAAAGGGGTGTTGCTCACCAAGAAACCCTAGAACATAGGTTCGGCCAACAAGGTACAACTAAGCAAGAAACCAAACTAGCAACATACATAGCCGATATGATCACAAGAAACATATAAGAACATAGAAGAGGTAGTATGGTTAGGGTTAGGAGTTATGTAACCCGCCTTAAGCAAGCTCCAAGCTCCTAGCTCCAAGCTCCAAGCACCACCAAGGAAGAAGAGCAAGGCACTCTAGGGTTCGGCCACCACTAGAGGAAGAAGGAGACTCTAAGGCAAGGATCAACCACCAAGCTTGCAAAAGAAGAGGGTGTCGTGCACCAAGGGAGAGGGGAAACAAAGGAACTAAAGGGATCCTTAGCAAGAGAAAGGGAACACATATATAGGAGAGGATGGAGGAGAAACCAAGGTAAGACAAGGAAAGGTGTCGCCCACCTAGGGACACTTGTCCATGGGCAAAGCCACCATACTAACATGCCCTAAACACATGTCCAAGGAAATTTCCACATGCAAGCATCAAGCGCCAAGTGTCCACTAGTGGTGATACAAACGAGGTCAAAGAGGGTCAAAGGGTCCATGGGCGACACACCTCCACTCCACCATGGCCGACACACACCCTAGGCCGACACACCACAGGCCGACACACCTAGGTCGACACAAGCACACTTGCCCGACACAAGGTCCAAAGAGGCAAAGGCAACGCACCACAAGGCCCAACAAGCTCAACCAAGCCCAAAGGAACTCAAGAAACGAGCCCAACCCTTCCTGTCAACACTAGAGGAAGCAAGGAGAGGGAGGAACACCTCACAAGGTGAGAAACTTGCCCACAAACCCTAAACTTGGGTATATTGCAAGTAGCACCTCCAGCTCCCAACAAAACACCAACAAACCCTAATCACCACTAAAGGTGATTAGCAAGAAACTAAGCATCAGGGTTAAGCAAAGCAAATAGGATAAATCCAAAACAGAGGTCAGGGTCCTTACAATGACGGTCCTTTTCAGTGGTGAATCACACAAAGTCTAGCCTCTGTCGTCATCTACATAGGTTTTTACAAGAAGCTCAAGTTCCTATTCTGCTGGGGATGTACGAATCTCGCCATCAAGGTAGAGTCACTGCCGCCACTAGAAAAGGTGAATGACAAGTTACCTCTATCAGTCGGGTGGCCTCCCGCGAACGCATCCAAGATTCATCTGTGGTTGGTTGGTGACCCAACCAGGCCAACATGATGGGCACTGTGGATGATGAATAAGCAATATTTGCTTTGGAAGAAGGCAAACCTCTGCTTCTTCATATCTTTGTCATTGGCTTCTGCACAATATTTGTGATGTCCAAGACCACCGATTAATTATTCAAATCTACCAACAAGGTCTAGACTATGAATTTGCATGCACCATGCTTGACAAAATACTCACATGTTACTAGGATTTCACTTCTTACAGTTGTAAACTGGAAGCATGTCTACCAAATAATTTCATTTTTTAATCAGTTTCAGCCGCAAGCGCTTCTTAGTCTTTTTAGTTTAGTAAACTACTACAATTCTATTCTGTTCTTAGTTTAGAAACTATTATAGTTTGACATGTTGCTGGCGAGGATCCTACGTTATTACCTTGGCAATACTGGTTTCCGCCAATATTAGATATATGCACCAATTCAATTGACATTTATAAGGATCATATTGGACATGCATACCGGCTTGAAGAAATATGCTTTTTATCTCCTTTCTGTCCATATTAGATAATATAGATTGAGATGGGACAAGTCAGATGCATGTTGTAAGTTAATGCTAGCTTATTTTCTGATATTGAGTTGGATAATAATGATATGGTGTCAGTGTCAAGTGGCTGGAGTTGTTGGGATGGAGATGATACAATTGCAAAAGTAATATATGGATGGTGGGGGTTAGGATACAATGATGGTGGAGTAGTGTAATACAATCATGGAGATGATTGATGTCCACATGCAGCAAATTTAGGTGTATCAACTAAATTTAACTATTTGATCCAGAAACATAAAGTTGAAATTGAGTAAGACTAGTAAGACATGTAGTGATGGGATGAATAAATGATGCAATAAAATATTTGTTATACAAAATAAATATATTGCACAAAACATAACATTTCTTCATAAAAAGTAACTATTTTACAAAAAAAGTAATATTTGTTTGTAAAAGGTAACTATTTGAAAATATTAAAGTTCAAGATAGGAGTGACCCCTAAATTCGTGATCATGATATCCTAACTTTGTGGGTATAGTCCAACTTATCTTTGAGGTGCTTAGTTTAAGAATACCTAGAAGAGGACACTTGTCAATTTTGAGATGTAATTTCATCTTGCAATTTTAGCTTTAGATGATTCTTTGATTGAGAAATTTTTATGGGTAAGGTTAGGATTGCAAACCATTTGGGACTCATGATAACGGTTGTGATCCTTCCACCATTGACCTATTAGTTCTAGTGTTTCACTACTCCAGGGTTCACATAAGACATAGTGAAGTGTCAAGTGAATTAAGTGGGTTTTCTTTTTGGATTTTGATTTTATTTTTTTATTTTGATTTTTTTACATTTTGATTTTGATTTTTCTTTTCATTTTTCATTTTTTTTGTTTTGAATTTTTTTCTTTTCTTTTGATCTTTTTGTTAAATATTAACAATTACATTGATTCTTCATGATCCCTTAAAGCTTTTAGACTAGTGATAAGTGTGTATGTTGGTTCTCTCCTATAAGAGTTTTGGCTTGAGTGAAAATTCAATCTATTATGTGATTGTATCTGCCTCTTTGGTGATAGGATTTGGGGTGACTTCATGTGTTGGGGTGATCATGTTGTGCTCTAGCTAGGGCAAAGATTCAACAAATATAGAAATTGTAGCTGACACTTCTACCACATGCTCTGGAGTGACTTCCTGAGGAGCATCCACTTGGACCAAGCCAACCTCGATTAGGCCTTAATTTTTTTGCTTGAGGGTGAGACATGAGTTTTTTGTGTGTCCCAAGATAAAAAGATGATCAAAATGAATATTGGGATTGTAGTTCCTTGACAAGGGATT
Organism: Alisma plantago-aquatica; assembly: GCA_963693085.1. Lineage (NCBI taxonomy): Eukaryota > Viridiplantae > Streptophyta > Magnoliopsida > Alismatales > Alismataceae > Alisma > Alisma plantago-aquatica. The sequence continues at coordinate 654,024,355 of OY856413.1, read as the reverse complement.
ATTATGCTCCCTTATGACTGGGAACTTCACAAGATGTTGGAACAATGGGAAAGCCTTACTGGGATGGACCCTAAGGACATGAATATTCTTCCTAGTTTCCATGTTAGTTTATTCTCTTCGAAAATGGTGGGGCTAGTAGTTATACTTGAAAAAATATCTACTTTTTTATTCTTTGTTAATAAAGCTCTATGATTATCTATTAGTGACGTATAGAAGTGTTGATTTCTTCTATATTGACCTCTATATCTTTTAGTTTTTGCATGATTTCTCTCAAAATGGACCATCCCTATGTTTGACCTCCAGGAAAGCTATAGTTGTCCTAGATGTGACCAACTCTAGATGAGGTGGGTACCCATATGATCTTAAAAGAAGATAATAGTTCTAGGATGGCATCAGAGGGTAAGTATAAACCATTTTTCTTCTACACTGGAGTTGTAGATTTCTGACTTTTGGTAGCTTTTCATTTTCTACTTTGATAAACAATGATTGTCGACTATTCATTGGATTCTTCTATTTGATCATCAACTTGGCTGTTTAGTGAAGTGACTACTTATGTCATAGATGTCTCCTGTCATAAATGCTCATATGTAATGTTCCCACACTAGTCTAACCTCAACTAGAATCATCCAGGATTGTGTATCTATTCACCCTATAGGTTGTATGGTGATAATATGTTTTCATGACAAACAAAGGGGAACACCTATATATGTGGATCCAAAGATCCATGTTAGCTTTGACTATCTTCATGTTGTCAAATTAAATTGTTTTCTTACCTTTGGTTCTTCAACCTATACTGTCTATTGTATGGATTTTGAGTTGAACTGACCCTTCAGATCATCATGAGAGTTTTAAACCAATGTCTTTATCACTTAACTAGGGTTTCACTATTCATTGAGGATTTCCATTTCAAGGATATCTTCCATAAACTATAAGTAAGTTCTTAACTTGCTGAGACTTTGTGGTGTCATTTTTTTCTAAGAAGGAAAAATGGTTGTGTATTAGGTTCAGGATGCCGAGTGAGAATTTTCCCCGTGTGTAAGGGGGTAAAGGTGTGAAAAATCAAAGGTATGTTTGTAAAATATTCCCCTAGCTTTAGGAAAGAGTTTTCAATGTGTATAAAACCAAACGCTGGCATTCATGTTCCACAATGTTCCAGGGAGAGTTGAAACAATATTTCCCCTTCATAGAAGAGGGCGTTGAAACCCATTATAGAAAAAGGTAGCATGCCCCTTGCATGGAAAAATGTGACATGATCATTTTATATTTCAAAACTTTTCCCTTTGCTTGAGAAGTGAGTTTTCATGTTACTAGCACATATCATTATATCCAATGATATTTAAGCAATACATGCCCCTTGATTGAGTGTATGGAAGGATCTTTCTAGTCTTGTCATGAGATATGTCCAATAACACCATGATATAGCATGCACATTGTGGTTTTTCATTGTAAAGGGGAAGTTAGGACGGTGTCTAAGTGAAAGGTGATGAAATTCTATTCCACATGTTTTTTAGCTGCATTGTAAGGTCATTTTTACATATTTTTCTAGCATTTTACTCAATATTTCACTTTTATGAAGTATGTTTTGTTATAATGCATTTTAATGATTAATTTTTAGGGTTGGTTGAATTTAACAAGAGAAGAAACTATCCCTCCATAAAAAGCTCAATAAAAATGATTGAAGATTGCATAAACTCACTCCTCAACTTCGATAACTGGAGCAAGGATCATTAAAGTATAGATGGTCAACCAATGGCCATAATTTTTGCATACAAATTCAAAATTGAATGTTTAAAAGCCACTGGATGCATAATTTAATCAACTTCAAAAAATTATATATATTGTAAAAGTCATTTGGCTGACTCACCCTTGAATCTCTTTGTGAGTCGGGTAACTAGGTTGTAAGCTAAAAGAACATGTAGAAAGTGAGTCATTAGACTAGTATTACTAGTTGGCTGATTAGAATGCATCTTCAATTGGTTAGTAAACAATAGTGTATTTGGCAACCTTCCACTCATCTTACTTGTTCCATGAGTTGTCTGACTCACCTGTAGATGGAAATCCTTATCAATTAGTGAGTCGCCTGACTCGTTACATCAGTCGGCTACCTACAAATTGTACTCAACACTAAATTGGCTCTACATTCCACATTCTATGTTGAAATAGAGTGGTTCAAATTGGATTTGAAGAGTACTTCGATTATATACAAAAGAAACATATTTACTAACTACCTTCAGTTGGCCATTTGGCCATCCAGACACCCATGAATCATGTAATTGAAATCTACAACAAATGGTTGACAATCATTGAGTTTATTTGGATGGATCTGGTATTTTGTGGGCTAATATAAAAGAACATGGAGGACATATTGGGTAAGGGTCCACAACATATTATCTCCCATCCACAACTCTATCTACCACCAATGAGAGCTAGAGATTGGATTCGATAGCTTGACACAGAGACATGCTCCATGGGAGGACATGATTGCAAATTGCAATCATCATTCATGGAGTTGTGCCGAGATCACTAAGCTTCTCACCCATGACTCTACTTTCTCTATGATATTTTCTTCTTACCTTTTTCTTGTGTCATGAACATGACCAGAGGTAGTTCACTTACAGATGTATGAGGATTAGCATGATGGCATGTATTTTGTACTATCATATAATAAATTGTTGTTACTATGGACATTTGGATTAATTATTGATTTATTTATCTATAGTGACATTAATTATTTTTATGTAATGAGTTCCCGATGCTAAATTAAAATTTGTTCTTATGAATTTCATACTTTAAAAGCATATGTAATTCCTTGGTCTAGTATAAATAGTTGTATGTATGAGTGATGTAATGTGAGAGAGTAGATACATAGACAACAATAGTGAAACCTCATTTTATGGTTATTTTATCATACATTTATCTAAATTTAATTCTGCATTATTATTCATTTGTGTGGTTAACTTAAATTATCTAAATAAATAATCAAATTGATCTATCACTGTAAAATGCTTTTACTTAATTAGATTAGAATTCAAATTTCTCCTTAAACATGTTTCTTGAGTTCAATCTTTATTTTTACTATAATGATACCCGTCCAATTATGAGCGATGATTATTGCATGTTAGTTTAGGTACAAACTTGGAGACTTATCCATTGGTGAAAATCTTATTCCATAATCTATCACATCAAATTTTGGCACCGTTACCGAGCACAATGGGACATTTTGAATTTTTAATCTATTGAGATAAAGTTAGGATTTTACTTCTTGGTTAGCTTTTTTTAATCTTAGTTCACTTTTAGAATCTTTTGGTTTGTTTTTGTGAATTTTAGTTTTTAACTCCTTAGTTTTTTAACTTTATTATTTTTATAATTTTTAATTTAGTTACATAATTTCTTGTAGCTTATATTTTTTCCTATCTTAGACTTTATTATTTATTGTTTTATTCTTTTTTTAAAAAAATTATGGTTCATTCATTGGACAATTTTTCTTTGGTGTCTGGTATTCAAATTTTCTATTTTTTATGCATTCAGTATAAATGGAGTGGTTATTACTATACACAATACAATGTAGAAGATGTGACTCTTTGAATCACAATATACAAGGATGTCAAGAAAAGTGCCTACAAGCTAAAGTATTGATGTGTACGATCACCACCTACAAAAATGCTAGGATAAACACCGAATGTGAGGGTTGCCCTAAATTGACTCCACATGCTAAAGTATACATTCAAAGGCTCAACATCAAGCATAACTTTACAATTCTTAAAAGCAGATACAACCAACAATATTTAGGGGGTCACAATGAGGAGCCATGCTATGAAGATGATTATTTAGGTGAGGCAGACTAAAAACAACAATATTGTAGGAGTTATGGTGAAGATATGTACTATGTAGATCAATATCCACCTAACAAAGATGAGACGGTGGGTGTACTCTAAAAGATGTTAGTTGACCAACAAAAAATGCCATTTTACCAACAAGCAATGCTAGACGAAGAAGAAGCCTGAGGTAAAAGAATGGAGTCACAACTTGCCCAAGTGATAGCACAAGTCTCCCAAAAACTTGAGACTCCACCACCCTTCCCTATTTTAGAACAAGATCCATATGATTAAATGACTAGCCAATGTTGGTTGAGTCTATCCTAGAAGATGACGAACCAACTTCTATTGCATATCTAGTTGTTATAAATGATGAGGTACTGCTTCAACCAAAGGTTTACACATGATCATCGGTTGTTTTTTTCATTTCCTCTCTAGTTCTCAATCTATCCACATGGAGGAGTTGGGTGTGTCCCATGTGGAGGAGCTAGAGCCACAAGTTTATATTGTTAGGACCCCAATGCTTCTGTTTTTTGTATTGATTAAGAAGTAGACCGTGAGGATGTAGAGATGCATACAAATATTTGCAAGAGTGATGTGAAAAATGAAATAGTTCCTCTTATTCCAGCACTACATCTTTTACATGTAGATCTAAGTGATGAGAAAAAGATGTAGTTAGATCCTCCACCTGATTCAACATAGTTGGCATCTTAAGTTACATATTTGATACATACTACTTTTTCCATAGGAGAAGGTAGTCCACCTCCAGTCTTCACAAATGAGAAGATCATGAAGCCACCATAGGGGCACCACTTTGACATTGTGCCACTTCCACACATAGCCACTACACTACATCTACTGATGGAGGTGTTTGGATGGATATTAAAATGTTTATTCATCATGTTTTTATTTGCAATTTACCTTTAGTTTTGCATATTTTATTTTATTTCTACTCCATGTTTCACTTATTTTACATTTAGTTTTGCATATTTTTTGCAATTTACATGGTATTAATTCATTTCTAGTATTTTATTATATATTGATGCAATAATACTGAAAGCTAGAGTCTTACTGCATTCCGTGATTAGGAGGTTTATTAATGTGGTTCATTAGATTTGAGAAAACAAGGATCGAGTTATACCTTAATGTATATAGACTCAAAGGTAATCCATAATATATATAGGCTTGAAAACAATTACAATCTATTAAGTGGCATAAGGTTCTATAATCAATATCACATACCAACATAATAACCTTATGTATAAGTTCATAAAATATGTCACATATATTTTCCTTTCTAACTAATATTCACATAATAGCTAAGATATGTTCAATAAGAGGTGTAATATGATCTGTATTAACAAAGTTAGTTTTCATGTCCATGGATATGGATAATGTAAAATTATCTAAACAAATATTGAATTAATTTAGTAAATAGTTTAAAAAGTAAAATATGGAAATCCATGCATGATAATATAAGATAACTCTTTTGGGAATAATATGGAAATAATAGGATTCAATTTAATGAATGGTAATGATAATGAATTAATACTATAATAAGTATAATGGTAATGAGTCTAAACCTCAATTGTAATCTAACATATGAAAGGAAGCTTCAAAACCCAAATATAATGGTAATAGTGTGTTCCTTGGGTCCCAATGAGCTTGCGTTCTAAGTTTCATATTATTTGTACAATCCCAACTATCTTATTTTTTAAGAAAAGAAAATATAAGATAAGCCACAGATATAAAATTAATTTTTGAATGATATCAAAAGTGGAAACAAGTCTTAAGTTCAGATTTATAATGTCCTAATTAGTCCAGGTGGCAAGTTTGGTAAATCTCAACCTTGTTTGACCCCGAAACTAAAATAAGAAAGATAGTTTACAAATATTAATCCTAATATTGAAAGGATTTAATATCTATGGCTAACTCCTAAAGTTCTTGATTTTTGTGTGCATTACATGGGGCTTACTGGTTCTTCCTTCATCAATGGCTCTTTTGTCTGTTAGATTCAGATTGTATGATTTCCCACTTGTCTTCTTTCTTTCTTTTTTCTCTTCTTGCGCTCTAGAATGTGCTCCCTTTCTATTCAATCCATATCCCACTCTTCTCACCTTCCCACTCTTTGATTCTTTCTCCTCATCCTCCATTTCTTTCCTTCTACCTTCCACTTTCCTTTTCATAGACAAGGACCCTAGGGTTTCGATTGTTTATTGCCTCTTTTCCAAAACATGTCCCAATTTCCATATCCCATGTTCTTACATACTTTTGTGTTTTCTTTCCTTCTATTCATCTTCTTAGGGCTTTAGACATCTACAACATCACCTCTTAACCTTTAATGCATCATATATCATCACTTCCAATCATCCACACGACCTCACTTCCCCTTGCACATTATCAAACAACCCACTTTACCTACTGTTGACCACTTGGGATTGGAGTTGTGGTTTATGACCACCATGTGGACTTGAGTTCATCTAGAATCATCCCTAGTTCCTCCGCAAAGGTAATGCATCTTTTGTTTTTCCTTGTAGTCTATTTTTTAATTTTTCACCTTTTCTTGTTTCGTCTAGATCCATTCTAGAAATACAATGATGTCTAGTATTTAGTTCTCAGTAGTCTTGTTCTCTCCGGCTTTACTTTGGCCTAGACCATAGGGGCAAAGGTTCCTATTCTCATAGCCTTCTCTGCTTATCTAGATTTTTTGTTGCTACTTCTAGGCACTCATAGTGGTAGATTCAAATAAGGGTTAAGTCACCTCAGAGCCTTGTTCTTAAGTGTTTTGAGATTGCAAGGGTCCATCAAACTCATTGGAAATCCCTACTGGTCTTTCTAGCCATTCTAGTCCCAGTATGATCCCCAACTTCATAGACTATAGAGAATGGATTGTCTATTCTTCATGATCTATTTGAGAAGAAGATGATAACGTGAGTTTTCCCTTTCTAGTCCTTGATTGATTTGTCTTGTGTCACACCGCAAATAGGCATTTCAGACTTTTTTGACCTTTTAATTGAATGTTTGTCACACTGGGATTGACGATGCCCTACTTATTGACCTTGTCATGTAACACATCATCTTTTGACACATTATGTGGGGGTATGCTGGTCTTTTTCTTTTCAATTATTTTTTGATATTTTAGTAAATCAAGTTAACTTCTAAAATTCATAAGCATTTCTTAGGCTATCAAAAAATTACACAAAAATACTCTTTCGAAATAGAAAAATATTACCTACCTAACTAAGTATATTTCATAAACTAAATCCAAAAATGATAGTTCATAATCAAGGATTATGATATGAGTACTAATTAATGTCTTGTATACATAAATCTAAACTAGGTGAAGAAGAACATTAACTTGCATCTGGGTTTTGGACTTTGACAAGTTGACACACATCTCAAGATATGATACATCTCCACAACCATATTGAGTAATTATTCTAGTCTCTCTATCTCTTAGTGTATCTTGCATTCCTCTATGAGTCATACAAAGTAATTACTTTTTTTACTCTCACTCATTCTTGAGCTCTTGGAGGTATTTTGGTGATGAATATTCTCTTTGTCTACTTAATGACCTATTTGGGTCTAATATTAATCAATTTGAATATTGATATTCTTGAATTGTCTATAATTGATGTTGGACTCTAGTTTTACTTTGCTTCATGATGAAACCCTAATATTGCCCACTTTTTTTGTTGATTTTTTTTATTATCTGTTTATGTGATGGAAATCTCATTAATTCTATTTATATGGATGAACTTTTAGATGTTTCTACATTTTGTAAGATTTGTGATTCAATATCCCTAGAGTTGTATAAGTACTTTGGTTTTATAGGGTTATAATTTCCTTTATATTTTTGTATGGAGTTAATGTACCCCATACCCAGGTTTTGTGCCCACCTTATATATTGGGGAGTTTGTTTATGTGCCACTCTATATCACATTTTGGGTTATGTAGCTTAATTTTCATTGTTTATTTATATTTCACTGGTGCTATGTTTATCTCACTTGCTGGCATGTTGAATAAGGATGTTGATGGGTAATGTGCCCTAAATTTTGTATGTGTTCATTACTTTTGTTTAATGGAAAGTGTTACTCTTGATTATCTTATAATTGAAATTTATATTCTTTTGTTATTCACTTGGATGGTACTTTCCTCTTGGATGGGAAGGCTTTTTATGTTTTTTGTCCTTCTAATGTTGCTCAATCCCTAGTAATATGCTCATACATGCACTTTAATTTGACAATTTATATTGTCTTATCTTATAGGGTATGCTTCCAACCTCTTAGGTAGAGAGCAAGGAGGAGAGAACCAAAGTTGACCATGACTTATTCAAGCATAGTTGATCCTTCTTGGGAGATAGATTTGAAGCTGTTATACAACCCTATCCTAGTCCTATTCTATAGATAAGTTCCTTTTTCATCACCCTACATGGTGAAGGATTTTAATATAATCAAGCAATGTAATAGTTAGATATTTTATCTTCCGCTGCTACATTTTGGTCTCTTGAAACATACTTCTAAATTAATTGGATTTTCATCCTTTGCAAAAACTTGGTTGTGTTTGGCATATGGGATGTTTCTAATTATTTGATTTAGTAGGGATTGGATCCCATCTTAGGTCCCACTTCTTACATTATCTCTCCATAAAAATCCCAAGAGAACAATCAAAGATTGTATATCCTCACCCCATCTCAGACAAGTGGAGTGAGGATCAATAAAGTATAGATGGCCACTCAAATGACCATAAAATTTATGAAAACATTATAATTGGATGATTTAAAAGCCATTAGATGTAAAATTCAATTGTCTACAAAAAATATATTAATTATTATAGTTTGATTGGTTAATCAACAAGTCAAATCATCTGATCGTGAAGTTCATAAGAAATTGTAATGTAGAAAGTATACCTCAGTACTAAAATGATGCTAATTTTCACAGTCAATATCGAAATTGAGTGATTCAAGTTGATTAAAATATAATTTGATTATCTATGCAATGAATATATTGATCGACTACTTTGGCCCGACCAGTCGGCCCTACAATCACTAAAAAATCCTATAACAAAGATCTATATTTGATAGCCTTTGGATTAATTTGGATGGATCTGCTACTTTACTGGTTGATACAAAAACACTTGGGAGAAGTTTAGGGAAAGGGTTCAGAACTATTCTATCCCATGCCAAATCCTAGTCGTCACCAAGGAAGGTTGTAGACAAAAGCCTCCAATTGACATGGAGACACACTTCACTGAAGATCTGGAGTAGAGACTGAAGCTATTGTTCAAGAATTATGACAAGAGAACTGATCTTCTCCTCTAAATTGTTAATATCTCTCTCTCTCTCTTTGTATTGTAAACATGATTAGAGGGTCGATCCTTTATCAGGATGCAGGGGTTAACCCTACTACCTGCATTCTTAATTGTTATTTTTTTTAGAGCAAAACAGATTAAATACATCACTTAGCCATATGACATCTACATAGAGAGGGAGAATAACCACCACAACATACAACGATCATGGACACACCCATAATCTTACAAAAACTCATATTGGAATGCGAATAAGACATTTCTGCATTGATCTCTTTTCTTCGATGCTGATATAACCAGCTTTCCTTAAGAGATTCCTTCAACACGAGCATAGATCTGCAGACAAAGGGCAGTCTAAGACCTATGATCCGACGGGAGTTCACCTCTACACGCATAGACATACAGTAAAGCAACATATCAAATCTGAATCAAAATCCGAGCTCTAGCCGAGACTAGAAGCACCGAAACTCTCACGAAGGAGAGACATAAAACGCCGATGAAATGACGAGTAACAAACACCGATTAGACAGCGAGAGACCAGGCTGAGTACAACCACCGGCCAACAACAAACAACTAAACTAAAGCACAAAAAGGAAAAGAAGATATGGAGGAGGAGCCCGGTGCCGTAGAACTTGGTAGCGGGAAGAGGATAGACAAACCGCTCACACTTGGGGCAAACCAAAACACCGCTTGGCCCCCAATCGCCGGCCAACAACCGATTAGCCTCTCACCAGCGCTACGGAAAAACAGGGCTGGAAGGACCTAAAGCCCCAACGTTGGAGTCAAGGGGATCCACCGAGAGCCACGATTTGACAATGCCAGACTCCTGCAGCCAAATCCTATGCGCCGTCGGGCAAGGAGAGGCCTGGGGGGAGCGAGGCGGCGCCCACCGGCGGCTGGAGCCCCCTCCCCCAAGCCAGCCGCTACACGTGAAGAAGCCCTAGAGCTCCCGCTCCTTGTGCCCGCTGGTTTGCAGCGGAAAGTTAAGATGCCTAGATTTCTTAATTGTTATTTATTGAACATATGGATTGATAATCATTTGATTAATGCTTGATTTATAGTCTAATCATATATGTTGCATGACTATAAAAAAAATCCTATATGTGGAGACATTGAAATTTAGGATTAGAACACAAAACAATATCCCTAATCCGCAAATGAGACCACAGAAGGGCATTCTCTGGGGAAACATATTAAGCATTTGTAAGTAACAAGACATCAAGCCTATAGTGAGATCAGTCCATGTAGAATTCGTGCTCTTAAAGGATATTAAGTTTTTATGATCCCACTCTGGTATTCATAAGAATGAACAATGCAATATTCAGAACAATCATGTTGGTAGTGACGGTGAATCACATCATCATGGTAATTTTATCATAGTGTCAATCATTTCCTTCATATTTTTATTTCATTTCTTTCTTTGTTAATCTAGTTCATTAATAAAATGATGCATGCATTGTTAATTTAGTTCATCAATAAAACCATACGCATGATCTATCCTTGTTAATGAATTTTCCTAATTAGGCTAAAAGTATGAATTGGTCTTAAAAATGTCCTTGGGGTTTGATCTTAAAGTATATTGTTATAATTCCTATATGCTTGCAGATGGTGATTATTGCACGTTATATTAGGTAAAACATAGAGACTTTACCTAGGTAAATTTTTTATGATGTAACCTACCACATAAAATTTTGGCATCATTTCCAGGGACAATGAGACTTTTTCTATTTATAATTTATTGAAATAAAGTTAGAAATTTTTTTCTTTCTAGTTTTCTTTTGTAGTTTTAGTTTGGTTTTGTAAATTTTATTTTTTTAATAATTTCTTAGTTTATTTTTGTAACTTCTTTTTGTTTTGTTATCTCACTGGTTTGTTTTTACAACTTTTAGTTTTATTCCATAATTTATTTTACCTTTTTTTTCTATCGTAGATCTTTGTAATTTATTGTTTGTGTTCTTTTGTAAAGAGAAAAGTTTTTGTTACTTGTTTCATTGAATAATTTTTTTCTTGAGTCTAAAACTCATATCTCTAAATTTTTCAGGCACCACATTATTATGGTGTGGCCAGTGCTAGAAATCATATAGTGTGGGAAATGTGGCTCCTTCAATAATGACATGTGGGGATGTCATGAAAATACTTTAAAGGTTAAAGTATTGATGTGTAGTATCATCGCCACACAAAATGCTAGGACAAACACTGAGTGTAGGGGTTGTTTTAGATTGACTCCATGAGACAAACCTACCATTAAGAGGCTCAACATTGAGCATAATGTTAGAATTATTAAACATTGACATGAAGAAGACTTCAATCAACAATATTTTATGGGATACTACGAGGAGTCATTCTATGAAGATGAATTTTCTAAATAGGCTGGCTAAAAAAAATAATGTTTGGAGATTACAATTAAGAGCCTTACTGCATAATTCTTTACCAACCTAACAGAGCTAAGAGGATGATGTCCTTCAGAAGACGTTATCTCACAAACAAGTAATTCTAGATAACCAATAAATAATGCTAGCTGATGGCAAAGAATGGGGCAAAAGATTGGAGGTACAACTGGCCCACCAGATAGCACAACTCTCTGAACCAGTCACATAACTTGATGGTCAATGAAAGAGATTCTTGAGGAAGATGGAGTACCCACATTCATAATCAATGATGTGGATTATATTTCTATCATTCTTGAGAAGATTATGCATGATGACCGTGACATGGAAATCAATGATATAGTGCAGCTATAACAAGAGGTATACATGCTGCCACTAGTTGATTTTTTCTCTCCTCTCCAGTTCTAGTTCATGTTTGACCCATGGATGAGTTGGGTGTATTCCACATGGAGGATGTAGATCCACATATCGGAGGCTAGAACTATAGGCAATTGATCCATGGATGGACATGTTTGCTGAAGATCAATGCTTCCTCTCATGCAGAAGAAAGGAGAGGAAGACGATGGAAGACCATATTATGAGTATGCCCTAGTTTAGATTTAATCATGTCACACATTTCATGGGCATTCCTATCTTTTGACGATTGAGTTCAATGTTCTGCCGAGGGTTTGATTTAAGTGACTAGTCTTATGAGTGTTCCTTATCACACATCAAGATGATGATGCGTGATGCATGGTCATATTGGTCTTTTTTATTTGATTTTTTATTTAGATACCATTAAATCACTTTTTCTTATATTGTTCATAGTTAATTATCTACTCATTAGAAAAATAAGTAAAAATATGTTATGTAATTAGAAAAATGAATCCTATCTATTGGTTTAGCTTTTATCACTTTATTTCACTAAAATAAGAATTCAATATTTCTAGGATTTATAAGAACATCATAATTAATGATTGATATCTAATGTAACTCTAGGCGAAGTTATACCCTGACTAGAACTAGGGTTTGTCCATGACTATTCATACTCAAGTTCGAGGTATATTGCATTCTCTAAGATCTATGTTGAGCAATATATTTATTTTTCTCTCTCTTGATGTAAGTTGCATCCCTTATGAGTCCATGTTGTGTAATTGTTCTATTTTCTGTCTCTTTTAACCTATTAGAAAGAAATATGTGAAACTTATCCTTTGATATCTATTTGAACTCTTTAGGTTATCAAATATTAAAATTGGTCTTATATTGACACAATTTAGTTAATATTGCTCTTCAAATCTAAGATTTCTAATCTGATTCATTCAATTTGTAGTTGAACCCTAATTGGTGGATGTTTTATGTGAAATGAAACTCTAATTTTCTCGTGATGAACTTTATAGTCTGATGTTCCAATTTTGGTTGGACAATCTTACTTAATAATACCATGACTAAACTTTTTTTGCCTCTACATTGCGTTCTTGTTGATACCGTGGTACTAGAGTTTTATAATATGCTTTGTTAAGGACCCTAACTCACGTTTTGGGATAACCCTATTTGTTTTGCTTAAGTATGTTGCTTACCTCATTCCTCTAATCATCTGAGATGTAATTAAGGCATCTTAGAGGCTTGAGTTCCTTGTTTGAGCTTGTTTGGTTGATGCTTGTGTTTGTAGAGAGGTTTTGGTGCATATTGGAATTTATCCAGGATAGGGGTTGATGTGCAAATTTGCCACCTCTAGTGTGTTCCTTCTCTCCCTTGGTATCTTCTAGAGGAGTGAGAGAGATATGGGCACCTTGCTTGAGCCTTAGTTGAGTGGTGACATCCTTGGTGATGTTTTGCACTCATGTTCGGGGTGTGTCTTGCACCTAGGAGTGTTGTATCCGGCTTGACAGCCTTTAGGGGGCCTTATATCAGTTTGTGGCTCTAGGGTTTCAACCCTATCAGTTTATGAAGGGAGTGGGTGTGTGTATCGGCCTTGACCTAGGAAGGTGACCTAGTGGGCGAGAGATGGTTCTTGTCACCTTATTGCATGGTGTTGCAAGTGGCCTTTCTTCGTGGACATGTGTCATCTAGAGTTCTAAGGTAGTGACACCTTCCCCTTGTTCTCTCTTTCATCTCTCTTGTATATATATATATATCTTTCTCCCCATGTAAGAGAACCCTATTGGCTATCCTTGCATTCTCTATTTGGTGGATGACCTTGAGCTTGAGGAGTGCTCTACATTGGAGCTTGGTGGATGAGCCTAAGCTTGTGGTGTTCTCTTTTCATCTTCTACCTTGGTAAGACATGATCCTTATCTCTTCTGTCTCTCCTTCTTTCTTCCTCTCATCCATGGACCTTGGTATCTTCTTTTTCCCTTTCATGCTCCCTTAACCATGGTTCCCTCTTCTCTCTTGGAGATGTTGTGGTGATCGAGTTTGGGAGATCTTCTTCTACCTTGAGCTCATTAAGCTTGGAGCTTGACCTTGGAGCTTAGAGCTTGGTGGTGATCCTTGAGGTGGGTTATATAACTCTAAATCCTCTTTATTATTGTCACCTCTTTACTTTCTATCTTTGCTTGTTATCTTTGGCTCGTTGTGTCATGCATGGAAGTAGCTCTTCTTGTTAATTTTGAGTGATGTTTTAAAGTAGAGGAACCTTGCTTAGTTGTTGCCTTTGTGTGCACCTTTCTCTTACCTTGTTAGTAATGACGTCTTGTGGTTGAGGATGAGGTGACCGACATGCTTGAGATACTGATGTTCTTGTGGAGGCCGATATGTTGGGTGGTCATCATGACATGTGACTCCCTTGGCCCTAACCCTTGTGGCAGGTTGTCACGACCTTGGTTAGGTCTAGGTCGACACGATCAGATGTTTCCTAGATCGTCATGCCTTATGTAGGTTTAGGCCGATATGAGTCGTTGGGCCTTTGTTCTTGGTTGTTTATCTGACATAACACTGCTGGCCGTCAAGTGATGGGGAGTGTAGTCATCATAGCTTGGTGTTGCGACCCTGGGTATGTTTCCTTGAGTGATGAATGTTTCTCGTCAGGGTTCTACCCATCACAACTCAACATTTTGATCATGCTGTGTTGAGAGATGAGTGTTACCCGATACCTTGTGACACCCCTCCTTGGACGTTACTACCCGATACACCTATGACCGTCATGAATTGGTGGTGCGGTCATGGAAGGGTTGTTCTGATGTGCATTTCTCGACACCCTGACAGCCATCACAGTTGATGTTATGTGGAAACCCTAATCACCCTGTCATCTTGGGCGTTGCTCAATACACCAATGGTACCCATTATTTCCTCGACACCCGTCATCCCTACGATGATGTTGTCTGATAGAAGGGGGTTGTCCGACACCCTCTCCTTAGGTGTTATGGCCCAATACCCCATGATGCCAAACCAATACACCATCCTAGTGGTAGGTCAATGCCTTAATTGTTCATCCACTATATGCCTTAAACTGATAACCCCTTTGGAGTGTTTGCTAGATACACTTAGGATTAACTGATACCATATGTGCAAACCCTAATCGGTACATTGTGGTGGTGGTTGAGACACACCGTGTTGATGCTTGGGCCACATGGTATAGTGTGATACCTAATAGAGTAGATGTACGTATGATGTGAAAGCTATGTTTCTATACCTCACAACATGTTTTATTATGATAATCAGAAACATGCTTCTATGTCTCATAACACATCTCATAATGACAATGAAGGTGATAATCTAAGGTTGGTTGTTAATCCAACCTTGTAAACCCTAATCGAGTAAAGTGAAACCCTAATTGTGATGATGTATGATGAAAAATGTATTAGATGCATCCTATGAGATGATGGTGTAGGTGATGTATTGCTTTCTTGTTATCAGATTCTAATCATGCATGTGACTCCAATTGATGTACATATATAGGTATGAAATATGGTGGTTATGATATGTTTGAATGAGCCTTGTGAGGCACAAAAGGTTGTTGACATCCTTGTAAGAGGAGGTGAATGGTCTTATGAACTAATGATGGCTTATTGCATTATATGAGATGATGGGTTCCTCAATTATGAGGTGAGGGGTTGTTACCCCAAGATATGTGGTCCTTGTGATGGACATTGGTCCTTCTAATGGACATATGATGAATGACAAGCATAAAGTGATGATGTGATGAAGTCATACCTAATATGTTTCAATTTGTTCTAGTAATGAGTTATGCCCTTGTTTATGTAGATCTTATTTAGACGTGGTACGTTGTAACTTGATTGATGCTTAAGGATGTTTAGATAGATCTAATTAATCAAGTGGAATCTAATACTGTAGTTTGCCCTGTGCCATAATTCCATTCCATGTCAGCAATTTGCTGAATGGTGAAATGAGTTTAACTCGGAGCGTGGGGTACAAGTCGAGTAATTCCTTGTATCCTTAAATACATGATGTGTGAGACAACCATGCATGAGTCGATCTCGCTGTGGTATGGATGTCCATGCGTGAGCCACTCCTTCTTGTTAGAATGGCCATGTGTGAGCCTATTCTTCTAGCATCATACATGTACCACGGTGGGCTAGTTATGATTATATATGTAGATGGCCATGGGTGAGCCAATCCCTAAAATTGACTATATGTCATTGTTGCAGTTGACTGGTATGCCATGTGTAGTGTTTTCTCTTATACTAACCAAGAGGTGTGGTGAGGTCGTAGATTTTGACTCTTCCGTTAGACCCTTTATGACACCGATTTCATCTTACCAAGTGGCCGGTTGGATTTGGGTGGTACGACTCAAATCCTTGGAGCATAATGAAATATGTAATTAGCCATGTAGTATATTGTGTTGGATCAATATATGATAACATTGGACGAGGCCTTGCTTGATCTTTATACAAATTTGTTTATAGGAAATAAACATGTTCTTCATTTTCCTTTTAAATTATTAAGATGTTCCATAAATCAGATAGTAAATGCTTTTCTTGTTAATAATCCTTACCTACTTCACACAGTTGTAATTATACTAATGCTTAGTTTATCTTATTTGTGATAATAATAGAGTTGGTGGTGAGTTATATCTCCCGCTGAGATTTAGAATCTCACCCTATGGGTTTCCGACACCCTTTTTAGGTGGACACAAGCATGCGGAGGTAGAGATCACGCAGTAGAGGGTGAGGAGCAGTAGGAGGACCAGTAGCTGACAAGGTTGGTAGTGCTGATGGGTGTCTTTTGTTGATAGAGTCCTAGAGTCGTCCCTGTACACTTGGGTCTTTAGGGAACATTTTGTAGATGCTCGCAAACGTGCTTTCTTTATATGGTTGTCTTGTATACCTATTATGAATAGTTGCGGTAGAATCATGTATATATGTTCTGGAACAGTTCTCTGGTTACAAGTTGACAAAATGCCTTGTATATGATTTGAGGCATGAAAGGACTTATCTGAGAAGGTTCTTTTTGTTTGGCAATTTTATGAAAAATATTTTATTTTTTAGTGTTTCCCAGTAATCTATTCATTAATTTTTCTTTTGCGGTTTCGTTTTGAGAAATCTCTCTTTGTGTGGTGCGGGGCATCACAATCAGGTTGGTATATGAGCTTTATGTTTGTTGAGTCTATAAGGACCTAGGACTAGGGTTTGTGTCTGTTCTAGTGTCCTCAAGTCTGTCTTATAGCCACTTATGCTTATGAAGAAGAAGAAGAAGAAGAGAAAGCTTAAAGATGTCTGGAGAACACAGAGAACGTGCTGCCAAGAGAAGTGTTGTTGCACCAGGTGGTGGTGCAAGGAACCAAGCATGAGAAGATCAGGTGCATGAAGTCCCCCAGTTTGACCCAACCATGATAGAAAACCTTGCCTTTCAATCACTTTTGGAGCATTTTATGGCAACAATGACTCATATGGCGGATATGATGCCTTCACCAAAACCTAGGGCACCTGTTCTCCATAATGAATCTTTGGGTACTGGGAAGACTTTTGAGCGGCTTCTCCGTGTTGGAGCGGTTGAGTATGAGGGAACATCTGACCTTGCAGATGTGGATCTATGGTTGACTGAGCTTGAGAAGGCTTTCAAGATCCTGAGTATCCCTAAAGAGGATAAGGTGAAACATGTTGTGTACCTTCTGAGAGGGAGTGTTGGCCATTGGTGGGCCATAGAGGAGGAGAAGAGACCCAATGTTGTGTTCAGTTGGGAGGATTTCAACAAGAATTTGTTAGTCAGTACTTTCCTTAGACATATCTTAACAAGAAGAGAAGTCTGTTTGAGAGGATTTGAAAGGGATCCATGACGATCGACGAGTATGAGGCAAGGTTTATGGAGCTATTGAGGTTTTTTCCTCACATGACAGTGACAGATGACGAGAGGATTTGCTATTTTGATAAGGGGTTGAATGCTAAGTTGTCTACCCTAGCTGTTTCTTTGGATAATCGAGAGATGTTTGCTACGTTTGTGGAGTCTGTTCGAAGGATAGAACGATTTGTGAAGGAGAAGAGAGAGACAAATGCCAAGAAGCAGTTTGCACATTTTTAAGGGCAGTCGTCATGTTGCTTCAAGAAGTCGAAGTATTCAGCACTACCAGTTTTGCAAAGGTTTAGTGCTTCGACTCAATGGTCACCAAGTAAGGGCAGAGGTCATAGTTTTCCACCCGTAGGAGCCCAGAGTGTTGCATCAACATCAGTGATAGGACCACCTTGGCCTCAGTACGAGAACAAGACATGTTATAATTGCGGACAAGTTGGACATACTAAATCGTTTTGCCGAGTGAGTTATGAAGTGAACCAGCAACCGAGGTAGAGTCAGTAGGGCTCATAGAGATAGCATAATAGTGGTGTAGGAGGATGAGGGCATAACCAAGCATTATAGGCCAGATCATCTGGTCAGGGAAGCAGAGGACGGGTGTGAAAACATGCAACAACTGGATGCTACGTGATGAGTCATCCAGAGGCAGTGGTCAACCCATGAGTGGTGACATGTCAGATGGAGTTATTTCATTCTGATTTGTCTTCTTCTTACTTTATATCTATTTTTATTGACCTGGGTGATACCCAATCTTTTATCACACGTGAAGTGCTTAGTAGTTGTTCTTTGCCTGTTAGTCATAAGAAGAATAGTTTGTTGCTAGAAACCCTATTGGTTGGTTCTGTAGTGTTGAAGGATGTGTGCCCTTCCTGTGTTCTCCCTTTTTCAGGACCATCATTCAAGTGGATCTCATGCCACTTGATATGCATGGATTTGATGTGATCCTTGGAATGGATACCTTGGAGAAGTATAGAGTGGTCTTGGATTGGTAGTTCCAAGCAAGAGATGTTTGTAGATGGTAGTGAGATGTGGATCTTCCAAGGAGATAGGAAGATTCTTCCGACATGTCTTATATCAGCTATGGTAGCAAGGAAGCTTCTGAGACATGTTTGCAAGGTGTTTTTGGCATACATGATGGATACTGAGGCAAGAAGTCCCAATATTTAGGAGGTTCCGGTGGTTAGGGAGTTTGAGGATGTGTTTCCTGAGGAGTTTCCAGGTGTTCCTCCACCTCAAGAGATTGATTTTGAGATCAATCTAGTTCCTGGAACGCAATCCATAGCCCATACACCATATAGGATGACATCAATAGAGATGGTAGAGTTGAAGAGATAGTTGCAAGTGCTTGATAAAGGTTTCATTAGACCAAGTACCTCACCGTATTGTAACATCCCTGACTTGGGTTAAGACTTAACCCTAGAGGTTTTGCTTAAGTAAGTCATTTATATTCTTGTCTTTATCTTTTGAAAAGTAATTGAGGCTCAAGAGGAACTTATGTTTCAATTTTAGTCTCTTTTGAATAATGTTGAAACAATGTTTTATTTGTTTTGGACTAAAGTGCAAATTACCCAAGTTGAGGGGTTAACTTGCAAATGTTACATGATAAATGTTCCTCAAGTGTTTAAGCATCATAAGAATGAGAATGATGCAGAGGTATGGCTTGTGGTAGCCTGAGCACCAAGAAAGAGCTTATTAAGCAATGTTTGTACATTAAAACCTAGTTTTGGTGTAATGTGCAATTTACCCAAAACCTAGGGTTCAAAATGCAAAATACCACCTCTAGAGAATCCCTCATGTTTCTTGGAATCATTTAGATAAAATAAAATGAGAGGGGCATCTCATTTGTACTTTGGAGGAGAGAGAATCTTGATATTAAAATAATCAAGATTTAAGCATAATTGAAACCCTAATTCAATTTAATGCAAAAATAAATATATTAATTGAAGTGCCCTTCAACCAAAAATGATATGGTTGAATTTGCATAAGTGTGAACGTCCTTTTTCCTTGCAAAGGCCATGAAATATCTAAAGTGAGGGGAGAGCCCACTCACATTAGTTAACTAAAAGGTAATATCCACTCAATTTTTGGATATTATTATTATAATGGTTAAGGTGCTTAATTTACTTTCTTTTAATTCATGGATAATGAAGAGGAATTACAAGGTGGGGGAGATGGCTTCGTATGCAAGGGATGTAGGGGAGTATGTGGCACCAATTTTGGGAGTTAAAAGATTATTATATCACTTTCTCTCTCATTGAAATTTCCTTATAAACATCTCATTTCCAACCCAAATGAAAGGCTTTTTTGACCCTTCTTTCTTTCCTTGCTTTGGCCGTGCTCAAGGGAGCTTAGGAGAAACAGGAGGACGTGCCCCAACCTGTATGTAAGCTCCATAGCAATCTTCAACCTTTATTCCATTGTGAAAATTGAAATTCAATGCTTAAATTCTTCTTTTCTCCGTTCAATCTTCAACCTTAGCCATTCATTTCACTCAAAGACTTGAGGACGAGCCTTGGGAGGTTAAAAAAGCTTCATTAACCATTGAAGGCGTGAAGCTTGAATCTTGGATTCACTTTTCAAGGTGGGTTATATAACTTAAACCCTTGAATGTTATTATTACATTCAATTCTTCATCACTTGTTGATCATTTTGTTCTTCTAGAAATTTCTTTGAATAATTGATGAAATTTCCATAAGAATGGCAGTAGATTTTGAAGGATCAAAGCTTGATGATGATGGCATCATCATAGGAACACACCTCAATGAATATTTTGGGCAAACAGTTTCACTCTTGAGACTAAACGATCTCAAGATCGTTTGGTGAGCAAACGGTCTCAAGACCGTTTGAGGTCAAATGACCTCAAGAGCATTTAAGGTCAGATGATGTCATAGATTGATGATGATCCAATAATACTTAATTAAATCAATTCCAAAAGGTTCAACACTTTAATGTTCCTTGAGTATAAACTTTAAATCGGGTTATTGAACAAACCCTATATGAATTCAACCAAATTCAGTATTGGATGGGTCAAACGGTCTCAAGACCGTTTGACATCAAACGGTCTCAAGATCATTTAACATCAAACTGTCTCAAGACCGTTTGGGGTCAAATGACCTCAAGACCGTTTGATGTCATGTCATGTCATGGTTGAATAGATGATTCAATGGTTTCAATTGAATTAGTTCCAATAATGTCCACAATTGATGGTTTCTTGATTTCAAAACCCTAATACATGGTTTCTTGATTTCAAAACTCTAATTGATGGTTCAAATGGTTTCATCAAACCGTTTGGTCATGTTGACCGTATAGAATAGTTGACTGTTTGGAGGTCTAAACGGTTTCAAAACCGTTTTAAGTGTTGATTCAAGACCGTTTGGTCATGTTGACCGCATGGAAGAGTTGACCGTTTGGAGGTCTAAACGGTTTCAAAACTGTTTGAAGTGTTGATTCAAGACGGTTTGGTCATGTTGACCGTTTGGGAGATTTGACCGTTTGGAGGTCTAAATGGTTTCAAACCGTTTGAAGGTACTAATTCAAGATCGTTTGGAGATTTTAATCCAAACCGTTTAAAGGCACAATTAACTCAAAACTGTTTGAAGGTTCATTAGTCCAAGATCATTTGGAAGGATCAATTAATATCAAACCTAAATGAGTGATCATAAAGTATCTCAAGGTTGATTATAATAAAAGTATCACTAAGGTACTTAGTGAATAAGTATGCTTAGAATAATTGATATTTGATGCTTATGGAAGAAATGCCTCAATACACTATGCTAACCCTAAATGTATGTACTTGAACAAAGGGTTAACCTAATCTAATCAAGTCTTATGTAATTAACCTCCTAGAGAGGATGAGAGAGAGAAACTTATATATGAGTGATAATCATGTAGTGATTAATCCTCAACACTTTCAACATGAATAAAATATGTAATTAGGGTTTGATCCATGATGATGAGATCATGAAACCCTAATTGAGAAGGTTGATGAGCTCTAATCCTAATTTAAGGTAAAGCTAGGTGAAACCCTAATTTAGGGTGATGGTGTAACCCTAATTTAGGGTATTTAATGAAAAACCCTAATTTAAGGGAATATTCATGAAAACCCTAATTTTGGGTAAGGATACATGAAACCCTAATTTTAGGGGGAATGTTATAAGAAATCTTAAATCAAGGAAAGGATGTAATGAGAAACCCTGATACAGGGTAATGTGATATGAAACCCTAATCTAGGGTGATGCTATGCATTATGAAACCCTAATTTGAAAACCTAGCCCTAAATTGTGTAAGGGGATGAGTAACCCCGATTGATATGAATTGGGAAACCCTAACCCTAATATAGGGTGATGTTATGTGAAACCCCAGCATAGAGTGAGATTATGCAAAACCCTAATTGATAAAGAAGGGAAACCCTATTCCTAATAATGGATAATCTTATATCAATAATGGTTGAATAAATCGAATGAGCGACTTATGACCAATACATTACATGGTATATGATGAACTGGTGCATAAAGTATTAGGATAAGAATTACCCTAATATAAGATAAGTTGATGAACTTAAGAAAGATCAAGGTGATGAGGGATGTAAAACATTAGGATGTGATAAATATCACATTCAACACCTCAAGGTTGATACACATTGATGTACCCTAAATCCAATATACTTGGATGAGTAACACATGAAGTGTGTCATGATAATTATTACATTAAGATGTAATGCACTTTGATAAGTGTAGGCTAACATACCTTGAGAAAGGGTTAAGCCAAGATAACAAAGTATGATGTAATCAATATCCTAGAAAAGATGAGAGAGAAACTCATACTTTGTGTTGATTATCATTTAATGATAAATGACGAGAATAAATAAGTATGGTTGAATACTTGTGATATTAATGTATGATCCTAGATGTGTGGGGCAATGAAATAGAGTTTGAATTGATAGTATGAACTTGAAACCCTATTCGGCTATAAAAGGGAAAACTCTAACCCTAATGGTTGTTGCCTAGTGAGAGGTGACAAGATGTTTAATGGGCCTTGTGAGCCATGTGGATGGTTGTTTCCTAGTGAGAGATGACAAGATGTTTAATGGGCCTTGTGAGCCATGTAGATGGTTGTTGCCTAGTGAGAGGTGACAAGATGTTTAATGGGCCTCGTGAGCCATGTGGATAGTTGTTGCCTAGTGAGAGGTAACAAGATGTTTATAAAAGTTTCATGTAAAGTAATGATAATGTTCAAATAAACTAGGAAATGGAATCTTAGTAACATAATAATAATAATAAATGGATACAATAATAATAATGAAATCTTAATCATGCATGCTTATTGTTTATAGCAAAATAGGGCTATAGTGTTTTGAATAAGCTTAAAGAAGAAAAGAGGAATACTTGAATTACATAAAGAATGTGAATAAGTATGATGGCTTGTCCAAGGTTTAATACCTAGAAAAGGTGATGTGGTATTCAGTGATGATGCACAGGATTGGCATAGTCCAATGCCTGGAATGAATGCACATCATTGACATAGTTCAATACTTGGAATAATTGCACAGGATTGGTAATAACCCAATACCTGGAATAATGTCACGGGATTGGTAATAACCCAATACCTGGAATAATGTCACAGGATTGGTCATAACCCAATACCTGGAATAATGTCACAGGATTGGTCATAACCCAATACCTGGAATAATGTCACAGGATTGGTCATAACCCAATACCTAGAATAATTGCACATGATTGGTCATAACCCAATACCTGGAATAATTGCACAGGATTGGTCATAACCCAATACCTGGAATAATTTCACAAGATTGGTAATTACCCAATACCTGGAATAATATCACAGGATTGGTAATAATCCAATGTATGGAATGGTATCACATGATTGGTAATAATCCATTGCCTGGAATGGTATCACATGATTGGTAATAGTCCAATACCTGGAATGTTTGCACAGGATTGGTAATAATCCAATGCCTGGACTGTTTGCACAAGATTGGCATAGTCCGATGTCTGGATAGAATATGATCATGTATACTCACATGATTGGAACAATTCAATATCTGGATAATAGATTGGCTAAGGACAACAGACAGAAATGAGAATGATTCATGGATGACATACCATGATAATGAGTATCTCAGGATAAGCTTGAAATGTTGATATAGTAAGATGGATAAGTGATATATATGTTCTTCATATTCCTTATAAAGTGAATAAATGAATTACTTCTCTATCATAGAGAGTTGTAATGCTTTAAGATATGAGAATGTTCTAAACTGCTTATCCTCTGATCAGTTTTACTCTATAATACTGCAATAATAATGTTTCTGGCGGAGAGTTATATCTCTCATTGGGACAATTTCAATTGTCTCACCCCCGTGGGATCCAACATTTTAGGTGGAAGAGGACGAGGAGGTAAGAACCATACTATAGGGAAAGGATAGCAGCATCAAGGACAACAGTAACATCTCAGGTGGAGATACTGACTGTCGAGTCATGTAGATAAGAGTCCTATGTGTCGTCTCTGTACTCTCAAGTCCTTGGAGTCAGTACTCAGTGTTTTCTTAATCGATCTGAGATTTTGGCTTGAATGCCTTGAGGTTTTATGTTTCTCATGTATAGATTTAACAGAGAAATTGATGTATGTAATCCTCGAGAAAAGATGGTACTTGGTATGTACTAATGGACCAGAATGTACATGTAATACTTTGGTTCTTGTTATAAAGAGTTTCCTGGAATTGGATCTCTTTGAAAAAGGTTTTAATTTTTTTTGTGATTTTTCAATAATCCGCTGTTAATGATCACTTCTGCTTAAGTTAATGACGTTTTGTTTGAACGGTGTGTCACACGTGAGGTTCTCCAATGTTGTTTGTGAAGAAGAAGGATGGATCTATAAGGTTGTGCATAGATTACAGGCAGTTGAATAAGATCACAATAAATAACAAGTATCCCTTACCGAGGATATATGATCTGTTTGACCAGTTGTGTGGCACAATAGTGTTCTCAAAGATAGACCTGAGATCAGGATATCATCAAATGAGGATCAAGGAGGATGACATACCTAAGTTAGCTTTTAGAATGAGGTATGGTCACTACGAGTTTGTAGTTATGCCATTTGGGTTGACCAATGCACTAGCAACGTTCATGGATTTGATGAATAGAATGTTTTGACCATTCCTTGATCAATTCATTGTGGTATTTATAGATGACATCTTGATATATAGTCATGATAGTGAACAACATGAATAGCATCTTCATCTGGCATTGACAGTTTTGAGACAACACCATCTCTATGCCAAGTTTAGCAAGTGAAAGTTCTGGTTGAGGGAGGTAGCTTTCTTGGGGCATGTTTTATCTGCCGAAGGAGTGTGAGTGGATCCTAAGAAGGTAGAGTCTGTTACAAAGTAGGAACAGCCTAAGACACTGACTGAAGTGCATAGTTTACAAGGTCTGGCAGGCTATTATCGAAGGTTCATTAAGGACTTCAACATTGTGGCATCCAACTTATAAAACACGAGATTAACTAAGCAGAAGCGAATAATTTGCAATGGATTGCTAAAAATCACTAAAAATTAAAACTTTTTGCAAAGAGATCCACACATAGGAAATATTTTTCATCAAGATCTAAAGTATAATATTTACATTCTGTTCCATAAGTACACAACCTGTACTATCTCTTCTCGAGGATTAAAACATCAGCTGTCCTATTCAACATTATATACAGACATCATAAAAACCTCAAGGCGTCAAGCCAAAATCTCAGATTGATTAAATAAAAACACAGACTACTGACTCTGAGGACCTGAGAGTACAGAGACGACACATAGGACTTTCTAACTATAAGACTAGACAGGTAGTATCTCCACCTGAGATATTACTACTGTCCTCGATGCTGCTGATGTTCTTTCTCTGCTAAAGTTTTCCTGCCTCCTTGTCCACATCCACCTAAAAACATTGGATCCCACGGGGGTGAGACAATTGTAAATTGTCCCAGTGGGAGATATAACTCTCTGCCAAAACATCCTTATTACAATTAAATATATAAAACTGGACAGAGGATATGCAGTTTAAAGCATTCTCATCTTAAAGCATTGTAACTATTTATGATAGAACAATAGATCAACTATTCACTTAATAAGGGATAGGAAGAACATGCATATCATTTATCCTTCGTATCATACCATCATGTCAAACTTCTCTTGTAACACTCATTATCTTGATATGTCACCCATGAGACATTCTTAATTCAACTTATTGGCCTTGGCCAATCTGCTAAACAAATTTTTGGTTATATTGGACATGAGAGTGTACATCATCATGTCTTATTCAGGCATTGGTCTATACCAATTCTTTATAAATATTTTAGGCATTGGATTACACCAATCCTGTGCAACTAGTACAAGCATTAGACTTGTATTATTCATGTGTATCTATTCCAAGTATTGAACTATGTCAATCCTGTGTAATCATTCTAAGTATTGAACTATGTCAATCTTGTGTCACCATTCTAAGTATTGAACTATGTCAATCTTGTGTAACTATTCTAGATATTGATCTATATCAATCTTGTGCAACCATTCCAGGTATTGATCTGTATCAATCCCGTGCAACCATTCCAGGTATTGATCTATGTCAATCCTGTGTAACTATTCCATGTATTGATCTATGTCAATCCTGTGTAACTATTCTAGGTATTGAACTAAGTCAATCCGGTGATATTATTCCAGGTATTGGAATTTAGCCAATTCTGTGTTATTATTCTAGGTATTGGAATTTAACCAATCCTGTGTTATCATTCCAGGTATTGAACTAAGTCAATCCTGTGATATTATTCCAGGTATTGGAATTTAGCCAATCCTGTGTTATTATTCTAGGTATTAGAATTTATCCAATCTTGTGTTATCATTCCAGGTATTGAACTAAGTCAATCATGTGATATTATTCCAGGTATTGGAATTTAGCCAATCCTGTGTTATTATTCCAGGTATTGAACTAAGTCAATCCTGTGACATTATTCCAGGTATTGGGATTTAACCAATCATGTGTTATTATTCCAGGTATTGGGTTATTACCAATACTGTGTTATTATTCCAGGTATTGAACTATGGCAATCATGTGACATTATTCTAGGTATTGGGATTTAACCAATCCTGTGTTATTATTCCAGGTATTGGGTTATTACCAATCCTGTGTTATCATTCCAGGTATTGAACTATGTCAATCCTGTGACATTATTCCAGGTATTGGGATTTAACCAATCCTGTGCAGTTGTTATTCCAGTTATTAGACTATGCTTATCCTGTGCATCTATTCTAGGTATTGAACTATATCAATCCTGTGATAGTATTCTAGGTATTGAACTATATCAATCTTGTGATATTATTCTAGGTATTGAACTATATCAATCCTGTGTAACCTTTAAAACATTTTGTTACCTCTCACTAGGCAACAACCATCCTCATAACTATTAAGGCCCATAAAACACCTTGTCACCTCTCACTGGGAAACATTTAACCATATGGCTCCTAAGGCCATTACACATCCTTAGAATTCAATCATGTTCCTTACCCTTAACATTTATCATTAAATGGTTCTCAGTACCAGGTATGAGTCTCATCCTTATCATGGTATGATTACATCATACTCATTAGTTTGGCTTACCCTTAATTTCAAAGTATATTAGCCTATGCTTGTCAAGGTATATCAAACTCATTACATTTTATTGTAACAATTACAACACACTTCATATGTTTCTTACCCAAATAGATTGGATTTGAAATGCATCAAGGTATAACACTTTTCTCGTCACCTTTAACTTCCTTGAGTTATCATCTTATCTTGTGTTAAGGTACTTCCCATCTTAATATTTCATCCATTAGCCTATCGCTCTCATCATGAAGTGCATAGGTCACACACAAGAATGGTCCAACTACCTTTAATGGTATGGACTCATTTCAGGTTAAGGCATTGCCTACAATAAGGTTGCATATACTCAATCATTTAAGGCATTTCCCCTTTATTAGGTTTCACTCGGTATTTTATTATCAGGGTTCTGGTTTGTCATCATACTGCACAAGTTTAGGGCTCTAAATATCATAACTCTATTTAGAATTTCACCTACCTTTACCCTTTATTAGGTCTTTGGGGTTTCACTTATTATTCATCCCAACTAGGGTTTCTCATGACATCACCCTCAATTAGGGTTTCTCATGGCATCACCCTTAATTAGGGTTTCTCATGGCATCACCCTTAATTAGGGTTTCTCATGGCATCACCGTTAATTACGGTTTATCCTTTCATATCAATTGGAGGTACTCATCCCAATTAGGGTTTCACTCTTTATTCCCATAATTGGGGTTTTACATTATGTTACCCTGAACTAGGGTTAGGGTTCATTAACCTTCTGGATTAGGGTTTCATGATCTCTTTATTAAGGATCATAACCTAATCATCACATGATCAATAATCATATATGAATTCCTCTCTATCTTCCTCCCAACTTGATTAGGTCACATCAACCCTTCAATCAAATACATACAACTATGGTTAACATAGTGTACTAAGACTTACTCTCATAACCTTTTAGGGTTAATTCTAAAGGTATTAATCATCTAGGTACTTTAGGGCTTCAACCTTTGTACCTAGCCTTAATAATCATCATTGGATCAATGGATCATTCATAATCTTAATTCTCAAGAGATTCAACCACATTGGACTTCCATTACATAAGGTATCCAAATGAATTGACCAATTGGATCTTCTATTACAATAGGTATCCAAGTGGATTAACCAATTGAGTCCTTAATTACATTAGGTATCCAAAAGGATTAACCATATTGATACTCAAACAATTTTGATTACTTGGGCCCCAAATAGTCTTGGTCTTACAAAGTTCAAATGGTTTGAAACTGTTTGGTAAAGGTGACCTTCAAGATCGTTTGCTAAAGTACCTTTTTGAAACCGCATGAATTCAACCGGTTTGGGATCGTTTGGTCCCAAACTGTCTTGAGACCGTTTGGTCCCAAACTGTCTTGAGACCGTTTGGTCCCAAACTGTCTTGAGACCGTTTGGTCCCAAACGGTCTTGAAACCATTTGGACTCAAATGGTCTTGAGACTGTTTGGTCCAAACCTCCTCAAAACCGCATGGACCAAAGATGGTCTCAACTACTCCAATCGATTTAGGGTTCTCAATGTTGATTCCATCAACCATTGTATTCATGTAACTAATCATCAATTAGAGCTATCACCATACTTTTATTGAGTTAAGTAGGTCATCCTTCATGATTTGACTCTCAATTGACCCTAAATTGGTCATCAATTAGGGTTTGGAATCGATGATCCTTCAACATTAATCAATGTGTAACTAGTTACTTTAAAACTATTGGACCATCATCCAAATTGAACATGACCTGACTCCAAACGGTCTTGAGGTCGTTTGGATGACCTCCAAATGGTCTTGAGACCGTTTTCCCATCTCATCACTCAAATCCAAGTCATCCAATTAGGGTTTCGATCATTGGATTGATCACCAAACCAACATTTGATTGCACTTCAACTTAGTATCTTTAGATCTTCAAACACCTAACCATAGTCAACCATAGACCTCCAAACGGTCTTGGGTGACCCCCAAACTGTCTTGGGATCATTTGGATGACCTCTAAACGGTCTTGAGACTATTTTCCCATCACATCATCATTAACCATGTCATTCAATTAAGGTTTGGATCCTAGGATTGGCCACCAAATCAACAATTGATTGTACATCAACTTAATATCTTTGGACCTTCAATTGCTCAACTGTACTTAACCCTAGACCTCCAAACAGTCTTGGGTGATCACCAAACGGTCTTGAGACTGTTTGGGTGATCCCCAATTGGTTTTCAAACCATTTGGGTCAATCAACCCAAAACATCATCTCAATTACTTGCAAAATCAACACTTAGCCGATTAGGGTTCATACCATATCTTTGGATCTTCAAACACTTAACCATACTCAACCCTAGACCTAAAAATGGTCTTGATACTGTTTGGGTGATCCCAAAATGGTTTTGAAACCGTTTGGGTCAATCAACCCAAGGTTCCAACTTAATCAAATTACAAATCAGCACTTAACCCGATTAGGGTTTTGATGATTGATGGACCTTCAACTCATGAACCAATTGGAACTAATCAATCATAATTGATGGGTCATTAACCTAGATCATTTTCAACAGATCTCCAAATGGTCAACCCTGGTCAACACCACCAAACGGTGTTAAATCATTTGCTTCTATGTGGTTTAGTGAAACTGTTTCATTCCAAATGGTTTGAAACCGTTTGCTCCCAAACGATTTGTGACACCGTTTGGACATTTGATTGAAACCGTTTGGTCTATATATTTTGGGAGGTGTGTGCTTATGATGATTTCATCATCAAGCTCTAGACCCATGAAACCTGTTGTGATTTCCATGGATATAGCATCAATCAACCAAATCAATGATTGTAAATAGAGAAATGATCATTATTTGATGGGGAATTGAATGCAATAACAAAATTAGGGTTTCAAGTTATAAAACCCACCTCAAATTGAGATCCAAGGCTCCAAGCTTACGGAAAAAATGGTGTATGAAGCTCTTTCAACTCCCCCTAGGCTCATCCTCAAGCTTTTGGTTGAAAAGTTTGGCTAGGGTTGAAGAGGAGATCGAATTAAGAAGAAATCAATGATTTACTTTCAATTTCCACCATGGAATCAAGGGGAAAAGAGGTCAAGAACCTTACCAACAGGTTGGGGTCGTCCTCCTCCTGTTCCTGAGCTTCTCTTGGGGTCGGCCAAGGCAAAGAAAGAAAGGAAATCCGAAAAGAAGTCCTTAAGTGAGTGGAAAAAGGGATATGTATAAGGAAATCCCAAGGAGAGAGAAAATGGGATTATTTCCTTTAATTCCCAAAATAATTTCCACCAAATCCCCCTCCATTTCTTGGCCACGAAGCCATCTTCATGTTCTTGCAAAACCTATTCATTATCCAAGAATAAAGGGAAAAGAAATTAAGCACCTTAACCCTTATAATATTAATATCCATTTTTGAGTGGAATTTCTTTTTCTTATAATAATGGTGAGGGAATTTCACCTCCTTAGGATATGCTCGTGCCTTTGAAAGGCTTAAGCTCGTCCACACACATCTGAATCCAACCATTTTAATTTTGGTTGAAGGCCCCTTCAATTATTTTATTTATTTTTGCATTAAATTGAATTAGGGTTCCAATTAGGCTTAAATATTGATTATTTTAATATTAAGATTCTCTCTCCTCCAACTTAATTCAAATCAGGCGCCCCTCTCATTTTGTTTGCTCTAAATGATGTCAAGAAACATTGCTTCAACATTGTTCAAACAGGACCAAAATTGAAACATAAGTTCCTCATGAGCCCTAATTACTTTTCACAAGATAATATTAAGCATATAATCATCTTTCTTTATTAAAACACCTAGGGTTAAAGCATAACCCAGGTCATGGATGTTACAAATTATCCACCCCTCATAAGAATTTCGTCCCCGAAATCCTAGATAAAGGAAAATAGTTATTATTCATGCATCATATCATCATGTAATCACATAACACCTCATTATTATGGTGACACCATAGAGTTTTGATCAATATAAAGTTATTCCATACAATTTTATCATGGAATGATTCACATGGAACATATACTCCCATGTTCCTTAATTAATTCAGCCTATCTCATACAAGATTCACCATTATATTCTATCATCCACATGGGACTATAAGTCTTTTTATGCTTTAATTGTGTCACCTTACCTGATGACACAACACAAGCTTTCCTTATTACACGCACTAACTATCTCATCACATTTTCCATTCCCACATCATGGAAGGGATCTTTATAATACTTACAACTTTATTGGATAAGATTCATCTCCCTTATTTTCATTCTTATCTTATGAGGAGTATACTTTTAATTCCTCATACAAACATGCTCATCTGAGGTTATCTCAAATTTCTCTTTCTTATGCTTAGGAAAGGACACATTTATTCATTCCATACTTCTTATTTCATGATACTCATTAGATTGTATCATAATGACTGCTTGATCAGGGCAATCAGAAAGATAACAATCTAAGAGTCTCCATACTCACTTTATCATCAATAGTTGTATACTTGGCCAGGGTATATAAATACTGAGATCAAGTAGTATGCACTTACTTTATTTTATGTTTTTCATCTCTTTAGATTTAGTATATTTAATATCTCAGATTTCTTCTGAGTTCCTTTTTTTCATCTCTTCCCTTTCTTGATGGAGAAAGAGAAACTTCAAAACATATAAAAGAATATAAAACTGAACACAAATTTCATACTACTATATCTTCCTCATATCCTTAAAGGATTATATAGATGAACTAAACAACAACTACTTTTCTTATAGTAAGAAACAGAAGGTAACTCAAAATACAAAGTTCTGTCTTGACAAGTCTACCTTTTACAAGATAACTAGCATCTTATCTAACCCAGAACATGGACTTAGTTGTTATTTGTTATTGCCTTTGTCCTTTACTACCAGAAGTAGATGGACTAAACTGTGACACTTGTCTTTGTGCTCTATCATATGCTCCACTGGACTGAGGTCCTTGTGGGTTTTGCAGATTATGCCTTGACTGCTGGGTCATTTCACTGTTTCTCCTTGGACATTGTTGTCTAAAATGTCCTAGCTGTCCACATTTATGACAAACTCGACCCCAACTTGATGACCCCTACATAGGTGTACTATATTGTGGTTGGACTGGTGAATATTTTGGTTGTCTGCTGCCACTACTCATTAGTCCCTGTGACTGTGTAGACTTTCTTTTGAGGTTTGTCTCATGTTTCTTTATCGTAGATCTTTCTATCCTCCGTATAGACTCCACAAATGTGGAAAACCTCTCCCTACTTTCTAGGGCAGATGTCAGAATGGACATCTCAGCATTCAATCCTTTCATCTGGGGGAAAAATCGTAAAAGTTCCATGAACTTAACCTCATATTCACTTATTGTCATGGCTCCCTATCGTATTTTCTCAAACTGTGAGATCTTTTCATCTAAATAAGTCTTTGGAAAATACTTATTGACGAATTCTCGACGGAATTCCTCCCAGTCAACCTCTTCATCATTCCTTTTTATTTCTTCTATAGCCCACTAGTGTCCAGCACTACCTTTCAAAAGGTACACTACATGTTTAACTTTGTCAGCCTATGGGATACTAAGGATCTAAAAGGCTTTTTCTAACTCAGTGAGCCAAAGATCAGCATCTGCTGGGTCAGATGTTCCAGCATATTCTATGACTCCTACACGACGTAGTCATTCAAAGGTCTTACTAGACCCATATACCTCATTGGGAACTGGTGCCCTAGGTGTCGGTGCTGGCATCCGGTCTGCTATATACCTCATCGTAGTCATGAGTTGCCCAAAAAGATTATGAACATCTGGGTTTCCTCTCATGATTTCATCAACATGAGGATTTTCAGGAACTGGTTCCTCCCTTTCCTGATCCCTTGCACCTCCCACTGGTGCAACAACATTGCTCTCAGCAACGTATTCTTCATATCCTTCAGACATCTTTAAGTTATATATCTTCTTCTGTATAAGCAGAAGACACTATAAGATACACTGAATTACACTTAGAACAGACTCGATACCTTATTCCTATGTCTCTGTAGACTCAGCAAACCTAGAGCTCTGATACCACTGAATTGTGGCATCCAACTTATAAAACACGAGATTAACTAAGCGGAAGCGAATCATTTGCTGCGGATTACTAAAAATCACTAAAAATTAAAACTTTTTGCAAAGAGATCCACACATAGGAAATCGTTTTCATCAAGATCCAAAGTATAATATTTACATTCTATTCCATAATTACACAACATGTACTATCTCTTCTCGAGGATTACAACATCAGCTGTCCTATTCAACATTATATATAGACATCATAAAAACCTCGAAGCGTCAAGCCAAAATCTCAGATTGATTAAATAAAAACACAGACTACTGACTCCGAGGACCTGAGAGTACAGAGACGACACATAGGACTTTCTAACTAAAAGACTAGACATGCAGTATCTCCACCTGAGATATTACTGCTGTCCTCGATGTTGCTGTTGTTCTTTCTCTGCTAAAGTTTTCCTGCCTCCTTATCCACGTCCACCTAAAAACATTGGATCCCACGGGGGTGAGACAATTGTAAATTGTCCCAGTGGGAGATATAACTCTCCGCCAAAACATCCTTATTGCAATTAAATATATAAAACTGGACAGAGGATATGCAGTTTAAAGCATTCTCATCTTAAAGCATTGTAACTATTTATGATAGAACAATAGATCAACTATTCACTTAATAAGGTATAGGAAGAACATGTATATCATTTATCCTTCGTATCATACCATCATGTCAAACTTCTCTTGTGACACTCATTATCTTGATATGTCACCCATGAGACATTCTTAATTCAACTTATTGGCCTTGGCCAATCTGCTAAACTGATTTTTGGTTATATTGGACATGAGAGTGTACATCATCATGTCTTATTCAGGCATTGGTCTATACCAATTCTTTATAAATATTTCATGCATTGGATTACACCAATCCTATGCAACTAGTACAAGCATTAGACTTGTATTATTCCTTTGTATCCATTCCAAGTATTGAACTATGTCAATCCTGTGTAACCATTCTTAGTATTGAACTATGTCAATCTTGTGTAACCATTCTAAGTATTGAACTATGTCAATCTTGTGTAACTATTCCAGGTATTGATCTATATCAATCATGTGCAACCATTCCAGGTATTGATCTATATCAATCTTGTGCAACCATTCTAGGTATTGATCTATGTCATTCCTGTGTAACTATTCCAGGTATTGATCTATGTCAATCCTGTGTAACTATTCCAGGTATTGAGCTAAGTCAATCCTGTGATATTATTCCAGGTATTGGAATTTAGCCAATCCTGTGTTATTACTCTAGGTATTGGAATTTAACCAATCCTGTGTTATCATTCCAGGTATTGAACTAAGTCAATCCTATTATATTATTCCAAGTATTGGAATTTAGCCAATCCTGTGTTATTATTCTAGGTATTGGAATTTAGCCAATCCTGTGTTATCATTCCAGGTATTGAACTAAGTCAATCCTGTGATATTATTCCAGGTATTGGAATTTAGCCAATCCTGTGTTATTATTCCAGGTATTGAACTAAGTCAATCCTGTGACATTATTCCAGGTATTGGGATTTAACCAATCATGTGTTATTATTCCAGGTATTGGGTTATTACCAATCATGTGTTATTATTCCAGGTATTGAACTATGTCAATCATGTGACATTATTCCAGGTATTGGGATTTAACCAATCCTGTGTTATTATTCCAGGTATTGGGTTATTACCAATCCTGTGTTATCATTCCAGGTATTGAACTATGTCAATCCTATGACATTATTCCAGGTATTGGGATTTAACCAATCCTGTACAGTTGTTATTCTAGGTATTAGACTATGCTAATCATGTGCATCTATTTCAGGTATTGAACTATATCAATCCTGTGGTAGTATTCCAGGTATTGAACTATATCAATCATGTGATATTATTCTAGGTATTGAACTATATCAATCATGTGTAACCTTTAAAACATTTTGTTACCTCTTACTAGGCAACAACCATCCTCATAACTTATAAGGCCCATAAAACACCTTGTCACCTCTCACTGGGCAACATTATACCATATGGCTCATAAGGCCATTACACATCCTTAGAATTCAATCATGTTCCTTACTCTTAACATTTATCATTAAATGAATCTCAGTACCAGGTATGACTTCATTCCTCATCCTTATCATGGTATGATTACATCATACTCATTAGTTTGGCTTACCCTTAATTTCAAAGTATATTAGCCTATGCTTGTCAAGGTATATCAAACTCATTACATTTTATTGTAACAATTACATAACACACTTCATATGTTTCTTACCCAAATAGATTGGATTTGAAATGCATCAAGGTATAACACTTTCCTCATCACATTTAACTTCCTTGAGTTATCAGCTTATCTTGTATTAAGGTACTTCCCATCTTAATACTTTCATCCATTAGCCTATCACTCTCATCATGAAGTGCATAGGTCACACACAAGAATGGTCCAACTACCTTTAATGGTGTGGACTCATTTCATGTTAAGGAATTGCCTACAATAAGGTTGCCTATACTCAATCATTTGAGGTATTTCACCTTTATAAGGTTTCACTCAGTATTTTATTATCAGGGTTCTGGTTTGTCATCATACTGCACAAGGTTAGGGCTCTAAATATTATAACTCTATTTAGAATTTCACCTACCTTTACAATTTATTAGGTCTTTGGGGTTTCACTTATTATTCATCCCAACTAGGGTTTCTCATGACATCACCCTCAATTAGGGCTTCTCATGGCATCACCCTTAATTAGGGTTTCTCATGGCATCACCCTTAATTAGGGTTTCTCATGGCATCACCCTTTATTAGGGTTTCTAATGGCATATCAATTGGAGGTACTCATCCCAATTAGGGTTTCACTCTTTATTCCCATAATTGGGGTTTTACATTATGTTACCCTGAACTAGGGTTAGGGTTCATTAACCCTCTAGATTAGGGTTTCATAATCTCTTTATTAAGGATCATAACCTAATCATCACATGATCAATACTCATATATGAATTCCTCTCTATCTTCCTCCCAACTTGATTAGGTCACATCAACCCTTCAATCAAGTACATACAACTATGGTTAACATAGTGTACTAAGACATTACTCTCATAACCTTTTAGGGTTAATTATAAAGGTATTGATCATCTAGGTACTTTAGGGTTTCAAACTTTGTACCTAGCCTTAATAATCATCATTGGATCAATGTATCATTCATCATCTTAATTCTCAAGAGATTCAATCACATTGGACTTCCATTACATAAGGTATCCAAATGAATTGACCAATTGGATCTTCTATTACAATAGGTATCCAAGTGGATTAACCAATTGAGTCCTCAATTACATTAGGTATCCAAAAGGATTAACCATATTGATCCTCAAACAATTTTGATTACTTGGGCCCCAAATGGTCTTGGTCTTTCAAAGTTCAAACAGTTTGAAACCGTTTGGTAAAGGTGACCTTCAAGATCATTTGCTAAAGTACATTTTTGAAACCGCATGAACTCAACCGGTTTGGGATCGTTTGGTCCCAAAAGGTCTTGAGACCGTTTGGTCCAAACCTCCTTTAAACCGCATGGACCAAAGATGGTCTCAACTACTCCAATCGGTTTAGGGTTCTCAATGTTGATTCCATCAACCATTGTATTAATGTAACTAATCATCAATTGGACCTATCACCATACTTTGATTGAGTTAAGTAGGTCATCCTTCAACTAATTTGACTCTCAATTGACCCTCAATTGGTCATCAATTAGGGTTTGGAATCAATGATCCTTCAACATTAATCAATGTGTAACTAGTTACTTTAAAACTATTGGACCATCATCCAAATTGAACATGACCTGATCCCAAATGGTCTTGAAGTCGTTTGGATGACCTCCAAATGGTCTTGAGACCGTTTTCCCATCTCATCACTCAAACCCAAGTCATCCAATTAGGGTTTGGATCATTGGATTGATCAGCAAACCAACATTTGATTGCACTTCAACTTAGTATCTTTAGATCTTCAAACACCTAACCATAGTCAACCCTAGACCTCCAAACGGTCTTGGGTGACCCCCAAACGGTATGGGGATCGTTTGGATGACCTCCAAATGGTCTTGAGACCGTTTTCCCATCACATCATCATTAACCATGTCATTCAATTAAGGTTTGGATCCTAGGATTGGTCACCAAATCAACAATTGATTGTACATCAACTTAATATTTTTGGACCTTCAATTGCTCAACCGTACTTAAACCTAGACCTCCAAATGGTCTTGGGTGATCACCAAACGGTCTTGAGACCATTTGTGTGATCCCCAAATGGTTTTGAAACCATTTGGGTCAATCAACCCAAAACATCATCTCAATTACTTGCAAAATCAACACTTAGCCGATTAGGGTTCATACCATATCTTTGGATCTTCAAACACTTAACCATACTCAAACCTAGACCTAAAAACGGTCTTTATACCATTTGGTTGATCCCCAAATGGTTTTAAAACCGTTTGGGTCAATCAACCCAAGTTGCCAACTTAATCAAATTACAAATCAGCACTTAACCCGATTAGGGTTTTGGTGATTGATGGACCTTCAACTCATGAACTAATTGGAACTAATCAATCATAATTGATGGGTCATTAACCTAGATCATTTTAAATAGATCTCCAAATGGTCAACCCTGGTCAACACCACCAAACAGTCTTAAACCATTTGCTTCTATGCGGTTTAGTGAAACTGTTTCATTCCAAACAGTTTGAAACTGTTTGCTCCCAAACAGTTTGTGACACCATTTGGACATTTGATTGAAACCGTTTGGTCTGGATATTTTGGAAGGTGTGTGATTATGATGATTTCATAATAATCAAGCTCTAGACCCATGAAACCTTCTGTGATTTCCATGGATATAACATCAATCAACAAAATCAATGATTGTAAATAGAGAAATGATCATTATTTGATGGGGAATTGAATGCAATAACAAAATTACGGTTTCAAGTTATAAAATCCGCCTCCAATTGAGCTCCAAGGCTCCAATCTCACGGCAACAATGGTGGATGAAGCTCTTGCAACTCCCCCTACGCTCGTCCTCAAGCTTTTGGTTGAAAAGTTTGGCTAGGGTTGAAGAGGAGATTGAATTAAGAAGAAATCAATGATTTACTTTCAATTTCCACCATGGAATCAAGGGGAAAAGAGGTCAAGAACCTTACCAACAGGTTGGGGTCGTCCTCCTCCTATTCCTGAACTTCTCTTGGGGTCATCCAAGGCAAAGAAAGAAAGGAAATCCGAAAAGAAGTCCTTAAGTGAGTGGAAAAAGGGATATGTATAAGGAAATCCCAAGGAGAGAGAAAATGGGATTATTTCCTTTAATTACCAAAATAATTTCCACCAAATCCCCTTCCATTTCTTGGCCACGAAGCCATCTTCATGTTATTTCAAAACCTCTTCATTATCCAAGAATAAAGGGAAAAGAAATTAAGCACCTTAACCCTTATAATATTAATATCCATTTTTTAGTGGAATTTCTTTTTCTTATAATAATGGTGAGTGGAATTTCACCTCCTTAGGATATGCTCGTGCCTTTGAAAGGATTAAGCTCGTCCAAACACATATGAATCCAACCATTTTAATTTTGGTTGAATGCCCCTTCAATTATTTTATTTATTTTTGCATTAAATTGAATTAGGGTTCCAATTAGGCTAAAATCTTGATTATTTTAATATCAAGATTCTATCTCCTCCAACTTAATTCAAATGAGGTGCCCCTCTCATTTTCTTTGCTATAAATGATGTCAAGAAACATCAGTGACCTTATTGAAGTGGTAATTTGCATATTGAACCTTAGGTTTTGGGTAAATTACACTTTACACCAAAACTAGGTTTTAATGCACAAACATTGTCCAACAAGCTCTATCTTGGTGTCCAGGCTTGTAGAAACCATACCACTACATCATATTAATTACTATGATGTCTAAACATCAGAGGAACATATTATTATGTAACATTTGTAAGTTAGCCCCTTAACTTGGGTAATTTGCACTTTAGTCTAAAATTAGCAAACATTGCTTCAACATTGTTCAAACAGGACCAAAATTGAAACATAAGTTCCTCATGAGCCCTAATTACTTTTCACAAGATAAGATTAAGCATATAATCATCTTTATTTATTAAAACACCTAGGGTTAAAGCATAACCCAGGTCAGGGATGTTACAAACACTATCGCCCTACCCCTAACAAAGTTGATGAGGAAGGATGTGTCATTTGTTTAGGACAAAAGATGTCAATGTGCTTTTTAGACATTGAAGGAGAAGTTGACAAGTGCACCAGTTCTGGTCTTGCCTGAT
This sequence comes from Alisma plantago-aquatica, assembly GCA_963693085.1. Taxonomy (NCBI): domain Eukaryota; kingdom Viridiplantae; phylum Streptophyta; class Magnoliopsida; order Alismatales; family Alismataceae; genus Alisma; species Alisma plantago-aquatica. Next base: position 653,984,588 of record OY856413.1, on the reverse strand, counting down.
CAAGGAAAATGATACATCATGTTTTTTGATGCATCCAAGAATGGTTTGGGATGTGTGTTGATGCTGGACAAGCAAGTTGTTTCTTTTGCTTCTCGATGGCTTAAGAAACATGAGGAGAATTACCCAACCTATGATTTGGATCTAGCTATAGTGGATCATGCCTTAAAGATATAGAGGAACTATCTGTATGGGGATACGTGTCATATATTCACAGATCACAAGAACCTGAAGTACATCTTTTCACAACAGGATTTGAAAATAAGACGACATCGTTGGATATAGTTGTTCAAAGACTACGAATGCACGACTGATTACCACCCGGGGAAGGTGAATGTTGTAGCAAATTCATTGAGCAGGAAGTCTTCATTCTCATCCATGGATAAAGGTTAGTTGAGTTCTTTGATGTATCATAGGCGAGACAAGTTGGTCTCCTTGCATCAGATGAATGTCAAGTTGGAAGTCTCCTTGTTAACTAGTTTGTTGGAACAACTATAGGTGAAGCCTATGCTGAGACAACATATTAGAGAATTTCAATAGACATATATTGTGATACAACAAACTAGATCAGAGTTCAGTAGCGAGAAGCGTGATGGTTTCCATGAGTCGAAAGATGGAACATTTTGTTATCATAATAGGATAGTGGTTCCTAATATTGATAACCTGAGGAATATGGCATTGGAGGAGGCTCATTCATACATGCATGCTATGCATCCAGGTAGTACCAAGATTTACCACAATTTGAAGGATATGTATTGGTGGCCAAGCTTGAACAAAGATGTAGCTGAGTTCATTGCAAGATGTGATGTATGTCAACAAGTCAAAGCTAAGCATCAGAAGCATGTAGGAACATTTCAACCGTTGCCTATACCATAGTGGAAATGGGCTCATGTGACTATGGACTTTGTGGTTGGTATGCCTAGGACAACCAATGGTTATGACTCCATTTGGGTGATTGTTGATAGGTTGACCAGGTCAGCACATTTCTTTCTCGTTAAGACAACATTCACCATAGAGAAGCTTGCCCAAGTCTATGTTGATGAGATAGTGTGTTTGCATGGTGTTCTAGCAACTATTGTGTCTGATAGAGAGTTCACAAGTCACTTTTGGGAATGACTGCACACAACTTTGTGTATGTAGTTAAAGTTTAGTATTGCTTTCCACTCGTAGACAGATGGTCAATCTGAAAGGACCATCCAGACTTTAGAGGATTTGTTGAGGGCATGTGTCCTTCAGTTTTTAGGAAGTTGGGATGTACATCTCAGTTTGATAGAGTTCGCCTACAACAACAATTATCAGAGTAGTATTGACATGACAACATATGAGGCGTGGTATGGGAGACGATGTACATCTTCGTTGTGTTTGTACGAGACATGTGAATATCAGCTTCTTGGTCCTGAGCTTGTACAACAGGCAACAAAGAAGATCAAGGAGATACAACAACAAATGAAAGCAGCACAGGACAAATAGAAGTTGTATGCATATAATCATTGTAGTCCCTTGGAGTTTCAAGTGGGAGACAAGGTATATTTGAAGGTCTCTCCTTGGAAGGGTGTTCTGAGGTTTGGAAAGAAGGGTAAGTTAGCTCCCAGATATATGGGGCCTTACCCAGTAATGGCACGTGTTGGGAAGGTGGCTTACTAGTTGGAGTTGCCACCTTAGTTGCATAGGCTACATCCAGTGTTCCATGTCAGCATGTTGAGGAAATGTCATCTGGATACAGAGTGAGTGTTACAACCAATAGAGGTAGATCTTGATGAGGACGTTACCTATGTGGGAAGTCCAGTGTTGATCCTTGATCAGAGAGTGAAGAAGTAGAAGAGGAAGGACCTTATGCTAGTGAAGGTTCTTTGGCATCATCGTGGTATTGAGGAAGCCACATGAGAGCTCGAGGAAGAGATGAGGAGGAAGTACCCCTCCCTTTTATCTTAGGATTTTGGGGGAGAAATCCCTGTTAGGGGTTTATGGCTTGTAAGGACCTTGACCCACATTTTTAGATAACCCTATTTGTTTTGCTAAAGTATGTTTCTTAGCTCCTTGCTCTAATAATATAAGATGTAATTAGGGCATGTTAGTGGCTTGAGTTCCTTGTTTGAGCTTGTTTGGTTGATGCTTGTGCTTGTGGAGAGGTTTTGGTGCAAATTGCAATTTACCTAGGATAGGGGTTGATGTGCAATTTTGCCACCTCTAGTGTGTTCCTTCTCTCTCTTGCCATCTTCTAGAGGAGTGAGAGAGATATGGGTGCCTTGTTTGAGCCTTGGTTGAGTGCTGACATCCTTGGTGATGTTTTGCACTCATTTTTGGGGTGTGTCTTGCACCTAAGAGTGTTTTCTCAGACTTGAGAGCCTTGAGGGGGCCTTGTATCAGTTTTTTGCTCTAGGATTTCATACCTATCTATTTGTGAAGGGAGTCAGTGTGTGTATCAGCCTTGACTTACGAAGGTGACCTAGTGGGCGAGTCATGGTTCTTGTCACCTTGTTGCATGGTGTTGCATGTGACCGTTATTTGTGGACATGTGTCATCTAGAGTTCTAAGGTAGTGACACCTTCCCCTTGCTATCTCTTTCATATCTCTTGTATATATATTTCTTTCTCCCCATGCAAGAAAACCCTTTTGGCTATCCTTGCATTCTCTCTTTGGTGAACGACCTTGAGCTTGAGGAGTGCTCTCCCTTGGAGCTTGGTGGATGAGGCTAAGCTTGTGGTGTTCTCTTTTCATCTTCTACCTTAGTAAGACATGATCCTTAGCTCTTCTTTCTCTCCTTCTTTCTTCTTCTCATCCATGGAACTTGGTATCTTCTTTTTCCCTTTCATTCTCCCTTAACCATGGCTCCCTCTTCTCTCTTGGAGGTGTTGTGGTGATCGATCTTGGGGGATCTTCTTCTACCTTGAGCTCGTGAAGTGTGGAGCTTGACCTTGGAGCTTATAGCTTGGTGGTGATCCTTGAGGCGGTTTATACAACTCTAAACCCTCATTATTATTGTCACATCTTTACTTGCTATCTTTGCCCTTTATCTTTGGCTCATTGTATCATGCATGGAAGTAGCTCTTCTTATTAGTTTTGAGTGATGTTTTAAAGAAGAGGAACCTTGCTTAGTTGTTGCCTTTGTGTGCACCTTTCTTTTTCCTTGTTAGTAACACCGTCTTGAGGTTGAAGATGAGGTGGCCGACATGCTTGAGAGACCAATGTGCTTGTGGAGGCTGATAGGTTGGGTAGGCCAATATGTTGGGTGGCCATCACGACCGGTGACTCCCCTGGTCGTTACCCTTATGGAAGGTCATCACGAGCTTGGTTAGGTCTAGGTCGACATGATCATATGCTTCCTAGATCGTCATTCCTTAGGTAGGTTTAGGCCGATATGAGTTGTTGGGCCTTCATTCTTGGTTGTTTACCCGACATAACGTTGTTGGTCAATAAGTGATGAGGAGTGTAGTCATCATAGCTTGGTGTTGTGACCCTGGGTACATTGCCTTGAGTGATGAACGTTGCTCGTCAGGGTTCTACCCGTCACAACTCAGATTTTTGATCACGCTGTGTTGAGAGATGAGCGTTACCTGATACCTTGAGACACCCCTCCTTGAGCATTACTTCCCCATATGCCTGTGGCCGTTACATATTGGTGGTGCGGTCATGGAAGCATTATTCTGATATGTGTTGCTCGACACCCTAACAACCGTCACAGTTGATGTTATGTGGAAACCCTAATCATCCTGTCATCTTGGGTGTTTCCCGATACACCAATGGTACCTATTATTCCCTCGACGCCCGTCACCCCTATGATGGCATTTTCTAATAGAAGGGGGTTGGCCAACACCCTCTCCTTAGGTGTTACGACCCGATACCCCATGATGCCAAACTAATACACCATCCTAGTGGTAGGCCGATGCCTTGATTGTTCATCCCGTGTATGCCCTAATCCGATAACCTCTTTGGAGTGGTTGCCCAATACACTTAGGATTAACCGATACCATATGTGCAAACCCTAATCAGTACATTGTGGTGGTGGTTGAGACATACCATGTTGATGCTTGGGCCACATGGTATAATGTGATAACCTAATGGAGTAGATGTACATATGATGTGAAAGCTATGTTTCTATACCTCATAACATGTTTTATAATGATAATGAGAAACATGATTTTATGTCTCATAGCACATCTCATAATGATGATGAAGGTGATAATCTAAGGGTGATTGTTGATCCAACCTTGTAAACCCTAATTGGGTAAAGTGAAACCCTAATTGTGATGATATATGATGAATAATGTATAGCATGAATCATATTAGATGAGTGTGTAGATGATGTATTTCATTATTGTTATTAGTTTCTAATCATGCAGGTGATACCAATTGATGTACATACCTAGGTATGGGCTATGGTGGTTATGATATGTTTGAATGAGCCTTGTGAGGCATAAAAGGTTGTTGACATCCTTAAAAGAGGAGGTGAATGGTCTTATGACCTTATGATGGCTTATTGCCTTATATGAGATGATAGGTTCCTCAGTTATGAGATGAGGGGTTGTTACCCGAAGATATGTGATCCTTTTGATAGATGTTGGTCTTGGTGATGGACATTGATCCTTGTAATGGACATATGATGAATGACATGCATAAAGTGATGATGTGATGAAGTCATACCTAATATGTTTCAATTTGTTCTGGTGATGAGTTATGGCCTTGTTTATGTAGATCTTATTTAGAGGTGATATGTTATAACTTGATTGATGCTCAATGATGTTTACATAGATCTAATTAATCAAGTGGAATCTAATAATGTAGCTTGCCCTGTGCCATAAATCCATTCAGTGTCAACAATTTGCTAAATGGTGGAATGAGTTTAACTCGAAGTGCATATTTTTGAATATGCGGGGTACAAGTCGAGTAATTCCTTATATCCTTGAATACATGATGTGTGAGATGATCATGCATGATTCGATATCATTGTGGTATTGATGGACATGCATGAACTACTCCTTCTTGTTAGAATGGCCATGCGTGAGCCTGTTCTTCTAGTGTCGTACATGTACCAAGGTGGGCTAGTTATGATTATATATGTGGATGGCCATGTGTGAGCCAATCCCTAAAATTGACTACATGTCATTGTTGCAATTGACTGTTATGTCTCTGCGGTGTTTTCTATTGTGCTGACCCAGAGGTGTGGTGAGGTCGTGGATTCCGGCTATTCCATTAGACCTTGTATGGCACTGATTTCAATTTACCAAGTGGTCGGTTGGATTTGAGTGGTACAACTCAAATTCTCAGGACATAATGAAATATGTAATTAGTCATGTATTATATTATGTAGTATCAAAATATGAAAACATTTGATGAGGCCTTGCTTGATCTTTATATAATGTTGTTGATAGGAAATATACATGTTCTTCATATTATTTTTAAATTATTAAGATGTTCCATAAATCAGATAGTAAATGCTTTTCTTGTTAATATTCCTTACCTGCTTCACACAATTGTAATTATACTGCTGCTTAGTTTATCTTATTTGTGATAATAATAGAGTTGGTGGTGAGTTATATCTCCTACTGAGATTTGGAATCTCACCCCGTGGGTTTTCCACACCCTTTTTAGGTGGACGAGCACGAGGAGGTAGAGATCGTGCATCGAAGGGTGAGGAGCAGTAGGAGGACCAGTAGCTGACAAGGTTGGCAGTATTGTTGGGTGTCTTTTGTTGATAGAGTCCTAGAGTCATCCATGTACACTCGGGTCTTTGGGGAACATTTTGTAGATGTTTACGAACATGCTTTTTTTATATGGTTAACTAGTATACATGTTATGAATTTTTATGGTAGAATCATGTATATATGTTCTGGAACGGTTCTCTGATTACAGGTTGACAACATGCCTTGTATATGCTTTGAGGCATGAAAGGACTAATTTGAGAAGGTTCTTGTTTGGTAGTTTTATGAAAATGATTTTAATTTTTAGTGTTTTCTAGTAATCTGTTTGTTCCACTATTTCATTTTGACTAATATCACTTTGTGTGGCGTGGGGCGCCAACGTCACACTTTGGTTTGTGCATCATGCGCCTTTTATGTTTTTAGGATGAAAATGATTTTAATTTTTAGTGTTTCCTAGTAATGTACTCGTTAATCTTTCTTTCACAATTTTATGTTGAGTAATCTCACTTTGTGTGGCGTGGGGCGTCACACTTTGGTTTGTGCATTATGTGCCTTTTATGTTTTTAGGATGGAGGTCATGTGCCCCATATACGGGCTGTGTGCACACCTTTATATATTTGGCAGTCTGGTCATGTGCCATGCTCTATCAGGTTTTAGGGTCATGCTTTGTAACCACCATTATTTATTTATATTTCACTAGTAATATGCCTATCTCACCTATGTGTTGATTATTCATTATTGTTGATGGCTCATGTGCCCTAATTTCTCTACTTATTCTTTTGAGACATACTTTATTTTCATTCATTGCAAGTGCATATATTTATTTTATTGGTATGTTTTCTTTTGGTATCGAATTGGATGGTACTTTTCTCTTTGTTTGGGAAGCCTCAATTATGTTTGTTGTTCTTTTCCCCATAAAGTTGTTGAACCGCTATGATATGCACATATCGACAAAATTTGCTGACAACATCCACTTTGTCTTCTCTTGTGGGGTATGCCTCCAGCCCCTTACGTAGAGAGCAAGGAGGTATGGACCAAATTGATCATGGCTTATCCAGGTGTAACTGATCTTTTTTGGAAGGTAGATTGAAGTAGTTGGCTTATCCTCTGCGACATATTTCCTATTGTTTTCTTTTGTGAACACCCTACATGGTGAAGAACAATTTTGGACATAAATGTTGTAATAGTTATACTTTTATCTTCTGCTGCTATACTTTTGGTATTTGATACTTTACATACTTGTATTTTAGTCTTCTATCCTTTATATAAAATTATTATAATGTTTGGTATCAGATGGATTTCTATTATTTCTCAAGTGAGTGGTTATCCTATTGGGTCGCACTCCTTACATAAGCCTTCTAGAGTCATCCGCAACTCAATTGGATGAGATACATCTAATAAAATATAGAATCAAACATTTTGATATCTGACACATGAGGAAAAGAAGTGACCAAATATAAGAATCCATCCCTCTCATATGCAATCTTCTTAGCCAAATTTTACTAGGATGTTGTCAAAAAGGCAATTATACCCATCATCCAGACACCTACCTATAAATAGAACCTCCTCTCTGGTTTGAATCACCGCCCATTCTTGCCTACTCCATTTCCCTCCTTCGCTTGTTGACAATCATCTACCTACTATGAAAAGAATACATTTCTACAAACACCTCTTGTACAATCAATTAGGGGTGGCAATCGGGTTCGGGTTGAGCGGGTTTTATTTTGTATCATTTCGGGTCATCACTTTTTGGCTATATCCTAAACTTGCAAAATATGGATTTTTGGGTTGAAGCCCTTGACCTGTAAATAATTTCGGGTCTATCGGGTATGTCCCATAAATCCAATACCAAGAGAATAATTTCAAAAAAAGATATGATTTATCTAATCATTGATAATTTCTAAGTATAATTAAAAAATTTCATTATGATAGACTTACAATGTAATTGAGAAACACATATAAATCCTATTGTAATTTGTTCACAAGTTTTAAACACAAATTCGTAATATAATTAGTATAATAAATCATACAAATCAATACAAAACCATGTAGAATTGTCAAAATAATTTTTATGATTGATGAAATAGTAATTTAATACGTCATTGGGTGTCTTAAAGTATAGTATTTGTAATTTTATTTGAAAATATAATTTTGAATTTTGGGTCAATCAGGTCAATTTCAGTCTAAAGTGAAAACATGGACCCGACCCTAAATTCATTTTGGGTTCTTCGAGTTCAGGTCAATTTTGGCCGGGTCAAAAAACCTTAGACACCAATCCCGCTTAAAATTTCAGGTTCGGTCAAGACATTCGGGTTGGGTCTTGTTTTGCCAGCCCTACAATCAATAGTAAACTTCTCTGCCACCTTTACTTTGCCTCACTGGATACTAATTACCATAACAGTTAGCAACCTACACAATAATGCATTCTCCTTAAGGATATCACTACATTGGCTTTGACAAAGAGGTTCGAGTGCCTCTACAACGACTACTCTTCCAACTCTATTTTCCTCCACTTCCTATACTAGTGATGGAATTCAGCTCCTTCCTGAAGCTTTGTTTAGCCATCTTAGATACTAACAGCTAGTTTCAACTCTAGATTAGGGACAATGTCCCTGAATCATGCTACTAGTTCACTATAAATTATAATATTATACATATATCCACTACTTTCACCTATCATCTATCTGTTAAGATCTAAAGCCTCTTTAAAATGACCTCAAGGTGGTTTATCAATGAACCCTGGTAGATAGGAGATACATCCTGCCCCCTAATGAGAAGCTTGTGTTGAGTCGTTTGGTTGTCGTGTTGTAGCTTGTATATATGTATTTTGTGAATCTCAAGGGATGTATTGTCCACTAAATCTGCACGATTTGCCCAAATTTCAAAGAATGTTGGTTATGGTGACCTTGACAATTACCCAATTAGTTATATCAATATCATATCAATATTGTGGTTACTAAGCGTGGATGAGTATTGTAGCCGACGTAACGGAAGACCCGATCTAGACGTCTCCATTTGATGCCACCTCACTTGATAATTAGTTTACTTTCTGCATTTTGATTTATTGTTCTTAGTTTATAACTAATCTCGTAACTCACTGTAGTGATTCTTGTGAATAAATATCTGATTCTACTATGACAGATCTCATACACTCGCAAAAATTGTTGGGATTCGTGCGGAAGCCCTCCAACCCAAGAAAACACCACACGGGATACAACCCTAGCTTGCACGATAAAAGCGACAACGACCACCCAGTCGACAGGCTAAACTGACAAAGAAGCAACCAATGAGAGAACTGAGTTGGCGAAGAAGATCGCAAAATTCTATTAAGAAACTTCATAAAGATTACAAGGATTATCGCTCTCCCACAATCCCGTGCCCACGATAGAATTTTGTACCCCACTCTCGCTCTCTTCCTTCTTATATATCTGTATGTCTTCCTCTATATTGACACACATAATGTTTGACACTATTCAGCACACTGATAACCCATGATGTCTACCTCTATTTATAGGTATAGGACACCCCCTGTAAGGAAGAGAGTTGTGTCTATTCTATAAGGACTAGGAGAACGACAATAGAATAGGAGAAGGAAATAACACTTGGACTCCACGTTGGACATTAATTTCCTTTTCCTAATATTACTGGATTTAATTCTAATCCAATTCAGATAAAAACCAAATCCTAACAATCTCCACCTTGGATCTTATCCGCTGAAGTATCTTCTCCTTCAAGAATTTTGCTCCCGTTCTTCTTCTATTTTCTTCCTTCCTTGGAAGTTGCTTCTTCCCTCAAAAGCTGCTTCCACCCTCAGAAACACTCTACCATTGCACGCCTATGCAGAGTGCGCGTCTGGATATGGCTTCCAGAACCCTTCATCTGAGAGCTCCTCAAGTTGTATAGTTTGGGAAACTACACCGCCTCCACCTGCAGCTGGGATAACTACAACCTTCATTCATTTGGCCCTCCATACCATAGGTTTGTACCTTCTCCGAGCTCCACCTGCTCACTGGTACTGCATGGTCAGTCTTGCCACGTCTTCCTTCTTCCAAAAGTTGACAGCTTTACCTCTACATCTGTTGAATTTTGTAGCCGGTCTTGCAGCCTCACACATGACTGCCCCTGAGAGTTCAAGACATGTAGCACATTTTGAGCTCACCTCATGTGTCAATGCTTCATCTATGCCTCCAGTGGTAGAACTCCCATCAGCTACTCCTCTTTTAGTTAGAACCTCCCCAACCAGTTGATATGCTCCTTTGGACCAGGTACCTGTCATGATCACTTGCTCCTTGCATGTGACTTGTACGACTCCACCTTGCTTTGAAATCTTGCAACCGATGGATTCAAGTGCCCTCTCAGATATTAGTTTCCTCTTGAGACCGTGGACATATCAGACCCCGACAATGTGCGATGTGCTCCATCATGCATCTTGAACGTAATTGTTCCAATTCAGATGATTTGGTAGAGTTTGTCATCTGCCAGTTGAACAGTCCCACATGCCCGATAGAGAGATCCTTCATCAAATACATATCTCTATGGACATATGATGTAGCGAGAGCCTGAATCAAACATCCACCCATGATTGGTACATGATTTCATGACAGTCAGTGATTCTGAATATCCTTCCTCTAACGAGCAAGCTCCACTCTTCAACTGCTTCAACGTTGGACAATTTTTTAATATGTGGCCCTCCTCGTCACATATATAACATACGCGTATGCCTTTGCCCTTTTGATTCTTCTTCCTGTGACCCTTGCTTTTGTAGCTGCCGTCTGTAACATCCAAAACATTACCACCCGAGGAGGAAGATTCAGATGGCTTCTTCAAAGACTCCGCCTTCAATAAATATGCAATCGCCTCATTGAATTCGAGTGTAGTCTTCCTGACAAGGGTGTTCATCACCAATTTTTCCCATGACTATAGTAGAGATGATGCTAAGAGAATGAACTTATTGCTCTCACTGATCTTCTCTTCCATGCTAACCAGTTGTGTGACAAGCTTGTTGAAGACATTGAGATGGTCGACGAACCTTGTGCCTTCTTCCATGCGCAATTTGCACAATTGCCTTTTCAACACCCACTTGTTTGTGAGTGACTTCGCCATATACAACTCTTCTAAGACCTTTCATAATTTCTTCGGTGAATCTTCATTGATCACTGAATACTTTACCTCTACAGAAAGACTCAGACGAATTGTACTGACCACCTTGCGCTCCATCATCCTCCAGTCGCCTTCAGACATCTTATCCGGATTTTCCTCTTCAAGAGATTTGATTAGCCCTTGTTGGACTAAGACGTCCTTCACCGTGCTTTTCCACACATTGAAGTTGCTTCTGCCATCAAATTTGTCAATATGATGATTCCCCACGTTGCTAGTCGACGTCGTCATGCTTCACGTACCTCCGGTGCTCGCTGATCGTCCCGTAGCAACCTTCGCTCTGATATCGCTTGTTGGGATTTGCACGGAAGCCCTCCAAGCCCAAGAAAACACCACATGAGATACAACCCTAGCTTGTACGATAAAAATGACAACGACCTCCTAGTCGAAAGATCAAACCGACAAACAAACAACCAATGAGAGAACTGAGTTGGCATAGAAGACTGCAAAATTCTATTAAGCAACTTCACAAAGATTACAAGGATTGTCACTCTCCCACAATCCCGTGCCCACAATAGAATTTCGTACCCCACTCTCGCTCTCTTCCTTTTTGGATATACGTATGTCTTCCTCTGTATTGACACACATAATGTTTGGCGCTATTCGGCACACCGATAATCCATGTTGTCTACCTCTATTTATAGGTACAAGACATCCCCTGTAAGAAAGTAAGAGAGTTACATCTATTCTATAAGGGTTAGGAGAATGACAATAAAATAGGAGAAGAAAATAATGTTTGGACTCCACGTTGGATGTTACTTTTCCTTTCCTAATATTGCTGGATTTAATTCTAATCCAATTCAGATAGAAACCAAATCCTAACAAAAATAGTTGTGGTCATACTTTATAAATGTAAAACTTCACAGTAGCTGCCGAGTTTGGGTGACGTTAACCGGCTGTATCCAATACATTAATACCTGACCCGTTCACAGGCCGTGTCATGAAGGATGATGGCAGTGTCGAAATGGCAACAACAGTTGTTGGTCAGATCGACATGCTCATGAAATGGATTTCATTGTTTCACCACTCACTCACCTTTTATGGTGAGGAAAATTTGCGATGACATGTGTTATTTATTACTTTATTTACAAAACAGCAGTTAGGCTAGCTACTCAGAACCGGAGCTAGTAGAGCCTGGCGATCCCACGTCAGGGCCTGCAACCAGAAGAAAAGTGAGAAGGAATGTGGCGGATTCCCTGTCTACGCAGTTCGGTTAAAACACTGTCGACGGAGGGCGGCTTGAGGCCTAATGGAAGGGGAAGCCATGGTTTGCTTATTGCTTCCTTGACCACTTCATCTATCACCTCCTCCTTCTGGAAAAATAAAAAGAATAAAGACAATCATTAAGAGTCCTATGAAAAAGAGAATCAAACCTATATTGTTTTATTTGATTAAAAGATACAAATGAAACACAATTTAGAAGCCAATTTTTTGAGTGATTCTCGGCCTCAAATCATACTCCGATGTGAGTGAGAATTTAAGAGCTGTTGTTAGAACGGTATCTGGGAAGGCAAATATAAATAGATTGCATAAGAGGGTAGATTATATCTAAAGTATGCTTGATAGTGATTGAAACATAAGACATGTCGACTGTTTCTTCCTGGAAACATATATAGGTGTGAACGAAGACAGAGAAACTACTCATGGAAGGCGGTAGTAGTTGGGATATTCTATCAGGTCATAGCATTCCCTTTAGAAAAGGTTGATGGGGAGGTTTTTCTTTTCTTCAGCACCTTAAATATCAGATTCTACTTTTCTTTCTCAAGTCACAATACAGTAGTTATTGGAAAAAAAGTGGTTGAAAGGCACATCAAGAAAAGTCAGTCATGTAAGTTGCAAATCGTAGTCAGTATCGTTTGCAGCTTTGAACACACAGCTTGGCTGTTGTCAAAGAAAGTAGAATGGTATGTACCCTAACAGATGGTCGTATGGATTTCTTAGGAGCAATTGTAGCAATAGTGAAGGTGCCACTCCTAAGTTATGGTTATGATGAAATTCCAGTATGTTATATATTATGTAAGGTTTATTCTTATCAAGTTATTAAGAAATTATAGGCGATATTTAATATGCACGATATATGCGAATTTGAGAATTTTTATTTACCTTTGGAGGTTGAGGAGGCTCTTGAGAAGGTGCAACTGGACAGCCCCATGCATCAGCATACATCTGAAAGCAGAAAAGGTGAAAACTTTTAGAATACGGATACAGAACCCAACTTTCTGCACATAATGTGCCCAACAGTAATTCAGCTTTTATTAATGATTGTTGGCAATGGTAAAATGTTTTGACCGCTGTGACCTTTTGGAGTGTTTCTTAAAATTTAGCAAATGACAGGTGTACTGTTATTTATCCCAAAGTTAAAGCAAATTATGTAAAAGTCTATAGTAGCTCACCCTGTAGCAGCTCTTCCACGGCCAAGTCCCATGGGATGGTTGCCACGTAGGATAGCCATGGTATCCCCACATTTGGCTGCTCATGGGGTAAGGACTTGGATGACCCCAGGCAGGATAAGCCTGGGTAGGGGAGAGTCCGAAATTTGATTGATATGGAGGAAAAGCCGGTACTGGCTTCTTGGCAATCAGGCTTGCTCTGTAATCTCTATGGTGCAGCCATTTTTGTTCTTTGTCTTTTGGTAAGACGTGTCTTTGGTGAAGCCGGTACTTCTGTAGAAGGCCAGCGTGGAACGTAAATAACAAATTGGAGGATAGGGCAGTCGGGGAGCTGGAACTCATTTTGTAAAAAAAAAAAAAAAGATTTAACCATCACGGCGATAGAGTTAGAGATCAGGTACCTGTAAGTGACTGGCTACATTGTGCCTTGTTAAGCCTTCCACTTTCATAAGTTCTAGGATCTTGGAAGGTATGGCTTGCTCAACCCCAAGCTGCTGAACAGCCTGAACAAATCTCTTGTGCAGCTCTGGGGTCCAGTCCACCTAGCAATTGCAACTCATAATTATAAGAAATTTTCATCATTATACCAGTAATATAGAGCAAGAGATGAGCATTATATTTAATTATGTAAACTACCTTCATCTTTTTCTTGCTAGTCCTAATGTTATGAGAAAATGAGCTATGACCGGGGGATGATCTCTTTTTAGTGAAATAATTTGGACTGCATTCGAGTTCTCCATTGTACTCGAAGTCAGAACCAGATGTAACAGATTCTTTCATGACTACCATCTCATCTTTATTTGGAGTACTAGAGTTCTCATGCTCATCTTCAGCTGCTTCCCCTTCCGGTGAGCTCAGAGGAGTTTGAGTCTCCTGATGATTAACTTCTTCAATCTCATCATCACAAGCAATGTCGACTAATTTTGGTTCAGAGGAACCGGGTGTTGATTGTCCAGGAACCATGACTTCTTGTCTTTCTTCCAATTGCTCCGATGAGCAGTTATTCTGGCCATGATTATGCTCCTCCTTTGACAACCGACCTCCTTGATCTAGCTGTGGAGTTGACGGAGCTGGAAACCTGTCATTTTCGTCCGATCGGCTCTGGCTTCCCTCGTCAGGGCTTCCTGTCTCTGATGGAAGACGAAGCATTGTTGATATGGTTTCTTTAATGGGCCTCAGTGACCTGGATAGGGTGTTATCTTCTGCACGGAAGGCCTGCCAGAGTCATAAACTCAGCAGATTTACTTTCCAGCATATAGAATAATATATTCTTCTGTGGAAGTGGAGTATGGTTTTTTTATTTGGTGGAGGAAATGGGGAGTTTACATTTAATAAATTAGCAAACCTTGTGAACAACATGTTGCCAAATGTTTCTTAGTTTATCATCGGATATCGGCTTCTGCAGGAACTCGACCGCGCCAAGCTGACAATTAATTAATACCACCATTATATTGATCACCATGCATGCTGGGAAAAATTAAGGACTGCTAACAGTTGAAACGGAAGGTTACTCACTGCTATGCTCTTCATCATGATGTTCAAGCAATAAACATCTGAAACCACTGCATCAGGGCATCATGAACGTCAGTTTAATGAATATGAGCTACAAAATAGCTGTCTACTATATGCATCTATTGGGGCTGTTGTAAATCGCATAATGATGATGATCAAGGATGATACATGGAGTGTACAGCCACGAATCAAATGGGCTTGTGTGTTTGATTTGATCATTATGTAAAGAAATTACTTACTAATGGTTGGAAGGTCTCGAACCATTTCGAGAAACCGGAATCTGTCTTTACAATTTCTGGCGTTGACCTATAAAAAAATATATTAGAAAAAAAAAGTGATGCACGATCAGGGCTCCACTTAAGTTCAAAGAGAACAGGAGATCTCTGGCTATACTGGCCTTAGCTGCAGTACCTCTACTATTGCCACGTGAAAGGTGTCTGTTCCATTCATCGCGTTCGCCAGTGCATCGGCGTCGGTAGAGAACTTGGAAACTGAAGGACCAATAGAAGAGAGGTAAAAACAAGTCTTAGATAAAGTATTAGTTGTGTGAGAAAGTTTATCCCTAAAATAAGGAGGCACACTTTTAGATAGCATTTTAAAGAAAGTGGGTTTGGAATCATAACAAGCATCATGGCTCACTGTGGTATTTTCTGGACAGAAAATCTGGATGAAAAGGTGATTGGGAGTGGTATTATATATGGATATGTACCTGTATATTCCATCCCTTCAAGCTTTGACTTGATCTCTTCTGCTGAAGCATCATCGTCATCCACAAGAAGAACTCTTAAGCCTTTTGGGAAATCACAAGAGCTTATGAAATTCTCAGCTGCTGACGCAGGTGGGTTATGCTTACTTTCATTCTCTACTTTGACAGAGGCGCACATGATCAGAGCCTAGCAGTATGCAAATAGGAATCAGTGACACTTGATCATACAACAGAAAGAGGAGAAAAAAAGAACTAGAAGAAGAAGCAGAATAAGACCTCCACTCCAATGACTTTGTATGAGGAGTCGAATATCACAGTCAATGGTCAGGCCACACAGAACTCATGCAGCAAACTAATGTGTGTGTACATAATTAGCAAATTATGCCTGAACCACGGAGGAAACAAACCACCCTGAAATGGGATCGGACGGAGGTATAAATGCTACAGAAAGAGGAGGAAGGAGGAGGAATAAAAAGAAGGTAAAAGCAAGTGTAAGCAAAACACTCACCTAGTTCGGATGCAAAGAGGAACAACCCTGCCGCTCGGTTGGTAGGCAGGAAGAAACTTTGCCAACCAGTATCAGCTGCATCTACAACTGCATATTCTTAAAACGACGCAGGCAACGCTGAAGATGCAGATGCTCAAAGACTCAAAGAGGAAGCAGCGGTTGTTTCTGGCGGTGTATTAATCAAGCAGTGGAGAGAGGAGGGACAAATGTAAGTGTTGGTGTGGGGGTGGGGTGTCCTTCCCCCCTTTCTTTCTTACAATCTGATTGCTAAGTCTCTGACCTGTCCACTTGGTAGGCATTGATGGGATTGTATGCTGTGGACATTGTCACTCAATTAAGGTGGCTGAGTTTGCAGTGGAACCGGGATAAATACAGGTAACCACCACTATCAACAATTAATTGATTAGGTGCTGCTAATGTAATGCAAGGAGAATCGAACTGAAATGAAAACTTGTTTTAATGTGGGACTCTCAGCATGTAACCGAAGACTTGAATGTTATGTTAACTACATGAGCTTGAATCAGAAAGCAACAGCTAGTCTTCGCGTTTGTTTCCACTGATGATCGCCTTACCCAAAATAAACCCACACGATTTGATAGCTACACATACTTGATTCCGCTTCCTATTCACAGATGAATCCAGAATTTTCTTGGATGTTTCTAATTGAAGGGCAATGGATCGCATAGCTCCTTACTATACACTACAAGGATTATAGAAGATTTCAATGACCTGACCACCATCTACAAACAAGAAAAAAAAACGGAGAAGACACTCAATTTGAGGCCAAGATGGAACCACGTAGGTCAGTTAAGAGGCATTGGGTCCCCATCTGACTCACGAGAGCGCCGTGGGAGTGAACAACGCCGGGGTCACCCAGGCAAAAGATGGTAAGAAACAGACAGCTCATCGTCCCACCATTACGTTCTTGTGTAAAGATAGGCGCAGAAGTTGATCTTTGTCTTCTATCACTCCATAGCATCTTCTTTTGGCGAGGTACTCCGGCATTTATCACGAAGTAGAGGTAAGAAGCTGCAGCGGGTCACCACCGTACGCTGTTGTAGTTGTTGGATGGAAGAGGTACTCTCCGGCAAGAAAACGAGGGATGCTTTTCAGGTGAGGCGTGCCTAATGTAACTTTGGGCATTCTTAGGCAAGGTAATATTCTTAGGACCGGATATAACACAAGCAATGGCCAACTGTAGGTTTAATCTTACTGTTGACTGGATTATATGATTGGCTCGGTTGGTCAATGAATGAAAATACATGACATGGTGTTGTGCGTAACTTCCTACATTGTGTCAGAAATAATGATTTTTCCTTATAGCATATGTAACATTCCAGTATTTGAGGCCTCACTCATATATGATTTTAAAAAGAATTATTGGACTATCCAAATCAACAAAGACGCACCTCCTTTTAAGGAGCCCATCTTTAAGAACTATGTGGTTAAGCATGTTTAGCCTAGAGTACTACGAGAACGGTTGACCTATCAGGAAGTAAATCACGGGTTGTGCGTGAGTAAGGATAAAGTATGTAGACCGGGCTAGTGGTGGTATATTGTGTTATTCATCATTTTTAAAACTCTATTAGAGCTTTGCGCAGTGAGTCTAGATTTACAAATGGTATCAGATCCAAAATCCCTCCAATAGGTGGGGCTCACATAGGCATGTGGCATGCCGACCTTGAGTCGCACGGTCCAGACATGTTGGAAAGGACTATCTATGGTAATCTAGCCCAGTGTTTTAAAAATCGGTGTATGCGCCCGCATAAGCGGCCGCATACAAGGTGCGGTCCTCCAAAAATCCGCATAATAAAAATCGGTCCAAAAAGCGGTCCAAGCCGCATAATCGGTTGTACGGCCGCATACAAGGCCGATTATACCCCGATTTTTAGTTAGAGATATTCTGATTTCTTGTTTTATACATTTACATTGTTTAAATTTAGATTATAGTGCATGTTTGTATTTATTTAAGTTGTGATGATTGCATATTTGCATAATTGCATCCATTATTCTTGTAATTGTACTATTTAGATACACAATTGCACAAATTAAATATGTAAATCATGATTAATACATATATATATATATATAATAATTAATTAAAAAAATCCAAAACTGCATATACTTCCGCATATACTCCCACATACCGCATATACTCTACAAGGTGACCTCTCCGAACGCATAACGCATACCGCTTTTTGAAACACTGATCTAGCCATCTTGCGTTGGTAGTGAATGGGAGCTAGCTGTACATGAGTCCATCTAGGTCAAGATTGAAATGGAAAAGTGTTAATGAGACCATATAATTGAGTCTTGATGAGGATGTCAAGAGTCTAAATAAGGGAGTTTGTAACTTCCTACAAAAAAGGGATCATTAGACTACCCACATCATTAAGGAACACCTCCTTCTCAAGGATGTCATCACTAAGAACTCTATGTTAAGCATTCTCATAGCAGAGTAGTACTAGGATAGGATATGTGACTTGTCGGGAAGTTGATAGTTGGTTGTGCATGAGTGAGGAAAAAATGCACAGACAAGGCTAGTGGTGGTCTGTGGGGTCAGTAGTCATTTGTAAAACTCTACTAGAGCCTTAGGGAGTCAGACTGGGAATTACATCATAGGTCAATCATCCGTTGAAGTATCACAATGGAGAGAAAATTGAGTTGAGCTAAGTGCTTTAGTGATCTTTCCTCTGAATCTAGAATACATAAATTCCTTCTTGACTTCATTGATTCTTAGACGAGGATCATCAACAACCCTATTTGGTTAGTCTACATCCTATTCAACATCAACTACGGTCGTAGTTCTTTTTGGAGAGTCTTCATTATGCAGAGAGATTCAAGTTTCCACCACTACTCTACAGTGGCCTTCTCTTTACCGACTTCACCAAGAACCATCCATAAAAGTGACAACTTGATGGAAGTTAGGAATTTCTTATCCATCAACTTGATGAAAGTTGATATATTTTTTACACTCTTAGGAGCACTTAAGTTATGCCCTATTGCATTAACATACCTGACATATTGATCTTCCCTAACTAGAAGTTGATTGTGCAGTCAAACTCCTCAATATAGTGATTGCTCATCACTGTTCTTGACCACCTAGCTTTGATACCAATTAATTTTTTGATTCGGTGCGGAGGAAAGAACTTGAAGGACCCGTCCCATGATCAATCCCTATGTGATCATTAGGACAAATCCCTTGACAAAAATCCAACCTAAAACTAACAAACATAATAGTTGAGTTGACAAATTCTAAATAAACAATCCTGATAAAGATCTGATTACAAACAATCATTGTTACGACCCCATCTGAGCTTAATTGGTAAACTAGGGTTTACCTAGACAATTGCAAAGATTAATTGGAATAATCATTCTTGAAATCCAATTAATGACGATAACACAATTAGGATGTTTTAACTATGATAAGAAGTCTAAATGTTCTTTTGTCTTGAGAATTAGGGTTTGAGAAGCATAGACCCTAATCGGCCCAAAATAGGGTTTTGATGATACATGAACACAAATTTTGATAAGTATAGTGTCTCAGTAAATGATTTTTAGTATTTTATGTGTAACTCTGATTTATCTCAAATTTGGATAGGATTTGGATATATAAAATGTGAACAACATTGGAAAATATCATAATTTTTGAAGAATGTTCTGACCTGTTTATTGGTCGAGTTTCAAACTCGACCGATCATATTTTCAGATTGATATAGCAGTGTGATAATTGAATTTTATCTTTTTATTGGAATATCCAATTAATCTCAAATTTTAACTGTGCTTGAAAAAAACAATTTTAGACATCCTGTTAAATTGGCGTAATTTTTGGATGACTTTTGATCTCTACAGTGAGGGTGTCGGTCGAGTTATGTGTAGGACAAACTCGACCGAATCTGCTGCAGACTGCAGTATAGTAGTGCACTGTTTGATTTTTAATTATTTATTGGTAACTAGAAATGATCTAAAATTTTTACTGGAGGTCTGAAACTTCATTAGGTATAACATATAAAATTTACAGAATTTGTGGAGCTTCTGTTAGCTATTCAGTAGGCGAATTACAGAAACTATTGTGAAACTGAATATTCAGCCAATATAATTAAAGTTGAGTGTTGGGTCAATATGCAATTGACCCAAGAAGCTCAAATTGACTTATATGATCGACCACACACACACAGCTCTCATTCTTCATCATCCACCCCAGAGAAACGAAAATCTAGAGAGAGAGGGAGAGTTAGGGCTTGAGTGGAGAAAGAGGAGGAATTGCTGACCTAGGGTTTTGCGGTCCGAGGAATGGTGAAATCAAGTAAGTTTGGATTTTTTGCATAGACTTTTATGGTGAATATTCTCTCTCATGTCAAGATTCCGTCCATGCTCTGATTTGATCCAAGATGATGTCGAAATTCCCTCTTTTCTCATCCTTTCTTCATAATCCCTCATTTTCAAGGTTTCCGAGTTGAATGGAAGAAGAATTGGGAGATTTGCTAGGGAATTGATATGAGTTCGAGATCCCCTGAGTTGAGCTGCAGTTTTGAGGTGTTTTCACACCTTAGGGTGAGTGGGTTCTTCCTTCAAACAGTGTAATGCACGAAATTTTATTATAGCATCCAAACCCCTAATTGCTTAGTATGTGATCCTAAACCCTGAATGTCCATTTGTTCTGTGTAGTTGCAATTTGATACGAAATGGGCTCCTTCTCTGTTTGAACGACTCTCTGATGATAGAATCATATTAGAAATGTATACAACACATTCTAGAAAGACTGCTTTTTGGATTCATATTGTATGATGTAATTAGGGTTTAACCTAATTGAGATCTCACTAGAGTTTTAATCCAATTGAAGAGATATCTAGACTTAAACCAAACCTAGGTCTAAATGCTCTCAATCAAGCTTAAGGCTATCATATTTCCTTATCTAAAACCTTTGGGATTCGTCACTAAGTCTATGACTTTGATTTCACTAGTTTAAGCTTGAATGACCTGTGCCACAATCGTGGGGTGACACCACGACCGTGTTGGAGCAAACCTTAATTGAACACTTAAAGATCAAAGTTAAATAAAGAGGACTAGTAATCCTATAAGTGGTTAGGATGTACCTCATGGGTTATCTTAATTGAATTTTATTCTTGATACATGATATCTTAGTGAATGGTATGGAAAACCTAAACTTAGTTAAATTTCCATGGTTTCATATCTATATTGATTGAATATGATTTGTTGAAAACAATCTTTATTTAGTGAATGCTTATATCCTATGAAATCTTTATGAGAGACATGTGACAAGTGAATGAGGTAAATGAAAAGGTGAATGAGGCGAATGAAACCCTAAGAGTAGGGTGTTGACATGTGATGAATGAATAAGGCAAATGAAACCCTAAGGATAGGGTGTTCAATGAATCATGTTATGGTGATATGAAAGGTCTCGATATGAGATGTGGTGATACTTAACTATTGAATTGTATGTTTCTAGTGCATTTAACTTTATATGCTTGTTCTCTCTAAGTTGATATCTACATACTGCTGGGCTTCTTATTTTCAATACATATCTCGTAAATTGCAGGTGATGAGATATGACATGCCCTAGAAAGGGATGTTACTGAGACATGATGTTATGACCCACTCCATGATTAACTAATAAGTACCTTGATTAGCGTGAAACACCTTGATTAGTGTTGAGTATATTATTAAATAGCATGGTTGATTAAGATAAGCTAAGTCATGAATCAATAATTGAGATTGAATCATCTGAATTAATTAATGATAATTGCAATGTTAATCGTAAGTTATATAATGCCCAGGAAGCGATTAGCATTTTGATTAGCTGAGACAAGATAATTAGCATGGTTTCTCGCTTCTAGGTTGTAGTGGTTTTTGTACTTGAAAGTTTGCAAGAAAAATCACTCGAATCGGACATTCGAGGTAGAAGTTATGACGGTTTTAAGGTTTTTGGATCTGGCTGCAATTTTCCCAGTAATTGTTTTTTTTTAAAGAGGGTCGGCTACCCCCTCTTCTCCTTTATCCTTCCCGATAGAACAGGGAAACCGCCTAGGGCGGCGCCCGAGCGGCAGATAGGAAAGGAGATCTGGGGCGATCTCGAGCCCCAAAGCTCCGGCCAGCCTGACCTATGTCTGCCACCTTCATCTCCTTCTTCTCTTCTTCCTCTTTCCCTTCCTTTCACCTCCGCACCAAGCAGCGTCGGCCGATCTGCATCCTGCTGTGCGGCGCCCGACCTTCGGAGTTGCGGCCGCAGCTGCAGTGGCTGGCCACGAGCCCATGGAGCAACAAACTCCAAACTTCTGGTGGCTAGGACTTCGACCGTGAATCTAGGACCAGAAGTTGCGGCTCCTTGCCTTGATTGCACCACCTGCGCTTCTGTTTAGCAGGGGCGGCGCCCCATGTCATAGCAGCAGCAACTGCGGTATGGAGCATTGACTAGGAGGCCGTTTGGATGCGAGTAGAAGCCCAAGCAACGTCCATGAGCTCGCCTATGAGACGGGGATCCAAATCCGTAGCCCTAGCTACGAGCAGTGACCCAGCCAGCGACCTCTTGAACCTGTACGTGAGAAGAACTCCTACTTGCAGCAGCAGGTCCGGCTAGGGGCAGATTTGCCCAGGAAACACTAAGATAGCGGTGTCCTTGAGTTCGTCCGAGGTTCGTAAGCACAAACCAGTAGTTGCTAGTCCTTGATTCGGCTTTAATCGAGTTCATTTTCAATGAGTTTTCCATTTTTGCACAGGTTGCACAGCGTGCAAATCAGTTTGCACGGCGTGCAAAGTTACAGAAAAATAGGATAGAAAGTCGGCCAGTTTGCACGGCGTGCAGATCAGTTGCACGGGGTGCAAAGTTGCAGAAAAGCAGAATTAGCATGTTTGTGGATGTTTTCGATGGTTACGAACACACCGAAGTGGGTGAGTAGTAGTTCATTTAGAAATAATTATTTAACTCAATTTAAATGCTTAATTACTTCTGTATCAGTTAGTATAACTTTTAAACAGTGTAGTACATACAATAGAGTATGTTAGATTCATTGGAACTTGAAATACTTGATATGCTTAATGAAAATGATGAAATTTCCTGTATTATAGTTGCAATGTATTTGCTGATTTAAAAGTAGATGTTTAGCATTTAAACTGGATAAATGATACTGAATCATGTTTAAGGATGACAAAGGATATACATGTATTTCAAGTGAATATTCAGAATGTGTAATATGCATGAAATGTGATATTCCTGTTTATATGGTTATATGTTAATCAGTTAATAGACTTAGGTGCCCTAACACCGTAGAACCCCTTTGAGAGGTCTGCACCTTAGGGGTGAAACTCGTGTCCAACATCAACCGGTTGAGTAATTCTGGTGGCACGAGGGTTGATAGACAGTGTCCAACACCAACCGATTGAGTAATTTCGGTGGCACTGGGGTAAAATAATAAATAAAGTAAAGGGTTATCCAACACCAACCAGTTGAGTAATTCTGGTGGTAACCCAGTGTTGACTCCCTGTGCCTGTGTGCTCAGGTTAGAGGAGGAGTCCAGAGCACTCATGGTGAGTGCAGAGGAGGCCAGAGAGCATGTGGGTCCCGTAGCAGACCAGGACGAGAAGTTAGACTTAGCATTTCCCGGGTGTGTCGCTAAGTCTTATACGGTGAGATCGTAGTTCGCTACAGATATTTGTATGCAGAGTACACTGCATATGATTAGGGCATAATAACTAAAATGTAATCATATAGGATCACAGTAAATTCAATATGTTAAGAGTTTAGAACTTCTGTGCTAGTTCTCAATAATTACTTTATTATTCAAGATATGCAGTTTCTGAGATTTTATGCTTTACAGTTATGCGATATTTGTTGTTGTATAGAAATGTGATTATTATCTGTAAAATCTGCTATGTCATTAGAAATGCTCTGTATAGTATTGTTCTTATGCTTTATTTCAATTTAATAAACTTGACGAGTTGTTTAATGATAGTTAAATGAAAAACTATTCACTGAGCGAGTAGGCTCACTCCTCTACTCAAACATTTTCAGGTCAGCGACAGTTCCAGGAATCTGAAGGATCTTACCACCCTAGTCAGTAGAAGGTATATATAGTTAGCTAGATAGTGGTCTCTTAGTCCTTTCCCCTCGGTCCTTGGGACAAGGTGTGGGTGAGAGAGAATGTGTATAAAGATGTAAATTAACTGTTATGCTTTATTTTATGTCGAACAATGTAATATGCTGTAGACTCTGTTTATATTGCTAGTCAGTTTAATAAAAATGCTTCCGCAGTTTGTTTAGATTTAGTTTACAGCATAAATCAGGTTAACTTTTAATGTCTTTAAAAATGTTTTAAAAGCTTTGAGTGGTTTGGCTTGTGTGTAATCCCTCCGTCGCGCCCTAATCTCGTGATCCGTGGGTAATGCGAGATCGGGGTGTGACATCTTGGTATCAGAGCATAGGTTGAGTATATGAATACTCTAAGTCAAGGTCAGGGGACGATAAGAGACCAATAGGATTAAGGTTTAAGAGTTTTTCTTCTATCTGTAATTTTCTAACAGGAAGTGTTCTGTTATACTATTACAGATGGCAGGAAAAGGATGTGATCACGAGAACCAAGTAAAGAGTTTAAGTTGAGTCGTTAAGAATCATTAAGGTCAAAAGATAAAGTTATAAGTGAGACGAATAATAAATGATGAGTTTTAGCTCTGGAAGGTCTGAGTGTTTAGATACCCTGGCCAGGTGTCTGAATACTTAGATTGACCAGTATCAAGCTACTCTGTCTGTTCTTCTCTGAATGCCCTGGCCAGGTATGCAGAGGAAGGATGGGCTAGAGAGAAACCCCAGAAATCTTAGGGTTATGAGATAAGAAATTAATGTAGAAATAAGAGATTACATATAAGATGCGATTCAACTCTTGTCTATTATTGCTTATTTGATTTAAAGATCACTAGAAATGCTCTTATATGCATGAATTTAGATTTTCAATTTGTAGAATAAATATGATCCTTTTATATTGTTATGTGACATGAAGTGATTTAATTATTATTCAAATTCTTTGTATTAAGTATACCCGAAGTTATGCTTAAATGAGTTTTCCCTAAGTGGATATTCTTTCCACATGTTTAAGATTAATAGGAGTAGGTTAATCCCGAGTAGCTCTTGGCTTCAGGACTACAGGTTCGGCCTGGTCCGGCTGGCAGGATGCGTTACTGGGATCTAATGACTCCTATTAACAATAAAATAAGAATAGACTCTGGATGATTTAGACCCGTAACAAAGTGAGAAGGTATATACACTAGGATGTTTTAACTATGGTAAGAAGTCTAAATGTTCTTTGTCTTGAGAATTAGGGTTTGAGAAGCATAGACCCTAATTGGCCCAAATTAGGTTTTTAATGACATATGAATACAGAATTTGATGAATAGAATGTCTCACTAAATGATTTTTAGTATTTTATGTGTAACTCTGATTTAGCTCAAATTTGGATATGATTTGGATATCTAAATGTAAACAACATTGGAAAATATCAGAATTTTGAAGAATGTTCTGAGATGTTTATCGGCCGAGTTTACAACTCGACCGAATCTGTTGTAGACTGCAATATAGCAGTGCACTGTTTGATTTTTAATTATTTATTAGTAATTATAAATGATCTCAAATTTTTACTGGAGGTCTGAAACTTCATTAGGTATAACATATAAAATTTCCAGAATTTTTGGAGCTTCTGTTATCTATTTAATAAACGAATTACAGAAACTATTGTGAAAACTAAATTTTCAGCCAGCATAATTAAAGTTGAGTGATGGGTTAATATGCTATTGACCCAAGCAGCTCAAATTGATCTATATGATCGATCACACACACAATAATGCTATGATACTGATATGGACCAAAACCCTATAATGATTAAAGTTGTAGTAGTTTAAGGGATATCACTAGTGATGTAACCGTGAATACTAGTATCTTTGTAAAATAAGACCTTGAGATTTGTTCTATGAAAAGTAAATTGGCTTTGATAGTGATCTAGGGTTTTGAGGTAGATAAT
Organism: Alisma plantago-aquatica; assembly: GCA_963693085.1. Taxonomy (NCBI): domain Eukaryota; kingdom Viridiplantae; phylum Streptophyta; class Magnoliopsida; order Alismatales; family Alismataceae; genus Alisma; species Alisma plantago-aquatica. The sequence goes on along the minus strand of OY856413.1, from coordinate 653,958,654 downwards.
CTGAACGGTACATGAGCAACATGTAACGACTTAGAGAAAAGAGTAAGACATAAACTTGAAATGTAACAATAAGAAAGTAGCATAGAAAGCGGAGTATTATCCGATATATGATCTGAAGATAGTTGATGTAGTTCATGTTTTTAAGACATGGCGTCACTATCTTTATGATGTGACAATAGATTACCACCCTGATAAAGAGAATGTGGTGAATGATGCTTTCAGCAGAAAGTCAAGTTCAACAGTTAATGCATTCTCTATGGCAAGTTTCAATAGAGACCTGTTAGTAGAAATGTGGAGGTTGAACTTAGACTTAGGGGTGACAACACAAAATGGTTTGATTGTATAGATGCAAATCAAGCCTATTTATTATGATCGGATCAAGGAACTACCATAGGGTGATAGTAAGTTAAACCAGATCATGCATGACATGATAGGAGGAAAAGAGACCAGAGTTTAAGTTTTAAGATGATAAGGTGTTGTATTAGCATGACATGTTGTGTGTACCTCGAGATAGTGAGTTGAAAGAAAAGATTCTTATGGAAGCGCATGTATTGATGTATGCTATGCTTTCAGGAAAACACTAAGATGTATATGAATCTCAAGAAGTTGAAATGGATGGTCAGATATGTAAAAGGATGTAGCTGAGTACGTGGTTAGAAGTAGTGTGTGCCAGTAGGTTAAGGCTGAACCCTAGAAATCTATAGCTACCTTGTAATCTTTTTTCTATGCCTGAATGGGAATGGGAACATATCACAATGGATTTTGTGATAGGGTTGCCCAAGACACCTAGAGGTTATGATTTGATATGAATGATTATGGATAGACTAATTTAGTCTGCTTGCTTTCTTCATATTAAGTCAACCTTTGATGTCTCGAAACTTGACTATGATATACAGGGATGAAATAATTAGGTTGCCTGGTAATCCAGTTTCAATCATATCATATTGAGATTCTAAGTTCACATTTAGGATTGTAGAAACAGTTGCATCGTGCTTCGGGCACAAAGTTAAGATTCAGTACAATCTTTTCACCCGCAAATGGATGGTCAGTCTGAGAGAACCATTCAAACTCTTGAGGACATGCTGAGAGCATGTGTTATGCATCTCAGTGGAAGTTGGGAAGAACATTTAAGTCTTATAGAGTTTTCTTGGTGTGAATGTTGAGATTAGAAATACACAACTGATAATGGTACAGTTTGATTATAAACCCAGGCAATACAAATTTGGTAAACCATTAGGTGCATGATTTCAAGATAGTAAGATAACATTAAAATATGCAAATAAACCTAGTTGCATGCTTCCTGTTATGTTAATGGGTATGACTTAACATTTTCATGAATTGGCACGTTTTTCTGAGATATTATTAGAAATTCTCAAGTACTATTAATTATTTGTGTTATGATTTGTAAGCAACTCTTAATTGAGTTATGTGATGCACAAACCAGGAATTTGGTTAATATGCACGTTCTTCGAGAAATTTCAGATAATTGAAAAATATTACAGATGGTTTCTTATAGGTGAAGTAAATTACTCTTATTGATGTAATAAGATGTTCAATTACATGAATTCAGTATGTATGTGCCAAAATTGATGTGAGTTTGGAATATTTATGAATTTTTTTTATCTGCCTGCATGCATGATATAAAGATTACTCAGTAATTACAATGATTTTGAATATACTGCTCTGCCAGTTCTAGGATGATACCGTATTGTGATTTGAATTGCAATCAAACAGATGAGATAACGGAAACCCTAAGAGTAGGGTGTTGCCATGTGATTAGTGAATGAGATAACCCTAAGAGTAGGGTGTTGGCATGTGATGAATGAATAAGGCAAATGAAACCCTAAGGATAGGGTGTACGATGAATCAAGTATTTTGATAACAATTTTCATTATGAGATGTGATGATGTTTAACAGTTAAATTGCATGATTTTATTTTAGTACCAAATTGACACACCTTCTGTTTATTTAAGAATTTTAGTTTGTCTGCATGTATATTGTAATAATTTCTCGGTAATTACCATGAATTGAGATACTGTTATAACAGTTCTACAAAGACAATGTATTGTGGTTTGATCTGGGATCAGATCAGATGTGTCCCATGTTGAGGGACCAATACCGATAGTTGATCAGAGGATCAAGAAGTTCAAGAATCGCGAAATACCATTAGTGAAGGTTTTATGAAGGAACCATAACTTAGAAGAAGCCACGTGGGAACTTGAGTTTGAGATGCATAACAAGTTTCCATTCTCTTTTAGGAAATTTCGGGACGAAATTCTTTTAAGGGGAAGAAGTTGTTATGACCCACTCCATGATTAACTAATAAGTACCTTGATTAGCGTGAAACACCTTGATTAGTGTTGAGTATATTATTAAATAGCATGGTTGATTAAGATAAGCTAAGTCATGAATCAATAATTGAGATTGAATCATCTGAATTAATTAATGATAATTGCAATGTTAATCGTAAGTTATATAATGCCCAGGAAGCGATTAGCATTTTGATTAGCTGAGACAAGATAATTAGCATGGTTTCTCGCTTCTAGGTTGTAGTGGTTTTTGTACTTGAAAGTTTGCAAGAAAAATCACTCGAATCGGACATTCGAGGTAGAAGTTATGACGGTTTTAAGGTTTTTGGATCTGGATGCAATTTTCCCAGTAATTGTTTTTTTTAAAGAGGGTCGGCTACCCCCTCTTCTCCTTTATCCCTCCCGATAGAACAGGGAAACCGCCTAGGGCGGCGCCCGAGCGGCAGATAGGAAAGGAGATCTGGGGCGATCTCGAGCCCCAAAGCTCCGGCCAGCCTGACCTATGTCTGCCACCTTCATCTCCTTCTTCTCTTCTTCCTCTTTCCCTTCCTTTCACCTCCGCACCAAGCAGCGCCGGCCGATCTGCATCCTGCTGTGCGGCGCCCGACCTTCGGAGTTGCGGCCGCAGCTGCAGTGGCTGGCCACGAGCCCATGGAGCAACAAACTCCAAACTTCTGGTGGCTAGGACTTCGACCGTGAATCTAGGACCAGAAGTTGCGGCTCCTTGCCTTGATTGCGCCACCTGCGCTTCTGTTTAGCAGGGGCGGCGCCCCATGTCTTAGCAGCAGCAACTGCGGTATGGAGCATTGACTAGGAGGCCGTTTGGATGCGAGTAGAAGCCCAAGCAACGTCCATGAGCTCGCCTATGAGATGGAGATCCAAATCCGTAGCCCTAGCTACGAGCAGTGACCCAGCCAGCGACCTCTTGAACCTGTACGTGAGAAGAACTCCTACTTGCAGCAGCAGGTCCGGCTAGGGGCAGATTTGCCCAGAAACACTAAGATAGCGGTGTCCTTGAGTTCGTCCGAGGTTCGTAAGCACAAACCAGTAGTTGCTAGTCCTTGATTCGGCTTTAATCGAGTTCATTTTCAATGAGTTTTCCGTTTCTGCACAGGTTGCACGGCGTGCAAATCAGTTTGCACGGCGTGCAAAGTTACAGAAAAATAGGATAGAAAGTCGGCCAGTTTGCACGGCGTGCAGATCAGTTGCACGGGGTGCAGATCAGTTGTACGGGGTGCAAAGTTGCAGAAAAGTAGAATTAGGCATGTTTGTGGATGTTTTCGGTGGTTACGAACACACCGAAGTGGGTGAGTAGTAGTTCATTTAGAAATAATTATTTAACTCAATTTAAATGCTTAATTACTTCTGTATCAGTTAGTATAACTTTTAAACAGTGTAGTACATACAATAGAGTATGTTAGATTCATTGGAACTTGAAATACTTGATATGCTTAATGAAAATGATGAAATTTCCTGTATTATAGTTGCAATGTATTTGCTGATTTAAAAGTAGATGTTTAGCATTTAAACTGGATAAATGATACTGAATCATGTTTAAGGATGACAAAGGATATACATGTGTTTCAAGTGAATATTCAGAATGTGTAATATGCATGAAATGTGATATTCCTGTTTATATGGTTATATGTTAATCAGTTAATAGACTTAGGTGTCCTAACACCGTAGAACCCCTTTGAGAGGTCTGCACCTTAGGGGTGAAACTCGTGTCCAACATCAACCGGTTGAGTAATTCTGGTGGCATGAGGGTTGATAGACAGTGTCCAACACCAACCGATTGAGTAATTTCGGTGGCACTGGGGTAAAATAATAAATAAAGTAAAGGGTTATCCAACACCAACCGGTTGAGTAATTCTGGTGGTAACCCAGTGTTGACTCCCTGCGCCTGTGTGCTCAGGTTTGAGGAGGAGTCCAGAGCACTCATGGTGAGTGCAGAGGAGGCCAGAGAGCCTGTGGGTCCTGTAGCAGACCAGGACGAGAAGTTAGACTTAGCATTTCCCGGGTGTGTCGCTAAGTCTTGTACGGTGAGATCGTAGTTCGCTACAGATCTTTGTATGCAGAGTACACTGCATATGATTAGGGCATAATAACTAAAATGTAATCATATAGGATCACAGTAAATTGAATATGTTAAGAGTTTAGAACTTCTGTGCTAGTTCTCAATAATTACTTTATTATTCAAGATATGCAGTTTCTGATATTTTATGCTTTACAGTTATGCGATATTTGTTGTTGTATAGAAATGTGATTATTATCTGTAAAATCTGCTATGTCATTAGAAATGCTCTGTATAGTATTGTTCTTATGCTTTATTTCAATTTAATAAACTTGACGAGTTGTTTAATGATAGTTAAATGAAAAACTATTCACTGAGTGAGTAAGCTCACTCCTCTACTCAAACATTTTCAGGTCAGCGACAGTTCCAGGAATCTGAAGGATCTTACCACCCTAGTCAGTAGAAGGTATATATAGTTAGCTAGATAGCGGTCTCTTAGTCCTTTCCCCTCGGTCCTTGGGACAAGGTGTGGGTGAGAGAGAATGTGTATAAAGATGTAAATTAACTGTTATGCTTTATTTTATGTCGAACAATGTAATATGCTGTAGACTCTGTTTATATTGCTAGTCAGTTTAATAAAAATGCTTCCGCAGTTTGTTTAGATTTAGTTTACAGCATAAATCAGGTTAACTTTTAATGTCTTTAAAAATGTTTTAAAAGCTTTGAGTGGTTTGGCTTGTGTGTAATCCCTCCGTCGTGCCCTAATCTCGTGATCCATGGGTAATGCGAGATCGGGGTGTGACATCTTGGTATCAGAGCATAGGTTGAGTATATGAATACTCTAAGTCAAGGTCAGGGGACGATAAGAGACCAATAGGATTAAGGTTTAAGAGTTTTTCTTCTGTCTGTAATTTTCTAACAGGAAGTGTTCTGTTATACTATTACAGATGGCAGGAAAAGGATGTGGTCACGAGAACCAAGTAAAGAGTTTAAGTTGAGTCGTTAAGAATCATTAAGGTCAAAAGATAAAGTTATAAGTGAGACGAATAATAAATGATGAGTTTTAGCTCTGGAAGGTCTGAGTGTTTAGATACCCTGGCCAGGTGTCTGAATACTTAGATTGACCAGTATCAAGCTACTCTGTCTGTTCTTCTCTGAATGCCCTGGCCAGGTATGCAGAGGAAGGATGGGCTAGAGAGAAACCCTAGAAATCTTAGGGTTATGAGATAAAAAATTAATGTAGAAATAAGAGATTACATATAAGATGCGATTCAACTCTTGTCTATTATTGCTTATTTGATTTAAAGATCACTAGAAATGCTCTTATATGCATGAATTTAGATTTTCAATTTGTAGAATAAATATGATCCTTTTATATTGTTATGTGTCATGAAGTGATTTAATTATTATTCAAATTCTTTGTATTAAGTATACCCGAAGTTATGCTTAAATGAGTTTTCCCTAAGTGGATATTCTTTCCACATGTTTAAGATTAATAGGAGTAGGTTAATCCCGAGTAGCTCTTGGCTTCAGGACTACAGGTTCGGCCTGGTCCGGCTGGCAGGATGCGTTACTGGGATCTAATGACTCCTATTAACAATAAAATAAGAATAGACTTTGGATGATTTAGACCCGTAACATAGTGAGAAGGTATATACACTAGGATGTTTTAACTATGGTAAGAAGTCTAAATGTTCTTTGTCTTGAGAATTAGGGTTTGAGAAGCATAGACCCTAATTGGCCCAAATTAGGGTTTTAATGACATATGAATACAGAATTTGATGAATAGAATGTCTCACTAAATAATTTTTAGTATTTTATGTGTAACTCTGATTTAGCTCAAATTTGGATATGATTTGGATATATAAAATGTAAACAACATTGGAAAATATCAGAATTTTTAAGAATGTTCTGAGATGTTTATCGGCCGAGTTTACAACTCGACCGAATCTGTTGCAGACTGGAATATAGCAGTGCACTGTTTGATTTTTAATTATTTATTGGTAATTAGAAATGATCTCAAATTTTTACTGGAGGTCTGAAACTTCATTAGGTATAACATATAAAATTTACAGAATTTTTGGAGCTTCTGTTATCTATTTAATAAACGAATTACAGAAACTATTGTGAAAACTAAATTTTCAGCCAGCATAATTAAAGTTGAGTGATGGGTTAATATGCTATTGACCCAAGCAGCTCAAATTGATCTATATGATCGATCACACACACAATAATGCTATGATACTGATATGGACCAAAACCCTATAATGATTAAAGTTGTAGTAGTTTAAGGGATATCACTAGTGATGTAACCGTGAATACTAGTATCTTTTAAAATAAGACCTTGAGATTTGTTCTATGAAAAGTAAACTGGCTTTGATAGTGATCTAGGGTTTTGAGGTAGATAATCTGAACGGTACATGAGCAACATGTAACGACTTAGAGAAAAGAGTAAGACATAAACTTGAAATGTAACAATAAGAAAGTAGCATAGAAAGCGGAGTATTATCCGATATATGATCTGAAGATAGTTGATGTAGTTCATGTTTTTAAGACATGGCGTCACTATCTTTATGATGTGACAATAGATTACCACCCTGATAAAGAGAATGTGGTGAATGATGCTTTCAGCAGAAAGTCAAGTTCAACAGTTAATGCATTCTCTATGGCAAGTTTCAATAGAGACCTGTTAGTAGAAATGTGGAGGTTGAACTTAGACTTAGGGGTGACAACACAAAATGGTTTGATTGTATAGATGCAAATCAAGCCTATTTATTATGATCGGATCAAGGAACTACCATAGGGTGATAGTAAGTTAAACCAGATCATGCATGACATGATAGGAGGAAAAGAGACCAGAGTTTAAGTTTTAAGATGATAAGGTGTTGTATTAGCATGACATGTTGTGTGTACCTCGAGATAGTGAGTTGAAAGAAAAGATTCTTATGGAAGCGCATGTATTGATGTATGCTATGCTTTCAGGAAAACACTAAGATGTATATGAATCTCAAGAAGTTGAAATGGATGGTCAGATATGCAAAAGGATGTAGCTGAGTACGTGGTTAGAAGTAGTGTGTGCCAGTAGGTTAAGGCTGAACCCTAGAAATCTATAGCTACCTTGTAATCTTTTTTCTATGCCTGAATGGGAATGGGAACATATCACAATGGATTTTGTGATAGGGTTGCCCAAGACACCTAGAGGTTATGATTTGATATGAATGATTGTGGATAGACTAATTTAGTCTGCTTGCTTTCTTCATATTAAGTCAACCTTTGATGTCTCGAAACTTGACTATGATATACAGGGATGAAATAATTAGGTTGCCTGGTAATCCAGTTTCAATCATATCATATTGAGATTCTAAGTTCACATTTAGGATTGTAGAAACAGTTGCATCGTGCTTCGGGCACAAAGTTAAGATTCAGTACAATCTTTTCACCCGCAAATGGATGGTCAGTCTGAGAGAACCATTCAAACTCTTGAGGACATGCTGAGAGCATGTGTTATGCATCTCAGTGGAAGTTGGGAAGAACATTTAAGTCTTATAGAGTTTTCTTGGTGTGAATGTTGAGATTAGAAATACACAACTGATAATGGTACAGTTTGATTATAAACCCAGGCAATACAAATTTGGTAAACCATTAGGTGCATGATTTCAAGATAGTAAGATAGCATTAAAATATGCAAATAAACCTAGTTGCATGCTTCCTGTTATGTTAATGGGTATGACTTAACATTTTCATGAATTGGCACGTTTTTCTGAGATATTATTAGAAATTCTCAAGTACTATTAATTATTTGTGTTATGATTTGTAAGCAACTCTTAATTGAGTTATGTGATGCACAAACCAGGAATTTGGTTAATATGCACGTTCTTCGAGAAATTTCAGATAATTGAAAAATATTACAGATGGTTTCTTATAGGTGAAGTAAATTACTCTTATTGATGTAATAAGATGTTCAATTACATGAATTCAGTATGTATGTGCCAAAATTGATGTGAGTTTGGAATATTTATGAATTTTTTTTATCTGCCTGCATGCATGATATAAAGATTACTCAGTAATTACAATGATTTTGAATATACTGCTCTGCCAGTTCTAGGATGATACCGTATTGTGATTTGAATTGCAATCAAACAGATGAGATAACGGAAACCCTAAGAGTAGGGTGTTGCCATGTGATTAGTGAATGAGATAACCCTAAGAGTAGGGTGTTGGCATGTGATGAATGAATAAGGCAAATGAAACCCTAAGGATAGGGTGTACGATGAATCAAGTATTTTGATAACAATTTTCATTATGAGATGTGATGATGTTTAACAGTTAAATTGCATGATTTTATTTTAGTACCAAATTGACACACCTTCTGTTTATTTAAGAATTTTAGTTTGTCTGCATGTATACTGTAATAATTTCTCGGTAATTACCATGAATTGAGATACTGTTATAACAGTTCTACAAAGACAATGTATTGTGGTTTGATCTGGGATCAGATCAGATGTGTCCCATGTTGAGGGACCAATACCGATAGTTGATCAGAGGATCAAGAAGTTCAAGAATCGCGAAATACCATTAGTGAAGGTTTTATGAAGGAACCATAACTTAGAAGAAGCCACGTGGGAACTTGAGTTTGAGATGCATAACAAGTTTCCATTCTCTTTTAGGAAATTTCAGGACGAAATTCTTTTAAGGGGAAGAGGTTGTTATAACCCACTCCATGATTAACTAATAAGTACCTTGATTAGCGTGAAACACCTTGATTAGTGTTGAGTATATTATTAAATAGCATGGTTGATTAAGATAAGCTAAGTCATGAATCAATAATTGAGATTGAATCATCTGAATTAATTAATGATAATTGCAATGTTAATCGTAAGTTATATAATGCCCAGGAAGCGATTAGCATTTTTATTAGCTGAGACAAGATAATTAGCATGGTTTCTCGCTTCTAGGTTGTAGTGGTTTTTGTACTTGAAAGTTTTCAAGAAAAATCACTCGAATCAGACATTCGAGGTGAAGTTATGACGGTTTTAAGGTTTTTGGATCTGGCTGCAATTTTCCCAGTAATTGTTTTTTTTAAAAGAGGGTCGACTACCCCCTCTTCTCCTTTATCCTTCCCGATAGAACAGGGAAACCGCCTAGGGCGGCGCCCGAGCGGCAGATAGGAAAGGAGATCTGGGGCGATCTCGAGCCCCAAAGCTCCGGCCAGCCTGACCTATGTCTGCCACCTTCATCTCCTTCTTCTCTTCTTCCTCTTTCCCTTCCTTTCACCTCCGCACCAAGCAGCGCCGGCCGATCTGCATCCTGCTGTGCGGCGCCCGACCTTCGGAGTTGCGGCCGCAGCTGCAGTGGCTGGCCACGAGCCCATGGAGCAACAAACTCCAAACTTCTGGTGGCTAGGACTTCGACCGTGAATCTAGGACCAGAAGTTGCGGCTCCTTGCCTTGATTGCGCCACCTGCGCTTCTGTTTAGCAGGGGCGGCGCCCCATGTCATAGCAGCAACAACTGCGGTATAGAGCATTGACTAGGAGGCCGTTTGGATGCGAGTAGAAGCCCAAGCAACGTCCATGAGCTCACTTATGAGACGAGGATCCAAATCTGTAGCCCTAGCTACGAGCAGTGACCCAGCCAGCGACCTCTTGAACCTGTACGTGAGAAGAACTCCTACTTGCAGCAGCAGGTCCGGCTAGGGGCAGATTTGCTCAAGAAACACTAAGATAGCAGTGTCCTTGAGTTTGTCCGAGGTTCGTAAGCACAAACCAGTAGTTGCTAGTCCTTGATTCGGCTTTAATCGAGTTCATTTTCAATGAGTTTTTCATTTCTGCACAGGTTGCACGGCGTGCAAATCAGTTTGCACGGCGTGCAAAGTTACAGAAAAATAGGATAGAAAGTCGGCCAGTTTGCACGGCGTGCAGATCAGTTGCACGGGGTGTAGATCAGTTGCACGGGGTGCAAAGTTGCAGAAAAGCAGAATTAGGCATGTCTGTGGATGTTTTCGGTGGTTACGAACACACCGAAGTGGGTGAGTAGTAGTTCATTTAGAAATCATTATTTAACTCAATTTAAATTCTTAATTACTTCTGTATCAGTTAGTATAACTTTTAAACAGTGTAGTACATACAATAGAGTATGTTAGATTCATTGGAACTTGAAATACTTGATATGCTTAATGAAAATGATGAAATTTCCTGTATTATAGTTGCAATGTATTTGCTGATTTAAAAGTAGATGTTTAGCATTTAAACTGGATAAATGATACTGAATCATGTTTAAGGATGACAAAGGATATACATGTGTTTCAAGTGAATATTCAGAATGTGTAATATGCATGAAATGTGATATTCCTGTTTATATGGTTATATGTTAATCAGTTAATAGACTTAGGTGCCCTAACACCGTAGAACCCCTTTGAGAGGTCTGCAACTTAGGGGTGAAACTCGTGTCCAACATCAACCGGTTGAGTAATTCTGGTGGCACGAGGGTTGATAGACAGTGTCCAACACCAACCGATTGAGTAATTTCGGTGGCACCGGGGTAAAATAATAAATAAAGTAAAGGGTTATCCAACACCAACCGGTTGAGTAATTCTGGTGGTAACCCAGTGTTGACTCCCTGCGCCTGTGTGCTCAGGTTAGAGGAGGAGTCCAGAGCACTCATGGTGAGTGCAGAGGAGGCCAGAGAGCCTGTGGGTCCTGTAGCAGACCAGGACGAGAAGTTAGACTTAGCATTTCCCGGGTGTGTCGCTAAGTCTTGTACGGTGAGATCGTAGTTCGCTACAGATCTTTGTATGCAGAGTACACTGCATATGATTAGGGCATAATAACTAAAATGTAATCATATAGGATCACAGTAAATTCAATATGTTAAGAGTTTAGAACTTCTGTGCTAGTTCTCAATAATTACTTTATTATTCAAGATATGCAGTTTCTGATATTTTATGCTTTACAGTTATGCGATATTTGTTGTTGTATAGAAATGTGATTATTATCTGTAAAATCTGCTATGTCATTATAAATGCTCTGTATAGTATTGTTCTTATGCTTTATTTCAATTTAATAAACTTGACGAGTTGTTTAATGATAGTTAAATGAAAAACTATTCACTGAGCGAGTAGGCTCACTCCTCTACTCAAACATTTTCAGGTCAGCGACAGTTCCAGGAATCTGAAGGATCTTACCACCCTAGTCAGTAGAAGGTATATATAGTTAGCTAGATAGTGGTCTCTTAGTCCTTTCCCCTCGGTCCTTGGGACAAGGTGTGGGTGAGAGAGAATGTGTATAAAGATGTAAATTAACTGTTATGCTTTATTTTATGTCGAACAATGTAATATGCTGTAGACTCTGTTTATATTGCTAGTCAGTTTAATAAAAATGCTTCCGCAGTTTGTTTAGATTTAGTTTACAGCATAAATCAGGTTAACTTTTAATGTCTTTAAAAATGTTTTAAAAGCTTTGAGTGGTTTGGCTTGTGTGTAATCCCTCCGTCGCGCCCTAATCTCGTGATCCGTGGGTAATGCGAGATCGGAGTGTGACATCTTGGTATCAGAGCATAGGTTGAGTATATGAATACTCTAAGTCAAGGTCAGGGGACGATAAGAGACCAATAGGATTAAGGTTTAAGAGTTTTTCTTCTGTCTGTAATTTTCTAACAGGAAGTGTTCTGTTATACTATTACAGATGGCAGGAAAAGGATGTGGTCACGAGAACCAAGTAAAGAGTTTAAGTTGAGTCGTTAAGAATCATTAAGGTCAAAAGATAAAGTTATAAGTGAGACGAATAATAAATGATGAGTTTTAGCTCTGGAAGGTCTGAGTGTTTAGATACCCTGGCCAGGTGTCTGAATACTTAGATTGACCAGTATCAAGCTACTCTGTCTGTTCTTCTCTGAATGCCCTGGCCAGGTATGCAGAGGAAGGATGGGCTAGAGAGAAACCCTAGAAATCTTAGGGTTATGAGATAAGAAATTAATGTAGAAATAAGAGATTACATATAAGATGTGATTCAACTCTTATCTATTATTGCTTATTTGATTTAAAGATCACTATAAATGCTCTTATATGCATGAATTTAGATTTTCAATTTGTAGAATAAATATGATCCTTTTATATTGTTATGTGACATGAAGTGATTTAATTATTATTCAAATTCTTTGTATTAAGTATACCCGAAGTTATGCTTAAATGAGTTTTCCCTACATGGATATTCTTTCTACATGTTTAAGATTAATAGGAGTAGGTTAATCCCGAGTAGCTCTTGGCTTCAGGACTACAGGTTCGGCCTGGTCCGGCTGGCAGGATGCGTTACTGGGATCTAATGACTCCAATTAACAATAAAATAAGAATAGACTCTGGATGATTTAGACCCGTAACATAGTGAGAAGGTATATACACTAGGATGTTTTAACTATGGTAAGAAGTCTAAATGTTCTTTGTCTTGAGAATTAGGGTTTGAGAAGCATAGACCCTAATTGGCCCAAATTAGGGTTTTAATGACATATGAATACAAAATTTGATGAATAGAATGTCTCACTAAATGATTTTTAGTATTTTATGTGTAACTCTGATTTAGCTCAAATTTGGATATAATTTGGATATATAAAATGTAAACAACATTGGAAAATATCAGAATTTTGAAGAATGTTCTGAGATGTTTATCGGCCGAGTTTACAACTCGACCGAATCTGTTGCAGACTGCAATATAGCAGTGCACTGTTTCATTTTTATTTATTTATTGGTAATTAAAAATGATCTCAAATTTTTACTGGAGGTCTGAAACTTCATTAGGTATAACATATAAAATTTTCAGAATTTTTGGAGCTTCTGTTATCTATTTAATAAACGAATTACAGAAACTATTGTGAAAACTAAATTTTCAGCCAGCATAATTAAAGTTGAGTGATGGGTTAATATGCTATTGACCCAAGCAGCTCAAATTGATCTATATGATCGATCACACACACAATAATGCTATGATACTGATATGGACCAAAACCCTAGAATGATTAAAGTTGTAGTAGTTTAAGGGATATCACTAGTGATGTAACCGTGAATACTAGTATCTTTGTAAAATAAGACCTTGAGATTTGTTCTATGAAAAGTAAACTGGCTTTGATAGTGATCTAGGGTTTTGAGGTAGATAATCTGAACGGTACATGAGCAACATGTAACGACTTAGAGAAAAGAGTAAGACATAAACTTGAAATGTAACAATAAGAAAGTAGCATAGAAAGCGGAGTATTATCCGATATATGATCTGAAGATAGTTGATGTAGTTCATGTTTTTAAGACATGGCGTCACTATCTTTATGATGTGACAATAGATTACCACCCTGATAAAGAGAATGTGGTGAATGATGCTTTCAGCAGAAAGTCAAGTTCAACAGTTAATGCATTCTCTATGGCAAGTTTCAATAGAGACCTGTTAGTAGAAATGTGGAGGTTGAACTTAGACTTAGGGGGTGACAACACAAAATGGTTTGATTGTATAGATGCAAATCAAGCCTATTTATTATGATCGGATCAAGGAACTACCATAGGGTGATAGTAAGTTAAACCAGATCATGCATGACATGATAGGAGGAAAAGAGACTAGAGTTTAAGTTTTAAGATGATAAGGTGTTGTATTAGCATGACATGTTGTGTGTACCTCGAGATAGTGAGTTGAAAGAAAAGATTCTTATGGAAGCGCATGTATTGATGTATGCTATGCTTTCAGGAAAACACTAAGATGTATATGAATCTCAAGAAGTTGAGATGGATGGTCAGATATGCAAAAGGATGTAGCTGAGTACGTGGTTAGAAGTAGTGTGTGCCAGTAGGTTAAGGCTGAACCCTAGAAATCTATAGCTACCTTGTAATCTTTTTTCTATGCCTGAATGGGAATGGGAACATATCACAATGGATTTTGTGATAGGGTTGCCCAAGACACCTAGAGGTTATGATTTGATATGAATGATTGTGGATAGACTAATTTAGTCTGCTTGCTTTCTTCATATTAAGTCAACCTTTGATGTCTCGAAACTTGACTATGATATACAGGGATGAAATAATTAGGTTGCCTGGTAATCCAGTTTCAATCATATCATATTGAGATTCTAAGTTCACATTTAGGATTGTAGAAACAGTTGCATCGTGCTTCGGGCACAAAGTTAAGATTCAGTACAATCTTTTCACCCGTAGATGGATGGTCAGTCTGAGAGAACAATTCAAACTCTTGAGGACATGCTGAGAGCATGTGTTATGCATCTCAGTGGAAGTTGGGAAGAACATTTAAGTCTTATAGAGTTTGCTTGGTGTGAATGTTGAGATTAGAAATACACAACTGATAATGGTACAGTTTGATTATAAACCCAGGCAATACAAATTTGGTAAACCATTAGGTGCATGATTTCAAGATAGTAAGATAGCATTAAAATATGCAAATAAACCTAGTTGCATGCTTCCTGTTATGTTAATGGGTATGACTTAACATTTTCATGAATTGGCACGTTTTTCTGAGATATTATTAGAAATTCTCAAGTACTATTAATTATTTGTGTTATGATTTGTAAGCAACTTTTAATTGAGTTATGTGATGCACAAACCAGGAATTTGGTTAATATGCACGTTCTTCGAGAAATTTCAGATAATTGAAAAATATTATAGATGGTTTCTTATAGGTGAAGTAAATTACTCTTATTGATGTAATAAGATGTTCAATTACATGAATTCAGTATGTATGTGCCAAAATTGATGTGAGTTTGGAATATTTATGAATTTTTTTTATCTGCCTGCATGCATGATATAAAGATTACTCAGTAATTACAATGATTTTGAATATACTGCTCTGCGAGTTCTAGGATGATACCGTATTGTGATTTGAACTGCAATCAAACAGATGAGATAACGGAAACCCTAAGAGTAGGGTGTTGCCATGTGATTAGTGAATGAGATAACCCTAAGAGTAGGGTGTTGGCATGTGATGAATGAATAAGGCAAATGAAACCCTAAGGATAGGGTGTACGATGAATCAAGTATTTTGATAACAATTTTCATTATGAGATGTGATGATGTTTAACAATTAAATTGCATGATTTTATTTTAGTACCAAATTGACACACCTTCTGTTTATTTAAGAACATGTATACTGTAATAATTTCTCGGTAATTACCATGAATTGAGATACTGTTATAACAGTTCTACAAAGACAATGTATTGTGGTTTGATCTGGGATCAGATCAAATGTGTCCCATGTTGAGGGACCAATACCGATAGTTGATCAGAGGATCAAGAAGTTCAAGAATCGCGAAATACCATTTGTGAAGGTTTTATGAAGGAACCATAACTTAGAAGAAGCCACGTGGGAACTTGAGTTTGAGATGCATAACAAGTTTCCTTTCCCTTTTAGGAAATTTCGGGACGAAATTCTTTTAAGGGGAAGAGGTTGTTATGACCCACTCCATGATTAACTAATAAGTACCTTGATTAGCGTGAAACACCTTGATTAGTGTTGAGTATATTATTAAATAGCATGGTTGATTAAGATAAGCTAAGTCATGAATCAATAATTGAGATTGAATCATCTGAATTAATTAATGATAATTGCAATGTTAATCGTAAGTTATATAATGCCCAGGAAGAGATTAGCATTTTGATTAGCTGAGACAAGATAATTAGCATGGTTTCTCGCTTCTAGGTTGTAGTGGTTTTTTTACTTGAAAGTTTGCAAGAAAAATCACTCGAATCGGACATTCGAGGTAGAAGTTATGACGGTTTTAAGGTTTTTGGATCTGGCTGCAATTTTCCCAGTAATTGTTTTTTTTAAGAGGGTCGGCTACCCCCTCTTCTCCTTTATCCTTCCCGATAGAACAGGGAAACCGCCTAGGGCGGCGCCCGAGCGGCAGATAGGAAAGGAGATCTGGGGCGATCTCGAACCCCAAAGCTCCGGCCAGCCTGACCTATGTCTGCCACCTTCATCTCCTTCTTCTCTTCTTCCTCTTTCCCTTCCTTTCACCTCCGCACCAAGCAGCGCCGGCCGATCTGCATCCTGCTGTGCGGCGCCCAACCTTCGGAGTTGCGGCCGCAGCTGCAGTGGCTGGCCACGAGTCCATGGAGCAACAAACTCCAAACTTCTGGTGGCTAGGACTTCGACCGTGAATCTAGGACCAGAAGTTGCGGCTCCTTGCCTTGATTGCGCCACCTGCGCTTCTGTTTAGCAGGGGCGGCGCCCCATGTCATAGCAGCAGCAACTGCGGTATGGAGCATTGACTAGGAGGCCGTTTGGAAGCGATTAGAAGCCCAAGCAACGTCCATGAGCTCGCCTATGAGACGGGGATCCAAATCCGTAGCCCTAGCTACGAGCAGTGACCCATCCAGTGACCTCTGTAACCTGTACGTGAGAAGAACTCCTACTTGCAGCAGCAGGTCTGGCTAGGGGTAAATTTGCCCAGGAAACACTAAGATAGCGGTGTCCTTGAGTTCGTCCGAGGTTCGTAAGCACAAACCAGTAGTTGCTAGTCCTTGATTCGGCTTTAATCGAGTTCATTTTCAATGAGTTTTCCGTTTCTGCACAGGTTGCACGGCGTGCAAATCAGTTTGCACGGCGTGCAAAGTTACAGAAAAATAGGATAGAAAGTCGGCCAGTTTGCACGGCGTGCAGATCAGTTGCACGGGGTGCAGATCAGTTGCACGGGGTGCAAAGTTGCAGAAAAGCAGAATTAGGCATGTTTGTGGATGTTTTCGGTGGTTACGAACACACCGAAGTGGGTGAATAGTAGTTCATTTAGAAATCATTATTTAACTCAATTTAAATGCTTAATTACTTCTGTATCAGTTAGTATAACTTTTAAACAGTGTAGTTCATACAATAGAGTATGTTAGATTCATTGGAACTTGAAATACTTGATATGCTTAATGAAATTGATGAAATTTCCTGTATTATAGTTGCAATGTATTTGCTGATTTAAAAGTAGATGTTTAGCATTTAAACTGGATAAATGATACTGAATCATGTTTAAGGATGACAAAGGATATACATGTGTTTCAAGTGAATATTCAGAATGTGTAATATGCATGAAATGTGATATTCCTGTTTATATGGTTATATGTTAATCAGTTAATAGACTTAGGTGCCTAACACCGTAGAACCTCTTTGAGAGGTCTGCACCTTAGGGGTGAAACTTGTGTCCAACATCAACCGGTTGAGTAATTCTGGTGGCACAAGGGTTGATAGACATTGTCCAACACCAACCGATTGAGTAATTTCGGTGGCACTGGGGTAAAATAATAAATAAAGCAAAGGGTTATCCAACACCAACCGGTTGAGTAATTCTGGTGGTAACCTAGTGTTGACTCCCTGCGCCTGTGTGCTCAGGTTAGAGGAGGAGTCCAGAGCACTCATGGTGAGTGCAGAGGAGGCTAGAGAGCCTGTGGGTCCTGTAGCAGACCAGGACGAGAAGTTAGACTTAGCATTTCCCGGGTGTGTCGCTAAGTCTTGTACGGTGAGATCGTAGTTTGCTACAGATCTTTGTATGCAGAGTACACTGCATATGATTATGGCATAAATATTCCAAACTCACATCAATTCATAAATATTGTGATCCGTGGGTAATGCGAGATCGGGGTGTGACACATGATATATGTTGAATACATAAGTTATGATGTTTCTTATGATATGATATGGCAGGCCGTGTGAACCTTGTGAGAAATGTTAAATGAGTTATGATTTCTGTTTAAAATGTACCTATAATGTTAATGTTAGACTTAGGTGCCCTGAACACCGTAGAACTCCTTTGAGAGGTCTGTACCTTAGGGGTGAAACTCGTGTCCAACATCAACCGGTTGAGTAATTCTGGTGGCACGAGGGTTGATAGGGTTATCCAACACCAACTGATTGAGTAATTCTGGTGGTAACCCAGTGTTGACTCCCTGCGCCTGTGTGCTCAGGTTAGAGGAGGAGTCCAGAGCACTCGGACTTAGTGCAATAAGCCCGGAGAGCCTGTGGGTCCTGTAGCAGACCAGGACTGGCAGTCAGACTTAGCATTTCCCGGGTGTGTCGCTAAGTCTTGTATGGTGTGTCCGTAGTGCATTGCGAGTCTCTATGCAGATTACACTGCATAGATCAGGGCATAAGCTAAAATATGATTATATAGGTTCACAGAGTTCCTTATAAATGAAAGAGTTAAGGAAGACTAGAGTATAGTCTTCTAGTGGTTATTCTTTGGATGCAATATTTACATTCTTTGTTATTTCAATTATATTGTTTAGAACTACTCAATGTAGTATTTATTGTTGTTAAATTTCATATCGTTTACTCAAAGTTATATCTGTAATCACATTAGTGCCTTAGACTGTTTCTTTGAAGTACTCATTCACTGAGCGAGTAGGCTCACCCCTCTACTCAAACATTTTAGGATTTACCGCGTGGACTTGAAGATGGTTAGAGCATCAGTGTAGATCTTCTACAGGAGTTAAGTACACGATTAGTTGAGTCAGTCGGTCCTTGTCACTCTAGGTCCTCAGTAAGAGATAAGAGAGAGAGTTGTAATTAGGATGTGTAATATTATTCTTCTTTTGAAATTGTATGCTAATTAGTAGGTCTTATGTGCATAAGGTGTGAGAGACATCATGAATGTTTATACATGTATCTTTGCTATTAAAGTCTGATTAGTAAAAGAAATATTCAGATTCCCTTGCTAAGATGATTTATGTGGTTCAATGCGTAGAAACATGAGTTTTAAAGAAAAAAAAAGTTAAGGGTGTTCTTTGTAATACATATAAATCCTATCTTATGCCCTAATCTCATGATTTGAGGAAATTGTGAGATCGGGGTGTAACAGCTTGGTATCAGAGCTTAGGGTGAGTTGTCAAGGACCATTAAGTTAGTAAGTTAGCGTCATAAGTGTGGCAGATAGGAGATGTTTTGATGTTAGCTTTGGGGATTTGAGTATTTGGATATCCTGGCCCGATATCTGAGTACTTGGATCAACCAGTACAAGCTACTCTGTCTATTCTCTCACGTATACCCTAGTCAGGTATACAGTGGAAGAATGGGCTAGAGAGGAACCCTAGAAATGTTAGGGTTAGAAAACGAGAAAAGAAACAAGAATTAAGAGCATAAATGTAAAAGGAGATTGAACTTACATTTCATAATGTTGTTTTTGTTGGAAATGTATAGATATGCTCTTATATATTTGAATTGAAATATTCAATACTTTGAAATATGGGTCTTTAATATCTGTTGTACACTATGCAGTTGTAGCGTTTATTGATTTCATTCTTTGTAACAAGTAGACTAGAATTGACCTTTGAATGAGCTTTTGTTAGTGGATAAGTTTTCTTCCACACTTCTGAGATGAATAGGAGTTGAGTAATCCTTTGTAGTTCTTGGCTTCAGGACTTCAGGTTTGTCCTGGTCCGGTTGGCATGATGCGTTACTAGGATTTAATGAATCCTATCAATAGTATAATAAGAATAGAATTTGAATAATTAGACCCACATCAGAGTAAGAATGTACATACAGTAATATGTTGAAACATATGGGCAAGATCAGAACAACTAAGAATTAGTTGAAACTGATATCTGAGGTTCAACTTTGGGGTCTCAAATGTGAAACCCTTAATTGGGAATAATAGAACATAATATGAAGTTCATAATCAGTTTATTGATTAATATTATATGAACTATACATATAAAATATAGAAAAGATATGTGAAATGTATGTATGGTTCTAGATAGCAAGAATCGATCATGAAGAATGGATCACATAATTGAGTATAATGCTTTTATGAACTCTAAAGCAAAGGTGAAGTAGAAGAATAGAGTTGAGCATTCAATAGGTCCATAGAAGTGAAGAGTCTTTAAAAGAGTAAAAGTGAAGAGAATCATATGATCATATAATTCATAAGACTAGAACAACAAACTAGTTCCTAAGTGAAGAACATCGGTGTAGTTTAACGAATGAATAAGTCATACAAGGGTAGAATATATTCAGGAGGGAAAACTTGATTGAAAGAGAAACTGTGTTTGATCCATGCATGATCCCTTTGATTTAAAAATGAAGAATATTTAAGGTATTAAGGGAATGTTTGAATACAAGAATTCTAAGTCTCAAAATCATCTTCTCTCTCATATATTCCTTAATAATAGCAAGGTGGGAATGAAATGATAAGAAAATGAATCATATATGATGCATAACTACCTTGGTACGGTCATCTAGTGAATGTAATAGTGACATACATTACGATGAAGTGCGATAAGAAATAAATTCTTGTGTGATAGCAAGAATGATGAATAATCTATTCTTACCTTGAATGTTTTAATGTTAGGGATGTTTATTGTATATGATCAAAATGAGAAGGAGAGGTAGCAAAGCATAAGTAGTAAAGAATGAGGAGAGAGATAAAGGAAAACACTAGTTTTGTGTAATATGTGAACTCGTTTTTAGAAGTATGCTTTGTTGAAGGCATACTAAGGTATGTAAGTTGGTTCTATGTATGATTTCAGTGTATTTGTGCAAGCTATATGTTAAATTAAGGGCGTATGATAGTTGTAGTAATTCATACCTGATATGCATCTTACTATTGTGTATTTGTGATATGGTGATACGGTTTGGATGATGTCAGAACACATGGAGAGATACCCTGAACAAGGTAGTCATACTTATTCACTCATATTAATAGAAATGGGTGATAATCAGATTGTCTGGACAAGTAACCCTAATGAGGTGTAGCTTGTTATACCTAGCTCTAATATAACTGAGTGATGGTAATTGAGTATGATTAATGCTTGAATGACTGATACAATTGTGGATTACCTTATTACTATTGTTGAAAGAGAAACTTTGTTTGATCCATGCATGATCCCTTTGATTTAAAAATGAAGAATATTTAAGGTATTAAGGGAATGTTTGAATACAAGAATTCTAAGTCTCAAAATCATCTTCTCTCTCATATATTCCTTAATAATAGCAAGGTGGGAATGAAATGATAAGAAATTGAATCATATATGATGCATAACTACCTTAGTAGGGTCATCTAGTGAATGTAATAGTGACATACATTACGATGAAGTGCGATAAGAAATAAATTCTTGTGTGATAGCAAGAATGATGAATAATCTATTCTTACCTTGAATGTTTTAATGTTAGGGATGTTTATTGTATATGATCAAAATGAGAAGGAGAGGTAGCAAAACATAAGTAGTAAAGAATGAGGAGAGAGATAAAGGAAAACACTAGTTTTGTGTAACATGTGAACTCGTTTTTAGAAGTATGCTTTGTTGAAGGCATACTAAGGTATGTAAGTTGGTTCTATGTATGATTTCAGTGTATTTGTGCAAGCTATATGTTAAATTAAGGGCGTATGATAGTTGTAGTAATTCATACCTGATATGCATCTTACTATTGTGTATTTGTGATATGGTGATACGGTTTGGATGATGTCAGAACACATGGAGAGATACCCTGAACAAGGTAGTCATACTTATTCACTCATATTAATAGAAATGGATGATAATCAGATTGTCTGGACAAGTAACCCTAATGAGGTGTAGCTTGTTATACCTAGCTCTAATATAACTGAGTGATGGTAATTGAGTATGATTAATGCTTGAATGACTGATACAATTGTGGATTACCTTGTTACTATTGTTGAAACCCTAAAATGATATAATACGATGGTTACACTTTGAATTGTGTGTGGGCCCATAACCCACAGGTCCCAGGATCGAAACAGGATAGTATGGAATGAGGTGGTAATACTTCACCTCATGCATCCATGACCCAATGGGGATGCCAAGAGTAGTATTGTGCAATTGATTGTTGAATCTAGTCTTTTAATTCAAGACTGTTTTGTTATTTGAATAGCACTTTATTAAAGTTTAAAACAGCATGGTGAACTCGCTTTTGTCACTTAAAGGTGATACAGAACAATAGAACTTTCTGAGCCGCATAAGTTGAGATAGTTGTATCAGAGTATCAGAGTTGCGCAGCGAAAGCGTGGTGGTTTATCTTTGCATTCTATGTTTGACTGTGGCATAAAGAATTTGCTTGATATCATTGAGAACTATTTGAAATATGTTGTGATTTAGTAAAGAATTAAAAAGATCTAATGTTGAAAACTACATTCAGGTATGATATACAAGAATATAATGACATGGAAGGCTTTAGAAGCTTAGAATAACCTTGAATGCATCTTTCTTGTAGGTTTATGTTTTGAGGAAGAAACATTCTAAAGGGGAAAGAGTTGTTACGACCCCATGTGAGCTTAATTGGTAAACTAGGGTTTACCTAGACAATTGCAAAGATTAATTGGAATAATCATTCTTAAAATCTAATTAATGACGATAAAACAATTAGGATGTTTTAACTATGATAAGAAGTCTAAATGTTCTTTTGTCTTGAGAATTAGGGTTTGAGAAGCATAGACCATAATCGGCCCAAAATAGGGTTTTGATGATACATGAACACAAAATTTGATAAGTATAGTGTCTCAGTAAATGATTTTTAGTATTTTATGTGTAACTCTGATTTAGCTCAAATTTGGATATGGTTTGGATATATAAAATTTGAACAACATTGGAAAATATCAGAATTTTTGAAGAATGTTCTGACCTGTTTATCGGTCGAGTTTCAAACTCGACCGATCATATTTTCAGATTGATATAGCAGTGTGATAATTGAATTTTATCTTTTTATTGGAATATTCAATTAATCTCAAATTTTAACTGTGCTTGAAAAAAACAATTTTAGACATCCTGTTAAATTGGCGTAATTTTTGGATGATTTTTGATCTCTACAGTGAGGGTGTCGGTCGAGTTATGTGTAGGACAAACTCGACCGAATCTGCTGCAGACTGCAGTATAGCAGTGCACTGTTTGATTTTTAATTATTTATTGGTTACTAGAAATGATCTAAAATTTTTACTGGAGGTCTGAAACTTCATTAGGTATAACATATAAAATATCCAGAATTTATGGAGCTTCTGTTAGCTATTCAGTAGGCGAATTACAGAAACTATTGTGAAACTGAATATTCAGCCAATATAATTAAAGTTGAGTGTTGGGTCAATATGCAATTGACCCAAGCAGCTCAAATTGACTTATATGATCGAACACACACACACACAGCTCTCATTCTTCGTCATCCACCCCAGAGAAACGAAAATCTAGAGAGAGAGGGAGAGTTAGGGCTTGAGTGGAGAAAGAGGAGGAATTGCTGACCTAGGGTTTTGCAGTCCGAGAAATGGTGAAATCAAGTAAGTTTAGATTCTTTGCATAGACTTTTATGGTGAATCTTCTCTCTCATGTCAAGATTCCGTCCATGCTCTGATTTGATCCAAGATGATGTCGAAATTCCCTCTTTTCTCATCCTTTCTTCATAATCCCTCATTTTCAAGGTTTCCGAGTTGAATGGAAGAAGAATTGGGAGATTTGCTAGGGACTTGATATGAGTTCGAGATCCCCTGAGTTGAGCTGCAGTTTTGAGGTGTTTTCACACCTTAGGGTGAGTGGGTTCTTCCTTCAAACAGTGTAATGTACGAAATTTTATTATAGCATCCAAACCCCTAATTGCTTAGTATGTGATCCTAAACCCCGAATGTCCATTTGTTCTGTGTAGTTACAATTTGATACGAAATGGGCTCCTTCTCTGTTTGAACGACTCTCTGATGATAGAATCATATTAGAAATGTATACAACACATTCTAGAAAGAATGCTTTTCGTATTCATATTGTATGATGTAATTAGGGTTTAACCTAATTGAGATCTAACTAGAGTTTTAATCCAATTGAAGAGATATCTAGACTTAAACCAAACCTAGGTCTAAATGCTCTCAATCAAGCTTAAGGCTATCATATTTCAATATCTAAAACCTTTGGGATTTGTCACTAAGTCTATGACTTTGATTTCACTAGTGTAAGCTTGAATGACCTGTGCCACGATCTTGGGGTGACACCACGACCGTGTTGGAGCAAACCTTAATTGAACACTTAAAGATCAAAGTTAAATAAAGAGGACTAGTAATCCTATAAGTGGTTAGGATGTACCTCATGGGTTATCTTAATTGAATTTTATTCTTGATACATGATATCTTAGTGAATGGTATGGAAAACCTAAACTTAGTTAAATTTCCATGGTTTCATATCTATATTGATTGAATATGATTTGTTGAAAACAATCTTTATTTAGTGAATGCTTATATCCTATGAAATCTTTATGAGAGACATGTGACAAGTGAATGAGGTAAATGAAAAGGTGAATGAGGCGAATGAAACCCTAAGAGTAGGGTGTTGACATGTGATGAATGAATAAGGCAAATGAAACCCTAAGGATAGGGTGTTCAATGAATCATGTTATGGTGATATGAAAGGTCTCGATATGAGATGTGGTGATACTTAACTGTTGAATTGTATGTTTCTAGTGCATTTAACTTTATATGCTTGTTCTCTCTAAGTTGATATCTACATACTGCTGGGCTTCTTATTTTCAATACATATCTCGTAAATTGCAGGTGATGAGATATGACATGCCCTAGAAAGGGATGTTACTGAGACATGATATATGTTGAATACATAAGTTATGATGTTTCTTATGATATGATATGGCAGGCGGTGTGAACCTTGTGAGAAATGTTAAATGAGTTATGATTTCTGTTTAAAATGTACCTATAATTTTAATGTTAGACTTAGGTGCCCTGAACACCGTAGAACCCCTTTGAGAGATCTGTACCTTAGGGGTGAAACTCGTGTCCAACATCAACCGGTTGAGTAATTCTGGTGGCACGAGGGTTGATAGGGTTATCCAACACCAACCGGTTGAGTAATTCTGGTGGTAACCCAGTGTTGACTCCCTGCGCCTGTGTGCTCAGGTTAGAGGAGGAGTCCAGAGCACTCAGAGTTAGTGCAATAAGGCCGAAGAGCCTGTGGGCCAGAGAGCCTGTGGGTCCTGTAGCAGACCAGGACTGGCAGTCAGACTTAGCATTTCCCGGGTGTGTCACTAAGTCTTGTACGGTGTGGCCGTAGTGCACTGTGAGTCTCTATGCAGAGTACACTGCATAGATCAGGGCATAAGCTAAAATATGATTATATAGGTTCACAGAGTTCCTTATAAATGAAAGAGTTAAGGAAGACTAGAGTATAGTCTTCTAGTGGTTATTCTTTGGATGCAATATTTACATTCTTTGTTATTTCAATTATATTGTTTAGAACTACTCAGTGTAGTATTTATTGTTGTTAAATTTCATATCGTTTACTCAAAGTTATATCTGTAATCACATTAGTGCCTTAGACTGTTTCTTTGAAGTACTCATTCACTGAGCGAGTAGGCTCACCCCTCTACTCAAACATTTTAGGATTTACCGCGTGGACTTGAAGATGATCAGAGCATCAGTGTAGATCTTCTACAGGAGTTAAGTACAAGATTAGTTGAGTCAGTCGGTCCTTGTCACTCTAGGTCCTCAGTAAGAGATAAGAGAGAGAGTTGTAATTACGATGTGTAATATTATTCTTCTTTTGAAATTGTATGCTAATTAGTAGGTCTTATGTGCATAAGGTGTGAGAGACATCATGAATGTTTATACATGTATCTTTGCTATTAAAGTCTGATTAGTAAAAGAAATGTTCAGATTCCCTTGCTAAGATGATTTATGTGGTTCAGTGCGAAGAAACAAGAGTTTTAAAGAAAAAAAAGTTAAGGGTGTTCTTTGTAATACATATAAATCCTATCTTATGCCCGAATCTCATGATTTGAGGAAATTGTGAGATCGGGGTGTAACAGCTTGGTATCAGAGCTTAGGGTGAGTTCTCAAGGACCATTAAGTTAATAAGTTAGTGTCATAAGTGTGGCAGATAGGAGATGTTTTGATGTTAGCTTTGGGGATTTGAGTATTTGGATATTCTGGCCCGATATCTGAGTACTTGGATCAACCAATACAAGCTACTCTGTCTATTCTCTCACGTATACCCTGGCCAGGTATACAGTGGAAGAATAGGCTAGAGAGGAACCCTAGAAATGTTAGGGTTAGAAAACGAGAAAAGAAACAAGAATTAAGAGCATAAATGTAAAAGGAGATAGAACTTACATTTCATAATGTTGTTTTTGTTGGAAATGTATAGAAATGCTCTTATATGTTTGAATTGAAATATTCAATACTTTGAAATATGGGTCTTTAATATCTGTTGTACACTATGCAGTTGTAGCGTTTATTGATTTCATTCTTTGTAACAAGTAGACTAGAATTGACCTTTGAATGAGCTTTTGTTAGTGGATAAGTTTTCTTCCACACTTCTGAGATGAATAGGAGTTGAGTAATCCTTTGTAGTTCTTGGCTTCAGGACTTCAGGTTTGTCCTGGTCTGGTTGGCATGATGCGTTACTAGGATCTAATGAATCCTATCAATAGTATAATAAGAATAGAATTTGAATAATTAGACCCACATCAGAGTAAGAATGTACATACAGTAAGATGTTGAAACATATGGGCAAGATCAGAACAACTAAGAATTAGTTGAAACTGATATCTGAGGTTCAACTTTGGGGTCTCAAATGTGAAACCCTTAATTGGGAATAATAGAACATAATATGAAGTTCATAATCAGTTTATTGATTAATATTATATGAACTATACATATGAAATATAGAAAAGATATGTGAAATGTATGTATGGTTCTAGATAGCAAGAATCGATCATGAAGAATGGATCACATAATTGAGTATAATGCTTTTATGAACTCTAAAGCAAAGGCGAAGTAGAAGAATAGGGTTGAGCATTCAATAGGTCCATAGAAGTGAAGAGTCTTTAAAAGAGTAAAAATGAAGAGAATCATATGATCATATAATTCATAAGACTAGAACAACAAACTAGTTCCTAAGTGAAGAACATAGGTGTAGTTTAACGAATGAATAAGTCATACAAGGGTAGACTATATTCAGGAGGGAAAACTTGATTGAAAGAGAAACTGTGTTTGATCCATGCATGATCCCTTTGATTTAAAAATGAAGAATATTTAAGGTATTAAGGGAATGTTTGAATACAAGAATTCTAAGTCTCAAAATCATCTTCTCTCTCATATATTCCTTAATAATAGCAAGGTGGGAATGAAATGATAAGAAAATGAATCATATATGATGCATAACTACCTTGGTAGGGTCATCTAGTGAATGTAATAGTGACATACATTACGATGAAGTGCGATAAGAAATAAATTCTTGTGTGATAGCAAGAATGATGAATAATCTATTCTTACCTTGAATGTTTTAATGTTAGGGATGTTTATTGTATATGATCAAAATGAGAAGGAGAGGTAGCAAAACATAAGTAGTAAAGAATGAGGAGAGAGATAAAGGAAAACACTAGTTTTGTGTAATATGTGAACTCGTTTTTAGAAGTATGCTTTGTTGAAGGCATACTAAGGTATGTAAGTTGGTTCTATGTATGATTTCAGTGTATTTGTGCAAGCTATATGTTAAATTAAGGGCGTATGATAGTTGTAGTAATTCATACCTGATATGCATCTTACTATTGTGTATTTGTGATATGGTGATACGGTTTGGATGATGTCAGAACACATGGAGAGATACCCTGAACAAGGTAGTCATACTTATTCACTCATATTAATAGAAATGGATGATAATCAGATTGTCTGGACAAGTAACCCTAATGAGGTGTAGCTTGTTATACCTAGCTCTAATATAATTGAGTGATGGTAATTGAGTATGATTAATGCTTGAATGACTGATACAATTGTGGATTACCTTATTACTATTGTTGAAACCCTAAAATGATATAATACGATGGTTACACTTTGAATTGTGTGTGGGCCCATAACCCACATGTCCCAGGATCGAAACAGGATAGTATGGAATGAGGTGGTAATACTTCACCTCATGCATCCATGACCCAATGGGGATGCCAAGAGTAGTATTGTGCAATTGATTGTTGAATCTAGTCTTTTAATTCAAGACTGTTTTGTTATTTGAATAGCACTTTATTAAAGTTTAAAACAGCATGGTGAACTCGCTTTTTTCACTTAAAGGTGATACAGAACAATAGAACTTTCTGAGCCGCATAAGTTGAGATAGTTGTATCAGAGTATCAGAGTTGCGCAACGAAAGTGTGGTGGTTTATCTTTGCATTCTATGTTTGACTGTGGCATAAAGAATTTGCTTGATATCATTGAGAACTATTTGAAATATGTTGTGATTTAGTAAAGAATTAAAAAGATCTAATGTTGAAAACTACATTCAGGTATGATATACAAGAATATAATGACATGGAAGGCTTTAGAAGCTTAGAATAACCTTGAATGCATCTTTCTTGTAGGTTTATGTTTCAAGGACGAAACATTCTAAAGGGGAAAGAGTTGTTACGACCCCATCTGAGCTTAATTGGTAAACTAGGGTTTACCTAGACAATTGCAAAGATTAATTGGAATAATCATTCTTGAAATCTAATTAATGACGATAACACAATTAAGATGTTTTAACTATGATAAGAAGTCTAAATGTTCTTTTGTCTTGAGAATTAGGGTTTGAGAAGCATAGACCCTAATCGGCCCAAAATAGGGTTTTGATGATACATGAACACAAAATTTGATAAGTATAGTGTCTCAGTAAATGATTTTTAGTATTTTATGTGTAACTCTGATTTAGCTCAAATTTGGATATATAAAATGTGAACAACATTAGACAATATCAGAATTTTTGAAGAATGTTCTGACCTGTTTATCGGTCGAGTTTCAAACTCGACCGATCATATTTTCAGATTGATATAGCAGTGTGATAATTGAATTTTATCTTTTTATTGGAATATCCAATTAATCTCAAATTTTAACTGTGCTTGAAAAAAACAATTTTAGACATCCTGTTAAATTGGCGTAATTTTTGGATGACTTTTTATCTCTACAGTGAGGGTGTCGGTCGAGTTATGTGTAGGACAAACTCGACCGAATCTGCTGCAGACTGCAGTATAGCAGTGCACTGTTTGATTTTTAATTATTTATTTGTAACTAGAAATGATCTAAAATTTTTACTGGAGGTCTGAAACTTCATTAGGTATAACATATAAAATTTCCAGAATTTTTGGAGCTTCTGTTAGCTATTCAGTAGGCGAATTACAGAAACTATTGTGAAACTGAATATTCAGCCAATATAATTAAAGTTGAGTGTTGGGTCAATATGCAATTGACCCAAGCAGCTCAAATTGACTTATATGATCGACCACACACACACACAGCTCTCATTCTTCGTCATCCACCCCAGAGAAACGAAAATCTAGAGAGAGAGGGAGAGTTAGGGCTTGAGTGGAGAAAGAGGAGGAATTGCTGACCTAGGGTTTTGCGGTCCGAGGAATGGTGAAATCAAGTAAGTTTGGATTCTTTGCATAGACTTTTATGGTGAATCTTCTCTCTCATGTCAAGATTCCTTCCATGCTCTGATTTGATCCAAGATGATGTCGAAATTCCCTCTTTTCTCATCCTTTCTTCATAATCCCTCATTTTCAAGGTTTCCGAGTTGAATGGAAGAAGAATTGGGAGATTTGCTAGGGAATTGATATGAGTTCGAGATCCCCTGAGTTGAGCTTCAGTTTTGAGGTGTTTTCACACCTTAGGGTGAGTGGGTTCTTCCTTCAAACAGTGTAATGCACGAAATTTTATTATAGCATCCAAACCCCTAATTGCTTAGTATGTGATCCTAAACCCTGAATGTCCATTTGTTCTGTGTAGTTGCAATTTGATACGAAATGGGCTCCTTCTCTGTTTGAACGACTCTCTGATGATAGAATCATATTAGAAATGTATACAACACATTATAGAAAGAATGCTTTTCGGATTCATATTGTATGATGTAATTAGGGTTTAACCTAATTGAGATCTCACTAGAGTTTTAATCCAATTGAAGAGATATCTAGACTTAAACCAAACCTAGGTCTAAATTCTCTCAATGAAGCTTAAGGCTATCATATTTCAATATCTAAAACCTTTGGGATTCGTCACTAAGTCTATGACTTTGATTTCACTAGTTTAAGCTTGAATGACCTGTGCCACGATCGTGGGGTGACACCACGACCGTGTTGGAGCAAACCTTAATTGAACACTTAAAGATCAAAGTTAAATAAAGAGGACTCGTAATCCTATAAGTGGTTAGGATGTACCTCATGGGTTATCTTAATTGAATTTTATTCTTGATACATGATATCTTAGTGAATGGTATGGAAAACCTAAACTTAGTTAAATTTCCATGGTTTCATATCTATGTTGATTGAATATGATTTGTTGAAAACAATCTTTATTTAGTGAATGCTTATATCCTATGAAATCTTTATGAGAGACATGTTACAAGTGAATGAGGTAAATGAAAAGGTGAATGAGGTGAATGAAACCCTAAGAGTAGGGTGTTGACATGTGATGAATGAATAAGGCAAATGAAACCCTAAGGATAGGGTGTTCAATGAATCATGTTATGGTGATATGAAAGGTCTCGATATGAGATGTGGTGATACTTAACTGTTGAATTGTATGTTTCTAGTGCATTTAACTTTATATGCTTGTTCTCTCTAAGTTGATATCTACATACTGCTGGGCTTCTTATTTTCAATACATATCTCATAAATTGTAGGTGATGAGATATGACATGCCCTAGAAAGGGATGTTACTGAGACATGATTTATGTTGAATACATAAGTTATGATGTTTCTTATGATATGATATGGCAGGCCGTGTGAACCTTGTGAGAAATGTTAAATGAGTTATGATTTCTGTTTAAAATGTACCTATAATGTTAATGTTAGACTTAGGTGCCCTGAACACCGTAGAACCCCTTTGAGAGGTCTGTACCTTAGGGGTGAAACTCGTGTCCAACATCAACCGGTTGAGTAATTCTGGTGGCACGAGGGTTGATAGGGTTATCCAACACCAACCGGTTGAGTAATTCTGGTGGTAACCCAGTGTTGACTCCCTGCGCCTGTGTGCTCAGGTTAGAGGAGGAGTCCAGAGCACTCGGAGTTAGTGCAATAAGGCCGGAGAGCCTATGGGCCGGAGAGCCTGTGGGTCCTGTAGCAGACCAGGACTGGCAGTCAGACTTAGAATTTCCCGGGTGTGTCGCTAAGTCTTGTACGGTGTGGTCGTAGTGCACTGCGAGTCTCTATGCAGAGTACACTGCATAGATCAGGGCATAAGCTAAAATATGATTATATAGGTTCACAGAGTTCCTTATAAATGATAGAGTTAAGGAAGACTAGAGTATAGTCTTCTAGTGGTTATTCTTTGGATGCAATATTTACATTCTTTGTTATTTCAATTATATTGTTTAGAACTACTCAGTGTAGTATTTATTGCTGTTAAATTTCATATCGTTTACTCAAAGTTATATCTGTAATCACATTAGTGCCTTAGACTGTTTCTTTGAAGTACTCATTCACTGAGCGAGTAGGGTCACCCCTCTACTCAAACATTTTAGGATTTACCGCGTGGACTTGAAGATGGTCAGAGCATCAGTGTAGATCTTCTACAGGAGTTAAGTACAAGATTAGTTGAGTCAGTCGGTCCTTGTCACTCTAGGTCCTCAGTAAGAGATAAGAGAGAGAGTTGTAATTACGATGTGTAATATTATTCTTCTTTTGAAATTGTATGCTAATTAGTAGGTCTTATGTGCATAAGGTGTGAGAGACACCATGAATGTTTATACATGTATCTTTGCTATTAAAGTCTGATTAGTAAAAGAAATGTTCAGATTCCCTTGCTAAGATGATTTATGTGGTTCAGTGCGAAGAAACAAGAGTTTTAAAGAAAAAAGAAGTTAAGGGTGTTCTTTGTAATACATATAAATCCTATCTTATGCCCTAATCTCATGATTTGAGGAAATTGTGAGATCAGGGTGTAACAATCATCATAAAACATCAAATGATGTCAAATAAAATCATGATATTTATCATTTAAATCATCTCAAGAGTGGACAAGGCAGCGAGTCAAACTGAAATATCTTCAATAACTACAACAAATTGGTTTACAAGATGATTCATATCTATAAAGACACAACAATGAAAGATGTCTAACCCAAGTTACAACTCATAACTATAAAGAAACCAAAGAAAGAAACATGTAATATCTAATATACACTACCCACCCATCACACAAGAAAGTGAGAGTACAGGGAGGATCGAGACTCAAATATTTTATATATTATTACATCTTGATCATTGTGTTCTTTCTGTTGTACTAGCATACCTAAAAACATTGTAGAAGAATCATGTGGGACTCAATAAGAGTCCCAATAAGACGATTACTCCCTTCAAGATATAAATATACATAGATAGCTTTTAAGATGGACTACAAATAACAGGAAGAGATTTATTATTCATTTGTATTTTTGATTATTCATGTCACTCCGTAATTTTGTTCAAGTCATGTTAATGACAAGAGTATAAGACATTTCATATCATAATAACAATCTTCTCATAGTTTAATCATCTTGAATGCAATAAGATAACATTACTTACAACAGTTTAGTTGATCCTTGCAATTACAAAGAATTCACAAAAGCATAAAAAAACTTCCAAATAATAAGAGCACAAAGTTAACATTAAATGTTATTCGCCAATATAATCCTAACCAAATGTACTGAACGATTGAGTTACATGTTTATAACAAGCCCTGGGTAGTTTGAGACGTACCACTCAAACTACTAGTTGACCACTACAAAGTCACAATCAGCTCAGTATAAGATATATGCATTATTAGACTCCTAAAGATTTCTTCCCATCAGTCAGTACGATTGATAAAATACAGTGGCACAACAGCCCAACCTATTAAAAACCTGGTCTGTCCTAGGTACACAGGTCACGACATGAAAAACTAAGGTACAAAACCCTCAAATCTGAGTTATGACCACATTTTCTCTCAATCATATATAAACCAATACACGACCACAATTGTTCTCAAGCACCATGAAGTCAGTATGATAGAAACAAACCCTCCATGCACCCACATATACTCAATAGTATATGACTCTGACCCCCTTCTCAAAATACTAGATTACCACAAGGAAACTCAATTGGTTATCTAGTTCTAACACTGGGATAGCTCTACTGCAAGACCCCTGACCTGGCTTTTGGACTAACCTTGTTTTCTTTGCTTGATTAGATTCTTAAACTTTGATCCAATCTCTTGAAATACTTTAATAACATGTGACATGGTTATGTTTTCTATTTGATCTTGTTTGGTTGATGTTTGAGCTTGTTATGCTTATTTTGGGCGTAGTTGCAATTTACCCATGTTTAGGGGTTATCTTGTAATATTTCACATATAGGTTGTTCCCTTTGTGCCTTGGCACCATGATAGAGAAGATGGTTCTTTGGGGAGCCTTATTGAGACTTGGTTTGAGGAGGAGAGAGAAGTGGTGCTATGTTGAGTGTTGTTTCTAGGGTTTGCTTGGATGCCCCATGTTGATGATGACCTTATGTTCAACGTTTGAGTTCTTGGTCTTTCTGTGGCGACCGTCTCGCGGAAACAAGATTAACTAATGCGTAAGCGTTCACTAAGCAGCGAGTTACCAAAAATCACTAAAATTAAAACCTTTTTTATCAAAGATCCATCAAAGGAAAACTTTCTCACATAGAATCAAAGTAACCTAATTACATTCTTGTTCACAGGTACATATTCTGTATCATCTCCTTTTTAGAATTACAAGCATTAACTGTCATGTCAAGCTAAACACAGGCAGTATGAAATCTTGAGGCACTGAGCCAAAATCTTGAAAGCACTAACTACTACTCCGAGGACCTGAGAGTATAGAGACGACACATAGGACTCTATCTATACAAGGCATGACAACCAGTGTCTCCACCTGAGACTTCACTGCTGTCCCTGTTGCTGCTGCTGCTGTCCTTCTCCTACTGAAAGATTTCTGCCTCCTCATCTGCGTCCACCTAAAAATGTGGTTCCCACGGGGGTGAGACAATTGTAAATTTCCCCAGCAAGAGATATAACTCTCCGCCAGAAACATTATTATTGCAGATTAAGAAGATAAATATACACAAAGGAATTATATTTGTTTGGTAGTAGATATTTTAATGTCTAACAAATTAGAATATTATTCTTATCAAAAACATTATAGCTATAATTTGATAGAACATGTCACTTATCCTTTAAGGAAAATGAAGAACATGTATAACATTTATTCACTATAGAATCATTACCACAACATTAACTCTCTTCAGGCTTAGATCATATATCTAATGCCTGGCATTGCCATTGGGGAGTCATGGCATGTAGCCATACTCTTCTCACAAAGTGTTGGGATCTTAGTCCCTCATCTCATAAAGTACAATTCCATTTCTTCATATGTTCATTATCATGATTATAGAATCTGGGTATTTGAACCCTTATCTAATCATAGAACACTTGTTACCACTTATTAGGTAACTTCATACCTTTAAGTCATCTGACCCAGGAAATTATAAATCTTGCTACACAAGGTATTGCACATAGTACACAAAGTTCAATGATTCTTACTACACAGAGCATATGAAGGCTTATAAAGCCTATAAAACATTCTTAATAAACAAAGCATCATAGCCCATACCTGGCTATGCTCATCTTTTCAACATATCTGCATGATTAGTAATCATGATACCATTTCATATTAGTACCATGCAATACAAGGGTTATCTTATTCATTCATAACCCATTAGTTTGTATTTGAGCTTCACATAGGATTACTCTACATTAGATCTTCACATAGCATCACCCTGTATTAAGGTTTCACATAGCATTACCCTGCACTAGGTTTCACATATCATTCATTTATATTAGGGCTTCACATAGCACTACCCTATATTAAGGTTTCACATAACATTACCCTACATTAGGGTTCACATATCATTCATTTGTATTAGGGCTTCACTTAGCATTACCTTGTATTAGGGTTCACATAGCATTTAACTTGTATTAGGGTTTCACATAGCAAGGAAATAAATATGGATAACATAAGTATTCAATCATATTCTTTATTCTCATCATTCATCATTAAATGAATTATCAACACATAGCTTGAGTTTCTCTCTCTTCTTTACGAAAATATGATTACATCATAGTTTATAGGTTTGGATTAACCTTTTCATAAGGCATGTTAGCCTACATTCAACAGAGTACATTACATATCAATGTAAACATTGATACGACACATCTCATGTGTCATTCATCCAATTATATTGGACTTATAACACATCAAGGTATACCAATATTGGGGTGTTGGATGTGATATCTATCATACCTTGATGTATCACTTCCCTCAACACCTTCATCTTACTTGAGTTTATTCACTTAGCTTGTATTAGGGTATTCCTCATCCTAATACTTATGCACTAGATCATCACATTCATCATGCAAGGTAGTGGTCATTAGTCACTTCACTTAGAATATACAACCATTGCCAAAACTATGGACTCATCCTTAAGTTAGGAACTAACAAAACGACCATACTAGGTCACTTGCAAATCAACTTCAAGTTGAGCATAGAGCACCACGGCCGTGTAGTCAAGAACGACTGTGCAAGGGAAAGCCACCACAGTCGTGCTACCTTGCACGGTCATGCTACAGAAGATCACCACAACCATTTTACACCACCACGACTGTCATCATCCAACCCCTTTAGCTTAATTAAGAATAGTATTCTCGATATTTATAATTTGAGGTTTCACATAGAATATTCCATACATTTATGGATTTCACATAGTAATACTCTTCAATAGAGTTTCATATAATCATCCTTCTATATCAAGGATTCGCCTAGTATTATGTGAAATTAAGATTTCACAACACATCCCCCAGTGCTAGGTCTTCACATAGGATTAGTGGCACTACCCTATATTAGGGTTTCATGCGCCTTACCCCATTTTAGGGATTAAGGTTTTATATTCACATCCAAGTAAGGTTTCGCTTACCTCATACCCAAATTAGGGTTAGGATGTACAACTCCCATTAAATTAGGGTTTCCTTCATTGTTATACTCAGTTAAGGTTACATCATCACCCTAGATTTATGACAACACTCATCTTTGCCCTAGATTAGGGTTTCACACATAGCTTTGTTTTAATTAGGGTTTCACACATAGCATTGCTCTAATTAGGGTTTCACACATAGCATTTCTCTAATTAGGGTTTCACACATAGCATTGCTCTAATTAGAGTTTCACACATAGCATTGCTATAATTAGGGTTTCACACATAGTATTGCTCTAATTAGAGCTTCACACATAGCATTGCTCTAATTAGGGTTTCACACATAGTATTTCTCTAATTAGAGTTTCACATATAGCATTGCTCTAATTAGGGTTTCACACATAGCATTGCTCTAATTAGAGTTTCACACATAGCATTTCTCTAATTAGGGTTTCACACATAGTATTGCTCTAATTAGGGTTTCACACATAGCATTGCTCTAATTAGGGTTTCACACATAGCTGTTGGATCCTAGATGGGTGATTAGATGCTCTAGAGGGGGGGGGTGAATAGAACTGAAAGCACTTAAACAAAACTCATTAAACCTTCAAGATATATGACAAGATAAGGTTGCTAAATAGGTAATTTGAGTGCAACTAAAACATACATAGCAAGGGAGAGAGGAATTGAACATGCACCAATTAGACAAGCTATTTAGAGTGATTCCACATTTTAAACTAGAAGTGTGTCAGTCCACTTGCCTAGAGAGGTCAACCTCTAGGACTTCCAAACTATTGCACTCTTATATTCATTCATAAGACATACAATACATGACCAACCAAAGGACTTACCTATCCAATACAAAGAGTCTTCAACCTTACCAAGGACTTACCCACTTTGTAAGAGTCTTCCACCTTTCTTCCAAGGACTTACCTACTCTTGCTCAAGTCTTCAGCCTTGCAGGAATTACCCACTCTTCTTGGATCTTCCTCCTTTGACTTCACCTTCACTCGGAGAAGCTTCCACCAAGGACTTACCCACTTGAGCTTGAGTCTTCTGCCTTCTCCAAGGGCTTACCCACTCTAGCTCCAAGTCTTCAGCCTTGATCTTCACCAAGGGACTCCTTCCCTTGTTCTTCTTCACCTCTCTTGGACAAGAGAGAGAACCTTCATCTTCATGATTGCAAATGAGAGATGGGGAGGTTGTGGAAGTGAGAGCCTCACAAGATGTACATATAGGACTAGCTCTCTAATAGATTTCCTACTCACTCTAATGGATGTAGCAAGTGATTAAACTTAGAGTGAGAGAGGAGGCTGTAGGAAGCACTCAAATATAGAATAGGAGCCTGACATAGAGTTCGCAATGAATGCTCAACCTTGGAATGAAGCCCAAGGGGTCCTATTTATAGCTGGGGATGCCTATTAGCCTTTGGGAACACTTGTGAACAAAAACTAGCCATTTTGTGGCTTGCAACGGATCTATTTTCACTTGTTGCAACTCCACAACGGATAGAAACACTTTTCTGCACTTTTCCGTACAGTGCAATCGATCGAGTTTCTATAAGGGTAACTCGACCGATAGAGTAAAAGACAAAGCCGATATTCAGACCATCAGTCGAGTTTGTCCTGAGGAAACTCGATCGACCAATGAAAATTGATTTGGTCAGTTACTCCATCGGTCGAGTTCTGTGTAAACACAACTCGACCGATGCAATCTCCAGAAAATTGATCAAGGATGATCGGTCGAGTTTTCAGGTTGGGAAACTCGACCGACAAAGTGCATGTAATCAATTTTCAAAGTTGCATCTAAAGTGCTCTAAAATTCGATCTAAGTGCTCCTGATATTTTTCTAATCTTAATTACAAGTCATACAATCATTACAAGTGATTTACAACATGATTCTAATGGATATACATCATATTACAAAAACGTCCACTTGTATTGACTTTGACTTGTCTTTTCTCCAATTTGATATGTGCAAGTTAGGGCAATTGGAGTGTGTCTATACCTAATCTGAAAACACTCAAGTAGAGACATTAGACACCAATATGTGGAATGGTTAGTCATCATCAAAACATGGGTTTAGTCAATTTAGATGTGAGTCAACATTGACCTAATTGACCTTGAGTCAACAATCTCCCCCCTTTTGAAGATGACAAACCATTCCAAAAATGTATTGAAAGCTTTCAAGTAAAATCATACCTTCGGAGAAACCTAGGGGTTTTATAGAATGGAGTTCATATGCTCCCCCTCAGTTGATGCGCATGGAGTTTTCATACTCCCCCTCAATTGATGTTATTTCTCCTGCATGGTTAGCTTTCATAACATTTATAGAATACTATGTCTTCTACTCATATATGTTTTACACATATATGTCTTCTCCCCTTTACCTTCTCCCTTTACATGAACATGCTTCTCTTCTTCATGTAAGACATGCCTTCTTCCTCTTTTAAAAGAAGACATACCTTTCTCCCCCTTTGTCATTTCAAAAAGAGGGGCTATGAAGAAATAAGAAACATCACTTGTTAAAGAGAAAGGAGATAATACAAATATATATAAGGAGAGTAGAAGAGCACAGATAGGGGCTTGTCCAAGCATAGAAAGAAAAGCAAGTTAAAGCATATACTTGAACAACCCAAAAAGCAAGATAAAGTGTTGCAGAAAAATGATAAAACATAATTTTGACCCTCAAGATGACGGAATTTGACCAAAAACCATCAGATTCTGCATGAAAAACACTAGTCTTGTACCAAAAACTGAAACTGGAGAAAAATCTGCATAAAATCCAAAACTACTCCAATTTCTACATACAATGTAGATCTATGTACCCTGCATCACAATGTTATGCAAGCAACTCAAGATAGTAGATATGCAATTTTAGGAACAATCTTGAGCATGAATGAGACAAGATACAAGCATAGCATATAGATGAACAAAGATGCCAATTATAAACAAGGTTAGAACTACATGTATATGAACTACTAGTAGATGATATCGCAAGTTAGGACTACTAGTAGGATCTAGATCATAACAAGAGATACCAAAAGATACACAAGATAAAACAAGCTATGATTAGATGTATACATATATCCAAACAAAGAGATAAGCAATTTTAGACGCATGAAAGGATATAACTCACTAGATGTGCATCCTTACCATAAGATGATTACCCCTAAGAACCTCAAGGTTGTATCAAAACAAGATATACACCTAGATAGATGTAGCAAGTTAGAGTACAACGAAAGCAATTTTTATCCACAACCAAGAGATCCAAAGATATTCATCATCAAAACCTGCAAAACATCTCAAAGCAAGTAATTGCAACATATAGATATACCAATTTAGAGCAATTAGAGAAATAAAGTTGTAAGCAAGATAGGCAATTTAGAACATGGAAATATGCATATATACATGTACCAAATGAGAGTGCCAAAAAATAAGGCTATTGGTTGAGAAAATCTAGTTGAGAGGGAAATTCTCATTCAATAAGCCAACTGTGTATTCTGTGCACAATGTTATCTGTCGAGTTCTGTGTATTGA
This sequence comes from Alisma plantago-aquatica, assembly GCA_963693085.1. Lineage (NCBI taxonomy): Eukaryota > Viridiplantae > Streptophyta > Magnoliopsida > Alismatales > Alismataceae > Alisma > Alisma plantago-aquatica. The sequence goes on along the minus strand of OY856413.1, from coordinate 653,918,881 downwards.
CAAATCGACCGATGACAGCTGTTGGCAACAACCATCGGTGCCTATCAGTCGAGTTTCAATAGGGAAAACTCGACCGACAAACCAGTAATCAAAAAGCACATATATTTCATGAAAACATATTTAAAGGAATGCTAAATATACAAACCATATCCAAACATGTCTAAGCAAGTTAGTAATGCACTATAGAAGCATTAGAAACAGTTTTTGAGCAAGAGTGTGAAGAGAATCACAAAATTCCACTTTTGACTCAAAAACCATATGTATAGTGCACACCATCTTGACAAAACAAGCTAGGATTGGTTATAAGTAAGAAAAAACATTACCTTTGTGCTTACCATTGCTTTTCCACTTGTTGTCACCCTCTACACATCTCAACTTTCTTCTTTCATGTGGATTGAGAAGTCAATTTGCAATTCAATAGCTCAAGTCAATCCATTTGCAAGTACCTACAAGAAGAAAGATGAAATGGTCCCCAATCATATTTTTGGGTCCGTAGGGGTTAGTTTAGCAACCGAAGTCCTATTGCTCTTGGGTGCTTTCCTAAAAGGACAACAAGTAGAATAATGACCAAAATCATTGCAATAGTTGCATGTGCCCGTAGTCTTGGAACTAGAGGATTCTCCAAGGAATATTGGAGGTCCTTTATCTTTGTTGTTCCCTTGACTACTATCATATCCTAAACCATGTCTACCAATTTGTTTAGTAGAATAGTGTAGGATGTCATTAAGACTCTTTTTACCAACTAAGAATCTTTGCAAAGAAGATCTCAAACTATCATTATCATGCATAAGAGAAGTAATAGTAGAAGATAAATGATTGATATTATCTCTAGCATGTAAAAAATCATTTTCTAAGAAAAGAACTTTAGTTAAATGAGAATCTCTATCAATATGAAGAGCAGCAACATCATTCTCTCTACTTGTATAACTAGAACAAGATTCATGCCCATTGATTTTAGCAAGCAAGGATGCATTTTCAATTTCTAATTCATGCAAAACAAAATCTTTGTCCTTGTTTTCAGATTTAAGAACATCAATGTCATGCATGATAGAATCAACAATTAAAGTATGCTCTTCATTAGAACTAGGCATGAGAGGTTGAGCTTCTAGAAATCTAATCTTATCAAGCAAACTAGCATTTTCAAGTTTAAGAGGGTCTACTTGACTAAGACAATCATTTTTATCATTAAGCAAGCATAAATTAGCATATTCAAGATCATCTAGTTCTATATGCAAATTATCAACAATTCTAGCAAGCTTTCTCTTGTTCTTTTTAGAAGACTTAAGAGAGGCACAAATATCATGAATAATAGCAATCAAAGATTCTTTATCTAAAGAGTTTAGATTTACCTCACTTGAGTCTTCACTTGTTGATGCTATAAGAGCAAAATGGCATTCTCCTTCATCACTAGAGCTTGAGCTTGATCCTTCACTTGAATCTTCACTTGAGCTTGAGATGGAGGAGCCACTTGAGCTTGAGTGCCATTTCTCCTTCTTGTGAAGATGGATCTTTTTGCCTTGTGGGCAATCTTCCTTGTAGTGACCCTTCTTTCCACATGTGAAGCACCGGATGGAGGAGGACTTGCCTTTGTAGAGTCGACCCTTGGAGTACATGGCATTTTCTTTAGCTTGAGAGGATGGAGAGACTTGTTCCATGATAGCTTCAATTTGAGCCTTCATTTCAGCCTTCTTCATTCTCTTTAGCTCTCTCTTCTCTTGTCTTTCTACTTCCTCCCTCTTGTCAAGTGTAGCTTCATGTGCTTGTGGATTTCCAATGAGCTCTTCAATAGGAATATCCTTAAGAGACCTTGTTACTTCAATTGAAGTCACCTTGGGTTCCCACCTCTTGGGGAGAGTTCTAAGGATATTTGAGTTGATCTCTCCACTAGACATAGGATGTCCTAGAACAGCAAGACCATTCACGATGGTGTTGAGCCTTGAGTACATGTTGTCTATGCTCTCCTCCTTTCCCATCTTGAAGTTCTCAAGCAGCCCTTTGAGCATGTAGACTTTGCTTTCCTTCACTTGATCTATCCCTTCATAAGTGATGCAAAACTTTCTCCATACCTCATAGGCTGTTTCACATGAAGAAATCCGGTTGAACTTGGTGGGGGTCATGGAGGCATATAGGATGTGCATGGCTCTAGCATTCAAGGTTGCTTTCATCAAGGTAGCTTCATCCTATTCTTCAATCTTTGTCTTTGGTTGCATGTATGGGTTGTTCACCATTTTCCACATCTCAATACTTGATCCTTGGATGTAGAATTGAAGCCTTCTTCTCCAATAGAGGAATTTTCTCCCATAAAAGATTGGAAGGCTGATCGAGTATCTCCCTCCTTGGTAGTCACCCATCTTCTCCTACTTGTAGAAGTATGCTTGGAGAAGACCCGCTCTGATACCAATTGTTGGATCCTAGATGGGTGATTAGATGCTCTAGAGGGGGGGTGAATAGAGTTGAAAGCACTTAAACAAAACTCATTAAACCTTCAAGATATATGACAAGATAAGGTTGCTAAATAGGTAATTTGAGTGCAACTAAAACATACATAGCAAGGGAGAGAGGAATTGAACATGCACCAATTAGACAAGCTATTTAGAGTGGTTCCACACTTCAAACTAGAAGTGTGTCAGTCCACTTGCCTAGAGAGGTCAACCTCTAGGACTTCCAAACTATTTCACTATTATATTCATTCATAAGACATACAATACATGACCAACCAAAGGACTTACCTATCCAATACAAAGAGTCTTCAACCTTACCAAGGACTTACCCACTTTGCAAGAGTCTTCTGCCTTTCTGCCAAGGACTTACCTACTCTTGCTCAAGTCTTTAGCCTTGCAGGAATTACCCACTCTTCTTGGATCTTCCGCCTTTGACTTCACCTTCACTCGGAGAAGCTTCCACCAAGGACTTACCCACTTGAGCTTGAGTCTTCTGACTTCTCCAAGGGCTTACCCACTCTAGCTCCAAGTCTTCAGCCTTGATCTTCACCAAGGGACTCCTTCCCTTGTTCTTCTTCACCTCTCTTGGACAAGAGAGAGAACCTTCATCTTCATGATTGCAAATGAGAGATGGGGAGGTTGTGGAAGTGAGAGCCTCACAAGATGTACATATAGGACTAGCTCTCTTACAGATTTCCTACTCACTCTAATGGATGTAGCAAGTGATTAAGCTTAGAGAGAGAGAGGAGGCTGTAGGAAGCACTCAACTATAGAATAGGAGCCTCACATAGAGTTTGCAATGAATGCTCAACCTTGGAATGAAGCCCAAGGGGTCCTATTTATAGATGGGGATGCCTATTAGCCTTTGGGAACACTTGTGAACGAAAACTAGCCATTTTGTGGCTTGCAACGGATCTATTTTCACTTGTTGCAACTCCACAACGGATAGAAACACTTTTCTGCACTTTTCCGTACAGTGCAATCGATCGAGTTTCTATAAGGGTAACTCGACCGATAGAGTAAAAGACAAAGCCGATATTCAGACCATCGGTCGAGTTTGTCCTGAGGAAACTCGATCGACCAATGAAAATCGATTTGGTCAGTTACTCCATAGGTCGAGTTCTGTGTAAACACAACTCGACCGATGCAATCTCCAGAAAATTGATCAAGGATGATTGGTCGAGTTTTCAGGTTGGGAAACTCGATCGACAAAGTGCATGTAATCAATTTTCAAAGTTGCATCTAAAGTGCTCTAAAATTCGATCTAAGTGCTCCTGATATTTTTCTAAGCTTAATTACAAGTCATACAATCATTACAAGTGATTTACAACATGATTCTAATGGATATACATCATATTACAAAAACATCCACTTGTATTGACTTTGACTTGTCTTTTCTCCAATTTGATATGTGCAAGTTAGGGCAATTGGAGTGTGTCTATACCTAATCTGAAAACACTCAAGTAGAGACATTAGACACCAATATGTGGAATGGTTAGTCATCATCAAAACATGGGTTTAGTCAATTTAGATGTGAGTCAACATTGACCTAATTGACCTTGAGTCAACAATCTCCCCCCTTTTGAAGATGACAAACCATTCCATAAATGTATTGAAAGCTTTCAAGTAAAATCATACCTTCGGAGAAACCTAGGGGTTTTAATAGAATGGAGTTCATATGCTCCCCCTCAATTGATGCGCATGAAGTTTTCATACTCCCCCTCAATTGATGTTATTTCTCCTGCATGGTTAGCTTTCATAACATTTATAGAATACTATGTCTTCTACTCATATATGTTTTACACATATATGTCTTCTCCCCTTTACCTTCTCCCTTTACATGAACATGCTTCTCTTCTTCATGTAAGACATGCCTTCTTCCTCTTTTAAAAGAAGACATACCTTTCTCCCCCTTTGTCATTTCAAATAGAGGGGCTATGAACAAATAAGAAACATCACTTGTTAAAGAGAAAGGAGATAACACAAATATATATAAGGAGAGTAGAAGAGAACAGATAGGGGCTTGTCCAAGCATAGAAAGAAAAGCAAGTTAAAGCATATACTTGAACAACCCAAAAAGCAAGATAAAGTGCTGCAGAAAAATGATAAAACATAATTTTGACCCTCAAGATGACGGAATTTGACCAAAAACCATCAGAGCTCATTACAACGCAATGAGTCTTGCTCAGAAGGTCGTTTCTGCATGAAAAACACTAGTCTTGCACCAAAAACTGAAACTGGAGCAAAATCTGCATAAAATCCAAAACTACTCCAATTTCTACATACAATGTAGATCTATGTACCCTGCATCACAATGTTATGCAAGCAACTCAAGATAGTAGATATGCAATTTTAGGAACAATCTTGAGCATGTATGAGACAAGATACAAGCATAACATATAGATGAGCAAAGATGCCAATTATAAACAAGGTTAGAACTACATGTGTAACATCCCTGACCTGGGTTATGCTTTAACCCTAGGTGTTTTGATTAAGAAAGATGATTATATGCTTAATCTCATCTTGTGAAAAGTAATTAAGGCTCAAAAGGAACTTATGTTTCAATTTTGGTCCTGTTTGAACAATGTTAAAGCAATGTTTGCTTATTTTGGACTAAAGTGCAAATTACCCAAATTTGAGGGGTTGACTTGCAAATTCCACATGATAAGATGTTCCTCTGATGTTGAGACATCATAAGAATGAATATGATGTAGTGGTATGGTTTTTACAAGCTTGGACACCAAGATTTAGCTTGTAAAGCAATCCTTGTGCATTAAAACCTAGTTTTGGAGTAAAGTGCAATTTACCCAAAATCTAGGGTTCAATATGCAAATTACCACTTCAATATGGTCCTTAATGTTTCTTGGCATCATGTAGAGCAAATAAAATGAGAGGGGTGCCTCATTTGAATTAAGTTGGAGGAGAGAGAATCTTGATATTAAAATAATCAAGATTTAATGCTTAATTGAAACCCTAATTCGATTTAGGGCAAAAATGAATAAAAATAATTGAAGGGATTTCAACCAAAATGTTTTGGGTTGATTTTGAATAAGGATGGACGTTCCTTTGCCAAGATAAGGAACGAAAATATCTTAAGTAGGTGAAATTCCACTCACCTTATTATAAAGAAAAGTAATATCCACTCACATATGGGATATTAATATAATATGATTAAGGTGCTTAATTTGCTTTTCTTTAAATTGAGGATAATGAAGGAGAATTAAAGGAAAAGGAAGTTGCCTCGTACCCAAGGTAGTTGAGGGGGAATAGGAGGCCACTTTATTGGGATTAATTGGATTTTTATAAGGCATTTTCTCTCTCATCAATTTCCTTATAAAAGTGCCATTTCCAAGCCCAAACCAAGGCCTTTTTCGGATTTTCTTCTTCCCCTTGCTTGCAAAACCGACCAAGGAGCTAGGGAGGAGCTGGGAGCACGTCCCCAACCTGTGGGTAAGCCCTTGACCTTCGTTGTCCATGATTTCATGGTGGAAATCGAAAATAAATTATGGATTCCTTCTTATTTCGATCTCCTCTTCAACCCTAGCCAACTTTTACAATCAAAATCTTGAGGACGAGCCTAGGGGGAGTTGCAAGAGATTCATCCACCATTAATGGCGTGATATTGGAGCTTTGGAGCTCAATTGGAGGCGGGTTTTATAACTCAAACCATTAAACATTGCTATTGCATCAATCTTCTATGCTTTGTTGATTGATTTCTTCAATTTTATACACTTTTGTTTCTTTGCTGCAAATTCCATCAAGAACGGTTGCTGTTCTTGGGTTCACGAAGGAAGATGATGATGACATCATCATAAGAAAGCACCTCAACAAATATCTTGGGAGCAAACGATCTCAAAAGTTGGGACCAAACAGGTTCACCAAAACCGTTTGGTGACCAAACGGGTTGCAAACCGTTTGGTGGCAAACGGGTTCAAACCCGTTTGAAGGAGTTGACCAAGCGTTGACCGTTTGGGAATTTCGTTAATAAATCTGTAGGATAATGACCCTCCATATTTGAGGGGTTAACACCAAAGGAATCATAGGTTGAAGGCCAATCAATTAGACAAATCGAATTGAATTAAGTGCTGATTTTCAACCTGAATAACTTGACCGGCTTGGGAAAACGGGTTCAAGACCGTTTGAGATGGTTGACCAAGCATTGACCGTTTGGGATTCCTGTTAATAATGATTCTGGTTAAAGACCCTCCAAATTTTAGGGGTTAAATCAAAAGGAATCATAGGTTGAAGACTAATCAATTAGGAAAACCTAATTGGATTAAGTGCTGATTTTCAACCTGATTAACTTGACCTGCTTGGGAAAACGGGTTCAAGACCGTTTGAGTGAGTTGACCAAGCGTTGCCCGTTTGGGATTCCTGTTCATAATTATGTTGGTTAATGACTCTCCAAATGTTAGGGGTTAAATCCAAAGGAATCGTGAGTTGAAGGCTATTCAATTAGGCAAACCCTAATTGAAAACAGTGCTGAAATTCCAATGAGTTAAGTTGAGATTTTGGGTTGATTAGCCCAAACGGGTTCAAGACCGTTTGGGGATCATCCAAACGGGTTCAAGACCGTTTGGGGATCACCCCAAGACCTTTTGGATGTCTGGGGTCAAGTATAGTTGACCAATTGAAGGTCCAAAGGTACCAAATCATACTGCAACTCAATGCTGATTTGTTGGTCAACTCGATAGACCAATCCATGATGATTTTTCACTAAAGTCCAAAGTTTGGATGAGCCAAACGGTCTAAAGACCGTTTGGAGCTCATCCAAACGGTCTCAAGACCGTTTGGTGGTCACCCAAGACCGTTTGGAGGTCTAGGTTTGAGTATGGTTAGGTGTTTGAAGGCCTAAAGGTACTAAGTTGATCTGCAATAAATTGCTGAATTGGTGAGCACTTCAATGTTCCAAACCCTACTTGGATGGCTTGGTTTGGAGTGATATGATGGGAAAACGGTCTCAAGACCGTTTGGAGGTCATTCAAATGACCTCAAGACCGTTTGGGGTCAGGTCATACCCAATTTGGATGATGGTTCAATGGTTTCAAAGCAACTAGTCTTACATTGATTAGTGTTGTTGAATCATCGATTCCAAACCCTAATTAAATTGAATCAAACCCTAATTGATGATCAATTGAGGGTTAATTGAGGGTCAAATTAGTTGAAGGTTGACCTATTAAACTCAATTGAAGTATGAGTGTAGGTCCAATTGATGATTGGTTCCATGAATTCAATGATTGAAGGAATCAACATTGAAAACCCTTATTCAATTGGATACTCATGTTATTGAAGGTCCAATTGATCAAACCTTTTTGGAAACCTAATGTAATTAGGTGAGAGATACCCTTACTGGTACTAATCAATAATGCATAACAAATGCATGGATCCAATACATGATTAGTAAACCCTAGTTGAGGGTGTATCCTTATGAACCCTAGTTGAGGGTGTATCCTTGTGAAACCCTAGTTGAGGGTGTATCCTTATGAACCCTGGTTGAGGGTGTATCCTTGTAAAACCCTAGTTGAGGGTGTATCCTTATAAACCCTGGTTGAGGGTGTAACCTTGTGAAACCCTAGTGGAGGGTGTATCATTGTGAACCCTGGTTGAGGGTGTATCCTTGTGAAACCCTAGTTGAGGGTGTATCATTGCGATTGTTTATAGGCAACTTTATAATAAAGTTATGCCTTAAACTAAGATAAGTCCATATCATGTGAGATAGCTGGACAATTCTAATGTGTGGCCTATGCATTAGATGCTAAGTGTGAGTATTCTGTGATGGAATGTATTAAGAGGGGAAATACCTTAATACAAGATAAAGTTGGTTAACTCAAGAGGGTCTGAATTAATGAGAAATGGGGAACCCTAACCCTAATTTGGGGAAAAGGGAATGATAAGCCCTGTTTGGTAGTGAACCCTAATTCCTGGTTAAGGAATGATGGTGCTACTATTGTATCACATGATGTGATGAATATCTTGTATGACTGTTATCATGCCTAATAACCATGCAGGTATGATGAGATGATGAATATAGCCAAGTTTGGGCTGTGACATTTATATAATAAATGTTGATTGGCTTTTTGTGCGTTGATGTTGTTGTTGCTTAATAAAAGTAACAATGTGTATGGATCTTATGAACCATGTGAATAAGTTGTTGCCTAGTGAGAGGTGACAAGATATGAATGGCCTTGTGAGCCATGTGTGATGCTTGGGTAACAAGTATCATGTTTCTTTATAGCATTTGTCTGAATAAAATATGTTTGAGAACTTGACTGATGCTAAAAGAATATGATAATGTACTTAATTAATCAAGTGAAATCTATTCATGTAGTGCTCTGACCATAGATCCATCATCATCAGGAATAGGTGATGGTGAAACAGGTTGCTCCGTGGCATATCTTGGATTTCATATATTTTTGAATATACGGGGGTCAATGGGCGAAAATATCCTTATGTCCTCTTGAAGTGATTGTGAGGAGGTAAACAAGAAACCTCTCAAATCCTTCATGAATAGGTCAGGATGGATGTATCATTAATCTCCCGATGATTGGGCCAGATGTTGTACCCATCTCCCAATGTTATTGTTGGGTCGACGGAGATAAACATGAAATCTCTCAATTACCGACGAGAGTGCAGTTGACGCTGTAACTCTGTAGCGAAGTTGCCAGTATACCCTGGTAAGATACGTTAGCAGAGACACGAGATGTCTTGCGTTTTGTCTCGCACTGACCGAGACGTGGGAGGTCATGGAGTCCGACTCTATCATAGACCTATGTATGGTACCGATTTCGACTTCGCAATGGCCGGTTGGAGTATGAGCGGTATACCTCATCTCCTCAGAGCTTAAATATGATTATAAAATGTAATCAGCCGTATAGCATGTTTGCTTAAGGATTGAATACAGAGATTCATTGGCTGATGTTGCATTTCTTTGTGCATTCTTTAGCGGATAAATGTTATTTATGTTCCTTTATATTCTCTGCAAAGTAGATAAATGAAATACTTATCTACCATGGGTATATGCAATGCTCTCCTTGAGAATAGGAGATTATCTTATTCTGTTCTATGATGAATAGTTCTGCCTGATATGGTAAAAGTAACCCCTACTCAATTTTAATTTAATAAACTGCAATAACAATGTTTTGGCGGAGAGTTATATCTCTCGCTGGGGCAATTTTCAATTATCTCACCCTCGTGGGAAACATTTTTAGGTATGCATGGGAGGCAAGGCAGGAATTCCCTAAGATCAGAGAAAGAGCAGCAGCAACAACAACAACAAGGACAACAATGAGATCTCAGGTGGAGATATTATCTGTCAAGTCATATAGATAGTAGTCCTATGTGTCGTCTCTGTACTCTCAGGTCCTCGGAGTTTTAAATGATTCAATCGGAGTTTTGGCATAGTGCCTCAAAGTTTTTATACTGCCTGTGTATATTTGTTAGCAGGGCAGTCAATGTTGTAATCCTTAAAAAGGAATTGTACAGGCTGTGTACTTGTGATCCAGGATGAAATAGAAACACTTTGGTTCTTGGTTAAAGAGTTTTCCTATGAATGGATCTCTTTGCAAATGGTTTTAATTTTAGTGATTTTTGGTAATCCGCTGCAACTAATGATCGCTTCCGCATGTTTTATTATTGTTAATGACACTTGTTATCTTAATGATGGCGGGTGTCGTTACAATTTAGTGGTATCAGAGCTCTAGGTTCGCTGAATCTACAGAGACATAGGACTAAGGTATTGAGTCTGTGTTAGTGTCCTCCAGTATACCCTATAATGATTTCTGCTTGTGCAGAGAAAGGGTAAAGTTTAAAATGACTGGAGAGCACAAGGAACACATTGCTAAGGGCAATGTTGTTGCACCAAGAAGAGGTGCAAGGGATCATGCAAGAATAGAATGAGTGCCTGAGAATCCCCATTAAGACCTGATCAGGATAGAGAATCCTATGATCATGCTCTTGTTGGGTAGATTAGGGCAACAATAATGCATATGAGTGGACTGGATGCTAGGCTTATAACCTAGGTAATCAGTCCTTAATACATAAAGCTTGATCTTGAAATGAGTTCCTAAATGACTTAGTCATGTTGGAACAAGGGAAAATATGGAAAAGATTAACTTATGGCAAGAAAGTGGACTCTGCCATGAGTTCAGACAGATAATAAATATGTGATGGTAGTGCCCAAGAAGGGGCAATAAGATGAGAAGTAGGGAATGGTCTCTATAATTTTAGAGACATTTGCCTAATGGTTCTAAAAAGCCAAGGTTTTTGGTACAAATAGTGCAATAAATGCATAGTGTACCAGGGCAGCAACCCCTAAGTAAGTGCAAAGGTCTTAACCTTTCACTTGTAAGATTCCATGGCTTAGTTTTTTCTTCAAGTAATAAGACCATGATGTGAGTACAAGGTATGTTATAAATGTGTACATGTTGAGTACACTAAACCCTTTTTCTTATAAAAAGGAGGATTGTTGATTTTGTTTTCCCTATTAGTTGCCATATAGGGAAGAAGTGATGAGAACTAGAATTTAAATTCTATTCAGTATTCTTTTAAATGCTCTATATTGATCATACCTCTATGAAAGAGGAAGAGGTATAGAGGAGATGCCTGGATAAAATCCAGGGATGTTAAATCTTATGTTATGATAATATGAAAAGCAAGAAATATGATAGCATGTAATTGCATACTACTTGATCTCAGTACTTGTAAACCCTGATCAGGTATACAACTATTGATGATAAAGTGAGTATGGAAACTCTTAGATTGATATCTTTTTGATTGCCCTGATCAAGAAATCATTCTGATACAATCTAATGAGTATCATGAAATAAGAAATATGGTATGGATAAATGTATCATACCTTAAGTACAAAAAAGAAGGATCTGATAGGAATTCAGATCAGTATGTGTATATGAGGAAGTAAAAGTATGACCCTCATATGATGAGAAAGAGAACAAGGGAGGTGATCCCTGTTCAATAAAGTTGTAAATATGATAAAAGAAAGATGAGAATATAATGTGTTTTCAACACATGTGATTGATACCAAGGTAAGAGATTCTGGTATCTGAGAAATATCAGATGGTTTAGGTTGACTACCTGGAGTGGTCAACTATGAAATCAGTCTGATTATATAAAATGATATGAACATCATATGTTAGGGGTTTATGCTTTGCATAAACATAACAACTAAATATGTCTTTAAGATAAGTTCTCGTTTGACTCTATGAGAATATTGTGTGAAGGAACTTTGTGCTGATCAAAGTTCTATGATGTCTACATAACAATGAGGTGTTATGAAGAGACATGATGATATGATGAATGAATAATATCTGTTCCCTTTATCAGGGATTTCGGGGACGAAATCCTTGTTAGGGGTTTATAATTTGTAACATCCCTGACCTGGGTTATGCTTTAAACCTAGGTGTTTTGATTAATAAAGATGATTATATGCTTAATCTCATCTTGTTAAAAGTAATTAAGGCTCAAAAGGAACTTATGTTTCAATTTTGGTCCTGTTTGAACAATGTTAAAGCAATGTTTGCTTATTTTGGACTAAAGTGCAAATTACCCAAATTTGAGGGGTTGACTTGCAAATTCCACATGATAAGATGTTCCTCTGATGTTGAGACATCATAAGAATTAATATGATGTAGTGGTATGGTTTCCACAAGCTTGGACACCAAGATTAAGCTTGTAAAGCAATCCTTGTGCATTAAAACCTAGTTTTGGAGTAAAGTGCAATTTACCCAAAATCTAGGGTTCAATATGAAAATTACCACTTCAATATGGTCCTTAATGTTTCTTGGCATCATGTAGGGCAAATAAAATGAGAGGGGTGCCTCATTTGAATTAAGTTGGAGGAGAGAGAATCTTGATATTAAAATAATCAAGATTTAATGCTTAATTGAAACCCTAATTCGATTTAGGGCAAAAATGAATAAAAATAATTGAAGGGCTTTCAACCAAAATGTTTTGGGTTGATTTTGAATAAGGATGGACGTTCCTTTGCCAAGATAAGGAACGAAAATATCTTAAGTAGGTGAAATTCCACTCACCTTATTATAAAGAAAAGTAATATCCACTCACATATGGGATATTAATATAATATGATTAAGGTGCTTAATTTGCTTTTCTTTAAATTGAGGATAATGAAGGATAATTAAAGGTAAAGGAAGGTACCTCTTACCCAAGGTATGTTAGGGGGAAGAGGCGGCCACTTTATTGGGATTAATTGGATTTTTATAAGGCATTTTCTCTCTCATCAATTTCCTTATAAAAGTGCCATTTCCAAGCCCAAACCAAGGCCTTTTTCGGATTTTCTTCTTCCCCTTGATTGCAAAACCGAACAAGGAGCTAGGGAGGAGCAGGGAGCACGTCCCCAACCTGTGGGTAAGCCCTTGACTTTCGTTCTCCATGATTTCATGGTGGAAATCGAAAACAAATTATGGATTCCTTCTTATTTCGATCTCCTCTTCAACCCTAGCCAACTTTTACAATCAAAAGCTTGAGGACGAGCCTAGGGGGAGTTGAAAGAGATTCATCCACCATTAATGGCGTGATATTGGAGCTTTGGATCTCAATTGGAGGCGGGTTTTATAACTCAAACCCTTAAACATTGCTATTACATCAATCTTCTATGCTTTGTTGATTGATTTCTTCAATTTTATACACTTTTGTTTCTTTGCTGCAAATTCCATCAAGAACGGTTGCTGTTCTTGGGTGAAAGAAGGAATATGATGATGAAATCATCATAAGCAAGCACCTCAACAAATATCTTGGGAGCAAACTATCTCAAAAGTTGGGACCAAACGGGTTCACCAAAACCGTTTGGTGACCAAACGGGTTGCAAACCGTTTGGTGGAAAACGGGTTCAAACCCGTTTGAAGGAGTTGACCACGCGTTGACCGTTTGGGAATCTCATCCCTAATTATGTAGGATAATGACCCTCCAAATTTTAGGGGTTAACTCCAAAGGAATCATAGGTTGAAGGCCAATCAATTAGACAAATTGAATTGAATTAAGTGCTGATTTTCAACCTGAATAACTTGACCTGCTTGGGAAAACGGATTCAAGACCGTTTGAGATGGTTGACCAAGCGTTGACCGTTTGGGATTCCTGTTAATAATGATGTTGGTTAATGACCCTACAAATTTGAGGGGTTAACTCAAAAGGAATCATAGGTTGAAGACTAATCAATTAGGAAAACCTAATTGGATTAAGTGCTGATTTTCAACCTGATTAACTTGACCTGCTTGGGCAAACGGGTTCAAGACCGTTTGAGTGAGTTGACCAAGCGTTGACCGTTTGTGATTACTGTTCATAATTATGTTGGTTAATGACTCTCCAAATTTTAGGGGTTAAATCCAAAGGAATCGTGAGTTGAAGGCTATTCCATTAGGCAAACCCTAATTGAAAACAGTGCTGAAATTCCAATGAGTTAAGTTGAGATTTTGGGTTGATTAGCCCAAACGGGTTCAAGACCGTTTGGGGATCATCCAAACGGGTTCAAGACCGTTTGGGGATCACCCCAAGACCGTTTGGAGGTCTTGGGTCAAGTATAGTTGACCAATTGAAGGTACAAAGGTACCAAATCATACTGCAACTCAATGCTGATTTGTTGATCAACTCGATAGACCAATCCATGATGATTTTTCACTAAAGTCCAAAGGTTGGATGAGCCAAACGGTCTCAAGACCGTTTGGAGCTCATACAAACGGTCTCAAGACCGTTTGGTGGTCACCCAAGACCGTTTGGAGGTCTAGGGTTGAGTATGGTTAGGTGTTTGAAGTCCTAAAGGTACTAAGTTGATCTGCAATAAATTGCTGAATTGGTGAGCACTTCAATGATCCAAACCCTACTTGGATGGCTTGGTTTGGAGTGATATGATGGGCAAACGGTCTCAAGACCGTTTAGAGGTCATCCAAACGACCTCAATACCGTTTGGGGTCAGGTCATACCCAATTTGGATGATGGTTCAATGGTTTCAAAGCAACTAGTCTTACATTGATTAGTGTTGTTGAATCATCGATTCCAAACCCTAATTCAATTGAATCAAACCCTAATTGATGACCAATTGAGGGTTAATTGAGGGTCAAATTAGTTGAAGGTTGACCAATTAAACTCAATTGAAGTATGAGGGTAGGTCCAATTGATGATTGGTTCCATGAATTCAATGATTGAAGGAATCAACATTGAAAACCCTTATTCAATTGGATACTCATGTTATTGAAGGTCCAATTGATCAAACCTTTTTGGAAACCTAATGTAATTAGGTGAGAGATACCCTTAATGGTACTAATCAATAATTTATAACAAATGCATGGATCCAATACATGATTAGTAAACCCTAGTTGAGGGTGTATCCTTATGAACCCTAGTTGAGGGTGTATCCTTATGAACCCTAGTTGAGGGTGTATCCTTGTGAAACCCTAGTTGAGGGTGTATCCTTATGAACCCTGGTTGAGGGTGTATCCTTGTGAAACCCTAGTTGAGGGTGTATCCTTATAAACCCTAGTTGAGGGTGTAACCTTGTGAAACCCTAGTGGAGGGTGTATCATTGTGAACCCTGGTTGAGGGTGTATCCTTGTGAAACCCTAGTTGAGGGTGTATCATTGCGATTGTTTATAGGCAACTTTATAATAAAGTTATGCCTTAAACTAAGATAAGTCCATATCATGTGAGATAGCTGGACAATTCTAATGTGTGGCCTATGCATTAGATGCTAAGGGTGAGTATTCTGTGATGGAATGTATTAAGAGGGGAAATACCTTAATACAAGATAAAGTTGGTTAACTCAAGAGGGTCTGAATTAATGAGAAATGGGGAACCCTAACCCTAATTTGGGGAAAAGGGAATGATAAGCCCTGTTTGGTAGTGAACCCTAATTCCTGGTTAAGGAATGATGGTGCTACTATTGTATCACATGATGTGATGAATATCTTGTATGACTGTTATCATGCCTAATAACCATGCAGGTATGATGAGATGATGAATATAGCCAAGTTTGGGCTGTGACATTTATATAATAAATGTTGATTGGCTTTTTGTGCGTTGATGTTGTTGTTGCTTAATAAAAGTAACAATGTGTACGGATCTTATGAACCATGTGAATAAGTTGTTGCCTAGTGAGAGGTGACAAGATATGAATGGCCTTGTGAGCCATGTGTGATGCTTGGGTAACAAGTATCATGTTTCTTTATAGCATTTGTCTGAATAAAATATGTTTGAGAACTTGACTGATGCTAAAAGAATATGATAATGTACTTAATTAATCAAGTGAAATCTATTGATGTAGTGCTCTGACCATAGATCCATCATCGTCAGGAATAGGTGATGGTGAAACAGGTTGCTCCGCGGCATATCCTGGATTTCGTATATTTTTGAATATACGGGGGTCAATGGGTGAAAATATCCTTACGTCCTCTTGAAGTGATTGTGAGGAGGTAAACAAGAAACCTCTCAAATCCTTCATGAATAGGTCGGGATGGATGTATCATTAATCTCCCGATGATTGGGCCAGATGTTGTACCCATCTCCCAATGTTTTTGTCGGGTCGACGGAGATAAACATGAAATCTCTCGATTACCGACGAGAGTGCAGTTGACGCTGTAACTCTGTAGCGAAGTTGCCAGTATACCCTGGAAAGCTACATTAGCAGAGACACGAGATGTCCTGCATTTTGTCTCGCACTGACCGAGACGTGGGAGGTCATGGAATCCGGCTCTTCCATAGACCTATGTATGGTACCAGTTTCGACTTCGCAATGGCCGGTTGGAGTATGAGCGGTATACCTCATCTCCTCAGAGCTTAAATATGATTATAAAATGTAATCAGCCGTATAGCATGTTTGCTTAAGGATTGAATACGGAGATTCATTGGATGGTGTTGCATTTCTTTGTGCATTCCTTAGCAGATAAATGTTATTTATGTTCCTTTATATTCTCTGCAAAGTAGACAAATGAAATACTTATCTACCATGGGTATATGCAATGCTCTCCTTGAGAATAGGAGATTATCTTATTCTGTTCTATGATGAATAATTCTGCCTGATATGGTAAAAGTAACCCCTACTCAGTTTTAATTTAATAAACAGCAATAACAATGTTTTGGCGGAGAGTTATATCTCTCACTGGGGCAATTTTCAATTGTCTCACCCCCGTGGGAAACATTTTTAGGTATGCATGGGAGGCAAGGCAGGAATTCCCTAAGATAAGAGAAAGAGCAGCAACAACAACAACAACAAGGACAACAATGAGATCTCAGGTGGAGATATTGTCTGTCAAGTCATATAGATAGTAGTCCTATGTGTCGATCTGTACTCTCAGGTCCTCAGAGTTTTATATGATTCAATCGGAGTTTTGGCATAGTGCCTCAAAGTTTTTATACTGCCTGTGTATATTTGTTAGCAGGGCAGTCAATGTTGTAATCGTTAACAAGGAATTGTACAGGCTGTGTACTTGTGATCCAGGATGAAATGGAAACACTTTGGTTCTTGGTTAAAGAGTTTTACTATGAATGGATCTCTTTGCAAATGGTTTTAATTTTTAGTGATTTTTGGTAATCCGCTGCAACTAATGATCGCTTCCGCATATTTTATTATTGTTAATGACACTTGTTATCTTAATGATGGCAGGTGTCGTTACAACATGTATATGAACTACTAGTAGATGATATCACAAGTTAGGACTACTAGTAGGATCTAGATCATAGCAAGAGATACCAAAAGATACACAAGATAAAGCAAGCTATGATTAGATGTAGAGATATATCCAAACAAAGAGATAAGCAATTTTAGACGCATGAAAGGATATAACTCACTAGATGTGCATCCTTACCATAAGATGATTACCCCTAAGAACCTCAAGGTTTTATCAAAACAAGATATACACCTAGATAGATGAAGCAAGTTAGAGTACAACGAAAGCAATTTTTAGACACAAGCAAGAGATCCAAAGAGATTCATCATCAAAACCTGCAAAACAACTCAAAGCAAGTAATTTCAACATATAGATATACCAATTTAGAGCAATTAGAGAGATAGAGTTGTAAGCAAGATAGGCAATTTAGAACATGGCAATATGCATATATACATGTACCAAATGAGAGTGCCAAAGAATAAGGCTACTGGTTGAGAAAATCTAGTTGAGAGGGAAATTCTCATTCAATAAGCCAACTGTATATTCTGTGCACAATGTTATCGGTCGAGTTCTGTGTATTGACAACTCGACCAATGGTAGCTGTTGGCAACAACCATTGGTGCCTATCAGTCGAGTTTCAATAGGGCAAACTCAACCGACAAACCAGTAATAAAAAAGCACATATATTTCATGAAAATATATTTAAAGGCATGCTAAATATACAAACCATATCCAAACATGTCTAAGCAAGTTAGTAATGCACTATAGAAGCATTAGAAATAGTCTTTGAGCAAGAGTGTGAAGAGAATCACAAAATTCCACTTTTGACTCAAAAACCATATGTATAGTGCACACCATCTTGAAAAAACAAGCTAGGATTGGTTATAAGCAAGAAAAAACATTACCTTTGTGCTTACCATTGCTTTTCCACTTGTTGTCACCCTCTACACATCTCAACTTTCTTCTTTCATGTGGATTGAGAAGTCAATTTGCAATTCAATAGCTCAAGTCAATCCATTTGCAAGTACCTACAAGAAGAAAGATGAAATGGTCCCCAATCATATTTTTGGGTCCGTAGGGGTTAGTTTAGCAACCCAAGTCCTATTACTCTTGGGTGCTTTCCTAAAAGGACAACAAGTAGAATAATGACCAAAATCATTGCAATAGTTGCATGTGCCCGTAGTCTTGGAACTAGAGGATTCTCCATGGAATATTGGAGGTCCTTTATCTTTGTTGTTCCCTTGACTACTATCATATCCTAAACCATGTCTACCAATTTGTTTAGTAGAATAGTGTAGGATGTCATTAAGACTCTTTTTACCAACTAAGAATCTTTGCAAAGAAGATCTCAAACTATCATTATCATGCATAAGAGAAGTAATAGTAGAAGATAAATGATTGATATTATCTCTAGCATGTAAAAGATCATTTTCAAAGCAAAAAACTTTAGTTAAATGAGAATCTCTATCAATATGAAGAGCAGCAACATCATTCTCTCTACTTGTATAACTAGAACAAGATTCATGCCCATTGATTTTAGCAAGCAAGGAGGCATTTTCAATTTCTAATTCATGCAAAACAAAATCTTTGTCCTTGTTTTCAGATTTAAGAACATCAATGTCATGCATGATAGAATCAACAATTAAAGTATGCTCTTCATTAGAACTAGGCATGAGAGGTTGAGCTTCTAGAAATCTAATCTTATCAAGCAAACTATCATTTTCAAGTTTAAGAGAGTCTACTTGACTAAGACAATCATTTTTATCATTAAGCAAGCAAGAATTAGCATATTCAAGATCATCTAGTTCTATATGCAAATTATCAACAATTCTAGCAAGCTTTTTCTTGTTCTTTTTAGAAGACTTAAGAGAGGCACAAATATCATGAATAATAGCAATCAAAGATTCTTTATCTAAAGAGTTTAGATTTACCTCACTTGAGTCTTCACTTGTTGATGCTATAAGAGCAAAATGGCATTCTCCTTCATCACTAGAGCTTGAGCTTGATCCTTCACTTGAATCTTCACTTGAGCTTGAGATGGAGGAGCCACTTGAGCTTGAGTGCCATTTCTCCTTCTTGTGAAGATGGATCTTTTTGCCTTGTGGGCAATCTTCCTTGTAGTGACCCTTCTTTCCACATGTGAAGCACCGGATGGAGGAGGACTTGCTTTTGTAGAGTCGACCCTTGGAGTACATGGCATTTTCTTTAGCTTGAGAGGATGGAGAGACTTGTTCCATGATAGCTTCAATTTGAGCCTTCATTTCAGCCTTCTTCATTCTCTTTAGCTCTCTCTTCTCTTGTCTTTCTACTTCCTCCCTCTTGTCAAGTGTAGCTTCATGTTCTTGTAGATTTCCAATGAGCTCTTCAATAGGAATATCCTTAAGAGACCTTGTTACTTCAATTGAAGTCACCTTGGGTTCCCACCTCTTGGGGAGAGTTCTAAGGATCTTTGAGTTGATCTCTCCACTAGACATAGGATGTCCTAGAACAGCAAGACCATTCATGATGGTGTTGAGCCTTGAGTACATGTTGTCTATGCTCTCCTCCTTTCCCATCTTGAAGTTCTCAAGCAGCCCTTTGAGCATGTAGACTTTGCTTTCCTTCACTTGATCTATCCCTTCATAAGTGATGCAAAGCTTTCTCCATACCTCATAGGCTGTTTCACATGAAGAAATCCGGTTGAACTCGGTGGGGGTCATGGAGGCATATAGGATGTGCATGGCTCTAGCATTCAAGGTTGCTTTCATCAAGGTAGCTTCATCCCATTCTTCAATCTTTGTCTTTGGTTGCATGTATGGGTTGTTCACCATTTGCCACATCTCAATACTTGATCCTTGGATGTAGAATTGAAGCCTTCTTCTCCTATAGAGGAATTTGCTCCCATCAAAGATTGGAAGGCTGATCGAGTATCTCCCTCCTTGGTAGTCACCCATCTTCTCGTACTTGTAGAAGTATGCTTGGAGAAGACCCGCTCTGATACCAATTGTTGGATCCTAGATGGGTGATTAGATGCTCTAGAGGGGGGGTGAATAGAGTTGAAAGCACTTAAACAAAACTCATTAAACCTTCAAGATATATGACAAGATAAGGTTGCTAAATAGGTAATTTGAGTGCAACTAAAACATACATAGCAAGGGAGAGAGGAATTGAACATGCACCAATTATACAAGCTATTTAGAGTGGTTCCACACTTCAAACTAGAAGTGTGTCAGTCCACTTGCCTAGAGAGGTCAACCTCTAGGACTTCCAAACTATTTCACTCTTATATTCATTCATAAGACATACAATACATGACCAACCAAAGGACTTACCTATCCAATACAAAGAGTCTTCAACCTTACCAAAGACATACCCACTTTGCAAGAGTCTTCTGCCTTTCTTCCAAGGACTTACCTACTCTTGCTCAAGTCTTTAGCCTTGCAGGAATTACCCACTCTTCTTGGATCTTCCGCCTTTGACTTCACCTTCACTCGGAGAAGCTTCCACCAAGGACTTACCCACTTGAGCTTGAGTCTTCTGCCTTCTCCAAGGGCTTAACCACTCTAGCTCCAAGTCTTCAGCCTTGATCTTCACCAAGGGACTCCTTCCCTTGTTCTTCTTCACCTCTCTTGGACAAGAGAGAGAACCTTCATCTTCATGATTGCAAATGAGAGATGGGGAGGTTGTGGAAGTGAGAGCCTCACAAGATGTACATATAGGACTAGCTCTCTTACAGATTTCCTACTTACTCTAATGGATGTAGCAAGTGATTAAGCTTAGAGAGAGAGAGGAGGCTGTAGGAAGCACTCAACTATAGAATAGGAGCCTCACATAGAGTTTGCAATGAATGCTCAACCTTGGAATGAAGCCCAAGGGGTCCTATTTATAGCTGGGGATGCCTCTTAGCCTTTGGGAACACGTGAATGAAAACTAGTCATTTGTGGCTTACAACGGATCTATTTTCACTTGTTGCAACTCCACAACGGCTAGAAACACTTTTTTGCACTTCTCCATACAGTGCAATCAGTCGAGTTTCTATAAGGGTAACTCGACCAATAGAGTAAAAGACAAAGCCGATATTTAGACCATCGGTCGAGTTTGTCCTGAGGAAACTCGACCGACAAATGAAAATCGATTTGGTCAGTTACTCCATTGGTCGAGTTCTGTGTAAACACAATTCGACCGATGCAATCTCCAGAAAATTGACCAAGGATGATTGGTCGAGTTTTTAGGCTGGGAAACTTGACCGACAAAGTGTCTGTAATCAATTTTCAAAGTTGCATCTAAAGTGCTCTAAAATTTGATCTAAGTGCTCCTAATAATTTTCTAAGCTAATTACAAGTCATACAATCATTACAAGTGATTTACAACATGATTCTAATGGATATACATCATATTACAAAAAACATCCACTTGTATTGACTTTGACTTGTCTTTTCTCCAATTTGAGCTTCACACATAGCATTGCTCTAATTAGGGTTTCACACATAGTATTGCTCTAATTAGAGTTTCACACATAACATTGCTCTAATTAGGGTTTCACACATAGCATTGCTCTAATTAGAGTTTCACACATAACATTGCTCTAATTAAGGTTTCACACATAGTGTAAGGACCCTGACCTGCGTTTAGGGTTTACCCTGTTTGTTTTGCTTGATCTTGGTGCTTTGGTGCTTGCTAATCACCCTTGAGTGGTGATTAGGGTTTTGTTGTGCTTTGTTGAGAGTTCGAGGGGCTACTTGCAAATAACCCAAGTTTAGGGTTTTGTGGGCAAGTTTGCCATCTTGTGAGATGTTTTCCCTCTTTGCTTCCTCTAGGGTTGAGAGGAAGGCTTGGGCTTGTTGTTTGAGTCCTTTGGGCCTGAGTTGAGCTTGTTTGGGCCTTGGAGTTCCTTGTTTGGGCTTGCTTGAGCCTTGTGTCGCCCAGGGCAGGTGGTGTGTCGCCCAGTTGCTTGGTGTGTCGCCCAGTAGCTCTTGTTGTGTCGCCCAGATGGCTTGGCTTGGTTGATGGACACATGGTGCACATCTTGGACAAGTGCCTTATGGTTTGCATGAGAGGTGGCTTGAGTTGGTGGACATGTGTCCCTTGGGTGGACGACACATAGCATGGTTGTACCTTGGTTTCTCCTCCCCTTCTTCCTATATAGGTAGCTCTTCTCCTTGCCTTAGTCTCCTTTGGTCCTTTGGTCTCCCCTCCACCCTTGGTGCATGATACCCCTCTCCATCTTGCTTGTGTTGGCTGATACACTTCCTTGGAGCTGAAGTGGTGGCCGATACACTTCCTTGGAGCTGAAGTGGTGGCCGATACACCTTCCTGGAGCAGCTTGGTGGACGATAGCTTTGGACCTTGGAGTGCTTTGGAGCTTTGGTGGCCGATGACCTTGGAGCTCAAAGTGCATCTCCTTCCTTGGAGCTTAAGGCGGGTTGCATAGTTTCTAACCCTAACTCTCTTACCTCTAGCTTTAACCTTGTTACATGTTAGTAGACTAGCTTAGTTCCTTTCTTGTGCACCTTGCTTATATACCTTAGTGGCCGATATCCCTCTCTTGGGTTTAGGGTTCCTTGTATGCCTTGTTTTTTAGGGTTTGTGCTCCCTTGTGTTGGAGGTTGAAGGTGACCTAGGGTTGGGCGATACCCCTTCCTTGTGGGTGTGTTGAGCGACACCCTTGTCCTTGAGTTGAACGATATCAGTGTTCTTGGTGTTGGGCAACACCCTTCCTCTTGGGTTGGACGATAGGTTGACCTAGTATGGATGTTGGCCGACATGGTGACCATGTTGGGCGATATGGTTCCTTGGGTTGAGCAACACCTTTGTTTTTGAGTTGGACGGCATGGTGTTCCCCTTGGTGGACGATATGGTAGCTGGTGTTGGGCGACATGATGAGTCCTTTAGGTTGGCCGATACCCTTGCCCTTGAGTTGGGCGATAGGGTGAGCTAGGGTTTGTTGGCCGATATGGTGAGTACCCTTGGAGATGGGCGATACTCTCTCTCTCTCTCTTGTTGGGCGACATGGTCTGATGGTGTTGGGCGACATGGATGTCCTTGAGTTGGACGATAGAATGGGTGCTCTTGTGTTGAGTTATCTCCTTGTCCATGTGGTGGACGATAGGGCCAAGTAGTGCCATGTTGGACGATAGGCTATGTGCCCTGATGGCCGATACCATGATGGCCGATACCTGATGGCCGATACCATGATGGCCGATACCATGATGGCCAATACCATGATGGCCGATACCATGATGGCCGATACCATGTTGGGCGACATGCCTTGGGCCATGATGGCCGATAGGGTTAGTGTGGTGGCCGATACCCATGTTGGGTGATAGGCTTTAGATGAGGGTTGTGAGGCTATAGTGAGGGTATGAGTTTCTTTGGTGACGGTCCCTTATGTGATAGAAGTGGATGCTTATACATTAACCAATAAAACAATGGTGGTGTTTTTGATATCATCAATATGTAATATGTTGCCTTGCAAATAATAAGAATGCTAATGGTAGTAATGTATATGATGATAGCCCTTATGTAATAGATGCATGATGTGACCCGTTATGCTTAATTGTTAATGATAATGAAGATGATGATAACTACTCTAGTAGTTTGTTTAATGATAATAATGTTGGTAATAATGATGCTAAGTGACAGTTATGTTAAAGGTTGCTTCATGATAACAACAGCTGATGGCAATAGTAATGACCTTGTTAATAATAGTGTTGGTTCTGTATACCCAACATGATTTCTATATACCCTGATTGTTTGTATAATCCTGAGATTTAGGGTAAGCATCAGTATAGTTTGTTTAATGATGTACTTAACATACTTGGTTACCAAATAAGTGTAATAGTGGTAATTTAATTATCTTGAATGATATTTCATGATAGTGAGCATATTCCTTATGTTGAATCTACAATTATTGCATACCTTAACCTTGCAGGTGATGACTTAGCCATGAAAGGGCTATGTGACATATGTAATGAGTAACATTACTTTGATAATTGCTCTATAAGATTATGTATGTGATGTGTTGGTCCCATGATGATGATGTGAGCCTTAAGAGGCAGTAACAATACATGATGAAGGGTTGAGACCCTGTGGTATGTGATGATCCTTGAGATGGATCTGGATGGTTGGCAAGAGGCCAAGTGGTAACATGTGATGTTGGATCCTTAAGATGGATCAGGTTGATATGAATAGATCATAATATAATGTTCTTTACTTTCTGTTATATCTTTGCATGTTATACAACTTGGTTGAATCTTGCAATCCATCTAAAAGATACTAATTAATCACAGTGAAATATATCATGTAGTTTGACCTGGCCATAGATCCATCATCGTCAGGACTTGGTGATGGTGAAACGGGTTTTCCTACGGGTTAACCTGGAAGCGCATATTGTTGAATATGTGTAGGTTGCTCCTAGCCTGAAAATGAGGAGGTAAGAGTGTAACTTCGGTTGCAGACTCATATATGTGTCTAGAGCATGGTGAACAGGCCCATGGCTCAGGATATGTGATGTATGGAGCATGAATGCGTTCATGGCTCAGAGCACGGTGATCAGGCCCGTGGCTCAGTTTTACTAGCGTCGTGACCTGTACCAAGGCGGGCTAGAGAATGGGTAGCCTATGGAGCTAACCCTGTGGCTTAGACCACTTCAGCATGTGACTACGGTCCTGCTTGTGTTGTACTCATGTACTGACCATGAGGTGGGAGGTCGTGGAGTCTGGCTCTTCCATTGACCTTGTATGGCACCGGCTTGGGTTTCGTAACCGAAGGTTGGATTTGAACGGTACGATTCAAATCCTCAGGGCATAATAAAATGTAATACAACCGTTTAGTATTTACTGATCAAATCAAACACGAAACATTGGTTGAGGCCTTGTTTGTTATACCTTGCAGGTTATGTGGCAATCTGTCTTATCTTGATAATCAGGTTATGTGACATTATATTCTGTTCTAATAATCCTATTACATGTTGATATACCTTATCTTGATAATCATATTCTTTTGAAGGACATCTGGTTATAATTTTTAGTACAGCTGGTATGCTTGCCGGTAAGAATGATCTTGCTATATATATAACTGCTTCTGATATATCTGCTCATGTTATAATTGCTGTTATAGATTCTCTTGCTGAGGTTCTATGGTTGTGGTGGGGAGCTATGTTTCCCGCTGGGACAATTGTTCAATTGTCTTACCCCGCTGGTTTCCACCCTTTTTAGGTGGTCGAGGTAGACGTGGTCGTGGTTGTGGTGTTGCGGGCGAGCAGCTTGAGGAGCAGTAGAAGGCAAGCGATGGACATGCTGCTGTTTCGGATGTTTTGTAGTAGAGTCTAGAGTCATCCCTGTACTCTCAGGTCCTTGGCAGTGTTTTGACGATGTTTCACGAAGTTCGTTCGATGATATCTGTATATCCTGCTGTTGGCCGGATGTGGGCCTTTATGTATATATGAACAGGTGGTGAACTCATGTGATGGATGGACAGCTGATCCTGAGCTGTGGACATGTGTCAGATCTTGTGTACATGTTTATATGACATGTTTCTGTGCAGGATGAGGACTGGAAAGTAATAGTTTCACAGTTTATTAGTTTTCCGCAATCGGTTTTAATTAACCCGTGTTTTTGATAATCTGTGGTTATGGTGTTTTCCGCACGTTTTCGCGTAACACCTCGTTATCTGTGTGATAATGGGATGTGTTGCCACACATAGTATTGCTCTAATTAGGGTTTCACACATAGCATTGCTCTAATTAGGGTGTCACACATAGCATTACTCTAATTAGGGTTTCACACATATCATTGCTCTAATTAGGGTTTCACACATAGCATTGCTCTAATTAGGGTTTCACACATAGCATTGCTCTAATTAGGGTTAGGGCTCATTGATTAGGGTTTCATGATCTCATTATTATGGATCAACCCTTATCACATAGTTTACTCATAATGAGTGAATTAGGGATTAATTATATAAGCATTCATCTCTCTCATTGTCTCTCTCATCCTCCTTAGGATGTTAACTAATCCAAGATTAATCTAGGTCAACTCTTCCCTTGAGTACACATAGCTAGGGTTAACCATCACAATCATCATGGGTCTACATCTTTAATAATCACATATTTGATTGACCTTTGTTCATATTAGATGTCCAAATGGTCTAATCAATTAAACCATCAATTATATAGGGGGTTCAAAAGAATGTACCAATTAAACTTTCAATTCCACAAAGCGATCAATTGGGTTAACCATTGAAATCTTCAAATGCATTAAGTATCTAAATAGGTTCACCATATTGGACCTTCAATTACATGAGGTATTCCTCAATGATCTTGGTTCTCATACATCAATTGGTTGAAAACCATTTGAACAAGTTATACTTGAAACCAATTGGACAAGGTAGGTATTGAAAACCGTTTGCACTTTGGGTCTCCAAACGGTTTGAGACCATTTGGTCCCAAACGGTCTTGATACCGTTTGTTCCAAACCTTCTCAAAACCGCATGGACCAAAAAGGCACTTCAACACTCAATCGACTCAATGTTTCAATCCATGGACCAATTATAATTTGAACCACTAAAGTATTCATCAATTGGATCACTGAATCACCATTCAATTAGACCTTTAATTTATGGTTTCGAACCCAATTGAACTAGGTTTGATAATCAAGAAACCATCACTTAGGGTTTGAAATCGAGGATCCATCAATGGTTGACATTGTGGAATCAAATCAATTGAAATCAATGAACTATCGTCATCACATGATATGACCTGACCTCAAACGGTCTTGGATGACCACCAAATGGTCTTGAGACCGTTTAGTTGATCTCCAAACGGTCTTGAGACCGTTTTCCCATTCCATCATCAAAATCCATGACATCCAATTAGGGTTTTGGACCATTGGATTAATTATCAAATCAACACTTAGTTGCAATTCAATTTGGTACCTTTGGACCTTCAAACACATAGACATATTTAACCCTAGACCTCCAAACGGTCTTGGGTGACTCCCAAACGGTCTTGAGACCGTTTGGGTGATCCCCAAATGGTTTTGAAACCGTTTGGGTCAATCAACCCAAAACATCATCTCAAACAATTTCAAAATTAGCACTTAGCCGATTAGGGTTTGCAATTAAGGAATCATTCACAATTGAAACCTTCAAGATCAACCAATTAAAACCATTTCATCAAGATCCAATTACCACAACATATATCTTCAAACGGTCAACCATCCCAAACGGTTTGGGACCCAAACCACCAAACAGTTTGCAAACCGTTTGGTCACTAAACGGTTTGGTGAAACCGTTTGTACTCAACATTGAAACCGTTTGCCCTAGATATTTGGGGAGGTGTGTGCTTATGATGATGTCATCATAATCAAGCTCCAAAATCACGAAATCTGCTGTGATTTCCATGGAAATTTCATCAATCAACCAAACTTAATTTCGGAAGTGTAGAAATGATCACCAATTGATAAGAAATTGATTGCAATAATAAAATTAAGGGTTCAAGTTATAAAACCCACCTCCAATTGAGTTCCAAAGCTCCAATCTCACAACAAAAATGGTGGATGCAACTCTTTTCACTATTCCAAGATTCGTCCTCAAGCTTTGAGTGAAAAGAATTGGTTAGAATTGAAGAGGGGATCGAGATATGAAGAATTCTTGCATTGATTTTCGATTTTCTTTGTTTGATCGTTTGATTTGGAGGTCAAGAACCTTACCAACAGGTGAAAGGAGGTCAAGAACCTTACCAACAGGTTGGGGGTCGTCCTCCTGATCCTCCACAGCTCCTTAGTCGTTTTCCAAGCAAGGGGAAAGAAAGGAATCCAAAAAAGACTTTGTTTTGGCTTGGAAAAGGTACTTTTATAAGAAAATTAATGAGAGAGAAAATACTTTATAAAAGTCTTTTAATTCCAAAATTATTGTCACCACTTCCCCCTTAGTTTCTTGAATGCAAGGGCATCTCTATCCCCACCGAGATCCCTTCCATTATCCATGAATTAAGGGAAAAGAAATTAAGCACCTTAACCCTTATAATAAGAATATCCATATGTGAGTGGAAATTCTTTTCCTTATAATAATGGTGAGTGGGATTTCACCTCCTTAGGATATGCTCGTGCCTTTGCAAGGCATTAAAATCATCCACACACATATGAATCCAACCATTTTAATTTTGGTTGAAGGCCCTTTAATTAATACATTCATTTTGCCCTAAATTAAATTAGGGTTTCACTTAGGATTAAATCTTGATTATTTTAATATTAAGATTCTCTCTCCTCCAACTTAATTCAAATGAGGTGCCCCTCTCATTTTATTTGCTCTAAAAGATGACAAGAAACATTAGGGACCTTATTGAAGTGGTAATTTGCATATTGAACCCTAGGTTTTGGGTAAATTGCACATTACACCAAAACTAGGTTTTAATGCACAAGGATTGCTTTACAAGATTAATCTTGGTGCCCAAGCTTGTGAAAACCATACCACTACTTCATATTCATTCTTATGATGTCTCAACATCAGAGGAACATCTTATCATGCAACATTTGCAATTTAACCCCTCAATCTTGGGTAATTTGCATGTTAGTCCAAAATAAGCAAACATTGCTTCAACATTGTTCAAACATGACCAAGATTGAAACATAAGTTTCTCATGAACCCTAATTACTTTTCCCAAGATTAGATTAAGTATCTACTCAACCTTATTAGGCAAAATATCTAGGGTTAACACATAACCCAGGTCAGGGATGTTACAAATTATAAACCCCTAACAAGGATTTCGTCCCCGAAATCCCAGAAAAAGGAGGGACAGATTTATTCAGTTATCATACCCTCAAGTCTCCACATAATATCTTAATATTATGGAGATAACATGGATCTTGTAATCCACACAAAGTTCCTTTCATTAATTCAACCTTATCAATGTTTATATTTATGCAAAGCATAAACTTCTAACATATGATGTCCATATTGTTGAAAGGAAGAAGCATAAAAGAACATACTTCAATCATTACTCAAGAATATTTACCAAAAGAAAAACATATATATCAAACAGAGATAATTCACTCAGCAATCCTTTATTCATTTAGGAAAGTTTACTTAGCAAACTCTATGTAATTGGGAATGTTCACATAGCTTTTCCTTTTTGTTGAGAATGTTCACATAGCTCTTCTTTTTAGTTGGGAATGTTCACATAGCTTTTCCTTTTTAGTTGGGAATGTTCACATAGCTTTTCCTTTTTAGTTGGGAATGTTCGCATAGCTCTTCCTTTTTAGTTGGGAATGTTCACATAGCTCTTCCTTTTAGTTGGAAATGTTCACATAGCTCTTCCTTTTTAGTTATGAATGTTCACACAGCTCTTCCTTTTAGTTAGGAATGTTCACATAGCTCTTCCTTTTAATTAGGAATGTTCACATAGCTCTTCCTTTTTAGTTAGGAATGTTCACATAGCTCTTCCTTTTTAGTTAGGAATGTTCACATAGCTCTTCCTTTTTAGTTAGGAATGTTCACATAGCTCTTCCTTTTAATAAGGAATGTTCATATAGCTCTTCCTTTTAATTGGGAATGTTCACATAGCTTTTCCTTTTAGTTAGGAATGTTCACATAGCTTTTCTTTTTAGTTAGGAATGTTCACATAGCTCTTCCTTTTAGTTGGTAATGTTCACATAGCTCTTCCTTTTAGTTAGGAATGTTCACATAGCTCTTCCTTTTTAGTTAGGAATGTTCACATAGCTCTTCCTTTTAATTAGGAATGTTCACATAGCTCTTCCTTTTAGTTGGGAATGTTCACATAGCTCTTCCTTTTAGTTAGGAATGTTCACATAGGTCTTCCTTTTTAGTTAGGAATGTTCACATATATCTTCCTTTTAATTGGGAATGTTCACATAGCTCTTCCTATTAATTTCATTATACTCTCTAGATTGTTTCAGAATGACTACTTGATTAGAGTAATCAAAAGGATAACAATCTGTGAGTTTCATACTTGCCTTATCTTCAATAATCATATACCTGGCCATGGTATATAAGTATGGAGATTAGGTAGTATGCACTTTATTTGCTATCATATTCCTCACTTTCATATTATTATACACACATGGTTTTCCATTCCTAGATTTTCTCCAGGCATCACTTCTATATCTCATCTTGTATCACAAAGATAAGAGAGATTATAAAGCATTTTAAGAAATACTGAGTAAGATGTAGATTCTCATCTTCCTTGTGTCCTTATAGGACTAGTCAAAGGAAGTTAAAAAAGAACTACAACACATAGAATCATGAAATGAAGTATCATAATGAATATATTTCATTTGACTATTACCCCTCATAGTTATCTACGACTTTAGGTTGGCTCAACACATAGTGTTTAGTTATTTCATGTTGCTGCTTTTGCCTTCTCTTAGTGACTACTACCCAGGTGCACTAGGCATTTATTGCACTGGTGACACCAAAAATACTTTGGCTTTTCAGAATACCTAGGCAGATGTCTCTAGAATTATAGAGACTTTACCTTAATTCATAGCTTATGGCCCCTCCTTGGGCACTACCATCACAAATGTACTATTTGTCCAGACTTATGGCAGAGTCTACTTTCTTGCCATTTATTAATCTTTCCCATATTTCCACTATTTTAACATGAGCATGTCACTCAGGAATCCTTTCAAATCCCAAAGTTTATGCATTAAAGACGGGTAACTTAGGTTGTAATACTAATATCCAGTCTTCTATATGCATTATTGTTGTCCTATCCTACCCTTCAAGAACATAACATAGGATTCTCTATCCTGATTAGGTCAAGGTGGGAATTCTCAGGCACTTGTTCTCCTCTTGCCTAGTCCCATGCACCCTTTTCTGGTGCAACAACATTGCCTTTAGCAATGTGTTCCTCATGTTCTCCAGTCATTTTCAAGTTCTTCTTCTCCTATGTGAGCAGAAGATACTATCAGATAAACTGGAAGACACTTAGAACAGACTCTACAACCTTAGTCGTATGTCTCTGTAGACTCAGTGAACCTAAATCTCTAATACCACTTAATTATGGCGATCGTCTCGCAGAAACAAGATTAAATAATGCGGAAGCGTTCACTAAGAAGCGGATTACCAAAAATCACTAAAAATTAAAACCTTTTTATCAAAGATCCATCAAAGGAAAACTTTCTCACATAGAATCAAAGTAACATAATTACATTCTTGTTCACAGGTACATATTCTGTATCATCTCCTTTTGAGAATTACAAGCATTAACTGTCCTGTCAAGCTCAACACATGCAATATAAATGTGGGCTCCGATCTCCAAACCACGAATTAATCCCGATTTAATCATGTGCGGAAGCAATCGGTAAACAGCGGAAGACAAAAATCACGGGAATTTAAAACTTTTTGAGACAAGAGCCTGAAACCACAAACCTTTTCCATAGAAAAAGGATTTAACTGTTTACATCACTGACAATTACTTCTTGAGTAATTACATACAACATGATACCAAAACTCTCAAGAATTCATACTCCAAAACACTCCAGGACCTGAGAGTACAGAGGACACATAGGACTTAACTCTAACTACACCATGAAGCAGGCTAGATCTCCACCTGAGATATTTACTGCTCCTGATGCTGCTGTTGCTGGGATTGTTCACCTGAGTTCTTGTTCCTTCGTCTTCGAGGACCACCTAAAAAGTAGAAGTCTACGGGGTGAGACAATTATACATAATTGCCCCAGCGAGAGTTATAACTCTCCACTAGGCTTTATAAGCAAAGCAAGGAATAACTAAAGCAATAAGAGCCTTCAAGATATTCACTGGCAGTTCTGATGATAAGCAAGAGTTCAATCAATATTAAAATATGAGAACATCTATGCTATTCAAGGTAACATCAATCAAATAACTCATAATTAACTCTAACAGATATACTACGCTGTTGTTTATGTTTTTCCAAACATTATTATGCCCTGTGGAGATGAGGCATACCACTCATACTCCAACTGATCGCTAAGAAGTCACATCAGTATCATACATAGGTCATTAAGAGAGCCGGATTCTTATGACCTCATCTTCCTCAGTCAGTTAGAGGATTGATTGTTTGACATCTGGCGGGATGTCTATGTAATAGCTCACCAGGGTACTCTGGTCCTTCACTATTTTTAGAGTTACAGTGGCATTCTGTACTCTCTTCGCTATCGGAAGATTTCTTGTTTATCTTTCACCGATACGGGGTTTATGTCTTTAAGGGAGTGTAGGGATACAGCTCACCTTTAAAACTTTGGGGTGGGGTCTGATGGACTACTAGAATCTACATCATCCACTCACCCTTTCTGTTATAGTGAAGGTATGACGGACTACGAGAATCTACATCAAATACCTACACTAGGATGTCAGGTTCTACACATCCATGTACTCCACATACTCAACAGTATGTGCTCCAGGAGTTCCCTTAGGAAAACCTGTTTCACCATCATTTAGACAACTGACAATGATGGATCTATGATCAGGACTCTACATTTCACTTGATTAGTTAGGTACATTCAGTATTCCAATCATCATACAGTAACACAGCTATATATGAGAATACAAAATGTAACAGGCCTAACTTATCACAATTATCAGATATTCATCTCAAGTCATCTGTCAAGCATGACCTTAATAACATTTATGGCTCTTACAGCCCATAAATCACAAAGGATGTCACTTAGCAGTGCATCAAGATGGTTCACTATTCATAAAGCATAAGACATGCCTTCAATGAATATAACATGGTATTCCATACCTGGGTGTGACCATCATCTCACAACAACCTGCATGGTTAATTCAACAGATAATAGTAAACACTTCAGTAAATAGGAATACATCCCCAATTAGGGTTTCACTTGGATTCACCCTCAACTAGTGTTTCACATGGAATCACCCTAAAATAGGGTTCCACATGGGATCACCCACAACTAGGGTTCCACATGGAATTACCTTCAAATAAGGTTCCACTTAATAACCCTTACAATCAGGGTTTACTATTCATCTTTCATGTCATCGCCCAAAAATTAGGGTTTACTATTCACTCCATGGTGAATTGTACTCATTACATCATCATGTAAGAGAAACATCATCATTAAGACTCTTAATTATCATTAAGATCCATTAGATATCATCATTAGGGTTTCCATGACCTCACATAGGTGGGTCATTCCCTAATCATGCACCTTCATGTGTAAAAGAAGTATCTTACTAGAGATTCCTCCTAAAAAGGGCACTTTCTCTCTCTAGGATACTCTCTCTCTCTAGAAACACTTTCTCTTTCCTCTCTCTAGTAGATGGTGGCAACACCACTCTAGATTAGGTTGAGACAAGTCTCTATTGACTGATGTGAGCCAAAGCATCAACATTATGTGATTAGGGTTTGATTAGATTAGGGTTTTACCCCTTTAGACCCTTCAAGGGTATTTTGGTAATTTGCCACATGATCACCATCATGGGTTAACCCACTAATCACATAGTCCCTTAATGACCTAGGTTACCATTAGGGTTTAGATTGAATCACCATTGAACTGATTACATCATCAAATGGTTAAGTACAAACCATCACCAATCTCCAAACGGTTTCAACCTTCAAACGGTTTCAACCACCTAAACGGTCTTGAGACCGTTTGGCCCTCAAACGGTCTTGAGACCGTTTGGATCCAAACGGTCTTGAGACCGTTTGGAGGTGAAGACCGTTTGGAAGGGTTGACTTCCAAACCGTTTGGAGCTTCAATCGGTTTGAGGTCGTTTGGACCAATCGACCTTGAGGTCGTTTGAGCTCAAACGGTCTTGAGGTCGTTTGAGCCCAAACGGTCTTGAGACCGTTTGGCCCCAAACGGTCTTGAGACCGTTTGGTCTCAAACGGTCTTGAGACCATTTGGACCCAAACGGTCTTGAGACCGTTTGGTCCAAATGGGCTCAAACCGTTTGGACCTCCAAAAGGGTTCAAAGGTCACCAAAGTTCAAGGATATGTATGTTGAAGCCCTCAATTGGCTAAAGGTATGCTAACCACTTATACATTGAGCCAATTAGGGTTAGCCTTAACCACTTAGACATCAAATTGACCCTCAATTGTAACCCAATTAGGGTTCAATCGTTCTCAATTAGGGTTTCAAGTTGATTGGTCATCAATGTTCAGCAATGTGAAACAATTCAAGGTTGAACCTATCAATTGACCTCCAATTGGGCTCAAACTTGGCCCAAACGGTCTTGAGGTCGTTTGGACATCATCCAAACGGTCTTGAGACCGTTTGCCCAAAGTTTGACCAAACACCAAGTCGTTTTGACTACGGTTGAAGTCCAATTAGGTCAAAATCAGCAATTTTCAACAATGCATCAATTTCCTACAATTGGACCCTCAAACCATTAGATTAACTCAACCCTAGACCTTCAAACGGTCTTGGGTTGACACCAAACGGTCTTGAGACCGTTTGGATGAGTTCCAAACGGTCTTGAGACCGTTTGCCCATCCATCCTTTGGACTTTAGCGAAAATTCATCAAGGTTTGATCTATTGAGTTGATCATCACATCAATACTTAATTGCAATATGATTTGGTGCCTTTGGACCTTCAATTGATCAACTATACTTGACCCCAGACCTCCAAACGGTCTTGGGGTGACCCCCAAACGGTCTTGAGACCGTTTGGGTGATTCCCAAACGGTCTTGAAACCGTTTGGGCTAAGCAACCCAAAATCTCAACTTAACTCATAGGAGATTCAGCACTAATTTCAATTAGGGTTTGCCCTATTAATCATCCTTCAACTCATGACTCGTTTGGAATTAATCCATAAAATTTGGTGAGTCGTTAATTAACATCATTATGAATAGTAATCCCAAACGGTCAACGTTTAGTCAACCATCTTAAACGGTCTTGAGACCGTTTGCCCAAAAAGGGCAAATTAAACAGATTGCAAATCAGAAATTAATTCAATTTGTTTTGCTAATTGATTTGCTCATATCTCACGATTCCTGTGGAGTTAACCTCTCAAATTTCGTGGGTGATTAACCTACATAATTATGAACAAGATTCCCAAACGGTCTTCGCTTGGTCAACGGGACCAAACGGTCTTGAGACCGTTTGCCCTCAAACGACCCTGAAACCGTTTGCCCACCAAACGGTTTGAAACCGTTTTGAGCAATAGGTGGAGGTCGTTTGATAAAGTGAAAATCTGTGGATAAGCATAGTAATTAACGCCCTTATCTTCCACCTTAAGAACAGTAGCAGTTCTTCACGATTTTGCTTGCAAGGATGCAAGGGAAGATAGGGAAGAAGAAGATCTATCAACTATATGCATAGAAAAGATGTATAATCGAAGCATCAAGTTTAGAGTTATAAAACCCGCCTAAAGCTTGCTCCTTGAGCTCCAAGCTTTCGAGGTCCAAGCTTTCAATGGTTTCCAAGAAGCTCTACTGGTCGGCCAAGGTGACTTCTCCAAGGAAGATTGAGGAAAGATGGCTAAAAAGATAGAGTTAAGTAAGCTAGCCATGAATTTGCCCTTGAATCCGAGTTCTAACCATAGAATTGGGCAAGAAGGGGAATCCAAACCTACCTTGCACCCTTGGTCGTTTCTCCTGAGCTCCAGAGCAAGGCTTGGCCGTTTGGTAAAGAAAGGAAGTGAATGGAACAGGGAAAGATCGTTTGCTCATTTGCAAAGGAAAAGCCTTTTTATAGCTTAAGCCTATTTCTTACCACAAGGACCTTTCAAAACCAAAAATTCACATCTAGGTCCCTCCTTGCTCAAGAGCACGCCCAAGCCCATCAAATTCTTAAGCAATTCTTAAGAAAACTCAAGATCTAAGGGTATAGGAATCCAACCTTCAACTAGGGTACATTCATGTAAAGGTTTTGTACCCATTTTAGGTGATTTCTATCACAAAGATCATTTTTCTCATTTAATTATTAAATGATGTATCCCTTTCATCATTTTTACTCTAAATGATGACAAGAGTCATAAAAGATGTTCTAGATGGTGAAAATTACAAGTTGGACCCCTCAATTTGGGTAAATTGCACTTTACCCTAAATTAGGGTTTCTAAGCATGGGAATTGCTTCCACAGCTGCACCTTGGTGCTCAAGCTTGGGAAATCCCTCAAACTTTACCATAACCATTCACATGATGTTTTAACATCAAAGGAACATCTTATCTTGTGAATTTTGCAAGTTCAACCCTTAAACTGGGTAATTTGCACATAGGTCCCTGCATACAACATAATGCTACAACTTTATACAAAAAGGAGCAAAATTGAAAGTAAATGTTCCTGAGGAACTTAATTACATGCCAGGGAGTGTTCACAAGTATATTAATTACATATTTAGGCAAAACTTCCAGGGTTAGGTCATAACCCAGGTCAGGGGTGTTACAAATTCTTTACCCCTTCAAAAGGATTTTGTCCCCGAAATCGATAAAGCATATTATAAGAAAAGAGCAGGATATTTTCTTCTCATTTCACCTTCTAGTTCCCAAGTGGCTTCTTCAACACCACGATGGTTCCAGAGGACTTTTACAAGGCTTATATCCTTCTTCTTTAACTTTTTAGTTCTGTTATCGAGGATTGACACTGGTCCCTCCTCATACGTTATATCTTCATTCAATTTTACCTCCATAGGTTGTAGAACTGACTCGGTATCTGGATGACATTTCCTTAGCATGGAAATGTGAAACACAGGGTGCAGCTTCTGCAACTCTAGAGGTAACTCTAGTCTATAGGCCACCTTTCCAACTTTTTCAACAATTGGATAAGGTCCCAAAAATCTAGGAGCTAACTTTCCTTTCTTCCCAAAACGAAGGACTCCTTTCCAAGGTGAGACCTTGAGATACACTCTGTCTCCATCCTGGAATTCTAGGGGTCTACGACGTTTATCGGCATATGATTTCTGTCTATCTTGTGCAGTCTTAAGCTGTTGTTGTATAACTTTAATCTTTTCTGTAGTTTGCTGCACAAGATCAGGGCTTAATAACTGGTGCTCACCAGTTTCATACCAACACAAGGGTGATCTACAACGTCTGCCATATAAGGCTTCATATGGTGCCATATCAATGCTATGTTGATAGCTATTGTTATAGGCAAACTCTATCAAGCTTAGATGTAGATCCCAACTCCCGGTAAACTGGAGAACACATGCTCTCAACAGATCTTCTAAGGTCTGTATAGTCCTTTCTGACTGTCCATCAGTTTGAGGATGAAAGGCTGTACTAAACCTTAACTTGGTGCCTAGGGCTCTGTGTAACTGTTCCCAAAAGCGACTTGTAAACTGGGGACCTCTGTCAGAAACTATAGTGACAGGAACTCCGTGCAAACGCACTATCTCTTGGACATATATCTGGGATAACCTTTCAGCAGTATAGGTTGTTTTGACAGGTAAGAAATGCGCTGTCTTTGTCAACCTATCAACAACTACCCAAATGGAATCATGTCCTTTGTTTGTCCTGGGTAGGCCAACAACAAAGTCCATGGTTACATGGTCCCACTTCCACTATGGTATGGGTAAGGGTTGCATTGTCCCTGCAGGTTTCTGGTGTTCAGCCTTGACCTGCTGACACACAGGACACCTCAGAACAAACTCAGCTACATCCTTCTTCATCCCAGGCCACCAATACATGTCTTTCAAGTTTCGATACATCTTGGTGCTCCCTGGATGCATAGCATACATCGAAGAATGAGCTTCTTCCAGGACTAACTTCCTCAGGTCGTCCACATCTGGCACTATCATCCTTCCATGATAGCATGCCACCTGGTCATCTGACTCATGAAAACCTTCTCGCTTCTCATTTCCAAACTCAAATCTGATCTGCTGTACAGAAACATCTACTTGTTGTGCCTCCTTTATCTGCTCTCTTAAGGTAGGTTTAATCTGCATCTCAGCTAACAGACCGGCTAACAATGATGCCTTCAACTGCACATTGTCATGCCTTAAAGAGATAAGCATATCTCTTCTAGAGCATACTAAGGAACTTAGTTGTGCCCTATCCATGGTTGATGTTGCTGATTTCCTACTCAAGGCATCTGCAACCACATTGGCCTTGCCCGGATGGTAATCAATCGTACAATCGTAGTCCTTGATTAACTCCATCCAGCGACGTTGCCTCATATTAAGCTCATGCTGAGTGAAGATGTACTTAAGGTTCTTGTGGTCTGTGAAAATCTGGAAAGTTTCTCCGTAGAGATAATGTCTCCAGATTTTCAAAGCATGGACCACAGCAGCTAACTCCAGATCATGTGTCGGATAATTCTCTTCGTGTTTCTTAAGCTGTCGGGAAGCAAAAGAAATCACTTGGTTATCCTGCATCAACACACATCCAAGTCCATTCTTGGAGGCATCACAAAAGATTATATATTCCTTTCCTTGCTCAGGTAACACAAGCACCGGTGCACTTGTCAACCTCTCCTTCAACAGCTGAAAAGACTGTTGACACTTATCACTCCAAGCAAAAGGAACATCCTTCCGGGTTAACTTGGTCAAAGGTAAGGCTATAGAACTGAAATTTTTAATAAACCTTCGATAATAACCAGCTAACCCCAAGAAACTTCTAATCTCCGTCGGTGTCTTCGGTTGTTCCCACTGCAGAACAGATTCTATCTTTGCAGGGTCAACACGAATTCCCGAGGCAGATACCACATGTCCAAGGAAGGATACTTCAGATAACCAAAACTCACACTTGCTAAACTTAGCGTATAGCTTATGCTCTCTTAGCAAGGTCAAAGTCTGGCGAAGGTGTTGCTCATGCTGCTGAGCATCCTTACTATAAATCAGTATGTCGTCTATGAAGACGACAACACACTGATCAAGGAAAGGTCGAAAGACTCTATTCATGAGTTCCATGAATGCAGCCGGTGCATTGGTTAGTCCAAACGACATGACCGTGAACTCATAGTGACCATATCTTGTCCTAAAGGCAGACTTAGATATGTCACTATCCTTAATGCGGAGTTGATGATATCCAGACCTTAAGTCTATCTTAGAAAAGACTGTCGCACCACGCAACTGGTCGAAAAGATCATCAATCCTCGACAAAGGATATTTATTCTTTATCGTTACTTTATTGAGTTGTCTATAATCAATGCACAACCGCATCGATCCATCTTTCTTTTTAACAAACAAAACCGGAGCACCCCAAGGTGAGGTACTCGGTCGGATGAAACCCTTCTCAAGTAACTCTTGAAGCTGTTTCTTGAGTTCTGCCATCTCAGCAGGCGCCATCCTATACGGAGTCTGGGCTATAGGTTTCGTATCTGGGACCAAATTGATCTCAAAATCAATTTCCCGGGGTGGTGGTATACCAGGAAGTTCTTCGGGAAACACATCCTCGAATTCCCTGACTATCGGAACTTCAGCAGGGTTGGAACTCTCCTTGGTAACATCTACCACATGGGCTAAGAATGCGTAGCATCCTTGCCTCATCAACTTATCAGCAACCATAGCTGATACAAGACAGGTGGGCAGAATCTTTCTTTCACCTTGAAAGATCCATGTGTTGCTTTCATCAGCAAACACCGCCAGCTTGGATTCACAATCCAAGACAACTCGATACTTTTCCAAGTTATCCATCCCTAGGATTATATCAAATCCTTGCATATCAAGCGGTATGAGATCCACTTGAATGCGATGCTTAGAAAAGAAAAGTACGCAAGGAGAGCATACTTCTTGCAGAACAGCAGACCCACTCAACGGAGTCTCCAACAACAACTTATCTGCCCTATGACTAGTTGTCATATTGCAGTTACGAATCACTCTTCGAGTGATGAAAGAGTGCGTAGCACCCGGGTCAATCAGAACAGATACTACACAAGATTTAGACATATCAGAATATAAAAGTTCCATCTGACCTGTCACCACTTGTGGATTGACCACTGCTTCTGGTGGGTTCATAGCATAGAACCTTGCTGTAGCCTGCTGTTGAGGTGGTGCTGATGATCCAGCTTGAGACGCTTGTCCACGTCCTCGAGCTGCTCCTTGATGTTGTCTATTCTGAGATCCCTGTCGATTCTGTCTCGGGGTTTGTTGTGTCACACCGACAGCCCTAGAACGACAATCCTTCATCAAGTGTCCCACCTTACCACAGTTGTAGCAACTCTTTTCCTGTTGCTGTGGTCTGGGTGGTCCAGTAACTGACACAGATGCAGAACTGTGCGTCCCTTGAAGCGGTTGACTTCGTCCTCTACCTCTGCTTGGTGTCCATTGAGTTTGAAAACTCGATCTGGGTGGCGGAGGGTTAGGTGCAGAGAATCTAGGTTTCTTGGAATCCCTAGATGAAGAACCCTGGAACTGTGGATATCTTTTATGGGTTTGTCTTTTCTCAACTACAGATCTCTCTATCCTTCGGACTGACTCAACGAAGGTAGAGAATCTCTCTCGGTTCTCTAAGGCAGACACTGGGGTAGACATGTCAGCATTCAACCCCTTCTCAAACCTTCTGATTCTTTCTTCTTCTGTGGCAGCCATGTGCGGACAAAATCGCAACAGCTCCATGAACTTAGCTTCGTATTCGCTAATGTTCATAATACCCTGTCTCAGTCTCTCAAACATAGAGATCTTCTCGTCTAGGAAGGTCTTGGGAAAATATCTATTGATAAATTCCCGACGAAACTCTTCCCATGAGAACTCTGCCCCAGGTCTCTTCTGCTCTTCCATGTTCCACCAGTGACCAGCACTTCCTTTGAGAAGATAGACAGCATGTCTAACCTTCTCAGCTTCAGGGATGTTGAGGATCCTGAAGGCCTTCTCCAGCTCTGTCAACCACAGATCAGCATCTGCGGGGTCAGCAGTCCCATGGTACTCGGTAGCTCTGACATGACGTAGTCGCTCGAACGTCTTCCCGATACCTTGCCCCTCAGGCTGGGCAGGTACCCTAGGTGCAGGCATAGGCAACCTGTCGGTTATGTGTGTCATGGCAGTCATAAACTGCCCAAACATTGTCTGGACTGCTGGGTTACCCATGTCATCTGGATCAAACTGGGGTGGCTCTCTAGGTTGTTCTGGTACATGCTGTTCCAATCCTGGTACTCCTGCACCACCTTGAGGTGCACTAGCACTACTTTCTTCCACATTCTCATCATGTGGCTCTGACATCTTAAGTATCTTCTTCTCCTGAGGAGTAGAAGATTCTATTAGATAAGGAAGGAATACTAAAGATAGACTCGACTTCCTAAGTCCTATGCCTCTGTAGACTCGGATGAACCTGGAGCTCTGATACCACTTAATTGTGGGCTCCGATCTCCAAACCACGAATTAATCCCGATTTAATCATGTGCGGAAGCAATCGGTAAACAGCGGAAGACAAAAATCACGGGAATTTAAAACTTTTTGAGACAAGAGCCTGAAACCACAAACCTTTTCCATAGAAAAAGGATTTAACTGTTTACATCACTGACAATTACTTCTTGAGTAATTACATACAACATGATACCAAAACTCTCAAGAATTCATACTCCAAAACACTCCAGGACCTGAGAGTACAGAGGACACATAGGACTTAACTCTAACTACACCATGAAGCAGGCTAGATCTCCACCTGAGATATTTACTGCTCCTGATGCTGCTGTTGCTGGGATTGTTCACCTGAGTTCTTGTTCCTTCGTCTTCGACGACCACCTAAAAAGTAGAAGTCTACGGGGTGAGACAATTATACATAATTGCCCCAGTGAGAGTTATAACTCTCCACTAGGCTTTATAAGCAAAGCAAGGAATAACTAAAGCAATAAGAGCCTTCAAGATATTCACTGGCAGTTCTGATGATAAGCAAGAGTTCAATCAATATTAAAATATGAGAACATCTATGCTATTCAAGGTAACATCAATCAAATAACTCATAATTAACTCTAACAGATATACTACGCTGTTGTTTATGTTTTTCCAAACATTATTATGCCCTGTGGAGATGAGGCATACCACTCATACTCCAACTGATCGCTAAGAAGTCACATCAGTATCATACATAGGTCATTAAGAGAGCCGGATTCTTATGACCTCATCTTCCTCAGTCAGTTAGAGGATTGATTGTTTGACATCTGGCGGGATGTCTATGTAATAGCTCACCAGGGTACTCTGGTCCTTCGCTATTTTTAGAGTTACAGTGGCATTCTGTACTCTCTTCGCTATCGGAAGATTTCTTGTTTATCTTTCACCGATACGGGGTTTATGTCTTTAAGGGAGTGTAGGGATACAGCTCACCTTTAAAACTTTGGGGTGGGGTCTGATGGACTACTAGAATCTACATCATCCACTCACCCTTTCTGTTATAGTGAAGGTATGACGGACTACGAGAATCTACATCAAATACCTACACTAGGATGTCAGGTTCTACACATCCATGTACTCCACATACTCAACAGTATGTGCTCCAGGAGTTCCCTTAGGAAAACCTATTTCACCATCATTTAGACAACTGACAATGATGGATCTATGATCAGGGCTCTACATTTCACTTGATTAGTTAGGTACATTCAGTATTCCAATCATCATACAGTAACACAACTATATATGAGAATACAAAATGTAACAGGCCTAACTTATCACAATTATCAGATATTCATCTCAAGTCATCTGTCAAGCATGACCTTAATAACATTTATGGCTCTTACAGCCCATAAATCACAAAGGATGTCACTTAGCAGTGCATCAAGATGGTTCACTATTCATAAAGCATAAGACATGCCTTCAATGAATATAACATGGTATTCCATACCTGGGTGTGACCATCATCTCACAACAACCTGCATGGTTAATTCAACAGATAATAGTAAACACTTCAGTAAATAGGAATACATCCCCAATTAGGGTTTCACTTGGATTCACCCTCAACTAGTGTTTCACATGGAATCACCCTAAAATAGGGTTCCACATGGGATCACCCACAACTAGGGTTCCACATGGAATTACCTTCAAATAAGGTTCCACTTAATAACCCTTACAATCAGGGTTTACTATTCATCTTTCATGTCATCGCCCAAAAATTAGGGTTTACTATTCACTCCATGGTGAATTGTACTCATTACATCATCATGTAAGAGAAACATCATCATTAAGACTCTTAATTATCATTAAGATCCATTAGATATCATCATTAGGGTTTCCATGACCTCACATAGGTGGGTCATTCCCTAATCATGCACCTTCATGTGTAAAAGAAGTATCTTACTAGAGATTCCTCCTAAAAAGGGCACTTTCTCTCTCTAGGATACTCTCTCTCTCTAGAAACACTTTCTCTTTCCTCTCTCTAGTAGATGGTGGCAACACCACTCTAGATTAGGTTGAGACAAGTCTCTATTGACTGATGTGAGCCAAAGCATCAACATTATGTGATTAGGGTTTGATTAGATTAGGGTTTTACCCCTTTAGACCCTTCAAGGGTATTTTGGTAATTTGCCACATGATCACCATCATGGGTTAACCCACTAATCACATAGTCCCTTAATGACCTAGGTTACCATTAGGGTTTAGATTGAATCACCATTGAACTGATTACATCATCAAATGGTTAAGTACAAACCATCACCAATCTCCAAACGGTTTCAACCTTCAAACGGTTTCAACCACCTAAACGGTCTTGAGACCGTTTGGCCCTCAAACGGTCTTGAGACCGTTTGGATCCAAACGGTCTTGAGACCGTTTGGAGGTGAAGACCGTTTGGAAGGGTTGACTTCCAAACCGTTTGGAGCTTCAATCGGTTTGAGGTCGTTTGGACCAATCGACCTTGAGGTCGTTTGAGCTCAAACGGTCTTGAGGTCGTTTGAGCCCAAACGGTCTTGAGACCGTTTGGCCCCAAACGGTCTTGAGACCGTTTGGTCTCAAACGGTCTTGAGACCGTTTGGACCCAAACGGTCTTGAGACCGTTTGGTCCAAATGGGCTCAAACCGTTTGGACCTCCAAAAGGGTTCAAAGGTCACCAAAGTTCAAGGATATGTATGTTGAAGCCCTCAATTGGCTAAAGGTATGCTAACCACTTATACATTGAGCCAATTAGGGTTAGCCTTAACCACTTAGACATCAAATTGACCCTCAATTGTAACCCAATTAGGGTTCAATCGTTCTCAATTAGGGTTTCAAGTTGATTGGTCATCAATGTTCAGCAATGTGAAACAATTCAAGGTTGAACCTATCAATTGACCTCCAATTGGGCTCAAACTTGGCCCAAACGGTCTTGAGGTCGTTTGGACATCATCCAAACGGTCTTGAGACCGTTTGCCCAAAGTTTGACCAAACACCAAGTCGTTTTGACTACGGTTGAAGTCCAATTAGGTCAAAATCAGCAATTTTCAACAATGCATCAATTTCCTACAATTGGACCCTCAAACCATTAGATTAACTCAACCCTAGACCTTCA
Organism: Alisma plantago-aquatica; assembly: GCA_963693085.1. Taxonomy (NCBI): domain Eukaryota; kingdom Viridiplantae; phylum Streptophyta; class Magnoliopsida; order Alismatales; family Alismataceae; genus Alisma; species Alisma plantago-aquatica. The sequence goes on along the minus strand of OY856413.1, from coordinate 653,874,520 downwards.
AACGGTCTTGGGTTGACACCAAACGGTCTTGAGACCGTTTGGATGAGTTCCAAACGGTCTTGAGACCGTTTGCCCATCCATCCTTTGGACTTTAGCGAAAATTCATCAAGGTTTGATCTATTGAGTTGATCATCACATCAATACTTAATTGCAATATGATTTGGTGCCTTTGGACCTTCAATTGATCAACTATACTTGACCCCAGACCTCCAAACGGTCTTGGGGTGACCCCCAAACGGTCTTGAGACCGTTTGGGTGATTCCCAAACGGTCTTGAAACCGTTTGGGCTAAGCAACCCAAAATCTCAACTTAACTCATAGGAGATTCAGCACTAATTTCAATTAGGGTTTGCCCTATTAATCATCCTTCAACTCATGACTCGTTTTGAATTAATCCATAAAATTTGGTGAGTCGTTAATTAACATCATTATGAACAGTAATCCCAAACGGTCAACGTTTAGTCAACCATCTTAAACGGTCTTGAGACCGTTTGCCCAAAAAGGGCAAATTAAACAGATTGCAAATCAGAAATTAATTCAATTTGTTTTGCTAATTGATTTGCTCATATCTCACGATTCCTGTGGAGTTAACCTCTCAAATTTCGTGGGTGATTAACCTACATAATTATGAACAAGATTCCCAAACGGTCTTCGCTTGGTCAACGGGACCAAACGGTCTTGAGACCGTTTGCCCTCAAACGACCCTGAAACCGTTTGCCCACCAAACGGTTTGAAACCGTTTTGAGCAATAGGTGGAGGTCGTTTGATAAAGTGAAAATCTGTGGATAAGCATAGTAATTAACGCCCTTATCTTCCACCTTAAGAACAGTAGCAGTTCTTCACGATTTTGCTTGCAAGGATGCAAGGGAAGATAGGGAAGAAGAAGATCTATCAACTATATGCATAGAAAAGATGTATAATCGAAGCATCAAGTTTAGAGTTATAAAACCCGCCTAAAGCTTGCTCCTTGAGCTCCAAGCTTTCGAGGTCCAAGCTTTCAATGGTTTCCAAGAAGCTCTACTGGTCGGCCAAGGTGACTTCTCCAAGGAAGATTGAGGAAAGATGGATAAAAAGATAGAGTTAAGTAAGCTAGCCATGAATTTGCCCTTGAATCCGAGTTCTAACCATAGAATTGGGCAAGAAGGGGAATCCAAACCTACCTTGCACCCTTGGTCGTTTCTCCTGAGCTCCAGAGCAAGGCTTGGCCGTTTGGGAAAGAAAGGAAGTGAATGGAACAGGGAAAGATCGTTTGCTCATTTGCAAAGGAAAAGCCTTTTTATAGCTTAAGCCTATTTCTTACCACAAGGACCTTTCAAAACCAAAAATTCACATCTAGGTCCCTCCTTGCTCAAGAGCACGCCCAAGCCCATCAAATTCTTAAGCAATTCTTAAGAAAACTCAAGATCTAAGGGTATAGGAATCCAACCTTCAACTAGGGTACATTCATGTAAAGGTTTTGTACCCATTTTAGGTGATTTCTATCACAAAGATCATTTTTCTCATTTAATTATTAAATGATGTATCCCTTTCATCATTTTTACTCTAAATGATGACAAGAGTCATAAAAGATGTTCTAGATGGTGAAAATTACAAGTTGGACCCCTCAATTTGGGTAAATTGCACTTTACCCTAAATTAGGGTTTCTAAGCATGGGAATTGCTTCCACAGCTGCACCTTGGTGCTCAAGCTTGGGAAATCCCTCAAACTTTACCATAACCATTCACATGATGTTTTAACATCAAAGGAACATCTTATCTTGTGAATTTTGCAAGTTCAACCCTTAAACTGGGTAATTTGCACATAGGTCCCTGCATACAACATAATGCTACAACTTTATACAAAAAGGAGCAAAATTGAAAGTAAATGTTCCTGAGGAACTTAATTACATGCCAGGGAGTGTTCACAAGTATATTAATTACATATTTAGGCAAAACTTCCAGGGTTAGGTCATAACCCAGGTCAGGGGTGTTACAATAAAATCTCGAGGCACTGAGCCAAAATCTCGAAAGCACTAACTACTACTCCGAGGACCTGAGAGTACAGAGACGACACATAAGACTCTATCTATACAAGGCATGACAGCCAATGTCTCCACCTGAGACTTCACTGCTGTCCCTATTGTTGCTGCTGCTGCTGTCCTTCTCCTACTGAAGGATTTCTGCCTCCTCATCTCCATCCACCTAAAAATGTGGTTCCCACGGGGGTGAGACAATTGTAAATTTCCCCAACGAGAGATATAACTCTCCGCCAGAAACATTATTATTGCAGATTAAGAAGATAAATATACACAAAGGAATTATATTTGTTTGGTAGCATATATTTTAATGTCTAACAAATTAGAACATTACTCTTATAAAAACATTATAGGTATAATTTGATAGAACAACATGTCACTTATCCTTTAAGGAAAATGAAGAACACGTATAACATTTATTCACTATAGAATCATTACCACAACATTAACTCTCTTCAGGCTTAGATCATATATCTAATGCCTGGCATTGCCATTGGGGAGTCATGGCCTGTAGCCATACTCTTCTCACAAAGTGTTGGGATCTTAGTCCCTCATCTCATCAAGTACAATTCCATTTCTTAATAAGTTCATTATCATGATTATAGAATCTGGGTATTTGAACCCTTATCTAATCATAGAACACTTGTTACCACCTATTAGGTAACTTCATACCTTTAAGTCATCTGACCAAGGACATTATAAATCTTTCTATACAAGGTATTGCACATAGTACACAAAGTTCAATGATTCTTACTACACAGAGCATATGAAGGCTTATGAAGCCTATAAAACATTCTTAATAAACAAAGCATCATAGCCCATACCTGGCTATGCTCATCTTTTCAACATATCTGCATGATTAGTAATCATGATACCATTTCATATTAGTACCATGCAATACAAGGGTTATCTTATTCATTCATAACCCATTAGTTTGTATTTGAGCTTCACATGGGATTACTCTACATTAGATCTTCACATAGAATCACCCTGTATTAAGGTTTCACATAGCATTACCCTGCATTAGGGTTCACCTATCATTCATTTATATTAGGGCTTCACATAGAATTACCCTGTATTAAGGTTTCACATAGCATTACCCTACATTAGGGTTCACATATCATTCATTTGTATTAGGGCTTCACATAGCATTACCCTGTATTAGGGTTCACATAGCATTTAACTTGTATCAGGGTTTCACATAGCAAGGAAGTCAATATGGATAACATAAGTATTCAATCATATTCTTTATTCTCATCATTCATCATTAAATGAATTATCAACACATAGCTTGAGTTTCTCTCTCTTCTTTACCAGAATATGATTACATCATAGTTTATAGATTTGGATTGACCTTTTCATAAGGCATATTAGCCTACATTCAACAGAGTACATTACATATCAATGTAACCATTGATACGACACATCTCATGTGTCATTCATCCAATTATATTGGACTTATAACACATCAAGGTATACCAATATTGGGGTGTTGGATGTGATATCTATCATACCTTGATGTATCAATTCCCTCAACACCTTCATCTTACTTGAGTTTATTCACTTATCTTGTATTAGGGTATTCCTCATCCTAATACTTATGCACTAGATCATCACATTCATCATGCAAGGTAGTGGTCATTAGTCACTTCACTTAGAATATACAACCATTGCCAAAACTATGGACTCATCCTTAAGTTAGGAACTAACAAAACGGCCATACTAGGTCACTTGCAAATCAACTTCAAGTTGAGCATAGAGCACCACGACCGTGTAGTCAAGAACGGCCGTGCAAGGGAAAGCCACCACAGCTGTGCTACCTTGCACGGTCGTGCTACAGAAGATCACCACGACTGTTTTACACCACCACGGCTGTTATCATCCAACCCCTTTAGCTTAATTAAGAATAGTATTCTCCATATTTATAATTTGAGGTTTCACATAGAATATTCCATACATTTATGGATTTCACATAGTAATACTCTTCAATAGAGTTTCATATAATCATCCTTCTATATCAAGCATTCACGTAGTATTATGTGATATTAAGATTTGACAACACATCACCCAGTGCTAGGTCTTCACATAGGATTAGTGGCACTACCCTATATTAGGGTTTCATGCACCTTACCCCATTTTAGGGATTAAGGTTTTCTATTCACATCCAAGTAAGGTTTCTCTTACCTCATACCCAAATTAGGGTTAGGATGTACAATTCCCATTAAATTAGGGTTTCCTTCATTGTTATACTCAGTTAGGGTTACATCATCACCCTGGATTTATGACAACACTCATCTTTGCCCTAGATTAGGGTTTCACACATAGCTTTGTTCTAATTAGGGTTTCACACATAGCATTGCTCTAATTAGGGTTTCACACATAGTATTTCTCTAATTATAGCTTCACACATAGTATTGCTCTAATTAGGGTTTCACACATAGTATTGCTCTAATTAGGGTTTCACACATAGTATTGCTCTAATTAGAGCTTCACACATAGCATTGCTCTAATTAGGGTTTCACACATAGTATTGCTCTAATTAGAGTTTCACACATAACATTGCTCTAATTAGGGGTTCACACATAGCATTGCTCTAATTAGAGTTTCACACATAACATTGCTCTAATTAAGGTTTCACACATAGTATTGCTCTAATTAGGGTTTCACACATAGCATTGATCTAATTAGGGTTTCACACATAGCATTACTCTAATTAGGGTTTCACACATAGCATTGCTCTAATTAGGGTTTCACACATAGCATTGCTCTAATTAGGGTTTCACACATAACATTGCTCTAATTAGGGTTAGGGCTCATTGATTAGGGTTTCATGATCTCATTATTATGGATCAACCCTTATCACATAGTTTACTAATAATGAGGGAATTAGGGATTAATTATATAAGCATTCATATCTCTCATTGTCTCTCTCATCCTCCTTAGGATGTTAACTAATCCAAGATTAATCTAGGTCAACTCTTCCCTTGAGTACGCATAGCTAGGGTTAACCATCACAATCATCATGGGTCTACATCTTTAATAATCACATAGTTGATTGACCTTTGTTCATATTAGATTTCCAAATGGTCTAATCAATTAAACCATCAATTATATAGGGGGTTCAAAAGAATTGACCAATTAAACTTTCAATTCCACAAAGCGATCAATTGGGTTAACCATTGAAATCTTCAAATGCATTAAGTATCTAAATAGGTTCACCATATTGGACCTTCAATTACATGAGGTATTCAAATGGATTAACCATGTTGATCTTCACAAAGTTAATTACTTAGACCCTCAATGATCTTGGTTCTCATACATCAATTGGTTGAAAACCATTTGAACAAGTTATACTTGAAACCAATTGGACAAGGTAGGTATTGAAAACCGTTTGCACTTTGGGTCTCCAAACGGTTTGAGACCATTTGGTCCCAAACGGTCTTGAGACCGTTTGGTCCAAACCTTCTCAAAACCGCATGGACCAAAAAGGCACTTCAACACTCAATCGACTCAATGTTTCAATCCATGGACCAATTATAATTTGAACCACTAAAGTATTCATCAATTGGATCACTGAATCACCATTCAATTAGACCTTTAATTTAGGGTTTTGAACCCAATTGAACTAGGTTTGATAATCAAGAAACCATCACTTAGGGTTTGAAATCGAGGATCCATCAATGGTTGACATTGTGGAATCAAATCAACTGAAATCAATGAACTATCATCATCACATGATATGAACTGACCTCAAACGGTCTTGGATGACCACCAAATGGTCTTGAGACCGTTTGGTTGATCTCCAAACGGTCTTGAGACCGTTTTCCCATTCCATCATCAAAATCCATGACATCCAATTAGGGTTTTGGACCATTGGATTAATTATCAAATCAACACTTAGTTGCAATTCAATTTGGTACCTTTGGACCTTCAAACACATAGACATACTTAACCCTAGACCTCCAAACGGTCTTGGGTGGCTCCCAAATGGTCTTGAGACCGTTTGGGTGATCGCCAAATGGTTTTGAAATCATTTGGGTCAATCAACCCAAAACATCATCTCAAACAATTTCAAAATCAGCACTTAGCCGATTAGGGTTTGCAATTAAGGAATCATTCACAATTGAAACCTTCAAGATCAACCAATTAAAACCATTGCATCAAGATCCAATTACCACAACATATATCTTCAAATGGTCAACCATCCCAAATGGTTTGGGACCCAAACCACCAAACAGTTTGCAAACCGTTTGGTCACTAAACGGTTTGGTGAAACCGTTTAGACTCAACATTGAAACCGTTTGCCCTAGATATTTGGGGAGGTGTGTGCTTATGATGATGTCATCATAATCAAGCTCCAAACTCACGAAATCTGTTGTGATTTCCATGGAAATTTCATCAATCAACCAAACTTAATTTCGGAAGTGTAGAAATGATCACCAATTGATAAGAAATTGATTGCAATAATAAAATTAAGGGTTCAAGTTATAAAACCCACCTCCAATTGAGTTCCAAAGCTCCAATCTCACAACAACAATGGTGGATGCAACTCTTTTCACTATTCCAGGGTTCGTCCTCAAGCTTTGAGTGAAAAGAATTGGTTAGAATTGAAGAGGGGATCGAGATATGAAGAATTCTTGCATTGATTTTCGATTTTCTTTGTTTGATCGTTTGATTTGGAGGTCAAGAACCTTACCAACAGGTGAAAGGAGGTCAAGAACCTTACCAACAGGTTGGGGGTCGTGCTCATGATCCTCCACAGATCCTTAGTCGTTTTCCAAGCAAGGGGAAAGAAAGGAATCCGAAAAAGCCTTTGTTTTGGCTTGGAAAAGGTACTTTTATAAGAAAATTGATGAGAGAGAAAATACTTTATAAAAGTCTTTTAATTCCAAAATTGTTGGCACCACTTCCTCCTTGGTTTCTTGCATGTAAGGGAATCTCTATCCCCACCGAGCTCCCTTCCATTATCCATGAATTAAGGGAAAAGAAATTAAGCACCTTAACCCTTATAATAAGAATATCCATATGTGAGTGGAAGTTCTTTTCCTTATAATAATGGTGAGTGAGATTTCACCTCCTTAGGATATGCTGGTGCCTTTGCAAGGCTTTAAAATCATTCACACATATATGAATCCAACCATTTTAATTTTGGTTGAAGGCTCTTTAATTAATACATTCATTTTTGCCCTAAATTAAATTAGGGTTTCACTTAGGATTAAATCTTGATTATTTTAATATTAAGATTCTCTCTCCTCCAACTTAATTCAAATGAGGCGCCCCTCTCATTTTATTTTCTCTAAAAGATGCCAAGAAACATTAGGGACCTTATTGAAGTGGTAATTTGCATATTGAACCCTAGGTTTTGGGTAAATTACACATTACACCAAAACTAGGTTTTAATGCACAAGGATTGCTTTACAAGCTTAATCTTGGTGCCCAAGCTTGTGAAAACCATACCACTACATGATATTAATTCTTATGATGTCTCAACATCAGAGGAACATCTTATCATGCAACATTTTCAATTTAACCCCTCAATCTTGGGTAATTTGCACTTTTGTCCAAAATAAGCAAACATTGCTTCAACATTGTTCAAACATGACCAAGATTGAAACATAAGTTTCTCATGATCCCTAATTACTTTTCCCAAGATTATATTAAGTATCTACTCAACCTTATTAGGCAAAACATCTAGGGTTAACACATAACCCAGGTCAGGGATGTTACACTTTCAGACCATCCTTAGATCTTCTTGATATTTTCCCTATAGTTGTAGAGACTCTCATCCTCTCTATTGGTTGTTGACCTGGGGTTTCATGTGGTCGCTGGTTTTCTCTTCGAACATGAGCCTTTGTGGCCATGTTTCCCTTCAACCGATGGTCCTTTGGGACTAAGTGAACTTAGATTCCCCATGTTGATGATGACCTTATGTTCACCGTTTGAGTTCTTGGTCTTTCAACGACCATCCTTGGATCTTCTTGATATTTTCCCTATAGTTGTAGAGACTTTCATCCTTTCATTTGGTTGCTGACCTAGGGTTTCATGTGGTCACTGGTTTTCTCTTTGACCATGAGCCTTTGTGGCCAAATTTCCATTCGATTGATGGTCCTCTAGGACCAAGTGAGGTTGATCGTTTGATTTGGTTTTTACAATCTATGTTGCATGCATGGTTTAGTTGATACACAACTTCACAAAAATGTGGAGAATCTTTATTAAAAGTTTGAGAACAAAAACATGAGGTTTGATGGATCAATTTTCTTCTTTGGACAAAGTGATGATTGAATCTAATTTGAGGTGTGATAATGTGTATAAAGTTCACATTGATCACCAAATTTTGGATTTAAGTCTCAATAATGATTATGAAGACAAGAAAAAAATAATTTGGGACCATTAGTAGGTATAATGAGGGAAAAATAGTAATTTCATCATACTTATGCAAAATTTCACTTCGTCACAGTGTGCTTGGTGGATAAGAAGCTCATCCTTGGTTCTTGGTGGCCAAAATCCTTTATATATGGTGATCCAAGCTTGGAGGTGCTCTTCCTTGGTGATATTTGGTGGCTCTTTGATCCTTGGTAAGTGTTACAACCTCTTGATTTCATTTCTTTGTTAAAATCTACCTCTTTCTTCTTCTCTTGGCCAAATCCATGGAGCTTCCATGGTGGTGTTTTTGTTGGGATGGATGTACTCCTCTTGCTTGGGTCGAATCCTTGGTTCTCCAAGGTAGTGTTCAAGTTGAGTGGAGGAACTCTTCTCCCTTTCTCTCCCTTCTTGTTCTTTTCAGCCTTGGGATTTTGGTTCTCCTTCTTGCCCTTTTGACCATGGTTTTTCCTTCTCTTTTGAGGTGGTACTAGCTTGGTCATGGAGGTGATAAAAGCTAGGTTTTTCTCTTGATTTTGAACCTTTGCTTGGAGGTGGTTGAACTATCATCTAAGGAAGGTTATATAACTCTTTTCCCTGCTATTATTTGCACTTCTTTTATACATGCAAAATCTATCTTATCTCTAAAACGTGGTTATATGTTGCATGATGTTTCTATCTGTTCTAGGGTGTATGATTCTGAAGTAATCTTGCTTATATTAGATCTTTTTATAAAACCCTAGTTCTTGTTCTTGAGTTTTGTGGATGGTGATAAGTTGGTGCTTGCATGCATACCTTAAAATGTTGGTTTTGATCTCCTTGATTATGTTTCAATTATCTTGAGGATGATGAAGGTGTTTGGTTCTCTATGCATGTGCTGAATGCATGGTTATCTTTCTCTTCATGGCTCAATCTTCTTAGGTTTGGTCATTGACTTCCTAGGTCTGTGAGCATGTTTTGTTTTCCTCCTTTGAGGTTTTGGTTTTCAAGATGATTATCCCTATTTTGTTCATGTTTTGAGAGTACTTTTCTCTCTAAGACATCCTTCATGCTATTTTACATGTTAGTGAAGTTTTGAAGGTGACATTTGGGCTGATGAGATGAACTCCTTGATTTAGTCGCTTGGACAAATTTTGCCTTCGGTCGCATAGATCAATATTCTTCTTTGGTCACATAAGGTCTATGGATTTCCCTTCGGCCGTATGACATGTGTTAATGGTTTTGGTCACTTGCCTTGAGGTTAACCTTCGATCACATGGCTTTGAGACCTAACTCTCTCTTCAACCACTGATGTTATGAAGTCTCTTCGATCTCTTGGATTTTTTTGACCTAATGTTCTCTTCGACCAAAGGTAAACCATGGACATATGGTTCCTATATATGGTTGTCAAGTGATGTTGGTGATGGATGATTTTTGTGTTCCAAGTGTATGAGAAGTAGTAGTGTGAGGTGGAAGTGTTATATTGCTATTTTAGAAACCCTAATGAGATACATACCAGAAACCCTAACTCTAATCTTAAACAAGGTGATAATTCTTGGTTGCTTGAGTGATTAACAAGTAATGATGTTTTCTCTCTCTTATTTTTGTAACCCTAACCTTGAAGGTGAAATGTATAACAAAGCTAGTGAATGCTATGATGTGTTTAATATGACATAGGGTAATGATTGTAGGCCTTTATGAAGCATGATGAGATAATGATGATTTTGCAAGAGTTATGTGATTGGGTCTTATGACCTGGAAGAGGCTTTATGCCTAGTATGAGATGATATCCTCTAGTGACTGATGGTCCTCTAGGATCAAGTGAGGTTGATCATTTGATTTGGTTTTTCCTCCTATCTCTATAGAAAACATTTAGTGTTCATGCGTTGTAACTTGATTGATACTAAAAGATACCCAATTGGCTTAACTAACTAAGTGAAAATTTTAAGCATGGCCTAAGCAAGAGGAGTACATCCATCCCAACAAAAACACCACCATGGATTTGGCCAAGAGAAGAAGAAAGAGGTAGATTTTAACAAGGAAATGAAATCAAGAGGTTGTAACACTTACCAAGGATCAAAGAACCACCGAATATCACCAAGGAAGAGCACCTCCAAGCTTGGATCACCATATATAAAGGATTTTGGCCACCAAGAACCAAGGATGAGCTTCTTATCCACCAAGCACACTGTGACGAAGTGAAATTTTGCATAAGTATGATGAAATTACTATTTTCCCTCATTATACCTACTAATGGTCCCAAATTGTTTTTTTCTTGTCTTCATAATCATTATTGAGACTTAAATCCAAAATTTGGTGATCAATGTGAACTTTATACACATTATCACACCTCAAATTAGATTAAATCATCACTTTGTCCAAAGAAGAAAATTGATCCATCAAACCTCATGTTTTTGTTCTCAAACTTTTAATAAAGATTCTCCACATTTTTGTGAAGTTGTGATCCAAATTCGAGAACAATTGGACATTCCTACAATTTACTATGATTTCTTGAAGATAATGTGTTGAAAACCCCTTTTCCCCTTTTATTTACGCTTTTTTTAGCTTTGCCATGTCAGTGATCCATACAAGGGGTCTGGGGTGATTGTTGGCCCATAAATATGCCTCTTGCAGATATAGGCCTGATCCAGTGGCCGCGAGGTCATCATCAACCTCCCGCAATCAACGAGGAGGTGTCTTTATGGCCGAGACTTGCAATCTCACACCCTTGACCTCGATTCAAAATTTCAAGCAAGCCAAATTGATCCCCTCATGATTTTGTATGCAACCAACCCTATTTTGAATTAGTTTCGTGCTCTGTCCAGCTGCCAAAACAAGTTTGTTTCTCTCCCCTCTCACTCTGGTGGCCATGGCCATTTTGAAATCTCAATTTGTCCGTAAAACCCTAGCCCCAAAGCTATATAAAGGGACCTCGATGCTTGCAATGACCTTGCCAAGCTTCGACCCTCCTTTGCATGTTCTTTCACATCATGAAACACCGCCTAATCACCCCCCGATCTCTAGCTGCTCCAAGCAGCACCGCCGCGTCGCCGCCGCAAAGCCCAGGTTGGGCGTTTCCTCCTAACAGCGCCAGACCACCACCAAAGGCACTCTTCCAGTTCATGAGAATGAGATCTATTTGGGCAGCTCCTTCGCTGACTCCTTCATCCACTCCTACTCCAATTAGCTTCCAAGCCAACGAGCTGTCCGCCGCATCTGCTTCTCGTGTGTAGATACTGAATGAAGGGGAAAGTGCCCCAAACCAACCGATCCAAAAGAACCCAACCAATCACATTTGAACCAGTTATTAGAGATTGAACTGGCCAATCAAAGGCCTGAACTGGGCTCCCAAACAGTGAGCTGCCTAGCTCACATGGTTCGAGCTGGACCATTCATTGCACATCTAACGCCCCCCCCCCATTTTCATAAGTAAGGTGTTTATATCCCTGTCTACTCGAAATTGCAATTCATACTCAGATCTTGATTAAATCATAGAAATTGCATTGTAACTCCAAAAATGACAAACAAATAGTCAATCATTATCAGAAAAATCCAATGAACCTTCTAAAAATACTTGTGGAGACCAATTCGTTATGGATATTATTGATATACCTATATTTGATCTCTTGCTTATTTAGTTTATCTAATGGATCAATAATGATGTTTAACCCTTAAGAAACCCTAGATTTGTCTCTAATGATCATTTTGAAATCAAACATGGCTAAATTTGAGTTTAAATCTTATCTTGTGACTCATCTACTCTAGAATTTGAAACATGCCCATTGAAATAAGGATTTTTCTTGATATATTGATGATTAATATTAATCTTGCAAACCCCTAATCATATGCCCCACCCATGACTCTACGTGATCTAAACTTGAGTTCTAATGATACATTTTGATCTTAATAATGATCTAGAAATTTTAGAGTAAATTTAATAATGATGATAATATTTAGGGTTGACATGTGTTCCTAAAAATACCTAGGTAGGTCATCCATTCTTGAAACATGCTTAATACTTGAATAAATGTTAGACATTTGGAAATATTGTTGATGACCTAACCCTAAGTAAGAGATAGGAAAATGTGACCGTAATCTTGAATAGTGAAACATGATTCTTTTAAACTATGATCTTGACCCTTGATTTAAACATTGTGTTATAGGATCTAACTCGAAGGGTCGACCTATTACTAGTGCATATGTACTCAAAATCTCGATGAAAGGTACGCTATTATATAACTCCTCCTTAATTGTATTGAAGATATTTTTATGTATATCTTGAATGTATACTTGTCTACATACTTGGATGAGCTACTGTTCCCTATGATTAATCTTCTATTTTTCTATACTATATTTTGAAAAATATGAAAACATAAATTGCATGCCCATTATGACTACCCGTATATTGATAATGATGATGATATTGATAATGTTGATAATTTTGATATTGAGTGCAACAACTGCCTCATTTGGAGGTGGGACTTGTACATTGGTCTCCTATGTTCCTATGGTGAGAAGGATCCTAGTGACCTTCCCCATCGTGTTGGGGTAACAGAGTCACACAAAATATATAAGCATGCTTACTTGATTACAGCATAACGGGAACTCATAATAAAAATTGAATCATTGAATAACAAACATTTTTTCAAATGATATTGGTTTTGGAAATCATTTGTTATTATTTTGAATATAAGTCCTGCCAAGTATAATTATTTTCTTATAAACCATGTTACTTGATTTTATAGCGTACTGTGCAATAGCATGATTGTGTCTTCATTTTCTTGATTTTAGGCAATACAAATGGACTACTGAATAAGATTACTTCCACACACTACATACTCTAATGACAATGATATAGTGGAAAAATCTCCATATTGGGTTAGTTGTTCTTTAAAATATCCAATTTTTGAGTTATTATTTCTTATTGTATATGTCGGTGTGACAAATCCTGTCAGGCCACTCAGGGACGGGCACTTCAATCCCTTTACCACTATCTAGGCAGTGAGATTGGGATTGGGTTAAGAACAGTTCCGTGACAGTTGGTATCAGAGCTTACACACTCTCATATACTTTATGTAAATAATTTCTCAAGTCTCTTACACCCAAGAAACCCTGAAGTCCATAATGGTGAAAATTGAGGTGTCTAGGCTCAGGGTCCTGGCATAATTTCTCCTATATGTTTTCACAGTGCCTGAGATCCCCCGCTCTACCTAGCCTCTATTGATCTAGAACTGGACCTAAAGGTTCTCTTATGAAACCCTAAATAGTCTTCTAGCATCTCATTTCCTCTTTAAGGACTACCCAAGCCACCCATGTAGATGAAGATTAGGTAGTCTTCTCATCTCACCATGTGGTCTTTTTCTTATGACCATTTACCACATGATGTCTCAATTTTGGTTATCTTATGCATGGGAAAAATGAATATCGATACCATGATCTGGCTTTAATTTGAAAACTCGATTTTGATCAATTAAGCTTGAAATCAAATACTCATGTATGACTCTTGATATCATGAACACCCAATTTAGCCAAAACATGACTACATGTTTGCTATGTTTGAGGTCAATATTAATAATCTTGATATGGTGAAATAAGAAGGACTTATACCTTATACCTCATTGTTGATGAGGTCTCTATTTGATTAATGTCCATGTTGCCCCATTATTGATTAAACCTCAAATATAGTTAAAAAACTCGTATCCTATTTTATACATATCTTGACCATGCTATCAAGTGACTAAGCCTAAGACTCACAAAACCATGATGTAAGACCTATGATGCAAAAAATAGTTTTCCTATTGACCATTGATGCCTTTTGCAATCTCAATTTTGATATGATGATAGGCCTAGATTTTGCACTATTATGCTATAATTCCTTGAATGTCCAATTCAAATCCCCGATTTCCAAATTATATCACTACCTTGATCATGAAAGGAAAGGAATGCAACTATTACCTTGACTTTGAAAAATCTTGACATTATTGCCCTATTATGGTCTTGAATTTTTATCTCATGACCTTATGGAATACGATTTAATCATGGATACTCTCCCTATTTGAATAAACTCAATTGATAATGACTAATGGTGGTAATGTCCTAGATTAGGGTGGTAGTTGACTCATGACTCCCCTAACCTAGGTCACATACTTATTATGACTACCCCTAAATTTTCATATTGATCATTATTTAGAGTTTGGGAAGGTATAACCTTTCACTCGATTTGGATTGGATGACCTAAGCCTAATAGGTTAAACCCATGTTTGATACTCAATCTTGAATATTGATTTAATAATGACCTTGATATATGACAATGTTGACTATATCTTGTGGTTTACTTCCTAGATAGACCTAGGTCTAGATCATTCATCAAAATCAGATACCCGATTATGAAATTTTGATATGTTGCTCGAATATTGATTGAATATTGTTGCTCAAAATTGAATATAGATGAGTGATCCCCCCCAAGGTCTAAGTAGGGATCTAAACCCTGGCTTTAAAATTTTGGACCTATGACTTTTGATGTCAAAAAATCTTGATTCTTGATAATGTGGCTCATGATTATCAAATCTAAATAATGATACAAATCCTATGATCACACCATTTGGACATTGAGATATATGACTAGTGACTCTCATAATCCCAAAATTTTTAAATGATGACTATTTTGAATCTCTCAATTTATGACTTAGGGTTTAGCTCTCATAAGGATTAGGGTGGGTCCTCTCATTGATTTTGAGCTCGAAAATCATGATATTGAAAGTATGATGTTGTCTTGAAATGTTGAAATATGAAATCTCAAATCATTGATGTATAACCCCACCTAGGCCAATGTAGAGTCTAGGACCCTGAGATTATGGGATTGAAAGTCACCTTGTACACATGATTCAAAAACTCTATTTGCTTAACCTAAAATATGATCCCTCCAAATTTGTGATCAATAGGATACTTCCCATATTTGTGGATCAAATGATGCATTGACCTTGATACTCAATTGCTCAATGATGGAATGATATTGATACCAAGTTGGTTATGATATGGAACATGGAATCCAAATTATGATTATTGAACTAGTTGCATTTGGTGGACATAATTTTAATTATATAGTTGAGGATGTTCAAATAATTGAGGATATGATTTGTATTTGAACAATTCTAATTTGAGGATGTTTTTGAATATTGGGGACAAAATTCCTTTTTAAGGAGGGAAGGATGTGACAAAATGAAATTTTGCATAAGTATGATAAAATTACTATTTTGCCCTCATTATACCTACTAATGGTCCCAAATTATTTTTTTTGTCTTCATAATCATTATTGAGACTTAAATCCAAAATTTGGTGATCAATGTGAACTTTATACACATTATCACACCTCAAATTAGATTCAATCATCAATTTGTCCAAAGAAGCAAATTGATCCATAAAATCTCATGTTTTTGTTCTCAAACTTTTAATAAAGGTTCTCCACATTTTTGTGAAGCTGTGATCCAAATTTGAGAACAATTGGACATTCCTACAATTTACTATGATTTCTTGAAGATAATGTGTTGAAAACCCCTTTTTCCCCTTTTATTTACGCTTTTTCTTAGCTTTGCCATGTCAGAGATCCATACAAGGGATCCGGGGTGACTGTTGGCCCTTGGATCTGCCTCTTGTGGATCCAGGCCTGATCCAGTGGCTATGAGGTCATCATCAACCTCCCGCAATCAGCGGGGAGGTGCCTTTATGGCCGAGACTTGCAATCTCGCGCCCTTGACCTCGATTCAAAATTTCAAGCGGGCCAAATTGCTCCCCTCACAATTTCGTATGCAACCAACCCTATTTTGAAGTAGTTTCATGCTCTGTCCAGCCACCAAAACAAGTTTGTTTCTCTCCCCTCTCACTTTAGCGGCCATGGCCATTTTGAAATCTCAATTTGTCCCTAAAAGCCTAGCCCCAAAGCTATATAAAGGGACCCTGATGCTTGCAATGACCTCGCCAAGCTTCAACCTTCCTTTGTGTGTTATTTCAAATCTCAAAACACCCTCTAATCACCCCCTGATCTCTAGCTACTCCAAGCAGCACTGCCACGGCGCCGCCGCAAAGCCCAGGTTGGGCGTTTCCTCCTAGCAGCGCCGGAACACCACCTAAGGTGCTCTTCCAGTTTGCGAGAATGAGATCTATTGGGCGGCACCTTGGCTGACTCCCTCATCCACTCCTACTTCAGTTAGCTTCCAAGATGATGAGCTGTCCGCCGCATCTGCTTCTCGTGCGTGGATATTGAACGAAGGGGAAAGTGCCCCAAACCAGCCAATCCAAAAGAACCCAACCAATTGCACTTGAACCAGTTATTAGAGATTGAACCGGCCAATCAAAGGCCTGAACCGGGCTCCCAAATAGTGAGCCGCCTAGCTCACATGGTTCGATCTGGACCATTCATTGCACATCCAACGACCCCCCCATTTTCACAAGTAAGGTATTTATATCCCTGTCTACTGGAAATTGCAATTAATACTCAAATCTCGATTAAATCATAGAAATTGCATCGTAACTCCAAAAATGACAAACAAATAGTCAATCTTTATCAGAAAAATACAATGAACCTTCTAAAAATACTTGTGGAGACCAATTGGTCATGGATATTACTAATATACCTATATTTGATCTCTTTCTTATTTAGTTTATCTAATGAATCAATAATAATGTTTAACCCTTGAGAAACCCTAGATTTGTCTCTAATGATCATTTTGAAATCAAACATGGCTAAATTTGAGTTTGAATCTTATCTTGTGACTCATCTACTCTAGAATTTGAAACATGCCCATTGAAATAATGATTTCTCTTGATATGTTGATGATTAATCTTAATCTTGCAAACCCCTAATCATATGCCCCACCGTTGACTCTACCTGATCTAAACTTGAGTTCTAATAATACTTTTGATCTTGATAATGATCTAAAAATTTTAGAGTAAATTGAATAATGATGATAATATTTAGGGTTGACATGTGTTCCTAAAAATACCTAGGTAGGTCATCCATTCTTGAAACATGCTTAATACTTGAATAAATGTTAGACATTTGGAAATATTGTTGATGACCTAACCCTAAGGTAGAGATAGGAAAATGTAGCCCTAATCTCGAATAGTGAAACATGATTCTTTTAAACTATGATCTTGACCCTTGATCCAAACATTGTGTTTTAGGATCTAACTTGAAGGGTCGGCCTATTACTAGTGAATATGTACTCAAAATCTCAGTGAAAGGTATGCTATTATATAACTCCTCCTTGATTGTATTGAAGATACTTTTATGTATCTCTTGACTATATACTTGGCTAATTACTTGGATGAGCTATTGTTCCCTATGATTAGTCTTATGTTTTTCTATACTATATTTTGAAAAACATGAAAACATAAATTGCATACCCATTATGACTGCCTGTATATTGATAATGATGATGATATTAATAATGTTGATAATGTTGATATTGAGTGTAACAACCCCCTCATTTGGAGGTGGGACTTGTACGTTGGTCTCCTATGTTCCTATGGTGAGAAGGAGCCTAGTGACCTTCCCCATCACGTTGGGGTAACAGAGTCACACAAAATATATAAGCACACTTACTTGATTACATCATAATGGGAACTCGTAATAAAAATTGAATCATTGAATAACAAACATTTTGTCGAATGATATTGGTTTTGGAAATCATTTGTTATTCTTTTGAATATAAGTCCTGCCAAGTATACTTATTTTCTTATAAACCGTGTTACTTGATTTTGATAGTGTACTGTGCAATTGCATGATTGTGTCTTGATTTCCTTGATTTTAAGCAATACAAATGGACTACTGAATAGGATCGCTTCCGCACTCTACATACTCTGATGACAAGGATATATTGGAAAAATCTCCATATTGGGTTAGTTGTTCTTTAAATATCCAGTTTTTGAGTTATTATTTCTTATTATATATGCCAGTGTGATAAATCCTATCGGGACACTCAGGGACGGGTGCTTCAATCCCTTTACCACTATCTAGGTAGTGAGATTGGGATGGGAGTAAGAATGGTTTTTTGACACACACAAGGTTCAAACTCAAGGAAAGAGAGAGGGTAGAGAGGGTGCAAAATGACATATGCATGAAAGAAGAGGGTGCATATACCCAAGGGTAGAGAGAGACAAAAGAGGTTAGCTGTCATGCACATAAGTTCTACATGTCCACCACACATCAACCATGCATCAACTAAACCATGCATGCAACATAGATTGTAAAAACCAAATCAAACGATCAACCTCACTTGGTCCTAGAGGACCATCAGTCGAAGGGAAATTTGGCCACAAAGGCTCATGGTCAAAGAGAAAACCACTGACCACATGAAACTCTAGGTCAACAACCAAAAGAAAGGATGAAAGTCTCTACAACTATAGGGAAAATATCAAGAAGATCCAAGGATGGTCGTTGAAAGACCAAGAACTCAAACAGTGAACATAAGGTCATCATCAACATGGGGCATCTAAGTTCACTTAGTCCCAAAGGACCATCGGTTGAAGGGAAACATGGCCACAAAGGCTCATGTTCGAAGAGAAAACCAGCGACCACATGAAACCCCAGGTCAACAACCAATAGAGAGGCTGAGAGTCTCTACAACTATAGGGAAAATATCAAGAAGATCCAAGGATGGTCTGAAAGTGTAAACCATGGACATATGGTTCCTATATATGGTTGTCAAGTGATGTTTGTGATGGATGATTTTTGTGTTCCAAGTGTATGAGAAGTAGTAGTGTGAGGTGGAAGTGTTATATTGCTATTTTAGAAACCCTAATGAGATACATACCAGAAACCCTAACTCTAATCTTAAACATGGTGATAATTCTTGGTTGCTTGAGTGATTAACAAGTAATGATGTTTTCTCTCTCTTATTTGTGTAACCCTAACCTTGAAGGTGAAATGTATAACAAAGCTTGTGAATGCTATGATGTGTTTAATATGACATAGGGTAATGATTGTACACCTTTATGAAGCATGATGAGATAATGGTGATTTTATAGGAGTTATGTGATTGGGTCTTATGACCTGGAAGAGGCTTTATGCCTAGTATGAGATGATATCCTCCAATGATGTGATGAGGGATGAAATTCCCTAGTGATGTGATGGGGGATTGATATCCCCTAGTGATGTGATAATGTTGACGACCTTGTAAGGCAATGGATCATGGGATGAGGTGGCAAATTTATACCTCATTTGTTTCATATCTTTTGGAGTTGTAACATACTCCTATCTCTATAGAATACATTTAGTGTTCATGCGTTGTAACTTGATTGATACTAAAAGATACCCAATTGGCTTAACTAACTAAGTGAAACTACAATCATGCATTTTCCTTGTGGCATAGATCCATCTTCAACATCAATACTTTGCTGGATGGTGAAACATGTATTCCTAAGGGAAACCTAGAGTGCATATTGTAGAGTATGCGAGGTGCGAGTGACTACGTGTCCTTCACATCTTGATCCCAATTGTTTTAAGAATGACTGTGGTCGGGTCTCAATGATGAGCATGTGATATGATGTGACAGAGGACAACTGTAATAGTACCTTAGTGATTGGGTTATATACTCTATTTTCTAGCGTCGTGACATGTACCAAGGCGGGCTAGGTGTTTTACAGGACCGTAGCCTTGATTATGTGTTGTTGTCTCTACAGGAGTCTTCTAGTAATCAATTGGATTTGTGTGGTATGACTTAAATTCTCAGGGCATACTACAAGACGTAACACAACCCTGTAGTATGTTTTCTTAGGGTCATATACGATTCACATTGGATGACCCCTCTCCCTATCTTTAGTACTAATTTCAAGAGAAATCAACTGTTATACATGCCCTTCATATTCCTTCTAAGGTTATACGATGTTCTATTGCCCAGTTGTAAATGTTCAAATTGTTAGACAATGTTAATGGCTGATGAATCTGCTCAATCTTATAATATGTGTTATCTTGTTGCTTTAAGTTTATTTGTGATTATAATGGTTGCAGAAGAGAGTTATATCTCTTGCTGGGACATTGGTCTCACCCCATGATATTCTACATCTTTTAGGTGGTTGTGCACGACGTGGTAGAGATCGTGCGGTTGAGGCTAAGCAGCAAGAGGAGCAATAGTTGTTAAAGGTTGGACATGCTGCTAGTGTTTTGTAGTAGAGACATGTGTGTCTTACCTGTACTCTCAGGTCCTTGGGGATGTTTTTGGTGGTTTTATGTATCAATATGAGTTTTGGTAGTATGCCATGATTGTACAAATATGGTTTGTATATACATGGACATGTTATCACATGTAACAGGTTTGTGGCATGATGGCCACCAAACCATGATGTGTACATCTTTATGGCATGCTATGTAATAGAGGTGGCTTCACGTGGGCTCAGATGTAATAAGTTCTAGCTTTTGTGCTTATGAAATCGATTTTTTTTCATGTGTTATCTGGTAACCTGGTTGATTAGTATTAGTTCCACATTTTGTTTTGAGTAATCTTGCTCCTGTGTGGTGTGGGGAATCACATCGATGGAAATAGGCCACTGCATATATATTGTTACACGTGATTAATTAATCCAATTACTCTCTTTTTTTCAATTACATCAAACAAGTTACAAACAAATCATAGTCTCGCTTGATTCTTCCATAATGATTTCAGGTATGCTAGCACATTGAAAAGGACATGATGATGAAGACATAATGTAACGTCCTAGGATTTGAGGTCTTGGATAAGATGATCTTAAAAGGAATGATTGGACTACCCATATCACCAAGGTGCACCTCCTTTTCAGGGAGCCCATCACTAAAGAACTTCACAGTTAAGTATGCTCAGTTTGGAGTAGTACTAGGATGGGTGACTAGTCGGGAAGTTGGTCCTGGCTTGCACGTCAGTGAGGACAAAGTGTGAAGTTAAGACTAGTGGTGGTATGTGGGGCCAGTTGTCATTCCTAAAACTCTACTAGAGCCTAGGGCACTGGGCCCGTGTATTACAAATGGTATCAGAGCCATAACCCCTCCAGTAGGTGGGGGCCACATGGGCCAGTGACATGCTAGTCTTTGAGCCGTGTGGTATGGGAATGTTGGAAAGGGCTATCTGAGTTGATGGAGACACCCCTACATTGGTAGCCGTGATCGGGAGCTGGGTGTTCATGGCCATTTGGGTCAGCACTGAAATGGGGAATGATTATGAGGCCATATAGTTGAGCCTTGACGAGGACGTCAAGAGTCTAAGTGGGGGAGATTGTAACGTCCCAAGATTTGAGGTCTTGGATAAGATGATCATAAAAGGAGCCCATCACTAAAGAACTTCATAGTTAAGCGTGCTCAGCTTGGAGTAGTACTAGGATGGGTGACCAGTCAGGAATTTGGTCCTAGCTTGTGCATCAGTGAGGACAAATATGTGTTACACATAACAAGATTTAAAATAGTTGAACCAAAATGGGTATTTGAACCTTTTCATATGACCTAAATTAGTGTGTTCCTATGATAGTTATATTGTTGGAAGCTAGTTTCAATTATATTTGATATGTCAATATGGTTCATCTATGCTTAATTTTAGCCTTCATGCACCCTACTATAAATTGATCATAACCTTTTCACCCTTTGGATTTTTTATCTAATATTTTGAATTTTTTTGGTTATTATATTTTGAAGATATCTGGAAAAGTTTAGGTGGATACAAGATTCCTATTAGCAAGTAATCCTATTTTATCCTTGATAATATTTTGGGCCTTGTTGTACCCTATGATTGGTGAATTGGGGCCTTTTTATGGCTATGGATGGAACATGAATCCAATCGTGTGTGGTTTAGAATATGTGGATATCCTGTGTCTAATGTATTTTTTATACTTAATTAATTTATACAATAAAATCGAGAGGATTACTCCCATTAAGATATAAAAATACATATATAGCTTTTAAGCTAGACTACAAATAATAGAGAAAAAATTATTTTTATATCAGTTTCTAATTTTCCATACTCCATAATTTAGTTCAAGGCATACTAATGACAAGAATATAAGAATTTTTGTATTATAACAACACTTTTCTCATAGTATTATTGTCTTGAATGCCGTAAAAATAATAGTGCGTATAGCACTTTAGGTGATCCTTGCAATTATAATGAACTCATGAGCATAACAAAAATTGCAAATAATAAGAACATAATAGTAGCATCGAATATTATTCTCCAATATAATCCTAACCAGTATAGTAAATAACTAACATACATGTTTTAAAAAGCCATGTGTAGTTTGAGACATACCACTCAAACTACTAGTAACTATTGAAAAGTCAGAAACAACCCCATATGATTTCTTAGGATTACCAGACTCCTAAAGATCTCTTCATCATGGTTAGTATGAGTCATAAACTATAGTGGCACAACAACCCAACTTACTAAAAACATGATATGTTCTGGTTACACTGGTTATGGCACCAAAAACAAGGGTAAACAACCCTCAAATTCGAGTTACAACTGCATTTTCTCTAAATCATATATAAATCGAGACACAACCACAACTATTATCAAAATTTTGAAGTTATGATGACAAAGATAAACCCTCCTCACACTCGCATATACTCAACAAATTATGATTCTAATCTCCTTCTCACAATACTAGATTGATACTATGAAACTTGATATACTATCCAGCAAGTTCTGACACTGAGATAGCTCTACGGTCACAGAGCACTACATGATTAGGGTTATACTTGATTAGTTTAGTCAATTAATATTTTTTACAATTGCATCAAACAAGTTTTAAATAAGCATGAAGATATAATTGTAAAAATTAATTAAGTCTAACCACTACATTTGATGTAAAACATAACCACATATTCCAACCATAGAAGATTGGATTCATGTTCCATCCTTGGCCACAAAAGGCCCCCATTTGCAAATAATAGGGCATCACAACGCCCATAGTAATATTAAGGCCAAAATAGTAGATGACAAAAAAAGAGATTAATTATTAGTAGGAATCTAACTTCCACCTGGAATTTTACACAATTTTCAAAAGATAGTAATTAAACATAATCCAAAATTTTAGATCAAAACTTCAACGGCCCTCCGCCCCCTAACTCCAAGAAATGTGATCAAGTTATAGTAGGGTACATAAAGGAAAACAACTAAGCATACATGAGCCATATTGACATATTAAGTCTATTTCAAACTAGCTTCCAACAACATAACTATTAAAGAAAGACAGTAAAGTGCTACAACATTAGTCTTTTATGTTAAGTAATTCACATAAAAGTTTCATTTTTAAGAACATTTAATTCAAAGGTACTCACATCACATCACATATATCCTATATGGTCTACTTAATTGTTGTGGAGTATGGCTCATCTTTTAAATGTCAAAGTGTATCAACACACATGATCACAAAAGACTCCATATTTTGTTCATGATAATATTTTTAATTATCTTCTAATTGATTCATATGCAATCATGGATTAAATCTAAAAATTTGACACTACCATCGTCTCAATGATGGTACCCTTATCATTGCCTTCAAGATGAAGTATCAATGCATTAAATATACATATATTCTCATGTCTAGAATACATCATATAATTCCATATTTTGAGTTACACTTTTTAGTTTTTAATATTTATAGGAAGATAACAGAATAAAATCATAGATATTAATTTGAGAATGTGGGATATTCCATTTAGGTGGTATCTATCACTTAATGTTGTCCTCAATTACATAAAGTTTATGTTTGGTTTGTAAACCCCCAAATTGATTCATGTTTACTTGATAGTTATGATCCTGTTATAAGGAACTATACATATATGTATTTTACTTCCATTTTTATCTTTAACTTTGTGTGAAGATAGTAGTTAGAAGATATAAAGTATCTGAGGATATATATCCAAGCACCTATTATGGTAAAAAATATCATGAAAAGGTTCAAATACCCATTTAGGTTATATCAATGCCAATATCACAACTCATTTCAAAATAATTTTCAAGGATTGAATCAGGTATAATGGTAATATTTAAATGAGAGTTATGTATATTAAATTGTGGGAATCAAATAGGGTTCACAACATCCTTCAAACTACATGTTTATTATACAATATGCCAATTTTGTCCATTGAGGTTTCAATATTACTGAAGGATTAATTTTCACCAATACTAGTATAATTATCTTCATATTTTATACATATAATACCATGCAAAATTTCAAAACAGAACTCCATATTATGAGCAATTTATGGTTTAAACAAGATTAAGCACATATATGCCATTTTAAAGTCTAGATGAGTCACTTATAGGTATGTGACCTATGTTTATTCTATTTCTAGAAATGTGAAATCTATAAAAACATATTGTATACAATTCATATGATCAACCATATGAAATAAAGATTACAAAGTTCGTTTTCCCTTATTATGGTATGCCAAAAGCTATCAATGAGTCTTTTTAGGGAAAAATCACATATGTTTTGATTTTGAACATTAAGACCAGAAGAATGCACCTTATTAACATTATGAATAAACATTAAAACATATAGGAAAGTAAGAAATTCTGAGATAATATTTTAAGGATGCAAAATAGCCTAGAATAATCACAAATCTAAGCACATAAAGAAAGAACTAGGTTAGTAAGGTGAGATTTTAGCATTTATTGCTTAATTAGACTATGAATGCATGAATAAATCAAGTAAGGAGTAAGAAACCCATCCTAAAAACATCTGGGAAGGATCCTCCTTTTTTAGTACATGTGGATCTTTCATCAAACATCACCATCAACCTCCCAAAGATCC
This sequence comes from Alisma plantago-aquatica, assembly GCA_963693085.1. Lineage (NCBI taxonomy): Eukaryota > Viridiplantae > Streptophyta > Magnoliopsida > Alismatales > Alismataceae > Alisma > Alisma plantago-aquatica. Next base: position 653,849,392 of record OY856413.1, on the reverse strand, counting down.
ATCTTGGCTCCATCTATCTAGGTCTAGTCTCGCCTAGATCAAAGAGAGAGAAAAAGTGGAATTTTTAGATCTAGAAAGCTAAAACCACCATGGGTGACCATGGAGTTTGTCCAAGAAGAAGATAAGTAAAGAACAAAAAGAAAAAGATAGAGAAAGAGTTGATCTTAATTGTTCAAGGCTAGAAAGGAAGCCAACAAGCTTGGGAATTCCCATGGAAGCTTGATCATCAATATACATAGACGTGCATAGACATATAAGCACCTACAAGATCCTTCCTCAAGATGATGTGCCTCCATGAAAGAGGAACTCGGTCTCTACTCCAAAAAATTAGTAACTCAACACCACATATCATGAACAACCCGCAAAAGGCTCTAAAAAGCTCCTCCATGCAAGATCTTGGACGAAACTTGGGTAAAAGAGGACAAAAGATGGTGCTTTAGTTGTTTGAATAAACAAAGACCATGGAAATACATGGAGCTCATTATGAGGAAGAAGAATGTAGGTAATATATTCAATAAGAGAGATCATAAAGGATAACTTACATGAATGGTAGTGAAAATGAATTTACAGGGCCGAAGATCCACTAAGGAAGTTGCATCTCCAAAATGAACAAACATTAAAACATAAATTCATGGCCAAAGGGGTTCAAGGAGATCCTACATGTTTATAGGATGATGCTACTTGTCCTAGGAGGTCTCATGGTTGTAAAATGAAATAGGGTGTTGAGGGTTTGGTTAGATATAAGTTAGGAGGTGAAAAGACTAAGACATCAAACAATATTGATGAGCTATCTAGGCCAAAGGCAAGGAGGAAAAAATTAACCTTGCTCAACTAGTCTCAAAAGCGCCCAAATTTGTCAAATGCAACACACTTATGAATCATAAATTGGATTTACTTACTTTATGTCACAAATTTTAATTTAGTTCACGATTTTGGTGAAATTTCATATTAGTCAACACATGTATATGTAATTAGAAGATCAATGCAACCATTGTCCAATTGAAGTTTGATTAACATCATCTCTTAACAAATAGGTTTACAAGGCTCAAATAAGTATGAATATGAAGTAAAACACATGTTGGGAGGTTTGTTTTACATAATTTGCAATTATGCCCTCATACTATATTGAATTGATAATTAAGTCCACAACTTGTAAGAAAACTTGGAGCTAGGGATAACAATATGCAAATTGAACCAAATAAGATAGATCTCATAACTAAATCTTATAAAATATTAATCAAGAAAGCAATTATGATTAAAAAAATCAATATTAGAGGAAGATTAGCTTAAATCTAGGCTCATAGTCTTACAAGAACGATGAGTAACACACACACAACTCGAACATTATAATGATCTGCACAAACAGTGAACTCGATATTTATGTTGTTCGGTCTAGATGACCTACACAATGGGTGGAGAAAAGAACTTCACTATTGAAACAAGATTATAATGGACACATACTTTCAAAAAGAGAAACCCAAAAAAATTGACAAGATTACACCCAAAGAAGAGAGAGAACTCTTTGGTACAAATCAGTACGCTTTGCTACATTTTTGTACAAGAAAATCAGTGTCCAAGCGTACTATTTATAGGGATTAAACTAATAGTAGACGATCATACTAGGAGTCTAAAATGTAATAGGAATCCAAGTTGTATGTATTAAGAGCTATCTTCAACTTTTGAGATGAAGACCAATCCATATCTGACATGGATGTTATCACACCGGTAGATTCATCTTCGGTGAAATTCACAGAGCTTGCCTAAACAAGCATAATAATCACCGCCTGCATGTAGATGTATCTTATTGTAGTATAGTCAAGGATTGAACCCAAAGGACAACATTTCTAGGAGTTGTTTTGACCAAAGTAACCACACAATAACTAATACACACAAGATTTGGATTTGGTTGATTAAACTAAGGTTGCAAGTAGTAAAGTCTGAATTTAAAGGGATTATAGATCAATGGATGGGAAGACTAGGGTGGAATGGTTTCACCACCACCACCTATCATTCACCCTCTCACTCTGTTGTATTAAGAATGGAAAAATATGTTGAGACCTGGAAAATCCCCCTTTCGGCATTAGGATTAAAACCTAGATAGATATCAATCTAAACTTGTTATCACATTACCTAGAAAGTATACATCTATCGCCCCAAAAAATACCTATCCAAAATTCTCATCAAAGGTTTAACATGAATCAATCAATATCTGAGATCCTAGGTCTGAAGTTCTCTATGCCCAAGATCTAATTTACATATAAGGTTGATGATTAGGTATGAATATAAGCATAAAAATGATTGATTCAAAGCAGATATTGGTCCATACACTAGTAGATGCAGTAAGGAAAGTAAAATTAGGTAGAGGGGCTACTCCCCAAACCCTAGATATAGGGACTACTTGCTTGTGGCAACAAAAAAAATAAAAATAGAAGAAGAAAGGAAGAAAGCCATGATCACAAAAGAAGATAAAAACTTATTAGTGGTGTGTGGAAGTTTGTCTTTGAGATCATGAAGGGTGGTAGTTGACTCAACAGTAGATCTTCCCCTGGATGCTCATTAGAGGTGGCCTTAAGTCATCGTTATTCCTTATTCAAGGCCGAATCTAACTGCTATTAGATGGGAGCAGCAAGCCATTAATGGTGGAAATCATAAACTGATGGAAAAGGGTGGTGCAGGACAGACCTCTTTTGAGGTCTGGTCCTTAGAGCGTTGGTGGAGAGGAGATGAGAAAACCTTTGGTTGGCATTCGTCAACTGATTGAGGAAGTCAATATATGGTGAAGGTTGGAGATGGGTTTAAATAGTGGAAGCATGGTGATGTCTAATGGAAGATACTATCTTTGTTGGTCTTGGTCTTCTATTTATAGGCATTGGAAAGGGTCTGGAACTCTCCCAGTCATCACTGAGTTTAGTCTTGGCCACCATGGATGTGAGTAGTTAGTGGTGGTGTGGGGAAGATTAGGGGTTCCTGGCCTAAAGTGAGGTCATGAATAAATGAATGGATTTATGACACTCAGAAAAGCCATCAAAAAAACCAAGCAGTCATTCTGTTGGTTGTAGTGGGCAAATCTACCTTTCAAAGGAAGAGTCAGAGTGACCATCAAAATCCAAGAGGCTAGGTAACCATCAGAAGGTATCTACAAGTCAGCCATCAATAGGTGAGGTGTATGAAGACCTACCATCAGAAGGATGATGCATTGTGATCATCAGAAGGTGGAGTAGTGTTGACAACTGAAGGAATGATAAAGTGGTGCAAATATATGGCTAAGCAGACCTAATGCAAACTAATGGGTTGGAAGAACTAATCCCACCTCAGGGGTGGGGGTAAATTGGCATGAGGTCAAAGGCATGCTTTGATGGAGCATCTTTCGATGAGAGGGCAAAATGAAGCAAACTAACGGCTTAGAGGGACCACTGTCTCCTACACCCCTACCATGCAATGAAGTCAAAGACTTTCCTTGAAATGGGGGAAATGGATTATATTCTTATAAATTAACATAAAACCAATTAAGAATCTAATGATAGCTAGTTGTAAACTAATATGATGGAAATGAGTGCAAAACTATGATGAAAATGCAGCTAAATATAGGATGAATATGCATTAGTCAATATCCAAGTAGGAACATATGGTTGGTCCCAAACAAAGATAAGGTCAAAGATAGGACTACAATCCCTTGTAGGTTTAGGACTAATACTAGGAGTGTTTGGGGAATAAGAAATTCCCATGTGGGATGGCCATCCCATAGATTCCTAGTGAGTTCATCTCACCTATCATCCCCAAAACTCTAGATACTCCTCTTCCATATCTTCCATATACTAGAATTATATGTCCATGTTTTCCGCACCGTGAATAGTTGAAGCCGTCAATAGTTTGCAAAATGTTGCTTCTATCCTTCTACATAATCAAAGATTCTAGGTAAAATAATCTTGAACACATAAAACTATGATAACAATAATATTAAATATAACATATTCTTCTCTTTTAGACATGTACAAATAATATGAAAAATATTACCATAAAATATTATACATATGTATATGGTGTTTTTAGCTCCTCTTCCCATCCACTCTCTTCCCACCCTTATTTTATTTTTAGCTCTGACATTTGGATCCACAACACTAATAATGACAATTTTTTGTAAAGGTCCCTACTCCAGTTCTATGACCCAATTCTGGCTTAAATGATTCTAGGTTTGAACAAAACAATGCTATACATTATATCTTCATTATATTTCTTCCCAATATTCATTTAAGAGAAAAAAGAAACTAAACAATCACGATATACAAAATGTGATATAGTGATTAGGACATAACATAGGGACACACATGTGCAAAACCTGGTGTACCATCTACACATGAAGCACATTTTTTTTCTATTCTTATCACTATGCAAGTCCTTCGTGTTTTGTTAATTAGTGTATATATTCATGGCATCTTACCCCAACCCTAGAGACATCACCTGATAGGAAAATGTAGTGATTTTTTCAACAACCAAAATGATTTTAAACATTTATGTCTAGTAGCACAACACTATCTTTACTACTAATATATTTGGGTATGACATTCCATGAATAATGACCGTGTTTTGAAGGATTGTTAGGTCGATAGTTATAGAATTTGTAGAGATAACCAACAATGTCATTGGACTATAAGAATCCTCCTATTTGGAGTGACAATGTACTCTATGTATCCAACCTGAGAACATTGGATTCCAAATCATCTTTTCTTCTCCTTCCACGTTCTTTAATATGCAACTAAGTACACAGTTTTACATTTATACATGAAAACACATTATCTGAACTCCTAGAGCCAATTCTATCATACCTATTCCAACCATTCTACCAAAAAAATAGAATAATAAGTATACAAGAACCAATTCTTAAGGCACATAAAATTGTGTTATTCTCATCCCATATAATTCATTGACCATTCCAATAGCCAAAATATGAAGAGTTATTATCATATTTCCATCAAGGTTTCCCACTCTACTCTCCATGATGTCATCCTCTTGATTCACTAGAGAGGAGATGTTGGCCCAGGTTGGGTGGGAGTTAACTATTGGTGGTTGTGTTTCCTGCATCTTGTTCATGTAGAATAATCGACAGTGCCTTTGTGGTTACTAGATATGGAACTTTCTTATGTGTCATATCTGTGTCATTTTGGTATATAAAATATATATATGCCTATGGGATTTCAATGGGAAGATACCACATGTCTCAATAAATAAAAAAATCACTTGCCTCCAAGAACTTTATTCATTGGAGACAATATGGATATTGCACCACCAAAGACATTAAAAAATTCTCCTCCATTGACAATCCATGTCATTTATCTTTGGGATTAAGGACTCACCAAGTTCATCCCCCAACCACCTCATGAGGAGGCTCATTTTCCTTGGATATCATACATTATGCTCTAGCCCCTCTGAGTGATGAGAACCATAACAACAATACTAACATTTCCCATGATAGTGATGCCAAAAATGCAAGGTTATCATCTTTTACTTCTTCATCTTCATAATCTAGAAATTTAATTTTTACCTAGGTATATGAAAACATGAAATTGACTCCAAATTCATTATCAATTATCTTACTTAAATTATATTTATGTCACACATTTTTGTTTGAGAATACTAGGATAGAACTACCATATTTTGTAAAAGATCAGATGTAAGCGATGTACTTGGTATGTACAAAAACATCAGAACTGTCAAAGACCCAACTTTCTTGTTATTGTAAAAATAATGGACATTTCTCTTATTTGTGACCATATAAAATACCTAGCAAACAAAAAAATCATTATTGTAACATACTTTGCATCTCCAATCCTTCAACCACACCTCAAGACTGCCATACGTCTAAACTCATCGATGGTTAATCTTTACAATAGTTTCACACTCCCTCATCAACTTCCATATTACCAAACAAAGGTGGAAGACCCTACGACATTGATAACTTACAAAGTTAGGATCTCAGACTCAGTCTCTGTAATATGTAAAATCATTATTGATAAATACAACTTAGTGAGCCAACTGAACTTCTCCTAATCATTCCCTTACACTTGATCCTCTTCTAGTATTTGTGATAGTAGTGGATCTTTTTATAGTGTTAGAACATAAAAACTCATGTGTACATCTTGTTCCTGACCTTATTTTCAATTCCATGATATTAATCAAAGTCCAAATTGGTCATAAATGGAGGGGTAAGAAAGTGATGAAAGTGTAGAAAATGGTTGGACTTGTGTACATTGTGTTACGGAATTCAACATATTGGAAGTAGCATGGAGTCAATTCAAGTATTATCTAGAACTCATTGAAATCAAGAAACTTTACACACTATTTACAAATTTTTAAGTAGGGACACATTGTGTTTGATTTCTATCTATCCATTTACGCTTGCCAACTTTCCCAAGGATAGTGCTATTAGAGGTCATAGGGGACTAGATGATTTGTAGCAAGGGATTTTTTTGAAAAATGATGCAAGATGATTCACTAATTCAAGGGGGTATCTTAATTAATATGCATACATGTCTGAATAGATAAAGGGAAAACTAAGGGGGGAAAGGGAAATTTAAAAAATTAAAGCTAAATAACATAATTAAAATTGCTAGAAAATAAGATAGAGTGGGTGGAAGGGAAATGTACCACCCACATCCACCCCAAACATAATTTTCCCATCCTGAGAAAAACTAAAATTTAGGGGCGTACCACCAAGAAAAGATGCCAAAGTGCAGATCAAAACATGCAATCAATGTAATTGCAAACAAAGAAATTAAAATGTCTCAAGTCAAATAGAGGAGATACTGCTTCTTTACATACCTCCCTTCACTATAATTTTATAACCAGGGGAATGTACATAACCCCAAACCATCAAATCCATGAACCTTGTTCTTGTGCAGAACTTATTAGAATTTGTGAGATTACAAAAAGAAAAAAGGATATTGTAAAGCCCTTAACTTTGATTTATGGATAAACTTGCTTACTTATTATCATAATTGAATGCTTAAAACCTTAATCAAACAAAAATATGTGCTTTGATATCATGTGACATAGATAAGTTTCAAGTTTGGTCCAGTTTGGATATTGTTAAGTTTTACTATATATGCACTTTTAAGGGATTTTAAGAAAATTTACCATATTATGGGTTTTTCTTGTATTTTGTCACTTTTATGATGAGCTTATTGAGTTTTTATATCATTTTTATATAGTTGTAACTTGGGATACCTTGTTTCACCTTTGGTTTAGTGGTGACACCTAACCTTGTGTTGAGATTAGGGTTTCCTCACGTAGATACCCTAACTAGATGGTTTTCCCCTTTGTATGTTGGGATCTGATGGTCCACCTTTAGGTGGTGGGATCTGATGGTTCTCTTGGGTGGATTGAAGTTTGATGGTTTGTCTTTGAGGCTCCTACATTGATGGATCACCATGTGGGGTGCAACAACTGATGGTGAAGCTAAGGTTTGCTTTTGGTGGCCAAGTGAAGGCTTGACCCGATGGACCACCTGTGTTGGAGGTCGATGGTTTCTTTGGGGTTCATATCCAATGGTCCCCCCTAGAGTTATGATTTGATGGTTGACCTAGTTTTGCATTGACCAAATGTTTTAACTTTGGACAAATGGCATGCATGGATTGATACCTCTTCCTTCCTTTCTCTTTCACCAAAAACTCCCTGCTTCCATGCAAACATGCTCTTTAGACTCTCTCCTCTTCTTCTTATTGCTTGGAGCTCGTCCCTCTTACTTAGTTCTAGAGAAGAATCTCAAGTAATATGAGTCTTGGTTGATCTTGCTTGCATGTACACCTAGGGTTTGGATCTACCCTCTCTTCAAGCTTATGGACCTTACTTAGCTTGTTCTTGACCTATGCAAGTAAGATAATTCTTCTTTCCTTTGTTTTTCTTGCTTTCCTGCCTTCTTCTATCTTCAGTCTTGGTCTGATCCATGGTTTTCTGTTGGTGGAGCTTGTTCTAGAGGTTTAAGAACACCTTCTTTCTTGCTTCCTTGACCTAGGGTTTGCTTGTTTTTGGAGAAAATGAGCTAGCTTGGACGTGTGGAGTGCTCAAGATAGGGTTTCTTCTCTCTCTTTTTGAGCTACCTTGCTACTTAGACCTTCATCTTCTTCTTTGAGTGAGTTATATAACTTTATACATGTTTGTTTCTTACTCTTAACTTGCATGTACAAGATCTTGCTCTAAAATCTAGTTCTAAGTAGAAAGATGTTATCTTTGCCTAGGGTTTGAGCTTATGTGATAGTTCTTGAGTAGATAACCTTCTTTGATGCACCTTTAAACCTTATACATGTTTCTTCCTTGGAAGTGGAATCCCTAGACCTTGCATGTCCATGAATCAATGGTTCTCTTGAGGTGGGAATCAATGGTTTTTCTATATGTGTTTTAGACTATTTTCCACCTTGTTTCATGATTTGATAGTTTGACCCCTTGTGTTAGCCGATGTCTTGGACTTAGTTGTTGTTTGAATATTCTCTTGTGATTGAAACTGATGGCTATGTTTACCTTGCAAATGATGGTCGTAGAACTCTTTTCAAGTGGCTACAAATGGTGGTTTTCCTACCTCTACCAAATTATGGTTTTGCTTGGTGCTTTAGATCTATTTTCTGCCTACTATTGTCAAACAATGGCTTCATTGGGTCATGACTCAATTGCCTCCCTGTGTTATGACTCGATGGTTTCACCAGTTCCATGGTCAATGGTTTCACCGGTCCTATGTTTTATGATTCACAACCAATGGTTCCACTGGTTGCAAGATCGATGGTCTTCATAGTGTCCACATCCAATGTTGGTTTTGATGTCCACAACCAATGCAGTTCCTGATGCAAAAAAATGATGGTGCTCCTAGTGTTGACATCTGATGGCCTTTCTAGGTCAGGATCTGATGGCCTTTCTAGGTAAGAATTAATGTCTTTCCTATGTGTATGATTTGAAGGTTTTGCTTGTATGGAATTCGATGGTCTTGTCTATTACACATCTGATGGTTTTGGTTAATGATGGAACCCCAAGGTTATGCTTTGGGTTATCTATATGTCTACATTTGTACACGGTGTGTGATCTTATGGTTGAGTTTGAAGCATGGGATTTGATGATAGTGCTTTGTCTTGAGTGCATCCATGATCTTATGGAGTTTCTAGGGTTAGAGTTTGTGCTCTGACCAAAGTAAGTGCATGAACTAATGGTTAGATTTGAATGTTGTTTTGTAACTTCAATTTAGTCTACCTTGTTGATCATAACCCTTATACAATTAAGTGATAATGGTTAATCATACTTAGTTTCCTTGAATAATTATATGATGAAGGACCACTCTCTCTTAACATTATTGTAACTCTATTATGTTACCCTACAAACATCAGAGATCTTTAATGCAAAATTATGTTGAACCTATGTATCACAACTATGGTGATGGTTTGTTGAATCTTCTATAAGGTGTGGAAAGATAGTGATGTTCTTGTAGGAGATCATGTGATAATCTTAATAACATATGGGCATGGTTTGAAGCCTTTTGGAGGTGTGATCCTCTCCATGTGTGACAAGGATTGGTATCCTATGATGATGTGATCTCATACATTTTATATCTTCTAGAGTTATGACATACCCATGATTTTGTATAACTCTTTTATGGTTTGTATGTAACATGTTTGATGCATCCTTAACTCACCCATTTGGCATTAACTAATCAAGTGAAACTCTAATCATGTAGTGCCATGTGTTGTATAACCATTCCAGTTCCAAGACTTGTTGGATGGGAAAATGAGTATTCCAGAAGGGAAGCTCAAAGTCATATACTTTTGATAAATGAGGGTGCAAGTGACTGTGTGTCCTTGACATTCTGATCCCAAGGTTTGGAGGATGGTTGTGGTCATGCCTCAAATTGAGAGTGGTTGAGGTCACCTTTCGTACATTTGTATATGTGATGTGATTAAGGACAAATGTGGTTGTATCTCGGATGATAGGGTTTTGTATACCCCAGTTACTAGTATTGTGACCTATATACCAAGGATGGACTAGGATGCAACTTGACTATATATGTCACTGCGGTAGACTCATACCGATTGAGGGGAAGAGATCTTAGGATTTTGGGTCTCTAAGATCTTGTACAGAATTGATTGTGACGTCACAGTGTCCAGTTTCAAGTTTGAGTGGTATACCTCAAACTCCTCAGGGCTTAATGAAAGATATAATACAGTCATGTAGTATATCTATATAGGGTTAAACATGATTCACATTGGTTTTTAACCCTTTCCTTATTTCTTATAATGTTTAGTTGTTGTATAATGCACTAAGATAAATCAATTATTTTAAAGATGATAGTTCTACTCATTCCTCTAGATATCATATTAGCCTTGTTTACTATAATGTTATCTTTTGTATCTGTTTAATCTACTTAACTTGTTAATAAATAACTTGTTGTCATCAATAATTATTGTTGTGAGTTATATATTTCACTAGGATATGAGTTTCACCTTGTGGGACATCAAATCTTTTTATTTGATCATCAACATCGTCGCTAGGTTTGTAGAGGTGAGGAAGAGCATCTTGGAGAGCAGTAGGAGCACAAGGTTGGCTAGTAGTTAGTGTATCCTAGAGTCATCCATACAATCTCAGGATTGGGCAAGGGGATGTTTTGTAGATTATATGTATATTGAATTGAGTTTTTGATAGTATCCTGATGATGCATGTGGCATGTATAAATATGTAACATCTCTTTTGTATACAAGTTGTGGATGAGGCCACTGGACAAATATGTAAATAACTGATATGGTATGTGATGTTATACAAGTAGTTGGACTTATATGTAATTATCCCTAAACATGTTGGTGATGTTTTAATTGATTTTGATTTACCCTCTTTTTTAGATACAAGATTAACTAGTGATCGATCATGTGTTTTGTTTTGAATAATCTCGTTTAGCATGGTGAGGTGTCATAGTTTCCTTGCAACCAGAGTTTTAGGTTCATTGAGTCTACAAGAACATAGGAATTAGGTTTGTGTCTATTCTTACGTAATCCAACATATCTGATCATAGCTTATGCTTATGTAGATATGTCTGGAGAATGCAAGGATCATGCACAAAGTAGCTTTGTCATGCCATGACGTGGTAGTAGGAGGCTAACACATGATGGAAGAGTGCCTGACAGGGCCAAAATAGGCTATAGTGCCTCTTCTTGACCCTACAACCATGGTAAATCTAGCTTTCTAGTTCATATTTGGATAGATCATGGAAACAATTACACACTTAGTGGATAGGGTACCCATGCCTCAAGATAGGGCATCCATCCCTATTTTGAAATCCTAGGGTCCTAGGAAGATATTTGAGCGATTGAAGTGCATCAGAGCTATTGAGTACGTGAGAACAATAGACCCGACTGACGCAGATATGTGGTTAATTGAGCTTGAGAAGGTGTTTAATATCCTAAACATCCCATAAGAGGACACAGTGAAACATGATGTTTACCTATTGAAGGACAGTGCTGGCCATCAGTGGACCATTGAGGAGAAGAAAAGGCCAGGAGTTGTAGTGGGTTGGGAAGATTTTTAGTGATAGTTTGTGAGTCGTTACTTCCGTGAGATGTATTTAGATGGGAATATAGGTCAGTTTGAGAGGTTACACCAAGGTTCGATGTCCATCAATGAGTATGGGGGGAAATATATGGATATTTTGAGGTTCTATTCTCTTATGGAAGCAACAGATAAGGAGAGGATCCACATGTTTGAGAATGGTTTGAATTCAGAATCATCTATGACACTATCAACTTTCAAGAAAAGAGAGAGATTATCCACCTTTGTGGAGTCAATATGAAGGATTGAGAGGTCTTCTCTCATGAAACATAATGCCAAGGGTAAGAATAGGCCAACACAGTTTCAAGGACAGTCATATGGAGGCTTCAAGAAGCTAAGGTTCTCATCACCATAGTCACAACAGAGGTCAAATTTCTTTGAGTTGAGACCAGGAGTACCATCACAGTGGTCCCCAAGTAAGGATAGAGGTCGTAGCTTTTGTCCAGCAAGAGCATGCATTATAACATCAATATTAGTAACATGATCGTCTAGGTCATAGTACGACACCAGAAATTGTTTTAAGTGTGGACAAGTTGGGCATGTAAGGCTATGTTTCCCAATGAAGGATGAGGAAGTAACATAACAGCCGAGACAGAGTCAATAGGATTCACAAAAACAATAGTACAATAGTGGTGGTGATAGAGGATGAAGTCAAGCATGGCATGTAAGAACATCTGGATGAGATGGAAGAGGATGAGGACAACAATAGTCGATACCTAGATTCTATGCTACAAGTCAGCTGGAAGGGATGGTCAATCTACGGGTCATGACAAGTCAGATGGAACTTTTTCATTCTGACTTATTTGCTTCTTCTTTTGTATTTATTTTAGTTGACCCAAATGTGAGACACTCGTTTATCACCAGAGAGGTGATAAGTAGTTGTAATCTATGTATTTGTAGTAGATCTAATAACCTTCTGCTAGAAACTCCTCTAGTTGGTTCTGTTGAGTTGTGGGAGGTGTGTCCATCTTGCATGCTTTCTTTCTCAGGATGCAACATTCAAGTGGATCTCATGCCACATGACATGCATGTATTCAATGTGATCCTAGGGATGGATACCTTGGATAAGTACAAGGGTATTTTGAACTATAGTTACAAAGTGGCAATGCTATGTGATGGAGATGACTCTTGGGCCTTCCAAGGAGATAAGAAGATTCTTCCTACATGTTTAGTGTCAGATGTGATAGCAGAAAAACTATTGAGACCAGGATGTGAGGATTTCTTGGAACATTTTGTGGATACTAAGAGGAGGTGTCCTAGTATCCATGAGGTACCAATAGTGAGAGAGTTTGAGGATGCCTTTTCTAAAGAGTTTTCTGGTGTTTCACCTCCTAGAGAGATTGATTTTGAGATCAATATTGTTTCCAATATACAACCCAGAGTACAATCACCTTATAGGATGGCACCAACCTGAGATGTAGGATTTGAAGAAACAATTCTAGGAGTTGCTGGAGAAGGGTTTCATCAGATTGATCGTTTCTCCTTGGGGTCTCTTGTGTTGTTTGTGAAAATGAAAGATTGTTCTATGAGGATTTGCATATATTACCCGACAATTGAACAAGATCACAGTGAAGAACAAGTACACATTGCTGAGGATTGATGATTTGTTTGATCAGTTGAGAGGTTCTACAATGCTCTCTAAGATAGACTTGAGGTCAAGATTCCACCAATTGAGGATCAAGGCAGATGACATACCCAAGACTGCTTTCAAGACTAGGTATGGTCATTATGAGTTTGTGATTATTCTATTTGGGCTAACCAATACACCGACAACATTCATGGACTTGATGAACATGGTGTTCAGGCCGTATCTGTATCAGTTTGTAGTTGTGTCCATAGATGATACCTTTATACATTCTATAGATAGTCAACAACATGAGTAGCATCTTTGCCAGGCGTTAGAGTTGTTGAAGTATCACCAGCTATATGACAAGTTTAACAAGTGTGAGTTCTAGTTGTCCAAGGTATCTTTTCTGGAGTATGTCATCTCTACTAAGGGTGTTTGTGTAGACCCTAAGAAGGTGGATCCAATGCTAGAGTGGGAGCAGCCCAATACACTGATCGAGGTCTGAAGTTTCCTAGTTTTGGGGAGCTACTATCGGAGATTCATTAAGAATTTCAGTTTTATAGAATTACCCCTAACCAAACTGACTAGGAAAGGTGTTCCTTTTATCTAGGATGACAAGTGTCAACATTCTTTCTAGTTGTTGAAGGGGAAGTTGACAAGTGCTCCAATGTTAGTGATACTAGAGAAAGGGAAAGGATACATCATCTTTTGTTATGCTTTGAAGAATGGCTTGGGATACATGCTGATGTTGGATAAGAACATGATTTCTTTTACTTCATGACATCTTAAGAAACATGAGGAGAACTACCCGACACATGATCTGGAGCTAGTAGTTGCGGTTCATGCCTTGAAGATTTGAAGACACTATCTGTATGAGGAGAAGTGTTATATCTTCATCGATCATAAGAACCTTTAGTGTATCTACATGAAGCAGGAGTTGAACATGAGACAAAGAAGATGGATGGAGCCAATCAAAGACTATGATTACACGATATACTACCATCCTGAGAAGGCAAATATGGTGTCTAATGCATTAAAAGGGAAGTCATCTTCATCATCATCTACATATATGGCATAGTTACACTCTATGGTGTGTCGTAAGGGGAACATGTTAGTATCAGTTGGCCAGATGAATGTTAGTTGGAAGTATCTCTGTTGGGATTGTTTGTAGCATAGTTGCAGGTCAAGCCGATGTTGATACAACAGATTAGAGATTCTCAGAAGAATGATACTATAATACAAAATATGCGATCAAAGTTTGGGAGCAAGAAGCATGATGTCTTCCATGATTCAGAGGATGGGATAATTTGTTTTCACAATAGGATAGTGGTTCCAAATGTTGATGGCCTAAGGAAGATGACACTTGAGGAGGCTCATTCCTCAATGTACATGATGCATCCTGACAGTAAAAAGATTTACCACAATCTAAAGGATTTAAACTAGTGGCTAGGTCTAAAGCATGACGTGATAAAGTTCATTGCTAAGTGTCTAGTTTGTCAGGAGGTCAAGGAAAAACATTAGAAGCATGTAGGGACTTTACATCCCTTTCCAATATCACAGTGGAAATGAGATCATATAAGAATGAACATTGTGGTTGGTCTTCCTAGGACAACCAAAGGTCATGATTCCATTTGGGTAATAGTTGACAGGTTGACCAATTCAGCTCACTTCCTTCCAGTCAAGATGACATATATTGAATAGAAGTTGGAATGGATCTATGTGGATGAGATAGTCAATCTGCATAGGACACTAGTTACCATAGTATCTGATAGAGGTCCTCAATTTACGAGATGGTTTTGGGAATGTTTTCATACATCTATAGGGACACAACTAAGCTTTAGCACATCATTCCACCCATAGACTAATGGTCAGTTAGAGAGGATCATTTAGACATTGGAAGATCTTTTGAGAATGTGCCTTCTATAGTTTTTGGGTAGTTGGGATGTCCATCTAAGTCTGATAGAGTTTGCCTACCACAACATTTATCTAGTATAGATATGGAACCGTATGAAGCTTTGTATGGGAGATGTTGTTGGTCACCCCTTTGTTGGTCACCCCTTTGTTGGTATGAGACAGGTGAGTATCAACTTTTGGGTCTGAGTTAGTGCAATAGACAATAGAGAAGATCAAGGTGATATGGCATCAATTGTAGGAAACTCAAGATAGATAGAAGTCCTATGTAAAAAGCCGCCACAAACTACTTGAGTTCTATGTGGGAGACCATGTATATCTTAAGATTTCCCCTTAGAAAGGTGTGATGAGGTTTGGTAAGAAGGGTAAGTTGGCACCTAGGTTTGTGGGACCATACCCTATTTTGGTATATGTTGGGAAGGTGTCATACAAGTTGGAGTTACCACTAGAGTTGCACAGGTTGCATTGGTTGCACAATTTATTTCATGTCTCCATGCTAAGGAAGTGTCATCCAAATACCGAGTAGATGTTACAACCAATGGAGGTTGAGTTGGAGGAGGATATGTCTTATGTTGAGGGTCTGGTGTTGATCCTAGATAGATGTGTGTAGAAGTTAAGGAAGAACGTATAGCCTTTTAGTCAAGGTTTTGTGGCA
Source organism: Alisma plantago-aquatica (assembly GCA_963693085.1). NCBI lineage: Eukaryota > Viridiplantae > Streptophyta > Magnoliopsida > Alismatales > Alismataceae > Alisma > Alisma plantago-aquatica. The sequence continues at coordinate 653,833,691 of OY856413.1, read as the reverse complement.
TCACCGTGGTGTGGAGGAAGCCATGTGGGATTTAGAGTGTGAGATGCGTAGGAAGTACCTGTCTTTGTTTGTGTAGGATTTTGGGGGCAAAATCCTTATTAGGGGCTTATGGTTGTAAGACCCTTAACCTTGCTTTATTGTTAAATAAACTTGCATGCCTATCATAATTGAATGCTTAAACCCTTAATCAATTCATAATATGTGCTTGGTAACAGAGCTATGTTTCAAGTTTGGTCCAATTTGGGCATTGTTTGAGTAAGTTTTACTATATATGTGCTTTTAAGGTATTTTATGCAATTTGCCCATATTTATAATTTGTCTTGTAACTTTTCACATGTTTGTTGAGATGCCTGAGTTTGTATATCATGTTTGATATAGTTGTACTTTGGGGCGCCTAGTTGCACCTTTGGTTTAGTGGCAACACCTAACCTTGTGTTCAGATTAGGGTTTCCTCACATAGATGCCCTAACTTGATGATTTTCCCCTTTGGATGTTGGGATCTGATGGTCCACCTCTAGGTGGTGGGATCTGATGGTTCTCTTGAGTGGCTTGAAGGTTAATGGTTTGTCTTTGAGGCTCCTAGGTTGATGGCTCACCAAGTGAGATGCAACAACCAATGGTGAAGCTAAAGTTTGGTTTTGGTGGCCAAGTAAAGGTTTAACCTGATGGACCACATGTTATTGGAGGTTGATGGTTTCTTTGGGATTGACATATGATAATTCCCCTAGAGTTAACATTTGATGGTTGACCCACTTTTTCATGGATGAGCTATTTTGACTTTGGACACATGGCAGACATGGCTTGACAACTCTTCCTTTCCTTTCTCTTTCACCCCAAGCTTTATATACCCCCTCCTATGCAAAAGAGATTCTTAGAATATCTCCTCTTCTTCTTGATTATTGGATCTCATCCATCTTTTTTTGTGGAAGAGAAGGAGCTCAAGGAAGAAGAAGATTCATTGATCTTTCTTGCATGTGCACCTAGGGTTCATATCTACCCTCTCTTCAAGGTTGTGGAGCTTCCTTAGCTTATTCTTGACCTTAGCAAGTAAGATCTTCCTCTTTCCTTTGTTTTCCTTGCTTCCCTACTTTTTTTTCTCTTCCTTCTTGGTCAGATAAATGGTGTTCTCTTGATGGAGCTTGTTCTAGAGGTTGAAGAACACCTTCTTTCTTACTCCTTGACCTAGGGTTGTTTTTTCTTAGAGAAAAGGAGCTATCTTGGGCATGTGGAGTGATCAAGCTAGGGTTTCTTTTCTCTCTTTCCAAGCTACCTTGCTTCTGGGACCTTCATATCTTCTTTGAGGTGATTTACATAACTTCTCCATGTTTGTTGTTTACTCTTAACTTGCATGTACAATATCTTGCTCTAAAACATAATTCTAAGTAGAAAGATGCTATCTTTGCCTAGGGTTTGAGCTTATGTGATAGTTCTTGAGTAGATAGCCTTCCTTGATGCACCTCTAAACCTTGTCCACATTCCTTCCTTAGAAGTGGAAACCCTAGACCTTGCATATCCATGAATCGATGGTGCTCTTGGGGTGGAAATCAATGTTTTTCCCTATGCATTTTGGACTATTTTCCACCTTGTTTCATGATCTGATGGTTTGACCCCTTGTGAAACCACTTCTTGGACTTAGTCATTATTTGAATCTTCACTTGTGCTTGAAACTGGTGGCTATGTTTCCCCTCACAATTGATGGTCTTAGTGCTCTTTTCAAGTGGCTACAGAGGTTGGTTTTCCTCCCTCTACCAAAAGATGGTTTTTCTTGGTGCTTTAGATCAATTTTCCACCTAGTGTTGTCAACCAGTGGCTTCACTGGGTCATGACTTGATGGACTCCCTGTGTCATGACTTGATGGTTTCACTAGTTCCATGGTCAATGGTTTCACTAGTTTCCACTATCGATGATTGCACTAGTTCCATGGTCAATGGTTTTGCTGGTACTATGTTTGATGGTTCACAACCAATGGTTTCACTAGTTGTAAGATCGACGTTCTTCATAGGTTCCACATTCGATGGTGGTTTTGATGTACACAACTGATGGGGTTCTTGATGTCAATAAAGGATGATGCTCCTAGTGTTGACATCTGATGGTCTTTCTAGGTCAGGATATAATGGATTTTCTGGTTGAAAATCTAATGGCTTTACTATGTGTATGATCCAAAGGTTTTGATTGTATGGAATTCGATGGTCTAGTATGTTCCACATCTGATGGTTTTGGTTAATGATGCAATCTGAGGGTTATGCTTTGGGTTATCTATATGCCTACATTTGTACATGGTGTGTGATCTGATAGTTGAGTTTGAAGCATGGGATTTGATGATAGTGCTTTTTCTTGAGTGCATCCATGTTCTGATAAAGATTCAGGGTTAGGGTTTGTGCTCTAACCTAAGTAAGTCCATGAAATAATGGTTAGATTTGAATGATGATTTGTAACTTCATTTTAGTTTATTTGTTGATATTAACCCTAATGCAATTAAGTGATGATGGTTAAGCATACTTAGCTTCCTTGTATGGTGACATGATGAAGGAATACTCTATCTTCACATCACGGTAACTCTATTATGTTACCCTACAAACATAATAGCTCTTTAATGCAATATTATGTTGCACTTGTGTATCATAAGTATGGTGATGGGTTGCTGAATCTTTTATAAGGTGTGGAAAGATAATTATGTTCTTGGAGGAGATAATGTGATGGTCTTAGTGACCTTTGGGCATGGTTTGAGCCCTTTTGGAGGTGTGATCATCTTCATCTGTGACAAGGATTGGTATCCTATGATGATGTGATACGAATTATATCTCATACATTTTATATCTTCTAGAGTTGTGACATACCCATGTTTTTGTAGAACTCTTTTAGGGTATGTATGTAACTTGATTGATGTAGCCTTAACTCACCCAATTGGCATTAACTAATCAAGTGAAACTCTAATCTTGTAGTGTCTTATGCCATAGAACCATTCCAGTGTCATGACTTGTTGGATGGGGAAGTAGGTATTCCATGGAGTTGTATACTTTTGAGTATATGCGGGTGCATATTACTATGTGTCATTGACATCCTAATCCCAAGGTTTGGAGGATGGATGCGGTAATGCCTTGTATTCAGAGTGGTTGAGGTCGTGTCTCAGACAATTGTATATGTGATGTGATTGAGGAAAAATGTGGTTGTACATCGAATAATAGGGTTTTGTATACCCTGGTTACTAGTCTTGTGGCCTATATACCAAGGGAGAACTAGGCTTATTACAACTTGACTATATATGTTGCTGCAATAGACTCATACTGATCATGGGGAAGAGATCTTAAGATTCTGACTCTCCTATATCTTTTACGTAACTGATTGTGATCAAACTCTCCAGGGCTTAATAAAAGACATAATCTAGCCGTGTAGTATATCTATTTTAGGTTAAACATAATTCACATTGGTTGTTAACCCTTGCCTTGTTTATTATAATGTTTAGTTGTTTTATAGTGCAGTAAGAGAAATCAACCATAGATGATAGTTCTATCTCTTCCTCTAGATATCATGTGAGTCCTATTTAGTGTGATGTTACATGTTCTATCTACTTATTCTATTTAACTTGTTAATAAATATCCTATTGTAATCAATAATCCTTGTTGAGAGTTATATCTCTTGTCGGGACATGGGTCTCACCCATGGGTCACTACATCTTTTTAGGTGATCATCAATGTCATCGTGAGGTTCACAGAGGTGAGGAAGAGCAGTAGGAGTAGAATGTTGTCTAGTAGTTAGTGTGTCCTAGAGTCATACTTTTACTCTCAAGTTCGGGAAAGGGGATATTTTGTTGAAGATATATATATTGACTCAAGTTTTTGGTAGTATCCCAATGTTGTATGTCACATGTATAAATGTGAAACACTTCTTTTGTATACAGATTGTAGATGAGGCCATTGGAAAAATATGTAAACACCTGATATGGTATGTGTTGTTATATAGGTAGTTGGACTTATGGGTAATTATCCCCGAACATGTTGGTGATGTTTTAATCGGTTTAATTTACCCTCTTTTCTGGATATGAGATTGATCAACTATCAATTACGTGTTTTGTTTTGAGTAATATCATTTAGCATGGCGGGGCATCACAAATATGAAATTTGTTTCTTTGCGGGCCTTGAAACAGAAGAAAGCCGTGAGAAATTTTGTATATGGAATTAGAAAATTGTGTTTGGTAATTTTAGGATATCGAGGTTGCTTGGCCATGAAAGGTGGTGAGGATTCATGTAGTACTAGGCAAGTGAGAATGACTGGATGAGAGTATTATTGGGCACTATTTTTTATTCAATGTTGCTCGAGGGTGAGCAAAAATTTAAGTTAAAGGTATTTGAGAAATGCATATTTATCCATTTTATTTACATGTTTTAGATCTCTGTTTAGAAGTATTTTGTCCATTAATATCTAGTTTAAAGTAGAAATTTCTTAGTTTAGTTTTCTTCTATTTTATTGGAGTTTTTACTTGGGTTTTTGAAGGATACATGATAACTCTCTTCGCAGCCCAAAAAGGCCCAAGAATTAGACGCTTCAAATCACGTCTTCATCCTCCCAATCGATCGACTAACTCACCCTGTAGGTTGACCCACTAGCACTTGATCTTAGCTTCCGAGAAATCACCCAGTTGATCGACTCATCCTTCCCAATTGATCGACTCACTGTAAAAAATAAGTCAAATTTATATTTGGGAAAGCTCATTACTCCAGAAAAAACAACAAGTCAAAACACACATTTAAAGACCAGTCAAACTCCATATTGAGAAGTCTCATTACTGTACTCAAACTCTCCTTCAGTCAAAGAAAGCAACATCTCCACTCGATCGACTCACCACTCAACACCCAGTCAAACTCCAAAACAAGAAGGCCATTATTAAAGTTAAACTTTGACTGACATGACTTTGGGTTGAAGCAACACATTAAAGCCAATCGACTGACTAGGGTTCCTAATCAATCGACCCACACATTAGATTAGGATTTCTAGCCACTGCCAATGACCATTCATTCTAGGGTTTTATCCCCTCCTTTCCTATATAAATGGATAGAGGACTCCAAAGAAAAAAATTATCCCCAAATCTCCAATCTCCAATCATATTTGTAATGCATCTTTTACATTATGTCTGAGTAGTTCCCTTTACTAGGGCATGGGGAGTATCCCCCTAGCATGTTCTTACTCTATTTAATTCGACTCCAGTGCTTTAGTGGATGAATGTTTTCCAACCATTTTACCTTGATTATTGGTTATATAGATATACTCTTGTGGAGTGATGAGACCACAGATCCACATGAGAGAGAGCCCATAATCCCTTAATTGTGATTATTAACTTTTATCCTTAGATCATGCACTTGTAACCTATTTAGTTTATTTATGTTCTTATTGGGTGACATTTTTTTGAGCTGCCAAGGATGCCTGGTAACTCTAGATAAATTAGTTTTCTCCATTCTAAATTTAGTTTTGCTCAGAGTTGAAGAGGATGTCAATGAGGGATGAAGCTTTGAACATAGGAGCTTCCTGGTATGCCCAATGATTGGATGGTCATGGAAATTAAAAGGGGTTTCTAGTTGGTTAAAATGATGTTGCTTGTCACCTTACAGTCCCTCTAGTAGGATTCACATATCTTCCTTCATCAATGGGGGAATTATTGATGATGCGTTTGGATGGTGGACTTGATAATATTCGTTGGTTGTTTTTGGGTTTAACACTTCCCCAAAGACTCAAGGTGGATCGTCTTTTTTGAAAGGGAAGGTGGCATTGTGGTATAAGATGAATTTGTTATGTGTAGCACCGACAATGGTAGATTAGGTGGAGGATTTTAGCTCGGGTATCTCTTTGTCACCTGGATCTACATATAATAAACATGGTTCTAGCATGGGAGGAACCATCTTATCAGCCTGGTACAACTTTGTATGTGGTTGTGTGTCAACTTCAACTAACACTTCATCAATATGAAGGTAATGGAGACATCAATGCCCTTTACTATGCCGAAAGGGAGATTTGATTCCTTCATAGAACATGTGCCCAACTCAATGGGATCATAAGGGATCACCTCACAATATAACGTAGGCATGTAAAGTTCTTGCGGTGGTGAAATAACTTCATTGGGTTCAACCTGATATGGAATAATGGATGGTTGAGGAGGAATATTCAGCTCTTGATGAGGAGGACCTTCTTCAAAAGGTGGAGTGTAGGGGTCTTGATGAGAAAGCCCTTCTTCACAAGGTGGAAAGTAGGGCTCTTCATGAGGAGGCCCTTCCTCAAAATGTAGAGTATAGGGCTCGTGATGAGGAAACCCTTCTTCAAAAGGATCTACTAGTCTATGATCCAAAATAGGATCAACCAAAGATGGTTCATCATAGTAAACATTTGGATCTATATCTAAAATATAGAAGGATGGAGGAGTTGGAGTGTTTCTTATAGATCTAGAATAGATGAAATGAGGATGGTATCATCATCTTCATCAATGAAATCCATCCTTGACCGCTCTAGTTGGTTCATCGGGGGCCTTTCTGATGCGATCGATTGGGAGAGTGGTGTAATCAATTCAACCAATTGTTCCAAAATTCTTTTCTTCCTAGCCTCTCTCTCTGTGATTATTTTTTACATCTTTGAGATTCCTTTCATCCTATCATTATCTTAAAGTGCATAATTAATCCGTTCATCATAACGCCTAAAATATTGTTGGTTGAAGTTTCCCTCATTGGGATAAACTAAGCAAAATTGTACTCCTAGATTGGAAACTCGGTAGAAAGAGTGCACTACAAACATGGTTCTAAGTAGGATTTTTAAAAGAAATAATTTACAAGAAGTAATTTAAGTTAAAAATATAATTCTAATACAGGAGAAATTATTGAATAAAGCTAAAATTATGAAAACAAGACCTAAAATTACAAAGCCAAACTAAAATTACAAAACAAACTAAAAAGAAGACAAATTCAAGAAAAGCAAATTGGTTTAAAAACAACAATGACATCCTTGACAATGGTGCCAAATTGGATGTGTTGTCATTACACAGCAAATCACTATGGAGGAAAAATTCCCTAGAGTTTAACCTTTCAATGGTTAATAACAAGCGAGCGAGTTGAAATAAGTATATAAAGATATCAGTCCCAAAGGATGGCATTTTTAAGCGCCAATCCAAACCAATTGCGTTGTATAGAAAGTAGCAAGCGTGTTTTGATTAGAACTAAGCAGAATGAAAAGTTTAAAATAAAATTAGATGATCAAATGATAAAAGAAACTCTAGATTTGGGGGATCACTGCCAAAAACCATGTTCTTACTTAACCAATTCAACTCCAAGATTTCAATGATATAAATCATGATATCTACTTTGGAGCATCAATCTCACAAGGGTTAGACTTCTCTCAATCCCAAGTCTCTATAATTGAGGATCCTTGTCCAACCATCTGAATTCTATCTGGTGATTGATCTGACATTCAAATCCATGGCTAGTAACAACACCATAAGCTATAAACCAACAAGATAGACTGGATAAAAGCATCTTAACCACCATCCTTGGTATCGTGAGGGGGTTATGGGTTCATTCCTATTGATATCTATGGTCTCATCACCCAACAAGTAATATATTCTGATTAACCAGATATCAAGTAAATAATCAGATGGTCGCATCCTGATTTCCATTCTGGCATTCAATCTCATTAGATGGTCAAGTCACCATAAGATTAATAACAAGTTAAACTGGGCGTACCACCAAGAAAATATGCCAAAGTCCAAATCAAAACATACAATCAATGCAAGTGGAAACAAAGAAATAAAAAGGTGTCAAGTCAATTAGATGAGAGACCTCTTCCTTCCATACCTCCCTTCACTCCACTTTTATGCCCATGGGAATATACATAAACCCAAACCATCAAATCAATGAACCTTGTTCTTGTGTAGAACTTGTGAGAATTTGTGGGAGTACAAAAAAGCAAAAAGGATATGAAATCTGTTTCTTTGTGGGTCTTGAAATGGAAGTAAGCTGTGAGCAATTTTGAGTAGGGAATTAGGAAATTGTGTTCCATGATTCTAGTTTATTGGGGTTACTTGTCCATGCAATGTGGTGAAGATTCATGCAGTGCTAGACAAGTGAGGAGGAATGGATTTAGTGCCCGACAAGTGAGGAGGACTAGATGAGAGTATGTGGGTCATATTTTTATTTAAAGTTTCTCAAGGATGAATAATGATTTATATTTAGGTATTTGATAAATGCATATTCATCCATTTTATTGTATGTTTTAGATCTCTATTTAGAAGTATTTTTTCAATTATTCTCTAGTTTTTAAGGTATAAATGTCTTAGTTTAGCTTTTCTCTATTTAATTGGAGTTTTTACTTGATGTACTTGGGTTTTTGTAGGATAAATGACAAATCTCCCCAAACCCAAAAATGCCCAAAAATTAGAAGCTCCAAATCCCATATTCAAACTCCCAGTTCGATTAACTGACTCGTGTAGTCAGTCAAAGCACTTGCATCAGATCTTGGCTTACTCAAAATCCCAATTAGTCGACTCATCATTCCCAATCGATTGACCTGCTATAAAAAAAGTCAAACTTAGATTTGGGAAGTCTCATAACTTTTAATGAAATGACTGATTGAAGCAAACATTTAAAGACTAGTCAATCCCCAAATCAAGAATTCTCATTACTTCATTCAAATTTGTATTTGATAAAAGAAAGTAATAACTTCAGTTAATAGTGTGATAACCCAATGCCACATGAGAAAAATTACTCAAAACAAAGCGCATGATCAACATCTAAGCAACCACATTACCAACATAATGGGTAAATTAAACCAATTCATGTAACTATCACTAAGTGGAAACATATTACAAAAAGGTCCATCAACCTATATCACATCACATAGCATATCAGGTATACACCTATACAGTGGCCATCTGCCACACACTTGTTACAAAAGAACATGCCAGAATGAACCAAATTTGTGAGTGATAGTATGTGAAAAGATGATGTAGAATTGACACAACAAATTCCCCTAAGCTTGAACTATTGCTTGTCCTCAAGCAAAAAGAACATGATTACATTCAAGAAGAAAAATCAAGTTTAAGCATGGATTAAAAGAAAAGAAGGTATGCAATCAGCTCAACCAACCATGCACATTTTGCTTGTGTTCTTTTTGTCATCTCAAATTTTCAACATCCAAGATAGAGAAATTAAGTTCAGCAGGGTTGGTTCCAAAACAAACGAAATGATCAACTAGAAGACATTAAATAGAATTTTGATAATCAAGCCAAACAATCAATGCATGTACATTACAAAGTTTTCAGCTAGTACATATATAAGATGATGAAACCAATGCTAACATTGACAATACTTAGTTGCACTCTTTTTCTTAAGGATATGATGATGGAATTTTTGGGTTCCATCATTCAAATGCTAATTTAGGCTTATGCTCACGAGGAAAGCCGGCTGGGGTGTTGTTTTTACTCTCTTTTGATTTTTATATCATATAACCATTGTTGCCAGATCGAACTCACACTAGGTTAGCATAATATGTGGGCCATTTTCCATCTTTTATGGGGTCAAGATAAACTGTTGATGGTACAAAACCAAAGAGTCAACAAGAATGTGAAAGCTAGCAAGATTTAAATCAATCTTTTAAAAGTTTTTCACTGAAAAATTTATTGTAGATGCACTAAAGGTTTGGCAAGAGTATCCCGTATTCTATTAAATGTTTCCAAGTTGATTCATTTCATTAAAATTTGGAACTATTACGTGTATTGAGAAATCAAGGATGTAAAAAATTTGAGATTTCAATTAACAAAAACAAGGCAAAATCATGTACATGGGGATTTTTTAGTCTCCATTTCATTCATACATGCTCTTGATTTTTATTTTCATGTAGCCAAGACACATAAAGGACATAATAATTCCAGCATAGAAGGGGGGGAGTTCATTCTAACAAGATAGTCTCAAGTCATATTAATTTTTACCATCAAGGAATGAAACAAGGAATAAAAAGGAAAACACATGATACGACTGACTCAAATAAAGAAAAACTACAACTATCGGCCAATTGTGCTCCCCCTAAACTTGAAACCAGTAGTGTCCTCACTGCATCAATCGAACTTATGGAGTTCATAACTGGGTACCTATAATCAATGTGATTAGAAATAAGAGCCGCCGCTCTCCTGATCAGGGAACAACTGTATGACAATGTTGGGGATGTCCATTGGCTGGGTGGAAGAGTCGGGCTGTTGCTCTAAAAACTGAGGTGGCTGTTATGGGCATTCAGACAAAGGAAACTCAAATTGCTGCTGAGGTGGTGACTGATATGACGGTGGGGTGGGGTAATGGCCCTGAGAGATATGCCAAGCGTCCATCTGGTTGACCATGTTGTACATCACATTGTACTACATGCTCATCTTGTTGAAACAGTTGTCGATGTGGTCAAACCTCTGCTGAACGTAACTATAAAGGTGCCTCACGTCAGGCATCATCCAAGTGTACTCCGTCTGAGTACTGGTGGAGGGTGGAAGTGGAGTAGGAGCTTCTAGTGTAGCTGCTGGCATAGAGCTGCTGCCGCCGCGGGTGGGTGTCTCTTCATCATCTTCAGGTTGTAACTCCACCTTCCAAGTGGATTTGTTCCCGATATCATTGCGGGTTGAATCAGGGATGACGATGAACTGCTTCTTTATGATAAAAACCTTGAATTTACTTGTGCTACTTCCATGTCTTGATATCAAGCCATAAGAAATAAGATAGTTGATGTCTGCAAGGTTTTTCCCGGGTGCAGGTTCTAGGGCACCCACCTCTAAGCCTAGCTGCATTGCAAGTATACTGAACAGCCCACCACACATGATGTCACTTGCCTCTCTTTACTTCTTCTTTTTTGTCTCTAGAAGCTTATTTACAATGTAGTAGTCAAAACTGATTTTCTCATTCTTTACTATGCACCATAATAATAAAAGATCATTTTTTCCAAACGACACCTTGAGTCTCATTTTGAGCAAAGGGCCATGTGCTTAAAAGAAGATGCATAACTCTGAAAACTGGATTATGGAGTGAAGAATCTCGGACATTTCTAGCTCTGTGCACTGTTTCACTAGTAATCTCAGACCAAAAAGTGTCACTATGGAAGGAGGGTGGATAATTAATATTCCCTCCATAGTTGCACTTAAGTAAAGCACAAAACTATTTAAGATCCATAGAAAATAATTTGTCTAGAAGTCAAAAACTAATTATCGGATATGGCTCATGGTGGTTTTGTGGGTCGTCTTCTGCTTTGAAAGTGGTCAAAAATTCATAAACCAGGCGGGGTAGGTCTTTGAAACTCTAGTGCAAATAAGATGTAGACCTAAGAATCATAGATGCTCTATTACCTCATTTTTGAAACCCAACTTGTCAAGGCTTTCCTCGCAGACATAGCAGGAAGGTAGAACACGCCTGGTGATGAGGAACTGATAATCTGCATCTTCCTCCGGGGTGACTTGGAATTGAGTGGAGGGTACAAATGATTCTAGTTATGTCTCAGAAGGTGTTGCATCTGTAGTTGGGCGTGCTTTGGATGAAGGAGGTCCTACATGGTGTCTGCCTGTGCTTCTCTTGATAGGTGACATGTTGCTGTAGTACTACACGACATGCAGTTTGCTGTCACAGCGTGAACCACAAAGATGTTGTGTCTGCCATGGAAGATGAATGCACGTCGTGCAAAATGAGTGCACAGTGTGCACCTGCAGATAAACTGTAGAAAAAATCAGGCGTTGTTGTTGTTGTCAGGTTGTCTAGCTAGGGTGTGGTGGAGAAGAAGGTGGTTGGCATCAGCTTCTGTGAGTTGCTGTTGTTGTCATACGGTGCAAAGAGGAGGCAGACAGAGGAACTGGTGCCGATCACAAAGGACGAGTTGGGGTGGATCGGTGGGATTCTCCTCTTGCTGCTTAATGGCGACGTTGGTGGTTGCTCAGCTGTGGCGCTGTTAGGCTTCAGTGCTAGGGCGGTGGCTAAGAGAGGAAGCAGACCGAGGAGCCCTAGCTTAGCGACAATGTTTATGGAGAAGAAGGCAACTATCTTGCTTGACAACGGTGTTTGCGGTTGCTCAGCTACGACGCCATTAGGGTTCAGCGCTAGGGCGGCATCTGAGAGAGGAGGCGGACAGAGAAGGAGAATGCTCTTGCTTGACGGAACACAGCTGTGGAAAGGGGGAATGGCGTGCAGAGATGCACGACTCTCGTGGAGGACGATGGAGGCGCATGACTGGAGTGCACAAATACTAGGGTTGGAGTGGGGAATTAGGTCGTGCACTCCAACCGTTCATGACTAGTCTTTACAAAAAAAAGACACGGTGTGCATGATATATGCGCGGTGTGTTCCTATTTAGTTGGACTATCTTTAACGCTCTGATGCACGACATGCAATTCTGATGCACACCGAACAGTGGTTGAAAACACATTACAGACCAGTTCTTGCACACAGATGCATGGCATGCATTGATCAATGCACGTCGTGCATGTTTCCAGAACATTTTCTTGTCATTTGAAAAACTAGGTGCATGGCGTGCGTCGAGAAATGCACCACGTGCAAGATTCCAGAAACATTTTTCATATTTACAGCTCCTTGTGCACAACGTGCATTGAGAACTACACGACGTGTGTGATTCCAGAACATCATTCAATGCATTTTCTACTGAGGTGCACATCGTGTCAAAGAAAGACACGCCACACATTTTGGAATTTCTGTAGAAAATAGCAATCAGTCAGCATGAAATAGAGATAGATATGGCGGCAATCAAGTCTAAATTATTACATTCATACATGACATGCTTATTAACCAAATTTAAGAGTGTTTTTGACTCAAAGAACTTAAAAGAAATCTATCCTAATGTGGGTTCAACTCCCACAAGCTCCTCCATTTATAGTCTAGAGTAAGACTCTTCAATTTCTTCAAGCATCTTGGAGGGAGCAAGAGGCTCCCTTTTTCTACTTCATCTCCACAAGAATAAAGTTTGCAACACTGTCCATTCACTTTGAAGTTGCCATCTTTGCCTTGGAGTTCCACATCTCCATATGGAAAAAAATTTAGCACCAGGAATGGGCTGGACCATTTTGATTTCAGCTTCCCTGGAAATAGCTTTAATCTAGAGTTGAATAACAAGACTTTATCTCCTTCTTGGAAATCTTTCCTGCGGATGCTCTAGTCATGCCAAGCCTTTGTTCTTTCCTTGTACAACCTTGCATTCTCATAAGCATCAAGGCGGAGTTCTTCAAGTTCCTGCAACTGCAAAAAGTGTTTCTCTCCTGCTTTCTTCATATAAAAATTCAAGAACTTAATTGCCCACAAAGCACGACACTCCAATTCTAGCGGAAGGTGAAAAGATTTTCCATAGATTAGCTTGAATGGAGTAGTCCCTATGGTGGTCTTATAGGTTGTGTGGTATGCCCATAATGTGTCATCAATCTTTAAGGCCCAATCTTTTCTTGAACTAGAAACAGTCTTTTCAAGAATATTCCTCAGCTACCTGTTTGAAACCTCTACTTTCCCGATTGTTTGAGGATGATAGGGTGTAGAGATCTTATGAGTCACACCATATTTAGAGAGAAGGTTGTTGAATTGTTTTTCAACAAAGTGTGTTCCTCCATCTAAAATTATGGCACGGGGAACTCCAAACCAAGGGAAAATATAATATTTTGAAAAAGATTAATTACTAATTTAGCATTCGGTGCTTGGGTTGGAATGGCCTCAACCCATTTGGACACATATTCACAAGCAAAAAGAATGTATTGATACCCGCAAGAAGATGGGAATGGTCCCATGTAATCCACTCCCCATACATCAAAAACCTCAACCTCTAAGATATAGTTGAGAGGCATGTCATCACGAAGGGATATACCTCATGTTTTTTGACATCTATCACAAGATTTGACAAATAGATTGACGTCTTTGAATAATGTGGGCCAATAAAAACTAGCTTGTAGTATCTTAGAAACAATCTTTTCTCCTCCGAAGTGTCCTCCATAAGGTGAGGCATGTCATTCAACAATAATATTTGGGATTTCCTCTTCAACAACACATTGGTAGATCAGTCCATCACTTCCATGCTTGAATAACAATGGATCATCCCAATAGTAAAATTTCACATCATGAAAGAATTTCTTCTTTTGTTGATACGCCAAATTAGGTGGGAGTTATCCAGTAGCAAGAATGTTGGCGAGGTCCGCAAACCATGGTGCTTGAGTAGATGACAATGCATAGAGCTTTTCAATAGGAAAATAATCTTCAATGGGAAATGGGTCTCCAACCTCTATGGTTAGTCTAGAAAGATGGTCAGCAACATTATGTTTTGTACCTTTCTTATCTCAAATCTCAAGATCAAATTATTTTAGAAGCAAAATCCAGCAAATAAGACATGGTTTGGCATCTTTCTTTATCAACAAATACTTCATGGCAGCATGATCAGTATATACAATCACCTTTGATCCCACCAAATATTTTCAGAACTTGTCAAAAGCATAAACGATGGCTAGCATTTCCTTCTCCGTGGTTGTATAGTTGATCTGTGCTTCATCAAGAATTTTTCTTGCATAATAGATGGCATGGAGTTTCTTGTCTTTTCACTGTCCTAGAACAACCCCCACTGCATAATCACTTGCGTCACACATTAGCTCAAAAGGGGAATCCCAATCCAGAGGTTGAATAATTGGGGCTGAAATGAGGGCCTCTTTGAGCTTAGAAAAGGCTGTATTGAAATCATTGTCAAACACAAACTCAACATCTTTTGCAAGTAGGGAACACAACGGTTTTGCAATTTTAGAGAAATCCTTAATGAATCTTCTATAAAAACCTACATGTCTAAGAAAGCTTCAGATGTCTTTAACTAAAGATGGAGTAGACATCTTCTCAATGGCTTCAACTTTTGCCCTATCCACTTCAATACCATTGTTAGATGCGACATGTCCTAGTACTACACCAGATTGTACTATGAAATGACACTTCTCCCAGTTTAGCACCAGGTTAACCTTTTTATAGTGGGCTAAGGCTAAAAACAAGTTCAATAAAACATTGATAAAAAGAATCACCATTTACACTAAAATCATCCATGAAAATCTCCATTATATTTTCAATAAAATCAGAGAATATGGCCATCATACACCACTGGAAAGTAGCAGGAGCGTTGCAAAGACCAAATGGCACACAACAATAGGCATATATTCCATAAGTACAAGTAAATCTGGTTTTTTCTTGGTCGGGTGGATAAATAGGAATCTGAAAAAATCTGTAATACCCGTCTAGGTAACAAAAATAAGAATGCTTAGCGAGGCGTTCAAGCATCAAATCAATAAAAGGCAACCGAAAATGATCCTTGTGGGTTGCCTTATTCAGACGCCAATAGTCAATACACATACGCCAACCGATAACCATATGTGTTTGTATTAACTCATCATTGTCTCCCTTGATGACAGTTGCACCTCCCTTCTTAGGAACCACATGAATGGCACTAACCCAGGGGCTGTCACTGATGGGATAAATGATTCCAGCATCAATTAATTTGAAAATCTCTTTCTTTACCACTTCAAGCATATTTTGATTTAGGTGCCTAGGTGGTTCAACTGTTGGTTTAGCATCATCTTCCATATTAATTCTATGCATACAGATTGAAGGATGAATGCCTTTTAGATCATCTATGGAACAACCAATGACGTCTTTATACAAACGCAATTCAACAAGTAATTTATTTTCTTGGTCATTAGTTAATTCATTATTTATTATAACAGGGGATGTAGATTTTGGGTCAAGAAATTCATACCTTAGCCCGGGTGGAAGGGATTTTAGTTCTACCTTTTTCCCTATTGTACCTTCATCAACTTTATCATCAACAAGTGGAGCATCTTCATTAATAGTTTGTGCTTTAGAAATAGAAAGTGCTCTAGAAATTTCTGAATTGTTGAGTTCAGTCACATCATCATCATAAAGATTGATCATCAAATCAGCAATATCTTCATTATCATCCTCGATTGGATCAATAGTATCTAACAAATAGATTTCTTCAACATGTGTGGGTGCTTTCATTGCATCATGAATAGAGAATTCCATTGCTTATTCACCAACACGTAGAGTGAGCTTTCCTTCCCAAACGTCAACAAGACATCTGACAGTCCTCAAGAATGGCCTTCCAAAAATAACTAGGTTGGAAGGGATCTCCACCATATCAAGAACAACAAAATCACACGGTATATAGAACTTCCCGATCTGCACTAGTACATCTTCCACTATACCTTTTGGGTATTTAATAGAATGATCAGCTAACTCAATAGCCATCTTTGTTGGCTTCAAGTCTCCAAGATCCAATTCTTGCCATATGGTGGACGAAATGAGACTAATACTAGTACTAAGGTCTACTAGACCTTTGTCAGAAGTGGTATTGTTGATCTTACATGGCAGTGTAAATGCTCCCAAATCATCAAGATTTTGTGGAAGGCAATTTTGAATAATAGAACTCACTCTTTCTGAAAGCATTACTATTTCAACCTGATCAACTTTTCTTCTTTTAGTCAAGATATCTTTTAGGAATTTAGCATAAGAAGGCATCTCAGGAATAACTTTAGCAAAAGGAAGATTGACATGTAATTTATTAATAATGTCCATAAACTTCCTAAACTTGAGGTCCTCCTTCTTATTGGTAAGCCTTTGAGGAAACGGTGCAGTGACCTTGAAAGAAGGTGGTGTTTCAGTTCTACCTTTCTCCTTGCTGCAATTTTGAGTGTTGGACTCCTATTCATTGACTACCTCCATGTTCTTCTCTTTGGATGGAGAGGGTTTTTCAATCTCAGCTCCACTTCTTAGAATAATTGCATTAGCTTGTTGCCTTGGGTTTACTTCCGGTTGGCTTGGAAGAGAACCAGATTGTGGAGTCCTTTGTTGTGTTAGATCTTGTTGTGCTATTTGGTTATCCAACATCTTGGTGTGAGTGGAAATACCATCCACCTTTGTAGAAAGTTGAGCAATGGCATCTTTCAACATCTTGTCATTTCCTCAAAGTTCTTCATTCTTCTACATTTGTGTAGATATATATTTTTCCATCATAGCTTCTAGGGAAGAACCTTGGGGTTGGTGTGGCTGTTGGTAACCCCTATTGTTGAAACCCGACATATTCCCTTGATGGTTTACTTGTTGTTGCTATAGTTGCTGTTGTCCTTGTTGGAAGTTTTGAGTGTTTCTTGTGTTCCTATAGGATAAATTAGGATGATCTCTCCATCCTAGATTGTATGTGTTGGAATAGGGATTGTATTGCTTATTCCCTTGAATTCCAATAGCATTGACCTGTTCAAAATTCCCTTCAATTGCATCAGGAGCAAAACATGAAGAAGAAGTATGTCCTGCATTACCACAAGCTTCACATATAATTTCAGCTAATTGGATTTTCATAATAGTCATCTTCTCAAACTTCTGTGTAAGAACACCCAATTTAGCAGCAATAAGATCAACGATATCAACAATATGTTTCCCTCCTTGTTTCTTGGTTGAAGAACTAGCTGTAGAGGCTGATTTTACTCCCCTATCTCCTCCCCATTGGCAATGATTTAGCAATATGTCTTCAATAATGTCATAAGACTCTCTATAAGACTTAGTCATTAATGCACCACCAACTACGACATCTAGTGTCAACCGAGTGTTGTAGAACAATACATTATAGAAAGTTTGAAGCAACAACCAGTTAGTTAAACCATGGTGTGGGCAAAGGCATTGAAGATCCTTAAACCGCTCCCATGTATCATAAAGAGTTTCTCCTTCATTTTGAGAGAAATTGGTGAGTTGATTCCTCAATTGGGTTGTTTTGCTAGGTGGGAAGTATTTTGCAAGAAAAGCATTTAAGAGTTGGTCCCAACTTTTAATTGACTTCTTTGGAAGAGACAAAAGCCACGCCTTAGCTCTATCTCTTAGAGTGAAGGGAAAAAGCATAAGTCTCACTCCTTCAGGAGATACCCCGTTAATCATAAAGGTTTTCAGATATTCCAAGAACTTGGCAACATGAAGACTTGAGTCTTCATTGGCTGTGCCTCCAAAATGATTTTGCTGTATCATTTGCATCATAGAAGGAGCAATTGAGAAGTTGTTCACTTCTACAGTAGGCAAGTCAATGGCCCCATAGATGTTTGTGGCGATCGGCATCGTGAAATCCTTTAAAGGACGGTCGTCCTCCATGGCTGGATCGCTTGGTGTAGCTTCCTCAAAGAGTGAAGAAGAAGGTGGTGGTGATGATGGTGATGGCGGAGTACCTTCTAGCAGCGGTTGTTCTACTCTTCTTGCTCTTCTCAAGCTTGAAAGAGTACGCTCAATTTCAAGGTCTAACAACACAGATGTTTGAAGTCCTCGTTGTGAGCGACACATACAACCTGAAAAAAATAACAAGAGGAATTGAGAACACAACTAAAAGGTATATGAAATTCGAAATATGGAAATGGAGATCTAGCCTCGAATACTAATTAGTACTTATTACTGCAAATAAACCACTGTAGCTCCCTGAAAACGGCGCCAAAAACTTGTTGGTTATATTTAGACTAATGAGTTTTTATCCAAACAAGGATAGTTTACCCAACTTAACCAATCTCCACAAGTATACGGAGGAAGTATAGTCGAGGTCGAACACAAGGAGCTTAGGCAATTAATTGAGCGCAACAACTCTAAAGTTCAACAATCTAGATCGATTTGAAAGAGATGGTGAAGCTGATCTAATTGCAAAAAATTTAGATTAAAACTAACAATGAAAAGATTACTAGAAAAGTTTAGGTTCAGATATTAATGGATCTTGGATGTTAGAATTTTACTCACATATCATAGCATATCATAGGAACATGATAATTTAAACATACATAAGCCCTTGTTAAAGGAAAAGTTGTGTTACACTTCACCTCCCGATGCAAGTGCAACAATCACAACTCAAAGATGCACTCTCATGCATAAATTTCATTTTTGATCACAACCTGTTCCTCAACTCATTTCTCTCCATTCCCGTAGTAGAGAAAGAGTTGCCAAGAAGGGTACCTCCATACATTCCTACCTATCCTCTCAGATCGAGCAAGAATGTAGAAAACATGCATATAAAGTGGCCAACAATACATGCAAGAGATAAATAAACTGGTACATTCATGGTAGAAAAACAAGAAGCATAGTATTTAGTATGAAATCACTTGTTCCATACATGCTATGACATGGGAGCTACTCTCCCATGCCCAAGAAAAAGAGAATTACTCGTCCATAACCATGCCTTGCAGATTTGTTACAGAAAATTCAGTTCTAAACATGATCTAGAGGAGGAAAAACAAAGAGATCTGAAGTTGTAACCACAAGAAGGAGGAATTCTGGCTTGGGGACGAAATTCTCCTTTTCTAGATGCTCCAAAATGGACTAGCTCCTTCCCTAAGAAGCTGCACAAAGTTGGGGAAGCTTGGTTGCACCTTGGAGAAGACAATGGAGAAGAAGAGAAGAAGAAATGACTTCTTTTTAAGAAACCACCTTAGATCTCTCCCAAAATCACCCTCCTCTATTTTCCTCTGGCTTGGGATGAGAAAAACCTTTCAAAATGACCCAACATAACTGCCCTTTCCATTCCCTCCTTCATTTAAACACAAACTCATATTTTTCAAATTTCTGAAACTGCCAGGTGCATGTCGTGGACCAACACTGATGGGTTGCTCTAGGTTGAACTACGGATGGCGTGCGCATAAGCAATGCACACCGTGCGACTTTCCAGAAGTTTTCTTGGTTGCTTGACGCTCCAGGTGCATGCTGTGCATATGCTTTTCTGTACATTTCTAGAAACTCGCATGCCGTGTTCGAGGCCCGAACATGCTGTTCATTCTACTGTTTGGGTGAAACGAAACTTCTTCTAAAGTGATGCACGTCGTGCATTTGTCTTGCATGCGGTGCATTTTGCTGTTTTAGTAGAATTAAGATCTGAAATCAGTTCTTTTGGGACATATCTACAATGCAAGTTATGCGATAAGTAAAGTAACAAAAAGATGGAAAACGTAATATGAAAAGAGGCTAAATAAAACCAGAATGAAACGAATTGGTGAGTGATAGTATGTGAAAAGATGATGTAGAATTCACACAACAACTAGCAACATCAAACCTTCTACACCGACTGATCTCCAAGCCACTCTTCCTCAATAGCACGATCCTACCCACATCTCAGACAACCACCTATAAAGATGTGGTGAACTACGAGGGAGAGTCCCATGTCCCAACAAGAGATATAACTCTCAACCAATGATTATTACTATAGTAGGATATTAACACTATTAAGAAGGATGAGAAAATTTAGATAAATTGATTATTTAAACTAATTACATAAGTTAAGAAGGTTGAACATATATAACAGAGCATAGCAACATAATAATAAGGAATATGAAGAACATGTATAACCGTTGATTTCTCTTACCACTTTATGTTACAACTAAGTAGTAATAAAAATAGGCCACAGGTAAACATCCAATGTGAAGCATCTTTAACCATACGTAGATATACTACATTGCTATATTATGTCTTTTAATAATACCCTTAGGATTTGAATTGTACCAACAAATCCAACTGACCACTACTAAGTCGAAATTAGTGCCATACAAGATCTAGGAAGAGCCGAAATCCAAGATCTTCTCCCCACTCAGTAAGTACCAGTTTTCTCTATAGTGACATATCAATCAAACTGCCATCAATGACATATAATCAAGCTGAAAACACCTAGTCCACCCTTGCCACTAGGTTATACACACTTGTATCATCTGAGGCACAATCACAATTGTTCTCACTGTTGTCCTCATGTATCACATATATAACAATGAGACATGACCACATCCTCTCTCAATCACCTTGGTATCTAGATGAAAAGGATGTACTCACCAAGCAACCCGCATACTCAGTGGTATGCACTTTGAGTTTCCCATAGGAATACTTATTTCACCATCCAATAAGTCTTGACACTGGGATGGATCTATGGATAGGGAAGCTACATGGTTAGGGTTCCAATTGAGTAGTTATTTCCAATTGGGTGTCTTTTAACTACATCAATCAAGTAACATGCAAACCATATAAAGGTTTTACAAAGTTAAGGGTAGATTACAACTTTAGAAGATATAAAATGTATAAAGCATAAAGTCGATCACATCACCACATGAAATTGTTTCACTGCCATACACAAGGTCATCACCATTATCACATCATCTTGGGATATCAATCCTTCATCACATCATAAAAGGACATCAATCCAATTAGGGCACAATCCATTGCCAAGGTCATAAGACCATTCACATTGTTTCCTGCAAGAACACAATTATCTCTCTATGCCTCATCAAGGCTCATAAGTGTCACACATGTGTAACATAAATTCGACATATCATTGCAAATAAGAACTATGTTGCTCATAAAATAAACAATTAGGGTTACAACATTAGAAGAGAGAAAATACTTCATTAACATTCTATTTACTCAAACAAGTTGAGCATTTCACCATGTGCTCAAAATAGGGTTACGTTTTGACATAGAAAATTGAATTAGGATTTCAAATCAACATTTAACATTAGACCCTAATTATCACCGACTCCATCATTCTTGGAAGCAAAAGGGTCAACCACCATCATCACTAGGTTAACCGCACAAGGAAATCATAAATTTAGAAAATCTCCTCGACTGAAGAGGAGTAGGTCACACCATCTTCATCGGTCAAAGAGGTGGACCAACCTCATGATGTACATTAATCAACCCATAGAGAGCAAAGAGAAATAAGACATGTCTTCATCTGACACGACTAGGTCGAAGAGAACTTGGCAACCAAAGACACCACACCACTCTCATTGATTGAAGGAAAGAGCACCATACCAACAACCACTAGAGTCAAGTTCATCATCGATCGTACGATACATAAACCATCATTGGCCGAAGAACATGAGGGGAAATTCATGGACCAAAGAGAAGATATATCACCTTAGCAACCTCACAACTAGACCCACAATTAGAGACCCAAAACCCATTAAAAATCTTTGACCAAATAGAACATATCATGATGAATTCCAAGGGGGGAGAAATCCACCTCCAACACATGATCAAAACATGTTCTTCACCACCACGAACTGAAAGTCACTAAAGTGCAAAGAATAAGAAGAAAGTCATTATGAAAACCCTAAATGTGATCATCAAGTGATAAAAAACAAACCATGATACAAGAGAGAGAAAACCAAATGTATAAACCATCACACATGTATCCAAAACCTCCATTCTCAAGTAATAGAACCAAACCATGATCATGAGAAGAAAACCAACGTTGATCAAGTGCATGCAAGAACCAATACCTCCATCAACAACAAGTTTTTGGGTACAAGAATTATGATTTAGATAAAGGGGTTTATCCACTCAATATTATCACAAGATCACAAAACCTCATTCAAGATGTCATCATCACACTATTTATAACCATGATTTAGAGGTAGATTAATCACAAGCAAGATTAAGTGCAACAATATTGAGGAGAAAGTTATATAATCGCCTTGGTTGTGAAGAACAAATCCAAAAGAAAGATGCTCCAAGGAAAGAGAGGAAAACCCAAGATTGTTCACCACCGCATGGTCAAGATAGCATACCCTCAAAGAAATAAGAACAACCCTAGGTTAAAGGAGAAAAAGAAAGAGGGTAAAACCCTAGGCCGAAAAGATAAGAACAAAGAGGAGTTCTTCATCTCAACTCTAGCTCTACCATGGACAATCATGGGTTTGGGCAAGAAGAGAGAAGTTCCTCAAGAAGAGCCACCCTGGAGACCATGGGTTCAGACAAGGGAAAGAGAAAGGGTAGGGTTTTAAGAAAATAAAGATCAAGCAAGAGAGATCACTTACCAAGATCATGGAACACCAAAGGAGAGTTGTTCTAAACCCTAGCTCCACATGCTAGGGGTTAGGCCACCTTGCTCCAAGGTTGATCTCTTCGACACCACCAAGAACACAAGGGATGAGATCCAAGAAAGAGGGGAAGAAGAGGGTGCAAAAAGGATCACTTGCATGCAAACATAGGGGTATATATTTCCAAGGGTAGGAGGTAAAAAAGGTTAGGTGTCATAGACACATACGCCACTAGTCCATCAAAACTTATCCATGCAAGCATATGCATGCAACAAGGGTCATTAAAACCTAGGAAAATCATAGAACTCACTTGGTCTAGGTTGCCATCGATCAAAGGGACACAAGGTCCAAAAGACAAACAGAAGAAGAGAAACAAGGACCATTGATCACATAGAACTCCATCTAGGGTTTCTTGGCTCATCGACCAAAGAGACCAATATGCACACACCAAAACTCATTCAACTATAGGAAAATGATCAAAGAAACATCAAGGTGGTTTCAAAAAACCAAAACTCAATGGTCAACACAAATGGTCAACACCAAACTAGGACATCCAAGCAAACCCTAGAAACATCAACACTCATGATGTCACCACATCTCTCCTCATCAACCAAGGTGCAATAGTACACCATAAGGCACAATTCTCTCCAAAATGATGACAACACATGTGAGTCACATCAAGCATGGGACAAATTGCAATATAAACCCTAAACATGGGTAAATGGAAATTAGGTCCAAAACAAGCAGATATATATGTAACTAGCTCAAACATCATCCAAATTGGATCAAACTAAAAACATAAGCATGTCACATATTAATAAGTCACAAAAAATTATTTGATTAATGTTTTAATCATCTAATTATGCTAAGCAAGTGGAGTTAGAGAAAGATAGGTCAAGGGTCTTATAGATAGACTTGATTTTCTAGTCGACCGACTTGCAACTCAAGACTCGGTCAAACTCCAAAATAGGAAGGTCATTATTGCAGTCAAACTTTGATCGATGTGACTTCAGGATGAAGCTACACATTAGAGCCATTCAACCAACTAGGAATCACAATCGATCAACCCATGCACTGGATCAAGATTTCTAGTCTCCGTCAACAACCATTCATTCCAGGGTTTTGCCCCCTCCTTTCCCCTATAAAAGGAATAGAGACTTCAAATAAAAAGATCAGCCCAAAATCTCTGATCTCTGACCATATTTGCAATACATCTTTAACATTATGTCTGAGTAGTTCCCTTAACTGTAGCATGGGGAGTAGCCCCATATCCTATTTGTGATATATCACAGTTGATTCAAATGCTTTAGTGAGTGAATTTTTTCCAACCATTTCTCCTTGATCTATGGTTATATTTCTATACTCTTGTGGGGTGATGAAACCACATATTCCCACAAGAACAAACCCATAATTCCTTAGTTGCGATTATGATATTTTTTATCCTTAGATCTTGCACTTTTTTATTTAGTTTGATTATGTTCGTTCTGGGTGATGAGACCATGGATCTCAATAGGAGTGAACCCATAATCTCGTGATGAGACCAAGGACCAGGGTTATGATCTTTCTACTTAGATAATCTTATTTTTTATCTATGGTGATGTGATAATCTAACCCATTAGATTTAATGCTAGAATGGAAATCACATTTTTGTAATGATGTCATCCAATTATTTACTCAAGCTTTGGTTAATCAGAATATATTCCTTTTTGGATGATGAGACCATAGATCTCAATAGGAATGAATCCGTAACCCCTTGACAAGATTGAGGATAGTGGTTATGATCTTTTTATCCAGTCTATCTAGTTCGTTATAATTCACGATGATGTGACTAGCCATGGGTTTGAATGCCAAATTGATTATCTGATAGAATTTGTTGGATGGTTGAACGAGGATCCTCAATTACTGAGACCTTGCAATTGAGAAAAGTCCATCCCTTATGAGATTGATGATCCAAAGAGGATATTAATCCACATGGTCCCGATTTACATCATTAAAAGCTTGAAGTTGAATCCGTTAGGTAAGAGCATGGTTTTTGGTGGTGATCCCCTAGACCCCCAATTTCTTTATCATTTGATCATCTAATTTTATTCCACACTTTTCATTCCTCTTAGATTTAATCAAACTAATCTCAAGCTGAAATTGTCTTTTTGTTCATTGCAATTGGTTTCGATCATCATTTAAAAACATCATCCTTTGAGATTGATACCTTTATATACTCATTTCAACTCTCGTGCAAGTTGTTAACCATTTAAAGGTTAAAATCTAGGGATTTTTCCTTGCTAGTGATTTAGTGTGTAACAACAACACATCAGACACATGGGGTCTTTGTGGTTCATCCATAACAAAAGACAAAGAACTATTCAATATAAAATTAATCTTATCACCACCCAAGAGACTAAATCTTACCTCTCAAATTTCCAATTACACACTATTGGTGGTAACTTCATCTCATCCTACAAATACCTTTAACATGTCAAAGTGGTGGTCTCATTGTAATTAGGATCCCTAATATTCTACACATAAGTATGCATTAGGGAAACAATTCTATCTCTATTACTTTCTTTAATATAGATAATAAACTTCTTTGGTTCTTCTCTGGTGTTGATGTTGGATATGATATAAATAATTATATCACCATGCTTTCTTCCCTCTCATCTAATTATAAATAAATATCATGAATTTTGGATGGTGATATCAACTTCACTAGGTCTAATATGGAGATAAATTAGACTCAGTGTAACAACCCATTTTCAACTCAGTCATATTAGTAGAGTTTACTTGGATGATTACACACTTAACTAGTTTAATCATTTTTAAGATTGATTAATAATGTTAGTCTAATTATGATGGTCAAAACTTATTGATAAAATAGAAGAATGATTTTGTTTTGAATAATTAGGGTTTGAGAATTACAAATCCTAATTGGCCAAATTAGGATTTTGATAGTATGTGTATGCATAATTTGATAATTATAGTGGTGTTGGTAAATGATTTTTAGTATTTTACCTTTGATTTAGTTGAAATTAATTTCGATAACTCAAATATATGTTTTCTTGCATATATAAGAATTTTTGATGCTTTCTAACCTATGGGTCAGCCATTTTTCCCCGGGACAAACTAAGCCGATCATGCATTCAAACCAAGATATTGTAGTATTATATTTTATTTTTAACTATTTATTAGTGCACCAAATTGAGTTGAAAGTTCAATTGTATATTGGAAACATAATTTCAAGCATTCCCTTAATTTTTCTAAGTATTTGGAAGATTTTGGTTGTCTATAGAGTGTGGTGTCGTCTAATTTTCTTATTAATAACACATTAATCGACCAATCCGTCTGAATAAATAAAAAGAAGACTAAAAATAGATTTTTTACTTATTTGTAAATGTTCCAATAACCTTGATTAATCTATATCATCAAATAATACCATAGTATTTCCCATAATATGTTGTTCATGTCCAAGATACAAAATTCTAGAGATATAGGGTGATTAGAATTTTGAAGGTTAAATTTGTCAAAAAGTATGGTTTAGGGTTTCTGCTCTGTAAAGCTTGTGAATTCATGTAAGTTCATGAACTTTAGATACAATTCCATGGTGAATATTCTATATAATGTCTATATTCTACCTCCCTCTGATTAAAAATAAAATATAGCAAATAACCATCTTTTCTCCTTTTTTCTCTCCTGTATATTATATAGCAATATTATTGTATTTCCAAGGTGGAAGGAGGAAGAAAAGGAGTCCATGGCTAGAGCCTTGATGGATTTCTCAAGATTCATATTATAAGGAACATTTTCAAGGTACAAAGAACCTTGGGCGAGTGTTTTTGTATCTCTTAAGCTTTGTAATTATGTTGAAAATCTAATTCCATTCGACTAAAATAAAAAAGATTATTGCTAGTATTTATATGCAATTGGGTAATCCATTGGAAAGATTTTTGGGAATGAAATGCTACTTATTTAGATCCTTTCTCATTGGTTTGTATTTGTTTAGTTTGTGAAATATTGATTAAATTATATGGAAAAACCTATGAATGTAGAATTGTGTTGTTTCATACAAATATTTCCTAAAACCAATATGTTGAATGATATGCTTGGGATTTGAGTTGACAAGTATAAAATCATATTTGAATTGTATTAGCATGAAAAACACAAGTGTATTGTTTAATTGTACCAAAATGTAATGTGCATGTACATAAAGATCAATATGAGGGTTTGTAATGGAGATATTCCATGTCAAGGGTTTATGTTGAGGGATTTACTCAAATGAGCCAACTAATCAATGTGTACTTATGATTGATGGATGAAGTATGTGGAATGGAAACTAGGGTTTCATGTGTCTTGAATAGACTTAATGAACCCATGTATACCCTGGTAAAGTGATTGAATAATTAGGTGCTTCTGATAATGAATTGAATATTATGGATGTAAGTAGACTTTTTGAAAACCCTAGAAATTCAATATTATAATAAGCATGAAAGATAAAGCCTAAGCTTGTATAAAATCTTGTAAATGTGATGAAATGCTTACTTATAGGTATTAGTACTTCAGTTGAAGAAGATAAATCTTATTAATGTGATCTAAACCTAATGCATTTGTTATAATATAATATATGGAATAATGAGTAAACCTTACATGAATGCAAGTCTTTTATACAAGTCACATATTAAGAAATTGAGAACGTGAATAGATATTTAGAGGTTAGAAGAAGTAACACTAATCCACAATACTTTATAAATTATGAGTTTTATAAGGAATAGAAGTGTTTCCTTTATTTACCAAAATCCCATCGGAAGTCGAATGACACGGTACATATATCTAAATGAAGGAAAAGAAATGGATAAGGGTGAACTGAATTGTGCTGAAAAGTAATGAATGTAAAATTAATGAAATGAGTTTAATCAAATATATAATATATTTATTTTAATTATATGAAATACTCTACAATCAAATTATAAAGGATTTCAATGACAAAAGAAGATTACACATTAAGTAAGTTTAGAACTACTGATTCCAAGAATAGTAGTGAACATGACATGAAAGAAGTTATGACTAATGATTATTAAATGAAGGAAAAATTAAGAAAATTAATAGTTAGATCTAAGAACCTAACCTTAACTCTAATATGATGAGCTATGTGATAATAATGAATAATGTTATCAAATTAGTGATAACAAAATGTGTATAAGTATAGTTTAGTTCATTTACAAGATGAAGTTTAACATCATGAATTGATTCTTGAGAATGTGGCCTCAGATTGTAATTGTCTATTTTATTACTTGTATTATGTGTCTATTTTGCTTTGATGGATATCAAATGAGATCAAATATGTATCGAATGATCACCCAAAATGAAGAATGGTAGATATTAAAAGAGGACAAATAAATGTGCTATGCATGTTAATTCATTGATATTTATTCATAATTATATAAATCAATATATTAAGTATATGTTATATGATAAACCTTCATTGATAATGAAGAATGATACATGATGTATATATGATTATAATATTACAAGAAGCATAAATCGATATATTAAGTATATATTATTACTCTGAAATGGTACTCGTCACACAGGTCGGCCAACTGTACGCTTTAACTGGTTCTTGGGTGGGCGGGGTGCTCGGGAACCCGAGAGATTACGCTGTCTGGGGGGGGTCACAAAAGTGGCACTTGTATGGGGTTGGTTCTCTCGTACTCCAAAAAAAATCTTGTATAAATATAATATGTTTCCATATTATTATTTTTCTAGTTTCAAATATGATCTTAATTGTTCACAGGTGATTGATGTTGGGATTTAATATCCAATATGAATATGATTTAGATTTACTTTTCATTTAATTGTCCTATATGGAAGACATGTCTTATGTGTACTTCAAATTCAGGACTACATGACGTGTTTCATTTCTCAATGGTGTGATATCTCAAAAATAATGTCACTATTATGTCTTGATTCGAATGTTTAGATCTTGACTTGTTACCCATGTAATCATATTTTCATTATGAAGTAATTAGCATCTATCAATCTACTAATAAACATTCTCTTAAAGATATTTTGAAGTTAGAATTGGCCTAATTGAATATCTTATCTGATTGATTAGATTATTGTCATTAAATGGTTGTGCTAATTGGTAGATCTATATACTATACTTAGTAATATCTACAAATTTCTTATAAGTTCAATATATGTAATTTTATGTTGATTTATGTACTCAGGTTGAGTGAGCGGTATCCACTCACTGGGCTCTATATGAGTCTCATGAGGTTGTTTCAAAAGGTTTTAGCTATAATGCCATCTAACAGATAGATGTGACAAAGACAATGTAAATAGAATAATCTAGACTAGAATGTCCATATACTATCTCATTCCCAGGATGAGTAGTATACTTAGCTTGTTCTTTCATGCACATGTATCTACTGTAAACTAAACAACATATGAGTAATAATATTTTGATCTTGGTTTTAATGGAGTTAAATACAATTAGTGATGATTGAATATGTTGTTATGGATGTGACATTGGTTATGAGGTTTTATGAAGAATAGGAAAATTTACCTATATTTCTTGAGTATTGTTTTAATCATGTTTGCTGAGAATGACATATTTTGTTTCTTGATATGGATTTATTTTTAAAGTTTCTCTCTAATGGTTGGAATTTATTCTGATCAAAAGACAGATTTTGACACTCAAGGACCTATAAATCTACAAGATAGAAACAACAAAAGGATCAACAATCTTATTCTTGATAACCATGAGATTGACCACTCAGTCTCCAATCTCAATTACACTTGGAATATAGATGAATCATGGTCTTGGTTGGCCATTTTATTTGTTAACATACTCAAAATTATAATTATTCTCTTACATTCACCAAGGACTCATGTTTTCCTATCTCAACATACTTCCTAATGATTATTAACACAAATTATGTGCCCTGAGGGTCCTACACTATCTCCATTGAGATATTTGGATTGATTGTCATGCATTTGTTGATTTTCACATGATGGAAACACAATTCTTACGACTATGAGAGTTTCAATATCCACTAAAATATTAAGGTTTAAGACCCAAATTGTAATGCCTGGGCCCACTGCCCAAGACTCCAGTAGAGTTTCAGGATTGAGGACTGGCCCCACAAATCACCACTAGTCTTAACTGCGCACTTTGTCCACACTGACGCGCATGCCAGGATCAACTTCCCGACAGGTCACCCATCCCAGTACTACTCCAAGATGAGCACACTTAACTATGAAGTTCTTAGTGATGGGCTCCCGAAAAGGAGGTGCACCTTGGTGATATGGGTAGTCCAATCATTCCTTTTAAGATCATGTTATCTGAGGCCTCAAATCCTGGGATGTTACAATCTCCCCCACTTAGGCTCTTGACGTCCTCGTCAAGGCTCAACTATAAGGCCTCATAATCTCTTCCCCATTTCAGTGCAGACCCACAATGGCCCATGGACACCCAGCTCCCGATCACAGAATACCAGCGCAAGGGTGGCTACGTCAACCATGGACAACCATTTCCTACATGCCTGGACCGCACGGATCAAGACTGGCATGCCATGTCCATGTGGGGCCCACCTACTGGAGGGGTTATGGCTCTGATACCATTTGTAATGCCTGGGCCCACTGCCCAAGACTCTAGTAGAGTTTTAGGATTGACGACTGGCCCCACAGACCACCACTAGCCTTAACTGCGCACTTTTTCCTCACTTACGCGCAAGCCAGGGTCAACTTCCCGACTGGTCACCCATCCTAGTACTACTCCAAGCTGAGCACGCTTAACTATGGAGTTCTTTAGAGATGGGCTCCCAGAAAAGGAGGTGCACCTTGGTGATATGGGTAGTCCAATCATTCCTTATAAGATCATTGTATCCAAGGCCTCAAATCCTGGGACGTTACAATCTCCCCCACTTAGACTCTTGACGTCCTCGTTAAGGCTCAACTATATGGCATCATAATCTTTCCCCGTTTTAGTGTAGATCCAAATGTCCCATGTACACCCAGCTCCTGATCACGGCTACCAATGCAAGGGCGGCTCCATCAACTCAGATATCCCTTTCCAACATGCTTGGACACTATCAGGGCATGGGTGGCTCCATCAACTCGGATAGCCCTTTCCAACATGCGTGGACCACACGGCTCAAAGACTGGCATGACACAGGCCCATGTGGGCCCCACCTACTGGCAGGGAATTGGCTCTGATACCATTTGTAATGCCTGGGCCCACTGCTTAAGACTCTAGTAGAGTTTCAGGATTGACGACTGGCCCCACAAATCACCACTAGTCTTAACTACGCACTTTGTCCACACTGACGCGCATGCCAGGATCAACTTCCCGACAGGTCACCCATCCCCATACTACTCCAAGCTGAGCACACTTAACTATGAAGTTCTTAGTGATGGGCTCCCGAAAAAGGAGGTGCACCTTGGTGATATGGGTAGTCCAATCATTCCTTTTAAGATCATGTTATCTGAGGCCTCAAATCCTGGGATGTTACACAAATGGATTCCATGAAACAAGAAACATTTTGGTAACATTGAGAACATAGTTAAAAGTTTAGAACATGATCCTACTATGTTTTTTTGATGACTGAGAGAACCCATCCCGGGCGAAGCCGACATGGTAAACTCTCGAGGCATGAGAGGGTGTGGTCCGGTCACCCCCCTCTCGCGCCTAATCAGCATGAGTTGCCGTTCACAAAGTGCCTTCGGTGAGGTTTTAACCCGAGTCCTTCATTGGGACTTACCGAGCTCTTACCACCCGGGCTACTATGGCCGGACGATCCTACTCTGTTATCCACTCATTTACCTAGCCCAAACTGAAATGATTTGAATATAAATACTCTCTCTAACTTCCATATAAGATATTTATGGAGATAAAGATCTAAAGTCTTATCACTTAAAGAAGGTGACAATAATATCAAACTATTTCATAAGATCTACAATTCTCAAAATGGACTGTCACACATCCATAGAATCCCCAAATAAAAAATCTATGATCACAAATCCACGCCTCATTATCAATTTTTCTTTGAGCACTTTCAAAACTTATTTAATTGTGGTTGTACATACTCCAATTTCTTTAGGCTCAATCGGGATTTATTAGGCCTTTCATAAGTCTCAAACCTAAACAACTCATCTCAAAATTTCAAATAAGGAAATAAACAATGTGATGAAGGGCCTAGGAGCTAATAAATCACCTAGGCACGATGATTTTAGTATGGGTTTATATGAAAACCATTTGGATTATTACTTTTTAGAAACTCTTTTCCTTCATTCTCTTTGTAGATATTGTTTTTCTCATTTAGTAATTGCCATAATTCTCAACCCAGAACCACATGGTTCCATTGGCACCGATGGGAAATGCTGGAATGTGGTTGAACAAAATAGATATAACACTGATTCTAAGTGAATTAGACATCAATAGAGGCGTCACTTATGTTCTTGATAGCACATGTTGTAGACTTTCATGGAGGCTTGCTGTAGATGATCACACTCAATGGGTAGAAACAACTAGGGTGGGAAAGGACCAACTAAGATGGGAATGCATGTTGGAATGCAATAGAAGTGAGAGGACAACAAATTTAAGATGGAATGGAGAAGGAGGTTTGCAATTTGCAACCAATAAGGGTTTTCCATTCTTTCTTTATGATTTGAATCTTGGTTCTAGAAGAGAAGTCTATCATATTATGTGTTTTCCAATTTTGCTACCAAGTTGAGAAAGAGCGTATTTTTTTTGGATCTCGGGATTCATATCTCAGAGCCACCATTTATTAAGAAAATACATCAACTAATTCTCTGTGTATCCTTTAATATAGTATCCACATGGGTAGAACAACCGTCCTATCTCTCTCTATGTTCTATATGTGTATATATACATACATTTATATACATATATAAGGCATTCATTTAATATACACACATGTAGCTACCCACTTCCTCATTTGGTTACCTTTTTTGGAGTTTTTTTACTTTACACATGTAGAAGTTACTTTACCTTACAAACTGTTACTTTTCCTGCATAAACAATTATATTTGTAACAAATATAACAAATTTACAGTACATATTTATTTTGTTGTGTAATCTATTTGGTTTTACTAATTTAGTCATATACTTATTTTTTTATCAGCATAGTTGTTTTCTTGTCCAGAGAGTTACTTTCCTGATCAAATCGTTACTTTTCGAGTGGGACAAGTAGCAAAATCTAGGCTACCCACGTGGGTATATATTAAAGATGAACCCATATATATATATATATATATATATATATATATATATATATATATATATATATATATATATATATATATATATATGGCCGTTCATTCATTGCCCGTACGGGTAGCCTGGATTTCTCTACCCGGCAGCCAAAAAAGTAACTATTCTGGCCATAAAAGTAACCTTGATATAAAAAAAAGTAACTATATTGATCAAAAAGTAACTATGCGACTAAAAAAGTAATCCCGTACAAAATATACAACAGATATATATGTACCCATCTTTTAAAATCTGCTGTTGCAAACGTAACTATCTATGCACGAAACTTAGCAGTTTGCAAGGTAAAGTAACCCTCTACATGTCAAAAGTAACCAACTTGAAAAAAAGTAACCGAAATGGGGGGCGGGTAGCTACCCGCGCGGGCAATAAAGATGGGCCCTATATATATATATATATATATATATATATATATATATATATATATGTGTGTGTGTGTGTGTGTGTGTGTGTACATACATTTGCAAAATGAATAATATGATTGAAATAATGTATATATGAAACAATTGAATGTATGAATTTATCAAATGTAAAATAGTGATAAGTACACGAGTATGTTTCATGGGTGTGAATAGTACAAAAAAGATAAAGGACTAACCTAAAAAGAGACGTTTGACCTATATATGTGTTATATTGAACTCGAATAAAAGATACATTATGTAGTAAGATTGAAAATGAAGCTTGTAAGGAGAATTTTCATTCACCAATAAAATTGTGAAAATAGTTAACATATAATAAGGAATATGTATACATTATGTAATGCACAATCCCTTCCAGACTAAGAAATGAAATAGAGGAGAAAATGGAGAATTATAATGTTCGATTAAAATAACAGCTCATGGAATGCTAGTAACATACTAAAACTTATGTATATTTCCTAAATTTATGTACCTCACCTCTAACCAAGTGTAAATAATAGGTACGTCATTCCTTACTAATTTGGTTTCTTCCTCACTAACGTGGCTTCATATTTCTTCTCTAATATGTTTGTCTTGTCAAAGCACGCATCATGATAACTTGTTGAAACCTTGGATATCCATACAAAAGGGAAAGCCTCATTCTCTTTTGTCTCATTCTTCAAAAAAAATTCATATGATAGTGGATGAAAATCCACCAACACGTATCAATTTCTTAAGCATCATAGACCCTATGTGTAACGACCCCACCTCCCGGTAACCCCCAATTAAGGGAGACCAAAAGGTCAGAGCCGTTAACCAATAACCCAGATCAAAGGTTCAAAAAATAATCAATAACATTTAATAAATTTTACCAACTAAACTGAAAACTGGTATAAAATAAAACTTTGCATACCTTTTAAAAATTGGGATTTCTAAACTTCTATCCATGAAGATACTAATCTAACTAATCCTCCTGTTCACGTTAATTCTCATTTAATTCCACATATGCCACTTTACTGTTTATTCTTTTCATTTGTACCTAACACACCGACAAACAAAACATCGGTCAACAAGAAGCTGGTATGTGGGGGAAACAATAATCATGCAACTATAATAACAATGTAGTCATCCAAATATCATTTAACATCCAATATTATGCTTTAAGCAATACTACTCAATCCTTACCTATCCCCTCTCTCTGTGTTGTCCCTACAGTGGACATGGATACCACCTCTCTCACAAGGTAGATCCTTACCCTCATGGCCCTACCACATAAGTAGCCAATACATAGGGTTATGGAGTTGCATGGCCCTACCCAAAGGTAGCCCAATCCCTGACTCATGGTGACTTGATGGTCCTACCCCATTGGTAGCCATGTACTAAGTCATTCAATGACCTGATAGACCTACCCCATCAGTAGCCATGTACTAGGTCAATCTATTAAGCTACACAGGGGACTAGGATCTGAGCTAGTAGGCACATATCTTAGGTGATAGTCATATCCACATTATAATTTGCAAGAATTAAATGCAATCAACAGTTTAACTCATGTCATCGATAAAACCTCGAAAATCCTTGGGAAACTATTTGGGATATTCATAGGAGTAACCACATACCTGTCAAGCAGACTCAGATGCATGAATAGTCCAAACAAGCAAGTAATCCAGAATCAAGCAAGTACACAATTCAATCTTGAAATATACATCTAATTCCTTTTTATCTAAAACTATCCAAACCATCTTGCAACTTATGGTTTCTATTCCTTTTTAGGGTTTCTTCCTCTTTTTAGGGTTTACTTTGCAATTAGGGTTTTACTTCCCTTTACTCTTTTAAACCCTAATTTTCTCATCTATCCTTCATGAAAGTTATTAAGGTTACCTTTTACAAACACATAACCTTAATTCTAGATTAATGCACAAATAACCATCAATTAAGTCCATTAAGCTTCTTTTACATTAAAGCTACAATTTTTATCCTTTTCAGTCTATGACAAAGTCATTATGCTCGTTTATCATCAATTCGTAGTTCATTATGCTCTAATACTCATATGAACGTTATTTATCATTAATTCTACCTTTTATCCACTAGGAAACCCAAATTTCCACATTAAGGGTATTTATCCACAATTAGGAACTTTAATGCTCGAAATCGCTTATATATCTTAGCTTTATACACAATTTTTGAATAATTAATGCCATTAAGAGTTGAATTTGCCAACATTAGGGTTTCAAGGCCCATTAAAGTATATACATGCGCATGAAACTCTAAATTAAACTATTTATACGCAAAGTTCATCCTTTTTGTTCCTAATGTTCCTTTTTATCATTAACAGGCTAATACCAACTTTAATCATCCATTAAACCCTATTAAATATATTAATCATCTCAAAATAGGGTTTCTTAATCTTTAAAGTATTAAAGTGGATAACTTCCATTACTTTTTGAATTTCAATTAGAATAAGGCTTCAATTATATTTTTAATGGATTCCCCTCATTTTTCTAAGCAACTTTCATATTATATGCATGCTAAACCAAGCTACGAATAATTAACTATGAATTTTACAAAATCCAATTACTTTGGCCAATGGGGAGACGCCACATAGCCTTTGTCCATGCAGTGCGGCCCGTTTGAGAATAGAATTAAATGACACTTCTACCCTCCACTTAAGTTTGTCGGCGCTTCATACCCCTGGGGGTATATCCGTCTGATGGAGCTTCCACTCGTGTGGAATTGCATGCACGACTAAAAATCCTAAAGATAGTAAGTCTTTAGGTTTAGCCTTGCTTATAATAGATTGAGAACTCCACCCACATATGCTAGGATACATGGAAGTCTTATCGTAGTATAGTTAAGGGTCGAATCCTCAGGAAAACGGTCTTGTTGGGAGCAACAAGATGGAAAACGTTAGAATTTCACTTAACCTCTTAACAGTTGGTATTTAGATCGAAAAGTTGGTTTAGTTGTTTTAAACTAAGTGCAAGTAAAACAAAGCAAGAAAGTAATTTTAAGGTTGTAAACAATGATAAGAAACCACTAGGATGTGATCGACTTTCACCACCACTGCACATGGATCAAAACATGCAACAAAAAACGTAACCTGCAATAAGAGTCTAAACAGTTAGTATCTTTGTAGATTTAGTTTCCTTTCGGAGAACTAACTACGAGAAGTGTGGGAATGTTGCAATGCTAGCCATACCCAAACGAATGGTCACTTACTTTACATCATTCCCTTCGCAAAGTGTGTTCCTTGACTTATTAAGGTTGTACTTTCATACATCAACTGGTTCCATTTCATAGTATGAAAGTACAACAATGGAAGTGAGTTTACTCCACTTCTTGAAAAACACTCCTAGATACCGAAACAGATGCATGGTGGATACATGCATCAAGAACCAACATTCAATCGAGATTTAAATCTAATAGTACAAATGTAGACAATTCATACTAAAAGATAAAAGGTAACACAAATTGGTGATCAAGCAACAAGCATTCATTAAGAGACTGATGTTGACTTGAAAAGAAGGTATATCTCTATTGCAAACTATGGATTACATTGCATGAAATGAAAACATGGGTAGTGGGGCTACTCTCCCCACCCTAGTGTATAAGACTACTCGCTCATGATAAGGACAAAGAAGGAGGTGAGGAGAGAGAGAGAAAGAACGTCATCTCCACGAAGGAGGGAGGAAGGTCAACCCCTTGGAGAGAGAGCGATGATCTTCACACTTCGCAGGTTGCTCGATGATGAATCTTCCTCTTCCCACCTTCTTTGGTGATGAGAGAGAAAGTAGCTTCTGGATGGAGTGTGGATCTCAGGCCGGTAGCCTCGGTGCGGTGGATGAAGGATGGAACAGCTCTGGAGCAGTAGGGGCAGCCTTTGGATGTATGAAACTTGATGCCTTGTGAGGACCCTTTGGGTCTTATTTATAGGCTTTAAGTGAAGTCCAAATGGTTTGGGCAGTTTTAGGCCCAAACGGTCTTGGAAACTATTTGGGTTCTGAGACCGTTTGGACTCTCTCAGTTTGGAAACTGTTTGAGTCCTTGCGGTCTTGAAACCGTTTGATTTTATGCGATCTTGGGACCGTGTAACTCCATGCAGTCTCGGGACCATTTGGCTTTGCACGGTCTCAGGACCGTTTGGTTCTGTGCAGTCTCGGGACCGTGTAACTCCATGCGGTCTCGGGACCGTTTGGCTTTGCACGGTCTCAGGACCGTTTGGTTTTATGCGGTCTTGGGACCGTGTGACTCCATGCGGTCTCGGGATCATGTGACTTCATGCGGTCTCGGGACCGTGTGACTTCATGCGGTCTCGGGATCGGGTAGTCTCCAAACAGGCTTGGGACCGTTTGGTCTCCAAACGGTCTCGGAACCATTTGGAACTTCTATGATTTTTTTTACTTTTCTGTAAGAAAAAAGGAGAAAAGTTAATCTAAAGGTATATTTGCACTAAAGGAGGAAAGTTAAGGATTCTATCTAATATATCTAAGAAAGAGTATGGAAAACTGAGGAAAATTACTAAGATAATGTCACAAAATGGGAGGTTATCACCGTCCAATCGGCCATCAGGTTGTCTTCAATCTATGGCTGCTCCTGCTTCCATCGAGCACAGCCCTAGGCGCGACTTGGGTGGCTGTTTCTCTCTCTCTCTCGGTCCTCGACAGCTGCCGCCACCTCTCACCCTAGCCTCACCGCCATCATCCACACCTGTGCTGCCACCCAGTGTGTGGCCTACGTGGCGAGGTCAGGAGCAACAGACTTGCATCTTGCAGCCCTTACTGTCACCAACCAACAGCTGTTGAACCTTCATCAAGGAATGACTATGCTTTCTTGACCTCGCTCTGTCATCGTGGCACATGCAGCTTCCCTCGCAACCCTACCTGTGCTCCTTGCTTCCCCAGGGTCACATGGCTCCCCTCTACTAGGGTTTTGAACTAAAATAATGAAGAAACAAGGGGGGTATGTGGGATCTCTCTCCTGGACCCGGCCTAGGGCTCTCTCTCCTTTTATAGATGAGGGTAACAACGGCCTATGATGCTTGCTCACAAAGAAATAAGGTCCTTTCCTACTAGGAATTTGATTCCTTCATGAAAAAGCAATCTTCTCTCTTTTAAACACCCTTTTGATATTCTTTATTATTTGGATAATTAGGAATTCAGAATTTGTCTCACTTATTCTCTTTATTCTTGCTTTTTAATCCATTGGCATGAATTTCTATTTTCTTTTAATAGAAATTACTTCCTTTTTAACAATACCTCATAATCCATTAATAATGTATTCACATTATATTTTGATTTTCTTTTATAGGTAATTTCTCTTTCCTATTTCTTCATTGGGACTCCTTGGACCCCAAGAAACTCCAAGATCTCGAAATTCCTTTTTAAGGAATACTCATTATCCTTCTACATTAATCAATATGCATTATTTCACATTCTCTTGTTTATTTCTCATTAAAATATCTCTTTTTGAGGATTTCTCTTTATTTCTCTTTTATTTTCCTCATTGGTATGCCTTTTATCATTAGGAATCCTTGGGATACGAAAATTCACCAAGGATAACTCAATTATACCTCTTTTCACATATTTTCCACATTTTATCATTATTTTCAATTTCTTTCTTAACAAGGAAATACTTAATTGATCTTTTCTTTTCTTATTGCATTTTCTATGCAACTTTGGACTCCTTGGGACCCAAGGAACCCAAGAGGCACGAAATCCAACTTTGAATTATATTCTTTTTCCTTCTGGAGGTTTCCACACCTTTCTTTTCTCAAAAACTTGATTATTCATTTACTAATTGAATTTCCTTGTTATTGGGCCAAATAGCCAATAAAGCCCATAAAGCAATCATCAAGGCTATTATAATGAAATCCATGCATTCAATCAAAAGACATCATTATTTGTTCATTTATCTTTAATATGAGAAATTACATTTCTCAGCAAATGAACCCAAAATTGGGGTTGTAACATCCTTCCCCTCTTATAAGAATTTTGTCCTCAAAATTCCATCAAGCAAGCAAACAAACAGGATAATCCTTTCTTATGTCCATCAGGGCTCCCATGTGGGTTCACCCTTTCCATGGTACTTCCCAAGAAACTTCATCATCTCATGTTCTTCCATCTGATTTCTTTCTTACCTTAGTATTTCGTACCCTCATAGGTGACTCATGACTTTTCAGCCTCTCAAATAGCTGAATAGGTTCAGGGCTCAGCACATGGCTTGGGTACCTCACATAGTGCTCTAGATTGAACTCATGTAACACCTTATACATCATGTTATCATGAGGGGTAAGGCTAAACACAACCTTCTCCACCAATCCATCTCAAATGGACCCATATATCGGGGACTCAGCTTTCTCAGCTGTAGCTTAGAGGGGTCAGATTTTCACATTATATTCTCCCACAGTGAACTACATGTCAGTCTACTTTGCATCAGCTCATGACTCATGTCACCCTTGGGCTCTCTCTCAGCCATTGCATGATCAAGCGACTTCATCTGCACACATTGTGGTTCTTTTTTTACCTTCGTGAGGCCTCCTTCACCAACATCATCATAATGAAGTGGTGACTGACACAACCTCCTTATAGAACTTCTTGCATCCCGATAAAGGCTATGGTGGTTAACATCACATATTAAGAAATATCTCTTTGTATCACCCTAAACAAGCACACTTGCTCTCATCAGACCCTCTAGTCTAGATCATACTAACCATTAGTTAGGGGTGATAGGTGGTATTGACACCAAGTTCTTTATGTACCTACTTCCACCTTATGGAAGTGAACCTTTAGGTCATACTGAAGAACTTTTGAACTCATATCATGGTGTAGTTGAATTGTCACTCTCACATGTAGTTCAACCTGATTTGTCTCTTGACAGTACTCTTTTCTTCTCATGTCATCTAGGTAAGGCGATCTACCATAACCCATATTGCATCATGACTTTCCTTGGTCAAGGGGAGACTTTCCACGTCATCCATAGTGATGAACTCCCATTCCCCCTCAGGGACTCTTTTATCCTCTATATCGATACATTGGGTTACTGGTGTTTGTCCTTTACCTCTTGGCTTGCATGCAACATACCACATGCAACCTCATCTCCAGCATCCATAGTACTGCTACCACTCATTATCTTAGTAGTACCATGGTGTATGGTGATCTTAAAATCATGATTTCCTGTATGTCATGATTCCTCAAGATCGATTCCTCAGAATCCCTAAACCACTCTCATTAGGGTTTTATTATCTTCCTATCCAAAGAAGTGTTTCTGAGGTTCTACAACCATCCTTTTATGGCTTTAAGGACTAGGCTGGCTAACCATACAACCATCAACTTAATCAACCGATATTGTTACATCTGAGGGTTAGCCAAACTTATCTCTTTTCCAACTGAGGGTTAACCTAACAACCTCTTCTAGCCTCTTTCCAAACTAGTAAGATATATCTCAACCAGAGCATTCATTACCACTTCACATCCTTAGGTATTAGGTAACATTGAAGACATACACTTCCATGTATTTCACTTATCATCTCAAACTCGAACTCTAAGTCTATCTTCATCAGAACACTCTGAGCTCATCCTCTTAGTTATCAAACTCAACCTTGTATCACTTGCACATTCCACATAGCTCATGATAAAACATCCTCACAATATGATTACCTTAATACTCTTATCATTTGTACCTATCCATGTATCATTCACTCCACAAGGCACGTTATCATCTCCATCCTCATTCCTCATGGCAACGTTCCAACTCACATCATCTTTATCCTTGGTGTAAGGCATGCATACTGTCCTATCTCTCACTCCCATAACAAGAGGAAATAAGCATTTGGCGGCCGTCCAAACACAAAGTTCTTCCTATTCTAAGAGTAGAGATGGTACATCCCACATTGCCAGTACATCTTCGAATCTAAGTTGAAATGTGCAACTTATGTCTCTACATCACCATCATTCTAATATCAAAGTTGCTTCCATGGAAAACTGGTCTCGAACCTACTTGGGTCCACACCCATTCCTTGGTCATCTCCTCCAGGTCTATAGGGTGCTGGAACTTTAGGGGCCATCCCTCTTCCCTTATGCATCCAGAGAGTGCCCTAATCATCTGCCCTTTGGGTCCCATGAGTTCATGAAGGTGATCAATCTCCTAACCCATGGCCCTTAGACAATGATAGTTGTTACCTCCCGACCCTCTGGTCATGTGCAACTAGGGAGTTAGGCAACTCCTTCTTCCATCGGCCTTATCCCTACCTGACCCTAGGATAGACTTAGGATTCTAACATAGTACATGTTCAACTTAGAACCTTACCCAATCCTCCATCATCTCTCTCTCTGCATTCATGGGCTGACTTTCATCCTTTCATAGGGATCATGGCAACCTACCTACCTTGGTCAAGCCCCATACCGGTTACCTCCATGGTAACATATCCACATGCACGTAGAGATGGTTATCTATGGGTCTGCAGGTTCATTCTCATACCATGTACTCTTCACTTAGGTTCACAAGATCCTCTGAAACCTCTTTAGGTTACCTCAAAACCAACAAAATTGGTATACACCCTACAAAAGGGTCCCTCTCCCAGGATGGGAGGAAACTACACCTTGATAACAGCAGTCACAAACGTCCTTATGTTTAGGGTATGCATCCACATGAGCATGCTTAGCCCTATCAAGCTACTAAGGCATAAGAAGACACTTACCAAACCATGCTAGGTCACACTTGTTCTCATCCTCAACATTAGACCAACTTAGTTGTGATGGGTTCATCAAACATACCCTTAACTTAAGGTGTTTCCTTTACCTCTACACATGAGGAGTACCATGCTCGAAACTATAGAGACTCAAATCTCATCATGAGCATTGGGTACACTACTTCCCCTCTTAGGCCTAGGAACCCTAGGTTCACCTTTGGGTGTCCAACTACATGCTGAAACTCTTAACCACGAATCAAGCATGTATAAGTCATGACATGCACTCCCTGTCATCCTTCTACTTGAGAAACACATCGGGGTCGAGTCCTCCTTAAGGACAACCAACAAGGTATAAGGCCTCACAACCTGTTACCAAACCTCTCCAGGTCGAAGGAACTCTTCTTCCTATCTCAGAAGGTAAACACCTATACCACAAACACATAGGTACCAGAAGCATCATCCTCTCTCTAGGGTTTGACTCCTCTAAAGGCAGCCAAGATATCATTAG
Organism: Alisma plantago-aquatica; assembly: GCA_963693085.1. Classification (NCBI taxonomy): domain Eukaryota; kingdom Viridiplantae; phylum Streptophyta; class Magnoliopsida; order Alismatales; family Alismataceae; genus Alisma; species Alisma plantago-aquatica. Next base: position 653,790,977 of record OY856413.1, on the reverse strand, counting down.
CATCCATGGATCATGCATGAGGCAACTGATGGAGCTTCCACTTACGTGGAATTGCGTGCACCAACTAAAAATCCTAAGGATGGTAAGTCTTTAGGTTTAGCCTTGCTTATACTAGATAGAGAACTCCACCCACATATGCTAAGATACGTGGAAGTCTTATCGTAGTATAGTTAAGGGTCGAATCCACGGGACAACGGTCTTGTTGGTTGCAACAAGATAGAAAATGTTGGAATTTCACTTAATTACTTGTTAGTTGGTATTTAGATCGAACGGTTGGTTTTGTTGTTTTTAAACTAAGAACAATAAAAATAAAGCAAGAAAGTAAATTTGAAGAAGTTAAACAATGATAAAATTCACTAGGGTGTGATCGGTTTTTCACTGCCACTACACATGGATCAAGACATGCGAAATAAAACATAACCTGCAACAAGAGTTTAGTCAGTTAGTATCTTTGTAGACTTAGTTTCCTTTCAGAGAACTAACTACAAGAAGTGTGGGAATGATGCAACGCCAACCATCCCCGAACAAATGGTCAACTGCTTTGCATCATTCCCTTCTAAAAGTGTGTTCCTCAACTTACCAAGGTTGTACTTTTATACGTCAACTGATTCCATTTCATAGTATGAAAGTACAACATTTGGAAGTGAGTTTACTCCACTTCTCGAAAGCACTCCTAGATACCGAACCAAGCACATGGTGGATACATGCACCAAGAACCAAAATACAAACGAGTTTCGAATCTAATAGTAAAAACATAGATAATTCATACTAAAAGATAAAAGACAACACAAGTTGGTGATCAAGCAACAAGCATTCATTAAACGTTTGATGTTGAACTGAAGAGATATAAACTCTATATTAAAAACTATGGATTACATTTACATGATATGAAAACGTGGGTAGCGGGGCTACTCCCCGCACCCTAGTGAGAAAGACTACTCGCTCATAACTAGGACAAAGAAATAGGAAAGAAGAGAGAGAGAGAGCATCATCCCCACAAAGGAGAGAGGAAAGTCAACCCCTTGGAGAGAGAGAGAGACGATCCACCAGCTTCACAGGTTGCGTGATGACGAGATATCCCTCTTCCCACCTTCTTTGGCAGAGAGAGAGAGAAAGCAACTTCGAGATGGAGTGTGGGTCTCAGACCGGCAGCCCCTGGATGGAGGATGGAAGTCGAATTTGCTCTGGAGTGATTGAGGTAGCCTTTGGACATCTGAAAAACTCCCCCCTGGTTGAGGACCCTTGGGGTCTTATTTATAGGCCTTAAGTGAAGTCCAAACGGTTTGGAGACCGTTTAGACTTCAAGACCGTTTGGACCACAAGACCGTTTGGTCCTCAAGACCGTTTGGTCCTTAAAACCGTTTGGACCTCAAGACTGTTTGGACCTCAAGACCATTTGGCTTCATGCGGTCTTGGGACCGTGTGACTCCATGCGGTCTCGGGACCGATTGTCTTCATGCGGTCTCGGGACCAATTGGCTTCATGCGGTCTCGGGACCATGTGACTCCATGCGGTCTCGGGACCGATTGGCTTCATGCGGTCTTGGGGCCGTGTGACTCCATGCGGTCTCGGGACCAATTGGCTTCATGCGGTCTTGGGACCGTGTGACTCCATGTGGTCTTGGGACCGATTGGCTTCATGCGGTCTTGGGACCATTTGAGCCCATGCGGTCTTGAGGCTAGTTGAGTTTTCTTATGATTTTTTTATGTCTTTTTCTGCAAATATAAAGGGGAAAAGTTATTTTAATAGTATATTTACAATAAGAGGGAATATTTAGGTATTATGTCTAATTCTAATTAAGAAAGAGTGTGAAAAACTAAAGAAAAGACTAAGATAATCATCCCAAAATTGGAGGTTATCACCCCCCTAACTTAGAGTCTAGCTTGTCCTCAAGCTAGATAGAGCTGAGGCATGTAATGGTGAGGTGATTTTATTTAGTTAAGATTTCCATAATCTTGCTTCAGTTCTAAATCAGATATCTCCTGAGGTCTTATTAGAGATTCTGCTTGCCTTAATTCTTTCAGGTATAGAGAGTTGCACGGATCTCAAGTTTCCTCTAAATCACGTAGCTCATATTGGGACCACCTTTTTCCTGATGTTATTATGTGCATGTCATTGACTCTAATCAGTTTTGTACTTCTTTTGAAAACCTATCGGAAACTAGAGTGGTTATGAGGGTTGGCTAAGGGCTTTTGTGTAACTCTCCCTTTTAGTGGGAGAGGGTTTATCTATGCTTTTAGGGATTCACTACGGGGAACGACACATCTGCCTTCATGAGGGAAGCTGAATGTACCGGCCGGGCGAGCCCTTTATCAGCCTTTTCATATATTTGGAGACCTTAGGATCTCACTACCGGGCACGACACATCTGCCTTCATGAGGGCAGCTGAATGTACCGGCTGGGTGAGACCTTTATTGGTTCTTCATATAAGTCCTTATGCATGGCACAACTCTCATGTTTTTATTCAACACTCTGGCTTTTATTCGAAAACTCACAGGCTTGGGATTTGGATATTTGGGTTTTTGGTTGGGCAGCCAAGCCTCTTTTATTAAAAAGAAGAAAACTGTTCTTAGAATTTCCTGACATGCACTTATTTCCTGTTTGGTGGTCCACTTGCGAGGTTCCTTGATTTGGATTTCACTGATTTCCCTCCTGTCCTTGAGAATATTTGGCTTGCTTCGGCTTTGATATTGACTTGTTGAAGAGTCTGATGTAGAACTGAAGCAAAATCATGAAAGTCAAGCGTGAAGGAAATTTATTAACTCGTCGTTACATGCCTTTATGCTATCATTGTTCTTATTCTTGAGGACTACTAGATTCTTAAGTCAGCAGGGGTTGATCTTGATCCAAGAGGGATGTTAATCTATATGAGTGGGGTTTGTTATTAGGAAATCTATAAGACTAAAAGTGTAAAAGAATTTGTACATAAATAAAAAGGGAGAATTGAGAAGAAAGGTTTGTAGAAATGATACCTCGCCCTTGTCCAGTGTACTCCCCCCCTAACTTACCACAAACTTTGTCCTCAGAGTGGCAAGGTGATAGGATGAGAAGTACAAGGACAAGGGCATCAGGCTTCTGTTAATCCTTTGTTTGTGCCATGTGTGTGGAGAAGGTCAGCAGCGAACTTTCCACGAAGGGCGTGGTTATCCACATCTGTCATATCCTCTACTGGTCTTTGGAGGGCCATGATGGTGTACATCCAGTAGAGGACATGGAAGCCACAGTCATTTGATTGCCAAATTTGCTGTGGACATTTGTGGTTGAAGGTTGGGCGATGAAAATGTTCTTTGCCATAAGCCCGTGAATGTTGACTTAAAAAGGCGATTAATTTGTCAGCGCATTCCTTCGCCACTACCTCTGTGGGCATATTTGGTGCACGACATAATTCCTCTATTGTGGATTATACTGGCTTTCAGAACTGTTATAGATTATAGTTGTTCCTTTTGGTAGGTTTGTTGCCAGGAGCATCCAGTGCTCGTGATAAAGGAAGGGTAGCATGATGAATTTCGGTGTTGTGTGTTGTAGAAAGGAGATCAGCGCTTTAGTTGTTCCGAAGTTCTTTAGCTTTAAAAGATCATCCTTCATGTATGGGGACACCATATATTTTATGGGGTTATTTTGGCTGAGGAGAAATTGATAAGAGGCCATTAAGCTTACGGAGAGAGATCCTTTAAACTGTATAGTCTCTTGAAGCGTGTCTGCCATTATTAGAATGTCACCAGACATGAATACGAGTTCATCCTTCTCGGCGGAGAGCCTCGACATGATGAGGCATAGTTCAAAGTCGGAGAGATCTTTGCAAGCACTGAGGTCAAAGTCCGGGAAGTTGGTTCTATGGCAAACAAAGGATCTATGTCACTTTTTCTTTGCTCGGGAGTTGTGGCTGTCTCCTTGGATTTCTCCAACTCTTTCAAAGTTTGTCGAAAAGGTCACCTCTGCGGGCGTTGTATTGCTGAAAAAAGGTAACGAGGGACGTCATCTGGTGCCATTGTCGGGTCCTTGAAGAACCTTCTATCACAAATGAGCTCCATGGCGTAACGTCCTCGCAAGGAGTGAAAATCTTCAACGACTAGATCAACAAAAGGGATTTCTTAGTTTAACGCTTGGATGTGACGGATGGTGCAAAAAGCGCAATCCCCAGATCCCTCAGCAGCTTGAACATGTGGGTTAATAATTTGGAACCAGGGTTGGTTCAAGTCTTGGCGGAGGGATGGGCGTGCAACCCAGATTAACTTGAGAAGCCTGAAAGGTATGCATCATGCTTTACCTACTTCTTCACCAACAAAATTTATTGTACCGGTAGGTAGCTCAGTGCTGCAAAAATTATAAACCTTGGCATCCCGAGCCTCGGTGTCTACAATCATAAAAAACCAGTGGTCCGAAACTTGGAAGGGCACGGTAAGATAACGTGCCCGCCGTGGTAAACCAGCACGCATCCGCTCTATGGATTTTACTCGTATATCTTTGTATAAAAGGCCGATAGATAGAGCAGGTGAGGTGTTAAAAACTGGCTGCTGCCTCTTAGATCTTCTGTACACTTCTATACAGTTGGTGAGTAGGACACGGAAGATTGCCATTGGCATCGTGGACCGTGGTCGCAGGATGTTGCGGAAGTCTTCTCATGTCAACTTGCGCTTAGTTTTTGTGTTATGATAGATGATGTCTTCCCCCGCTTTTGAATCGTCGACAATAGTGTTCAGTATAAAAATATCCTGAGCATCTAGTGTGGAGATGGCCACCATATCTAAATCATGCATTTTGTGCGGTAGAGGTGGTGGCGGGGGAAGCTCCTGCGGAGGAGGGGGGGGAGAAGGTTGTTACAGGACTTCTGCATAGCCTTGCAGATCATCATATGAGTCAGAAGCAGAATCAAGTTCTTCATCCGTATCTAATTGCACTTGTTCTAACTCATCCTGGTCATCAGGGAAAGGCACTGATATGTCAAGCGTGGAGAAAGGTTGAGCGGTTGGTGCGGGTGGGCTTGCGCTGGTTACTAATAGACATTGGTGGAACTCAGTGAAAGCCATATTTTTAGTAGACTCCCCAATGGATCACAAATTAGAGTAGTCAAGGAATTTGTCCCCATATGACATGTTTACGTTTTCGTTGTGGGGGGACTTGGGGTGATGTCCACCTTCTTGGTGACCTTTATCGAAACCTTTCTGAGAAGGTTCAGCTGCTTGGCCTGGGTCCTCTCCATCATTAGATTTATCACCTGAGGAGGTGGTATCGTTGTTCGAATCAGCAGAGGAGTCGGAGTCTTCTTCATCGTCGTTGTCACCATCTTTGTCATCCGCTGGCTTTTCTTCTGGCCTCTGGTGTGCAGTCTTTTTGCACCGCCGATGGGTAGCTTGTAACTTATCGAAAGCCACTTGCACATGTTCATGTGTTTCGAGCAGTGCGTCGTGTGTTTCTTTGAGGTCATTATATCGGCCCTCGGCGGAGAGGAGTCGTGTTGTAAGATCTGTTACTTGAGCATGTAGGTGCTGGATTTCATTATTTGTTGACTCCTCTTGGTGATTGGTTAGGTGTGTGAGGGTGCTACTGATGGTGTCCAAGCGCGTGGTAAAAGGTGCTTGTTGCTGCTTGAGCTCGTGGAGAGTCTCGGGCAGAGGTTGAGTTTGCATAGATATCTCATCGACTTGCTTAGCCATCGCTTCTTGCTGGCACTTCCCTCCAAGGACCAGCTCAGGCAAGTTTTTGTAGTGGCTATTGATGTGCTCAACTTGCTTGGCCACCTCATCTTGTCGTTGCTGAAAACCTTGGATGATGTTGGGCAAGACATGGTTTTGTTTGTCGATCGTGGCCACCTGTTTGGATAATCCCTGCACACAAGAAAAAATAGAATGTAAAATGTTAGAAGGATCGGTGAGGAGGTTTCGGACGACGTCGAATTGACGTCTGAATTCCTCACTGATATTTGAAAAGGGGACCCCAGAAGCAGAAGGGTGGGATGGTTGGGGTATGCGTGGGAGGGTGGTAGTGTCTTGCGGAAGAGACACTGATGGTGCCGCGAACTGCGTGGTGACTATGGATGGGGTCACCAGCGGTGTCGGGGTGGTGGTGGATGTGAAAGGTGGTGGTATCTCAAGTGAAAGTGGTGGGAGTGATAGAGATGTGGTAGTGACTGTGGAGGTGGAGGGGAAGGTGGTAAAGTCAGGCATAGGGGTGGAGAAGGAGAGCCCGAAGAGAAAAGGGGTGAAGAAGAGGATGTGGGTGGTTGCGTAGATGTGGTGAAGAAAGGAAGAGTGGTGGATGTTGGAAAGGTGGAGGGAGGTGAGGTGGTGGCAGTTAGCTGAGCGTTTAGACTCATAATGAAAGAGTCTAAAGATGAGGAGGTGATGTGATCGTCGGGAAGTGGCTTGTCTTCAGGATGTGGTTTTGAAGTTGGCGTCTCCGACAGCTGTTGATTCTGTGAAAGTCTTGTGGAAGGTCATTTCACAGGAATTTTTGGTATTCTGGCTGTCGGGGCATTGATGCTAAGTTCAGTCTGCCCCGCCTTTATTTTCTTTGCTGGTGCTTTTACCGTAGCTAAGAGTTTGGTAAGATCCTCGACAGTGAAGATGAGCTTTTCCTTATCGTAGTCTGTGAGCTCTGGCAGCGGTAGTAGGGTTCTGGATGATTTGACTATAGGGCAGAAAACATAGTGTAGTTTCACATCCTTTTCCTTGATAATGAAGGAGTTCTTCAAGGTTTGTTCGTTGGTGAGGATGTCGCCCTTTATTTGTGTGCATATGGGTAGAGGTCTATCCATCTTGAGATATTCGATGATGGATGTGACATGACCTCCCATGTAGATTTCCTTTCCCAGGGAGTAGGTAGATAATTTCTGGATCAGATGTCGTTCAATGTTGACTGGCATTCCGTTTAGAATGGACCAGAGAACAAAGAGATCTGAGATTATAACATTCCCTCCTTCTGTCCTGGGGAAGAGTGCGCCTGCTAGGATTTTGTGTAAGGTGCGCACTAGTCCAGAATGTATATTCAATGCTTTGCATGTCTTAGCATCATAGGTGGGGAGCCCAGTCAGAGATTTCCAAAAGTTGTGCCTATTGAAATTAGGATTCTCAGTTCCCACAGCCTTGGCTTTCTTTAGCTGCTCCTGGTTGTCAATTAAAGTTTCATTCAGCATGTTTTCTGTGATGACAACCTTGCTGCCGAAAAGTTGGGTGACCAACCTATGGTCACCTCCATCCCGTGATCTATCCATAATTTCGACTGGCTCTTTGTTAAGAAAGGTGAAGAATTTAGTTGTGGGTTCAGAATATGAGATCTCAGGTACTAAACACAGCCTTGCAAGGTTGGATTTGTCTAGCATGTTGAAAATTCGGTCATGGATCTCCATCTTAAGTAGTACGCTGGAGCAAACGTACTTAGTAGGTTTTAGGATTTTGTCGGTGGAGAGGGCGGTGTTTATGTAGAGGTTTTCTGGTGGTGGTGCTGTGGTGGTGACGGGAGGGAAAGTGGGGACAGTGATGGTTGCGGGAGTGGCAGTAGAGGTGATGATTGGTGGAGTGTTTCCTGCCAGGATTTGCTCCCTTGCAGTGGCAGGTCGGACTTGTTTTCTGGCTCGTTTCTTGGAGGGCTGTCCGGTTGTAGAATCCTGGATTTTGCGTTTCCCCTTTGATTCTTCAACTGGGGATTCCTCCTCGGAGTTTGTCTTGTATTCCGAGCCTTCATCACTAGAGGAAATTTCAATTTCTTCTTCAGGTGCCTCATCTAGACATTTTTTGAGGCGGTCAATGTCACACAAGACATCCATCATCTTGACCTTTGGTGGGGCCTTTCCAGTCATGTTGTAGTCATCTCTGATCTTCTGGAGTTTGGCCAGGTCTTCCATCATTTGCTCCTTTGTCTAGAAAGGAGCTTCGTCAGATCCTGTGGCAGCGTAGTTGGTGATGCCATTTCTAAAAAGTGGAAAAATTATAAGTAAGAAGACATGCTTAGAAAAGAATTGGATTTTTATTCATATTTATGTGATTTTATATTTTTTTGAAACTTAAATGATGAAGGCCAAACGGTTTGGAGACTGTTTGGTTCCAAACGGTTTGGAGACCGTTTGGTCCCAAACGGTTCAGAGACCGTTTGGAAGGTGAAACATCGGGTGAAGTGGCCGGTGAAAACAAGGATCGCGGCGGAGCCGGCGGCGATAAATACGAGGGCGGCGATGGAAAAGGCGGAGCCGACGGCGATAGAGGCGAAACCGATGATGGAAAAGGTGGAGCTGACGGTGATAAAGGTGATGGTAAAGATGATCGCGGTGGATCCGATGGTGATAAAGATGAAGGCGGCAATGGGGGTGCCACGGCGGTGCCGAATATGACGAAAAAGGTGAAGAAGATGGTTGCAGAGGCGAAAAGATTGAAACAATTGCCGCGGTGGTGGATGCAGGCATCGGCGATGGCGGGACTACCTTGCGGTTGAGGTGAGGTTGCCGTGAAAGAACACAGAAACTGGTTCGACGAAGGTGGAGGGAACCTGGGTTGTGCGGGAGCAAGATGACAGAAGCAATGGAATAGCTCTTGCGCAAGAGTATGAGGAAATGCGAGAGTCGAAGAGGGAAGAAGGGGAAGGGTTTGTATTTATAGGAAATGGGGGTCGACCCTAGGTCAAATGATTTAGCGACCGTTTGGACTCCAAACGGCTTGAGGACCATTTGGCTCCAAGCGGTTTTAGGACCGTTTGGCTCCAAACGGTTTTAGGACCGTTTGGCTCCAAACGGTTTCGAGACCGTTTGACTCCAAACGGTTTCGAAACCATTTAGAAGGGTAAGGGTCGAAAGGATTTTTATATTTTTATGTTTTTTTGGTTATATGAATTTTTTTTTAATATTTTCATAATATAAACCTAAGGTAATTAAAAGAACGGGAAATAAATAAAGAAACTGAAATCTTGGGTTGCCTTCCAAGTAGCACCTGGGTTTTACGTCGCTGGCTCGACAAAGCTGTGACGTTGTTATGCCGATGGCTTGGCGTCTTTGATTTCAATGGTCTGTCTTGGCATTTTATCTGCTGGAGTGTAGTATTTTTTTAAACGATGGCCGTTGACCGTCCTTTCTCCTCCGTTGTTGTCGACAATTATGACAGCTCCAGTTGGGTAAATATGCTTTATGGTGAAGGGCCCGGACCATTTTGTTCGAAGTTTTCCAGGGAACAACTTGAGCTTGGAGTTGAAAAGGAGTGCATTGTCGTCGATGGCGATGTCTTTCCTCTTAAGATGGCCGTCGTGCCACATTTTGGTTTGCTCCTTATAAATCCTGGCACTCTGATAGGCGGTCATTCGGAGCTCCTCTAGCTCCTGCAACTGGAGTTGTCTATTTTCTCTGATACTTTTAAGATCAAAATTTAGCTGTTTGATGGCCCACCAAGCTTTGTGCTCCAGCTCCACTGGAAGATGACATGAGTTCCCGTATACCAAACGGAATGGGGTTGTCCCGATTGGTGTTTTGTAGGCTGTTCGGTATGCCCAGAGGGCATCGGGAAGCTTAGTGGACCAGTCAGAGCAGTTTCTATTAACTGTCTTTTCTAGGATTGCCTTTAATTGTCTATTTGATACCTCAACCTGACCACTGGTCTGTGGATGGTAAGGCATTGCTACTTTGTGGTTGACTCCATACTTTTTCAACAGGGCTTCAAAACTTCACTCCAGGAAATGGGCCTCGCCATCTGATATGACAGTTCTGGGGACTCCAAATCTGGGGAAAATGTTATCTTTGAACAATTTAATAACTGGTTTGGAATTGCTGGACAAAGTGGGTATAGCTTCGACCCACTTTGAGACATAGTCCACCGCAACCAGGATGTAGGAGAAGCCATAGGAAGGAGGGAAAGGTCCCATATAGTCTACCCCCCACACGTCGAAAAGGTCAATTTCTTGCCATATTGTGAGGGGCATTTCATCCCTTTTGGATATGTTGCCAGAAAATTGACATTTATTGCAAGATTTCACAAAATCATAGGAGTCCTTTGCTATGGTTGGCCAGAAGAAGCCTGACTACATAACTTTTATAGCGATTTTCTTTGCGCTCATGTCCCCCCCCCGTAGGTCTTGAATGGCAACGCTCTAGGACGGGGGTAATCTCTTCTTCCGACAAGCAACGATGGAAAAGTCCGTCAGCACATAGGTGAAACAAGTAGGGTTCATCCCAATAATATTGCTTTATATCATGGAGAAATTTCCTTTTGTCATGGTAGGAGGCAGAGGGGTGAATGATCCCTGTAGCGAGGTAATTGACAATATCTGCATACCAAGGGAATCCATGGGTTGCCTTCATTAGTTGGTCGTCTGGAAGAGAGTCTCGGATAGGGATTTTATCTTCGTCTTCCACTTCAATACGACTGAGGTGGTCGGCTACAATGTTTTCCACCCCGCTCTTATCCTTAATTTCTAAATCAAATTCCTAAAGCATCAACACCCAGCGGATAAGTCTGGGTTTGGCATCTTGCTTCTAAATCAGGTATCGAATGGCGGAATGGTTGGTGTAAACAATAACCTTGGATCCAATCAAATAAGAGTGGAATTTCTCGAACGCGTAGATGACAGCCAGGAACTCCTTCTCTGTGGTAGTGTAGTTCTTCAATGCTTCATCTAGCATTTTTGATGCATAGTAGATTACATAAGGTTTCTTGTCAATCCGCTATCCTAATACAACCCCTATGGCGTAATCACTTGCGTCGCGCATGATTTTGAATGGCTGTGACCAATCTGGGGCTCTTAGAATAGGTGCAGAAATTAAAGCATTCTTGAGGGTGGAGAAACTTTGCATGCATTCTTGGTTAAAGATGAACTCAGTATCTTTAGTCAGGAGTTGGGTCATGGGTTTTGCTATCTTTGAAAAATCTTTGATGAATCTTCTGTAGAACCCCGCATGACCCAAGAAAGCCCTTACTCCCTTTATATCTTTCAATGGCAACAGTTTCGAGATAACATCAATTTTTGCTTTATCGACCTCGATTCCTCTGTCACTAACTCTGTGCCTGAGGACGACACCTTCAGTTACCATAAAGTGGCATTTTTCCCAATTCAGTATAAGGCTCGTTTCCTCGCAACGTTGTAAAACTTGTCCAAGGTTGATTAGACAGTTATCAAAAGAATCTCCGTAAACTGAGAAATCATCCATGAACACTTCCATTATGGATTCTGTTAATCCTACGAAAATGGCGGACATACACCTTTGGAAGGTATCAGGTGCGTTACATAACCCGAAAGGCATTCTTCTAAAAGCATAGGTTCCAAAAGGGTAGGTGAAGGTAGTTTTCTCTTGGTCTTCCGGGTGTATAGGTATTTGGTAGAACCCAGAATAACCATCTAGATAGCAGAAGTATTTCTGATGAGCTAAATGCTCTAGAACTTCATTGAGAAAGGGCAGAGGGAAGTGATCTTTCCGTGTGGATTTGTTCAGCTTCCTATAGTTGATACACATCCTCCATCCCGTCACCATCCTAGTGGGTACTAACTCATTTTTGTCATTAAGCACGATAGTAGTGCCTCCCTTTTTAGGAACTACTTGGATGGGGCTGACCCATTGGTAGTCAGAGATAGGGTAGATTATGCCAGCTTTAAGTAATTTGAGGACCTCCAGGCGAACCACCTCTTTGAGATTAGGGTTCAGTTTCCTCTGATGTTCGTAAGATGGCTTAAATTCTTCAACCATTGGAAGTCTGTGCATGCATAGGGTAGGATTTATGCCCGTCAGGTCAGTTATCTTGTATCCAATGACCTTTTTGTGTTTCTTCAGTTCTTCCAGAAGCCTTTCTTCCTGGTCTTCTGTTAGGTTGGAGCTGATGATAACCGGACATAATTTTTCCTCGTCTAAGAAAACATGTTTAAGCTCCATGGGCATAGTTTTCATTTCAGGAGCCTTAGGTGGCTCAGTTGCTTCTATAATGGTGACAACTTTGAGTTCTTCAAAAGTGGCCGTCGGTTCTTCTTCAACCTTTTCTAAATGTTGCAGACATTGTTGAACTAGTTCATTCGCAGAGAATTTGACATCTAGGTTGGTTAGGACATTCTCTAACTCGTCTGATGGCTCAGAAATTTCTAATTGAGACATTTTTTGTATTGCGTCTAGAAGAAAGACCTCCTCTTGAATACTAGGGCCTTTCATGCTGTTAAGAACTCGGAATTGAATTGCTTCTTTTCCGAGTCTTAGAATGATGGTACCTGCTTCAACGTCGATAAGTGCCCTGGCAGTAGCAAGGAAAGGTCTACTGAAAATTATCGGGTATCTCAGATCTTCTTTGATATCCATGATGACGAAGTCACACGGGACATAGGCATCCTTTCCTATCCTTACTGGAATATCTTCAATGATCCCTAGAGGTGCAGTGATGGTGGAGTCAGCTAATTGAATTGTCATTGCTGTAGGCAGCAATTCGGTGAAACCCAATCGTTTGCACATAGAATAGGGCATAATGGATATGCTGGCTCCTAGGTCAGCTAATCCCTTTTTGGTAGATGCATTTCCAATGCAGCATTGAATTCCGAAGGAACCTGGGTCCTTCTTCTTTGTCATTTTATTAAGGATGATGTCAGAGGTGGTCTGGGCAAGCTTGACAGTTTCTTGTTCCTCAGTGATGTACTTCCTTGATAACAAAGTTTTGAGGTATTTTGCCCAAGCCGGTACCTCGGAGAGAGCATCAAGGAGTGGGATATCGATGTAAAGTTTCTTCATCACCTCCTTGAATTTTTGAAACCTGGTATCCATTTTCATTTCTCGCAGTCTACCCGGATATGGGATCCTTGGTTTATATTGCAAGATTTCTGGTTCTGTGGACACTTGTTCTTTATCTTTGCCCTTTGTGCCCTCTGTGGGCTTCTCCGTTCCTTGCTGTAGGCTCTCATTCATCATAAAGGCAGGTGTATCATCATTATCAAGAGTGATCCTTGTAGTTTCATGAAGAGTGCATCCAGATCTCGTGGTAACGACATTCAACTGTTCAGGCCTATTCTGTCCATGCCTAGGATTCGATTCGGGCTGCCCTGCAAATGTGCCTGCTAGATGCTTCAGTTGTGCAACAATCTGGGCAAGTTGAGCTTCTACTGCCTTTTACTGCACTTGTTGATTAGCGAGCATAGTCTGTTGGGATTGCAACATCTGCCTTATCAAAGTCATATCATCTTCCGACTGAGAAGGAGTGTTTTTCTGAGGAATTTGTTGTTGTCCTTGTTGAGGTTGTTGTGGTAGCAGCACTAGCTGAGGTTGTTGCAACTGAGGGTGCAGCTGTGGGTGTTGAGGAGGATGAGTATACTGATAGTAGGTAGATTGGTTCCTGGGGTAGTTAGCTCTCGGGAAGTTGTTCCTGGGGTTCCCTTGATTTTGATTGAAATTGTTTGGGAATCCAGGTGGTAACCTACTAGAGGATCCTCCTTGCGTCTGGTGTTGCGGATTTGCGGTCCCAGCAGGGTTCCCATACTGGAATCCTAGTGGTTCCTTGGCTGATTAGGATTATAATAGACTTGTCCAGGAATGGAATGGATGGAGTTGACTTGTTCTGGCAGTTGTTCATCAGACTGGTCAGTGGTAGGTTCATACTATTGTGGTGGTGGATGTAGATCCATCATCCCATTATAAAGCATACCGCATGAGAGGGTTGGATGGTCAGATGCATGACAGGCTTCACAAGTTCCTGTGGCAGCCTTGACTTGTTGAACCAGAGGATTTTTCTTCTTGTCAAACTCTCCAAGAGAAGTTTCAAGAGCTTGTTGCTTATGAGCTATGGTTTTCAAGGCTTCAGTAATAGCCTTCATCTCTATTGATTATTCGGCTTTATAGACCTTGAGGACTCCTTTTCCAGCTGATCGTCCCCAGTTGGACTGATTCTCAGCTCCGAGTGTGACTATTTTCTAGGCATCCTCGTAATTCTTTCTCATAAAGTTTCCTCCAGATGAGGAATCCAAAAATTGCTTTATGTCATCACTCACTCCCCTAAAGAAAGTTTCTATCAATTAGTTTTGGGAAATGCCGTGATGAGGACACTTCCGTAGAAGCTCTTTGAACTATTCCCATGCCTCAGCGAGGGATTCTCTGGGAAGTTGAGAGAAGTGATTAATCTGCCCCCTGATCTCGTAAGTCAGTGAAGGGGGAAAGAACTTCTCTAAGAACTTTTCTTCCAGGGGAGCCCAGGTGGTGATTATTGGCTCCCTGTCAAGCGAGTTATACCAGCTCAGAGCTCTCTGAGACAGAGTGAAGTGAAACAGATGAAGCATTATTGCATCAAAGGAAACTCTGTCTTGCGGGACCAGGCAGCACAATGCCTTAAACCTCTTCAGATGATCCATGCAGTCATCTCCAGAACCCCCAAAGAATGAGATGCCATGCATGATCTGAATCCATTGGGTCCGGATCTCAAAGTTAGGAATGTTGATGATCGGAGGTCAGACTGGATGGTTGTCTTTGTAGTTCTTAGGGACATCATAATCCCTCAACTGCTTGTTCCTTAGTTCCAAATGAGCAGCTTGGTTTGCTGCCTCATTTTCAGCTCTGATGCAGGCATGTTCTTCTGCATGAATCTCCACTTGAATCTGAGCAGGAGTATCAGCAATGAGTTGTGCTCTTTGAGCGGTGATGGCGGCGTTGACCCTCTCCATCACCAATGCAGGCTGGCGTTGATCTTCAGCCATTAGCCTGGCTCTTTAGCGATTGAGTCTGATGCGACGATGGAAGCTTCTCTCTACCTCAGAGTCAAACTCTGGATCAGGGGAGAATCCACGGTTATGCGATGATCGCATACACATTTTCCACCTGAGTAGAGAAAAGAAAACACCTTTTAGATGATGGTAGAGATATAATGGTTTTAGAAAGATATAGACTAATGATTAATAGAAAGTGTAAAATCCTAACCAACTAGCAAGATACTAAATGAAATTAAAACGTTCTGTTGTCCCCGGCAACGGCGCCAATTTTTGATGGAGCTTCCACTTACATGGAATTGCGTGCACCAACTAAAAATCCTAAGGATGGTAAGTCTTTAGGTTTAGCCTTTCTTATACTAGATAGAGAACTCCACCCACATATGCTAAGATACGTGGAAGTCTTATCGTAGTATAGTTAAGGGTCGAATCCACGAGACAACGGTCTTGTTGGTTGCAACAAGATAGAAAACGTTGGAATTTCACTTAATCACTTGTTAGTTGGTTTTTAGATCGAAAGGTTGGTTTTGTTGTTTTTAAACTAAGAACATGTAAAATGAAGCAAGCAAGTAAATTTAGAGAAGTTAAACAATGATAAAAGTCACTAGGGTGTGATCGATTTTTCACCGCCACTACACATGGATCAAGACATGCGAAATAAAACATAACCTGCAACAAGAGTTTAGTCAGTTGGTATCTTTATAGACTTAGTTTCCTTTTGGAGAACTAACTACAAGAAGTGTGGGAATGATGCAACGCCAGCCATCCCCGAACGAATGGTCAACTGCTTTGCATCATTCCCTTCTCAAAGTGTGTTCCTCGACTTACCAAGGTTGTACTTTTATACGTCAACTGATTCCATTTCATAGTATGAAAGTACAACATTTGGAAGTGAGTTTACTCCACTTCTCGAAAGAACTCCTAGATACCGAACCAAGCACATGGTGGATACATGCACCAAGAACCAACATACAAATGAGTTTCGAATCTAATAGTAAAAACGTAGACAATTCATACTAAAAGATAAAAGATAACACAAGTTGGTGATCAAGCAACAAGCATTCATTAAACGTTTGATGTTGAACTGAAGAGATATAAACTCTATATTACAAACTATGGATTACATTTACATGATATGAAAACATGGGTAGCGGGGCTACTCCCCGCACCCTAGTGAGAAAGACTACTCGCTCATAACTAGGACAAAGAAGGAGGCAAGAAGAGAGAGAGAGAGCATCATCCCCACAAAGGAGAGAGGAAAGTCAACCCCTTGGAGAGAGAGAGATACGATCCACCAGCTTCACAGGTTGCACGATGACGAGATCTCCCTCTTCCCACCTTTAGCGGAGAGAGAGAAAGAAGCTTCGAGATGGAGTTTGGGTCTCAGACCGGTAGCCCCTGGACGGAGGATGGAAGCCGAATTTTCTCTGGAGTGATTGAGGAAGCCTTTGGACGTATGAAAAACTTCCCCCTGGTTGAGGACCCGTGGGGTCTTATTTATAGGCCTTAAGTGAAGTTCAAACGGTTTGGAGACCGTTTGGACTTCAAGACCGTTTGGACCTCAAGACCGTTTGGTCCTCAAGGCCGTTTGGACCTCAAGACCATTTGTACCTCAAGACCATTTGGCTTCATGCGGTCTTGGGTCCGTGTGACTCCATGCAGTCTCGGGACCGATTGGCTTCATGCGGTCTTGGGACCAATTGGCTTCATGCGGTCTTGGGACCGTGTGACTCCATGCAGTCTTGGGACCGATTGGCTTCATGCGGTCTTGGGGCCGTGTGACTCCATGCGTTCCCGAGACCGATTGGCTTCATGCAGTCTTGGGACCGTGTGACTCCATGCGGTCTCAGGACCGATTGGCTTCATGCGGTCTTGGGACCGTTTGAGCCAATGCGGTCTTGAGGCTAGTTGAGTTTTTTTTATGATTTTATTGTGTCTTTTTCTGCAAATATAAAGGGGAAAAGTTAGTCTAATAGTATATTTACAATAAGAGGGAATATTTAGGTATTATGTCTAATTCTAATTAAGAAAGAGTGCGAAAAACTAAAGAAAAGACTTAGATAATCATCCCAAAATTGGAGGTTATCAGCAACCACTATCATCCACTTAGGTCGCATCATTCTTGACTCCCCACTATTCCTCACATCTCGAGGTTTTGGGTTTCCAACCTTCTTGCTTAGTTCCTTCTTTCTCTCTCTAAAGCTAACTCCACATCCAGTCATACTACTAGAGGTCATCTCTCCATGAAGGATCAAGCTCACAAGCATACCTCTATGTGGGTGAAGCCTATACTCAACCTTATGTTTGCTCATGATTATCCATAGCCCCTTATGCTTATCTCATATGCCATCCATCATGTCCTTCTGGCCTCGGTTTTAATTTATTGCTCGTACTACTGAAGCACTCTGGGTGCAAGCTATACCCTACTTGCCTAAACCCATAGGGTATCTATAGGTTCTCCTCTAACCTCATCCATGAAGGAGCTATCCTTCACTCTAACATGCACGACCCTATCCAGGGTTGGGTCGCCAAAGGTACTAGGTCATCTAACCACTTATGGCATCCCAAAGGCATGTCCAACCAAACACTTGATTAACCATGCCATCTAACTCATCATGTCATCTTTCTCTCTAACCTTCACCTAGGGTCAGGGTTAACATCATCCTCAAAGGATGTGCTAGGTCTCTACTTTTAATGGAGGTCTCTACCTCCCAGACTAACTCTCTCTACTCATCCTCCTGACAAAGAGGTCTATCCTCAGGTTTCTCCTGAGAGCAATGACAACTCTCGTCATACGACCTAAGCATGTATCTATTATTTAGTTTGCGCTTAATCTATTAAGCTTATGTCCATGACATCTTATTTACATGCTTTTCATTAATTTGGTTGAGGATTCCTTAGACCTTATTAACCTTACCCATACCTCAAGAGGGTGAGGTGAAGAGAGGAAACCCTAATCCTTAGGGTCCTTAATAGAATTTGAGTTGAGAAGGGATGAACAAGATGAGAGAGTCCTAAAGGTATCTTATTTCGAGTCATATCCTAAGACATCGATCAGACAATCACACAATCTGGGAGTCCTCGTATTCTGACTAGCGGTGCGGAGGAAAATATTGCCAGCCCCCGGACATGATCCTTTTCTAGAAACCTCAATCTCTCGGACAATCCTCTAATAACTCCCTTGGTTCTATGGAATTTGTAAAATTTAATAATTATTAAAGATTAAGTGAGGAACCTATGCTTTGATACCAATTGTAACGACCCCGCCTCCTGATAACCCCCAATTAAGGGAGACCAAAAGGTTAGAGCCGTTAACCAATAACCCGGATCAAAGGTTCGACAAATAATCAATAACAATTAATAAATTTTACCAACTAAACTAAAAATTGGTATAAAATAAAACTTTGCATACCTTTTAAAAATTGGGATTTCTAAACTTCTATCCATAGAGATACTAATCTAACTAATCCTCCTGTGCACGTTAATTGTCGTTTAATTCCACATATGCCACTTTACTATTTGTTCTTTTCATTTGTACCTAAAATGCCGACAAACAAAACGTCGGTCTGCAAGAAGCTGGTATGTGGGGGAAACAATAATCGTGCAACTATAATAACAATGTAGTCATCCAAATATCATTTAACATCCAAGATTACACTTTAAGCAATACTACTCAATCCTTACCTATCCCCTCTCTCTGTGTTGTCCCTACAGTGGACATGGATACTACCTCTCTCATAAGGTAGATCCTTACCCCCATGGCCCTACCCAAAGGTAGCCAATACCTAGGGTTATGGAGTTGCATGGCCCTACCCAAAGGTAGCCCAATCCCTGACTCATGGTGACTTGATGGTCCTACCCCATTGGTAGCCATGTACTAAGTCGTTCAATGACCTGATAGACCTACCCCATCGGTAGCCATGTACTAGGTCAATCTATTAAGCTACAGAGGGGACTAGGATCTGAGCTAGTAGGCACATATCTTAGGTGATAGTCATATCCACATTATAATTTGCAAGAATTAAATGCAATCAATAGTTTAACTCATGTCATTGATAAAACCTTGAAAATCCTTGGGAAACTAATTCAGGATATTCATAGGCGTAACCACATACATGTCAGGCAGACTCAGATGCAAGAATAATCCAAACAAGCAAGTAATCCAGAATCAAGCAAGTACACAGTTCAATCCTGAAATATACATCCAATTCCTTTTTATCAAAAACTATCCAAACCATCTTGCTACTTATGGTTTCTATACCTTTTTAAGGTTTCTTCCTCTTTTTAGGGTTTACTTTGCAATTAGGGGTTTACTTCCCTTTACTCTTTTTAAACCCTAATTTTCTCATCTATCCTTCACGAAAGTTATTAAGGTTACCTTTTACAAACACATAACCTTATTTCCAGATTAAAGCACAAATAACCATCAATTAAGTCCATTAAGCTTCTTTTACATTAAAGCTACCATTTTTATCCTTTTCAATAGACAAAGTCATTATGCTCATTTATCATCAATTCGCGGTTCATTATGCTCTAATACTCATATGAACATTATTTATCATTAATTCTACCTTTTATCCACTAGGAAACCCGAATTTCCACATTAAGGGTATTTAACCACAATCATGAACTTTAATGCTCGAAATAGCTTAGTATCATTATATCTTAGCTTTATTCACGAATTTTGAATAATTAAAGCCATTAAGAGTCGAATTTGCCAACATTAGGGTTTCAAGGCCCATTAAAGTATATACATGCGCATGAAACTCTAAATTAAATTATTTATGTGAAAAGTTCATCCTTTTTGTTCCTAATGTTCCTTTTCATCATTAACAGGCTAATACCAACTTTAATCATCCATTAAACCCTATTAAATATATTAATCATATCAAAATAGGGTTTCTTAATCTTTACAGTATTAAAGTTGATAACTCCCATTACTTTTCAAATTGCAATTAGAATCAGGCTTCAATAATATTTTGAATGGACTCCCCTCATTTTTCTGAGCAACTTTCATATTTTATGTGTGCTAAACCGAGCTACAAATAATTAACTACGAATTTTACAAAATACACTTACTTTGACCAATGGGGAGGCGCCATGTAGCCTTTGTCCATGCAACACGGCTCGTTTGAGATTAGAATTAAATGACGCTTCTGCCCTCCACTTAAGTTGGTTGGCGCTTCATACCCTAGCTGTATATCCATCCAATCGACCAGCATGTTGTCTTCAACCTCTGGCTGCTCCTGCTTCCATCCAGCACAACCCTAGGCGCGACCTGGGCGGCTGTTTCTCTCTCCCTCGGTCTTCGACAACTGCCGCCACCTCTTGCCCTAGCCTCGCCGCCATCATCCGCACCTGTGGTGCCGCCCAGTGTGTGGCCTACATGGCGAGGTCAGGAGCAATAGACATGCGTCTTGCAGCCCTTGCTGTCGCCAACCAGCCACTGTTGCTCCTTCATCAGGGCACGACTATGCTTTCTTGACATCACTTTGTCATCGTGGCACAAGCAGCTTCCCTCACAACCCTACCTGGGCTCCTTGTTGTCCCAGGGTCACGTGGCTCCTCTATACTAGGGTTTTGAACTAAAACGATGAAGAAGCAAGGGGGGTATGTGGGATCTCTCTCCTGGACCCGGCCCATGTCTCTCTCTCCTTTTATAGATGAGGGTAACAACGACCTATGATGCTTGCTCATGAAGAAATAAGGTCCTTTCCTACTAGGAATCTGATTCCTTCATGAAAAAGCAAGTTTCTCTCTTTTAAACACCCTTTTTATATTCTTTATTATTTGGATAATTAGGAATTCAGAATTCCTATCACTTGTTCTCTTTATTCTTGCTTTTTAATCCATTGGCATGAATTTCTATTTTCTTTTAATAGAAATTACTTCCTTTTTAACAATACCTCATAATCCATTAATAATGTATTCACATTATATTTTGATTTTCTTTTATAGGTAATTTCTCTTTCCTATTTCTTCATTGGGACTCCTTGGACCCCAAGAAACTCCAAGATCTCGAAATTCCTTTTTAAGGAATACTCATTATCCTTCTACATTAATCAATATGCATTATTTCACATTATCTTGTTTATTTCTCATTAAAATATCTCTTTTTGAGGATTTCTCTTTATTTCTCTTTTATTTTCCTCATTGGTATGCCTTTTATCATTAGGAATCCTTGGGATACGAAAATCCACCAAGGATAACTCAATTATACCTCTTTTCACATATTTTCCACATTTTATCATTATTTTCAATTTCTTTCTTAACAAGGAAATACTTAATTGATCTTTTCTTTTCTTATTGCATTCTGTATGCAACTTTGGACTCCTTGGGACCCAAGGAACCCAAGAGGCACGAAATCCAACTTTGGATTATATTCTTTTGCCTTCTGGAGGTTTCCACACCTTTCTTTTCTCAAAAACTTGATTATTCATTTACTAATTGAATTTCCTTGTTATTGGTCCCAATAGCCAATAAAGCCCGCAAAGCAATCATCAAGGCTATTGTAATGAAATTCATACATTCAATCAAAAGACATCATTATTTTTTCATTTATCTTTAATATGAGAAATTACATTTCTCAGCAAATGAACCCAAAATTGGGGTTGTAACAGTATGCCTCTACTAATTAGGCCTCTTTATTAACAAACCTATGCATCAAACCTCGTCGTCAAACTCTCCTTCTTGGAGGTGTATGATAGAAGTAAATCTAGGGTACATTTTAGAAATAAATTCATATTTTTTCATGGAAAATAAATCTCTCTTATAAGAATGAAAGTTTGTTTTAGTATCCTTGACTTGTTTATTTCCTACATGAGTTATAGAAATCTTCCTCCATATATTATATGCATTTTAACAAGAGGAAAAACTATTACACTCACTAGGATTAAGGAAGTAATATAAATATTTACCCATTATCAATCAAGGTAGCCTTCTCATAGTATCCATATTCCATTGTTCAAGGCAAGTCATTTTTATGTATGCATGGTTAGATGACCATCTTCTGAGGGGCTATGCTAACACCTTGAAAGAAGAACTCTATACTCCTCCCCCAATACATCTAGCTGGAATTATAGAAGAGAGTAGACTAGTATATGTTTGTTCCTTCAAGGTTGATATGTCACTGTAGATTTCCCCCCATCTTCAAACTTGTTAAAGCTCCTTAAACCATTGATATAATACAAATTGAAATATCTAAGGGGGTGAATAGATCAAATTTAAACTTTTGCAACTTAAAACAAAGAATGGTTAATTAAAATTTGCTTAAAGAATATTTAGAATAGAAAATTAAGTAATTAACCAAAAGAAGCAACCATAGAAGGCACACGATTCATAGTGATTTTTTCCTGGAACGTCGTAACTCCACTATCTATTTGTTTCCATCTAGAGTTTCTTAACAAAAATAACTTTAATCTTATATATAGGATTTCAGAATACCACCTTAATGGAAAAATATCACAATCTGCATCCACTACATTTGGAAGAATCCTTCACACAAGAAGTACTCCAAATTGCATCCTCACATTCTATTCACAAGAAGTAGTTTAGAAGTAAGGAACCAAACATGAAGAAAGAATGGAAGAAGAAAATTATAACTCAGTTTCACGAAGTATGGAATTGTAATATTTTGAACAAGTGATGATAAACTTAACAATATGTAAGAAATGCTACATGTGGTGAAGTAGATCGAGATAGCTAAGTTTAATCTTGGACTCACTTGTTAGTAGCTATATGAAGCAAAGTGAATTTCTAATCTTGAGAGATATAACATGTTGAGGCAATGATAACGTATGCTCTAGGTTCCCATAAGGCACTCCTATACATAGGAAATAGTGACTAACAACTAAGATGGATGACAGGAGTGTTTTTGATGAATTTTGTAGGAAACAAACATTATAGGATAGCTAGTGTGATAAAAATAGCTAATGGTAAGCTTTTTTTCAATCTAATTATGAATCACCAAGATGCATTCCTGTCAAATTATAATTTAATCTAAACACTATGAGGGCCTCCTTTGATGAGACTTCTAGGCATGGTTCAGACTAAAGTTTGACTGACATACATTTAAGTCAAGTTACCTTAAAAAAAAAACCTTCAAAAAAAAAACCTTCAAAAAAGTCAAGTTGCATTTTGGCCAAAAAAACAACATGTTTCATAAGTCTAAAATATTTGAAAGCATATCAATTAAATTTTGTGATAAAATCTAACAATCTAAATGGGCGGATAATGTTACAAAAATAGGTTTAGGAAGGTTTTGGGTTGTTCATCAGTTGTTCTTACATCATTCCTATCAAGTTGTATAATTGTACGTGTACAAAGCATACATATAGGTCGAACTTGATTTATAAGCATCCAAACATATATAAATGCACTATGTTTTGTCATCAATCTTGTGTATATTCCTTTATCATAAGAAACACTCCATTAACACA
Organism: Alisma plantago-aquatica; assembly: GCA_963693085.1. Lineage (NCBI taxonomy): Eukaryota > Viridiplantae > Streptophyta > Magnoliopsida > Alismatales > Alismataceae > Alisma > Alisma plantago-aquatica. The sequence goes on along the minus strand of OY856413.1, from coordinate 653,767,908 downwards.
TTAGTAACAAAAATGGTAGATATTTGGATCATCAAAATTAGAATGTTGTAATATGAAAAGCCAATACAATCATCTTTTTTCAATTTACTAGACATTGTTCCAAGGCAACAAGTTTATTGGTCTAGTTTGGTAGCATTAATTGCATGTGAATTTTAATTATTCTCAACGACATCAAAGGAACTGTGTGATATCATTTATTTTGGATTAATTTCATAAGCTCAAAGTCACCTTTTTATTACCCTTGAGAAGTTATTTGAAACATTCTTAAGATTTTAGTGTCAAAATGGTGATGAATGCATATTCATCCTAATGTTAGTGGTTGTCTTAGCCCAGATTGCACTCCAATCTTTTAGTATTCACTAGGAATAGCTTCATTTACTTTTATTTATATTTCATGTTAACTTGTTAGAATTTTAATACTTTTCTTGACTCTCCTTGTAGATTTAGAGTATTATCTATTCAAACCATTTGAATCACCATGAATAGGGGGTCCCACTATTCTTCATCGGGTGAGAGTTGAGAGGAGGCTGACTCTCATAAGGTGTTGGGTAGCGCCCCAACCGAAAACAAATTTTGGGCATTTCAGAAGGTATATCAATCACCATTTTTTGTGTCCAAAGCCATGATCGACCTTTAAGTGTCATTAACTATCAAGTTATGTCAATCGACCTTCCGTATATTGACCTATAAGTCGATCAACCTTCATCGACCTATTGAGATGGATATAGACCTTGATGGTCAAGCATCCCATCAACCTTCTAGGTCGATGAATTAACATATTTATGGGAAAGGTTTGAGCAACTCAACCAACCTCCAATGCTCAACCTTCAGTTATACCGGCAATCAATTGACCAATTGCATATTGACCTCACCCACATTTCTTCACCACAATGCAATGATCTCAAACATCCACCTGATGCAAATCTTAATATTAATACCTAGGTGTAGAGGCCTATAAATACACATCATACAATCACAAATGACCGTCTCTCAGTCCCCACACAATCAAGTCGTATTTGTTTCTTCACGAGATAAGAACTTGGCCTGCTGTGGTTTGGGGTAATCGACCTTTATAGAAGGGGTAATCAACCTCTATAGAAGGATTAATTGACCTATGAGCTTCTAGAGCGACCGACCTCCTTGTTTGCCTTGAGAAATCAACCTCTCCACCAAAAGAGTAACCGACCTCTACCGGTTTAGTGTTCATCCGTAATTAGAAACACCACATTGATCGACCTCCAAGTGCTCAACCCCCATATGAATTGACCTTTGTTTATAGACCTATGAAAGTCAAGGACAATCAACCTCTTATCAAATTTCCCATCCATACACCTTCATCGATATGAAACGATCAACCTCTAACCTAACCGATCGATCGACCTCTAGTAATCGATCAGACTAGTTGTTGCATGCCTTTAGTGATGTCAGAGATTGTCCCCTCTGCTTTAGCTGGTTGTAAAAATCTTGCAAAAAGGAGCAACGATTCCTTTCACTAAGGTGGGGACTAGACCCTCTACCCGTCTCTTGAAATTTCACTTCTTTTTCCAATTCTTTTATGAATGTATTCAATGAATTATCAATTACTTAATGCATGTTTTGTTGTTTGATCACCCACTCTATGAGATTTAATATAATATTAGGTTGTGATAACATCAATGTAATATCAATTGGTTTTTGTTTATGCCCTAGCGAGAACTTTTGATAGGAAGTTTCTAAAATACTATCTATATTTTTATAAGTATCAAGACATTGAGGTTACAATGAGATCCACTTATGCAAGTTTCTAATGCCAAAATAGGAAACTTATATAGCTCCCATTATATTTTTATAAAAGTTTGAACTTGAATGTATGTATAGACTTGGATAGTGACAGTAATACCCGATTCCACCCCAATATTTTTCATCATTAATCTAGACCAAATTTTGTTGAGGTTTTACTTTTCCTGCAATTAGTTTTACTCAACACAATCAAATATTAGTCTTAGGTTGAATTGGGTACAAACTAGTAATATTCTCAAAAGAATATCTCTTCAGATTCGGTCCTCATCTATATTACAATAAGACTCATCCATTAGTGGCTGGCATTATTGCACTTTTTTTGATAAAAATTAGAGATTTATATCTTTTGTGAATTTTTTAGTAAAATAATCTCCACATCAAATGGGTAGTCTCATAAATTATCTTGAAACAATTTTGACTGAGAACAAATAGATAATTTGATATTTTTTAGTATTAGGTGTCAAATCATTTTTTGAAAACATGATTAATCTGTTCCTTTCCCAATCCATGACATAGGAGCTTCTTTTTGGCAATGCAACTTGGCTTACAAGGATAATTAGTTAAGGAAAACAAAATCAATTTTTGAGGTTCTATACAACTTTAATGCATAATTATGAACATATTCAATTATATATTAATGTTGGAGTTTTATGAAGTCCCACAAATAATTTTTCAATTGAGATTACAAGAAATTCCTAGTTGAAGATCATGTTCAAATGGTTATGGTCATTTCTTGACTAAAAGAGCAAATGGAAAGTAGTTCAAAGTACGAAAGGCTTTTGTAGAATAATTTGCTAATTAAGAAGGTGAATCCGTTGGGATCTTTTCATGGAATTTTTCTACTATTAGATTCTCTTGAATGTCATTAGTTAGGAAGACAAAATTTTCAAATGATTTTGATGGCATAGTGCATAGGTAGAAGAGCTTGGTATGTAAGAAAGAAGCTCAAGGATGAATCTATGCTTGAATGCACCTACATCAATATATAAGTTATATATATATATATATATATATATATATATATATATATATATATATATATATATATATATATATATATATATATATATATATATATATATACAGAGAGAGAGAGAGAGAGAGAATGAGAGAGAGTTTTGTTAGAATACACTCAAGTGTATAGATCGTACGGTAGACTCAAGTGGTGTTTGCATATCAAGACTATTTTTTTTTTGAAAATATAAACCATTTATCTTTATTGTCATACTATAATTAGGCTACATACAAATTTTGAGTCCATTTGGATGAGTGTAAGTCACTCATCTAAGGACAACAAAATCAATGCACAAAACTAATTTGAAATGCATTTTTGTGGTCTTTATAACATGACCTATAAATGTCCAAATGGGCTCAAATTATATATATGAGCTATTCATAAGATGTTTAAGAAGTTCAATGTATTATATTTTAATAATAAATATTGCATCATGAATAACAACTTGAGTGTATTCAACTCTGGATACATTCAAGTATATTCTAGCCTAGCTATATATATACATTATATATATATATATATATATATATATATATATATATATAGTGTACCCAACTATGTCAGTTGACCTGGCACCGCCTTTGCTCTTCTAGGGTTTCATACGACTCTTGTGACGATTGCATGCATGGCGGTGCCGGCGGCCGCGGTGCGGGACACAACTACTTTGACGTCTCCTTCTCTCTATCGAGTAGGGATGACAACTCCACTCTTGGGGGCCCAGAGCCTGAGGAGGTTTCCATGGTAGACGATGCTGGTGCTGCGATGATGGAAGAGAACCTGACTATGAATAACTCTACTGGCGATGATGCCTGATCTCCACTGCTATCATACTGTAATGCCACCTCTGGTGGTTTTGTTGGCAAACACCCAGTAGTGTGGCCGACCTCACCTGATACTCTGAAGCCTGAGGACATCCACGTCGATCGTAGCGGTGTTCTACCCAACATCACTATTAACCCAGATGCTTTACAACCACTCTTGGAACCATGGAGGTTTGCGGTGGTGGTCAAAGTAATTAGAATTAATATTGGCTTTACTGCCTTGATTAATCGCATAATGTCCCTCTGGCGATTGATGGAGCAATTTTGGGTAGTTGATCTCGAGATGGGATACTTTATTATTCAACCGAGCATAAAGTGGATTATGAGAGGTCTATGACAGAAGGTCCATGGACCTTCTTTGGCAACTAACTTTCTATTCAATCGTGGTCATCGACATTTCACCCTACTGGCCATATCCCAAGGAAATTAGTCGTTTGGCTAAGGGTTCATGAGTTACATGTGTTCCTTTACCAAAACTAGTTTCTGTCTAGTATTGGAAACCTTGTTGGGTCAATAATCAAGGGGGACACCATGACACTCTCTGGGCACCAAAGAAAATTTGCAAGTTTGGCGGTTGAGGTTGAAACCAACAAACCTCTACTACCGGGTGTCTATCTTAATGGTGAATACTACATGTTGGAATGTGAAAACCTGCCAATGGTCTATATGAAGTGTGGTAGGGTAGGCCATGAGGATAAAGACTATACTTTTGTCACCCCCTTCACCCCCACTGAAACGAAATAGGCTACGGGGTAGACTCTATTAAACCCAACCATGTATACCCAGTAGATACATGCTAAGAAACCCAAATAGCGCCCACCTCCTACAAAGCAACCTCCACGAACCCAAGGGGAAGCAATAAAAGCTCAAGGCCAGGCACAAGGGGAGGTACACCCCCAATCTAAAGATGTGTCAACCCCACAATAGGATGAACCAAAAGATGATGGAGAGGAATGGCACACCATTCAAAATAGGAAACAAAAAAAGAAGAGCCAACGACCCAAGCTGTCTACCCAAGTGAGTACCAACAACACCTTGCCCCCTAGGCCATCGTCATGGAAAGTGTGGAGTTTATCTCAAGATAACACTACAGTGATGTTGGTCAATGATGAAATATGTCAAGGCAGGCAGTAGGAAAAACCTCTGGATCCTCCTTTCCAGTTTGCGGAAGGAGAGGATCATATGATGATGCCCCAAGTGCAACAACCCTTCCAATGGGGAGACAAGGGTAGCAGTGGTGGTGTCATACTGTGGAATAGAAGGGTCATCTATCATACTATCAGTCCAGGTAGGAAAAGAAAAAAGGGTAAACTAGCCCATTCGGTTGGCAATTATGCTCAAGGATCTGAGACAAAGCGGACCCTTGACTTCCCAGAGGAAACTAAAGTTGTGTCTGATGATGAGATGGCCTGTGAGGACAAGTCCTTCGGTGTAACATCCCTAGCCTGGGTTATACTTTAACCCTAGGTGTTTTGATTAAGAAAGGTTATTAAATGCTTAATCTCATCTTGTGAAAAGTAATTAGGGCTCAAGAGGAACTTATGTTGCAATTCTAGTCCTTTTTTAACATTGTTGAAATCAATGTTTTTCCTATTTTGGACTAAAGTGCAAATTACCCAAGTTGAGGGGTTTAAGTGGAAATTTTGAATCATAATATATTCCTCATGTGTTGAAGCATCATGAGAGTAAAGATGATGCTGAGGTATGGCTTATGGAAGCCTGAATACCAAGAAAGAGCTGATAAAGCAATGTATGTGCATGAAAACCTAGTTTTGGTGTAATGTGCAATTTACCCAAAACCCAGGGTGCAATATGTAAATTACCACTTCAATAAGGTCCCTAATGTTTCTTGGCATCAAGTATAGCAAAGAAAATGAGAGGGGCACCTCATTTGAATTAAGTTGGAGGAGAGAGAATCTTGATATTAAAATATTAAGATTTAATCCTAATTGAAACCCTAATTTGATTTAGGGCAAAAATAAATGTATTAATTAAAGGGCCTTCAACCAAAAATTAAAATGGTTGAATTCATATATGTGTGTGACATCCGTGATCCTTGCAAGGACCACGAAAATATCCAAGGGAGTGGATAACTCACACACAATTTTATAAGAAAAAGAAATATCCACTCACATATGGATATTAATATAATATGAATTGAGGTGCTAAATTTTATTTTCTTTAAATCATGGATAATTGAGAGGAATAAGAGGCAAACAAGATAGACTCGTCCCTAAGGAATATGAGGGGGAAGAGGCGGCCACATTTTTAGGATTAAATGGATTTTTGCAAAGCATATTCTCTCTCATTGAATTTTTATAAAAGAACCTTTTACAAGCCAAATGGAAGGCTTTTTCGACCCCACTTCTTCTCCTTGCTTGGGAAACGACCAAGGGATCTTGGGAGGGTCAGGAGGACGACCCCCAACCTGTTGGTAAGGTTCTTGATCCATTTCACCTTGATTCCATGATGGAAATCAAAAATAAATTATGGATTTCTTCCTATTTCGATCTCCTCTTCAATTCTAACCATTCCTTTTCACTCAAATCTTGAGGACGAGCCTTGGAATGGTGAAGGGAGTTGCATCCACCATTGTTGCCGTGAACATGGAGCTTTGTATCTCAATTGGAGGTGGGTTTTATAACTTGAAACCCTAACTTTGTTATTGCATTCAATTCCCCATCAAATAATGATCATTTCTCTATTTACAATTATTGATTTGGTTGATTGATGCAATTTCCATGAAAATCACAGCTGGTTTCGTGGGTCTAGAGCTTTATGATGATGACATCATCATAAGCACACACCTCCCAAAATATCTAGACCAAACAGTTTCAATCAAATGTCCAAACGGTTTGTGTTTTGGAAGCAAACGGTTTCAAAACCGTTTATAGCAAACGGTTTCAGACCGTTTGGTGATGTTGACCAGGGTTGACCATTTGGGGAATTGTTCATAATGATCTAGGTTAAATACACACCAATTATTCTTGATTAATTTGAATCGGTTCATGAGTTGAAGGTCCATTAGTCGCCTAAACCCTAATCAGGTTGAGTGCTGATTTCATAAGTGCTTGAGTTTGAAACATGGGTTGATTGACCCAAACGGTTTCAAAACCGTTTGGGAATTATCCAAACGGTCTCAAGACCGTTTGGGGATCAACCAAGACCATTTTTAGGTCTATGTTTGAGTATGGCTAAGTGTTTGAATATCCAAAGATATGGTATCAACCCTAATCGGCTAAGTGCTGATTTTGCAATTGAATAAGTTGATGGTTTGGGTTGATTGACCGAAACAGTTTCAAAACCGTTTGGGGATCACCCAAGACCATTTGGAGGTATAGGGTTAAGCTTGGTCAAGTGTTTGAAGGTCCAAAGATACCAAGTTGAAATACAATCAAGTGTTGATTTGGTGACCAATCCTAGGATCCAAACCTTAATTGAATGACATGGTTGATGATGATATGATGACCAAACGGTCTCAAGACCGTTTGGAGGTCATCCAAATGGTCTCAAGACCGTTTGGGGATCACCCAAGACCATTTGGAGGTCTAGGGTTGACTATGGTTAGGTGTTTAAAGATCTAAAGGTACTAAGTCGAAGTGCAATCAAATGCTGACTTATTGATCAATCCAATGCTCCAAACTTTGAATGATTGACTTGGATTTTGATGTTTACATGGGAAAACGGTCTCAAGACCGTTTGTAGGTCATCCAAACGACCTCAAGAACGTTTGGGGTCAGGTCATGTCCAATTTGGATGATGGTCCAATAGTTTTAAAGCAACTAGACTCGCATTGGTTAATGTTGAAGGATCATCGATTCCAAACCCTAATTCAGTTGATTCAACCTATAATTGATGATCAATTTAGGGTTAATTGAGGATCACATCAGTGGAAGGATGACCTAATTAACCCAATTGAAGTATGGTGATGGGTCCAATTGAAGATTGGTTACATGAATTCAATGATTGAAGGAATCAACATTGAGAACCCCAAATTGATTTGATAGGTTGAGACCATCTTTGGTTCATGCGGTTTTGAGGAGGTTTGGACCAAACGGTCTCAAGACCATTTGAGTCCAAATGGTCTCAAGTACGTTTGGGACTAAACGGTCTCAAGACCGTTTGGGACCAAACGATCCCAAACCGGTTGAGTCCATGCGGTTTCAAAAGGTGCTTTAGCAAACAGTTTCAAGTGACCACCTTTAGCAAACGATCTTGAAGGTCACCTTTAGCAAATAGTTTCAAGTACTTGCTTTAGCAAACGGTCTCAAGCAACACATTTACCAAACGGTTTCAAACCATTTGAACTTTGAAAGACTAAGACCGTTTGGGGTCCAAGTAGTCAAAATTGATTGAGGACTCAATTGGTCAATTCAATTGGATACCTTATGTATTGGAGGTCCAATGTAATTAAATATCTTGAGAATTAAGATGATGAATGATCCATTGATCCAATGATGATTAGTAATGACAATTAATGAAGGTACAAGGTTGAAGCCCTAATAGTACCTAAGTGATTAGTGACAATTAAGGGATGAACCCTATTTGCTTATCGGAACAATGAGGTGGTACTCTATGTTAATCATAGCTGTATGTACTTGATTGAAGGGTTGATATGACCTAATCAAGTTGAGAAGATGATAGCATGAGATTCATACATGAATATGATTCATGAGGTGAATAAGGGTATGATTCTTAAGCAAATAGATCAAGAAACCCTAATCATGAACATAAACCCTAATTGATAGGGCTATTGAACTCTAATCGTAATTGAGGGAAATTCTGAATGAAACCCTAATCCAGGGTGAGGATGTAACCCTATGAAACTCCATTTTAGGGAAATGAGATGTAAAACCCTGATTGGAAATGAATAGTAGACCCAGGCTGTGGGTAACCATAGTGGAAACCTTAATTGAGGTTGATTCCATGTGAATTCCTAATTGAGGTTGATTCAATGTGAATCCCTAATTGAGGTTGATTACATGTGAATCCCTAATTGAGGTTGATTCAATGTGAATCCCTAATTGAGGTTGATTCAATGTGAATCCCTAATTGAGGTTGATTCCATGTGAATCCCTAATTGAGGTTGATTCCATGAGAAACCCTAATTGAGGATGATGCTATAAGAAACTCTTGTTGGGATGAATAGTAAACCCTAATTTTAGGCAATAATATGTGAAAGCCTAATGAAGGGTAATGTTATATGCAATCCTTACCCTAATGGAGTATGATAGTATGTGAAACCCTAAACCCTATTAAAGAGTAATGATATGGGAAACCCTAATTCGAATAATGGAATGGTAACCAATACGTTGATGGGGGAAATACCTAAAGTGATTGATTGTAGATACCCTTATAGCAAGCAATACTTTAACATGAGATGAGTCCATATCATTAAAGATAGTTGGACCATTCTTATGTGTGACCTATGCACTTCTTGATAAGAGTGTTAGGTTAGTGGATGAAAGGATTAAGATGGGAAATACCTTAATCCAAGATAAATTGATAACTCAAGAAAGTTGGAAGTAATGAGGTAAGTGATATATCAAGATATGAAAGACTTCACAGTTAGCATCTCAAAGTTGATATACTTTGATAACTATGAAATATTAATATGAGATGGGAAACCTTAACCCTAAATTGGGTAATGGGACACGAGAAATCATAATATGATATGAATAGTAAGCCCTAACCCTATTCAGGGAATAGAGGTGTTACTATTGTATTACATGAAGTAATATGTTATGTTGCCTAGTGAGAGGTGACAAGATGCTTTATGGGCCTTATGAGCCATGAGGATGGTTGTTGCCTAGTGAGAGGTAACAAAATGTTTTAAAGGTTACCCAGGATTGAGATAGTTCAATACCTGGAATAGAGGCACAGGATTAGCATAGTCTAATACCTGGAATAATAGCACATGATTGGCTAACTCCCAATACCTGGAATAATAACACAGGATTGGCTAATTCCCAATACCTGGAATGCATAGGATTGGCTAACTCCCAATACCTGGAATAATAACACAGGATTGGCTAACTCCCAATACCTGGAATGTATAGGATTGGCTAACTCCCAATACCTGGAATAATAACACAGGATTGGCTAACTCCCAATACCTGGAATGCACCGGATTGGCTAACTCCCAATATCTGGAATAATAACACAGGATTGGCTAATTCCAAATACTTGGAATGCACAGGATTGGCTAACTCCCAATACCTGGAATAATAACATAGGATTGTCTAACTCCCAATACCTGGAATAATACCAAAGGATTGGTAATAACCCAATACTTGGAATAGTTGCACAGGATTGACATAGATCAATACCTGGAATAGTTATACAAGATTGACATAGATCAATACCTGGAATAGTTATACAAGATTGACATAGATCAATACCTAGAATAGTTATACAAGATTGACATAGATCAATACCTAGAATAGTTATAAAGGATTGACATAGATCAATACCTGTAATCGTTATACATGATTGACATAGATCAATACCTGGAATAGTTGCACAGGACTGACATAGAACAATACCTAGAATAGTTATACAGGATTGACATAGATCAATACCTAGAATAGTTATACAGGATTGACATAGATCAATACCTGGAATAGTTATATAGGATTGACATAGATCAATACCTAGAATAGTTATATAGGATTGACATAGATCAATACCTGGAATAGTTGCACAGGATTGACATAGTTCAATACTTGGGAATGGATACACATGAATAATATGAGTCTAATGCTTGTACTAGTTGTACAGGATTGGTGTAATCCAATGCCTAGAATATTTATATAGGATTGGTATAGACCAATGCCTGAATAAGACATGATGATGCACACTCTCATGACCAATATAACCAAAATCTATTTAGTTGATTGGCTAAGGCCAACAAGTTGAAACAAGAATGTCTCATGGGTGACATATCAAGATAATGAGTGTCACAAGAGAAGTTTGACATGATGGTATAATATGGAGGATAAATGATATACATGTTCTTCCTATTTCTTATTAAGAGAAAAGTTGATATATTGTTCTATCATAGATAGTTACAATTCTTTAAGATGAGAATGCTTTAAATTGCATATCCTCTGTCCAGTTTTATGTATATAACTACAATAATAATGTTTTGGCAGAGAGTTATATCTCCCGCTGGGACAATTTACAATTGTCTCACCCCTGTGGGATCCAATGTTTTTAGGTGGATGCAGACCAAGAGGCAGGAAACTTTTAGCAGAGAAAGAACAACAACAACAGTATCAAGGACAGTCGTAATATCTCAGGTGGAGATACTGCCTGTCTAGTCATATAGTTAGAAAGTCCTATCTGTCGTCTCTATACTCTCAGGTCCTCGGAGTCAGTAGTCAGTTTTTTTATTGAATCGATCTAAGATTTTGGCTTGATGCCTTGAGGTTTTAAGCTATCTGTATATAATGTTGAATAGGAAAACTGATGTTGCAATCCTTGAGAAGAGATAGTACATGTTGTGTACTTATGGAATAGAATCTAAATTATATACTTTGGTTCTTGATGAAAAAGATTTCCTATGTGTGGATCTCTTTGCAAAAAGTTTTAATTTTTAGTGATTTTTAGTAATCCGTTGCAAATGATTCGCTTCCACTAAAGTAAATTTCATTTTTATAAGTTGGATGCCACAGTCGGTCTCTATGCGGCCATCACTTGATGGCTACCCCCTCCTCCTTTTCTAATGATCAAGTTTTTGTGTTGGAATATACAAGGAGCTTGTTTCAAAAAGAAAAATTGACTTATTAAAGAATACAAATGTAGATACAAACTTCAAATGATGGCCATCGTTGAACCTCGTGTTAGTGGGTCTAAAGCGATGAGTATCATTCAACAACTTGGGTTCTCTTCCTCCCATTGAGTGGAGGCCCTCGGTTTCTCAGGAGGCATATGGCTACTTTGGTATGATGGACAATGCTTGGTTTATATCCTTCAAAATCACCGCCAATTTATTTATTGTCATATAAACGGTTCCCGGTACCTCATTGTAGTTTATGACAACCCGAACCCATGTAAATGAGATTTCCTATGGAACCATCTTCATGATTTCTCATCCAATATTCAAGATGCATGGGCTGGAGTCGGGGACTTCAACGCCATGCTCGACACATCTGAGAAGCTGATTGGACAAAATTTTGATCACCGCTCTAGTAGGAAATTCAACTCATTTTTTATGCACACTAGTCATGTGGATATGAAGGCTGATGGGTCTTTTCTCACTTTCAAACACCTACAACTTCTCGAGCAACTTGATAGAGTGATTTCTAATACTCAATGGTTATCTTCAGCCTCTGGAACCTCTATTGTGGTCCTCCCTCATCTGTACAGTGACAACAATCCTATTCTTATGATCAACACTCCTCCCCAACGATCTAGAACTCATCCTTTCCGTACAAGGTCAAGTTGGTCACTTGTTCCTACTTTCAAAGACATCATCCTTCAATCTTGGGACTCAGACAAATGCTTTCTGACTGCATTCCCTTCCTTCTGTGACACTGCTGAGAAATGGGATGTTATGCGTACCAACCTTGCTGGGAGACGAAAGCACAAAATCCCAAAGCAACTCAATGAAGGCCAGGTAAATCCCAATTATATGTGTTCTGTTAACTTTGCCCTAACCTCTGCTAGATTGCAAGAGGAATGTAGCAATATCCTTCTATAGGAAGAAGTGGACTGGCAGAAAAGGGCCAATATAAATTGTCTTAGCTTGGGGGATGAGAACACAAAGTTCTTTAATATGTATGTCCAGGAAAGGTGGCACTATAACAAGGTCTCTCGACTCAAAGATGCTAATGGTGAATGGGTAGTATCACTAGATATCATCAAACGCATGGTGCACTCTTTCTTCTAGGAACTCATGTCTACTCTGAGCATCAAGAACTGTGACCACACCTCTATAGCTGACTTCACTGGCTCCTTCTCTCATTGCAGTGTGAATGTCTACTCAGCCATCAATCGCACACCCACGTTTGAAGAAACCAAATACGTAATGTTTATGATGCCTCTCGAGAAGGCCCCTGGGCCCGACGGTGTTTACAACTCCTTCATCCAATAGTAGTGGCATATTGTTGGACCATCTATCACTCGTACCATCAAAGAGGATTTTAACAGTGGAACCATTTATGATCGTCTGGAGGACCCCTATATGGTTCTAATTCCAAAGTGTAGGTAGCCCCAGATCTGTAGTGACCTCCGGCCCATCTCACTAAATAATTCATGCTTCAAGCTTATCTCCAAAGTAATAGTCGAGCACATCAAGTCGTTGCTACATGGTTGGACAACCAAAACACAATCTAGCTTCATTCCAGGCAGAAAGATCACTAACAATATTATTCTTATCCAAGAAGTCATTCATAGAATGCGAAACAAAAAGGAAGGAAAGGCAATGGTATGCATAAATCTTGACCTTGCTAAAGCCTTTGATCGGATGCATTGGCCATTCATCCTTGACACTTTGAATAGAACTAGTTTACCATAGAAAATCATTAGCATGATCATGCAAATCATTTCAAAAGGCCACATATCCATCCTATGGGAAGGTCAGCCCATGGAGTCATCCTATGGGAAGGTCAGCCCATGGAGTCCTTCAAAGCTACCTGAGGAGTTCTCCAGGGGGACCCTATAAGCCCATATCTTTTCGTGCTGTGTATGGAATGACTCAGTCAGGCCATCTCAAATTCTATCTCAGATGGTGAATGGTATCCTATACGTCTTTCCCACCATATGGGCCTCCCTTATCTCATGTGATGTTCACTGATGATCTCCTTCTATTGTCTGAAGCCTCCCTTAAAAAAGCTCAGGTGATCAATATAATCTTGAAGGACTTTGCTCAGGCTTTAGGGCAAGTTGTCTCCAAACCAAAATCATAGTGCTATTTCTCACCTAATACTAGAAGGATAGTGAGTTCTTCCTTTTGTAGATGTTTGGGCATCCAGAGCACAACTGACTTGGGCCAATATTTGGGTGTCCCCATCCTCCACCATTGGGTTAATAAAGCTACACGTGAAGGCATCCTTACAACCATTAAAGAGCGTATGTCCAGTTGGGCCACTCGTCAGCTTTCTCTTGTGGGTTGGATGACATTGACAAAATCCACTTTGCAGGCTATCCCTAGTTATGCTATGCAGTTTGTTCAGCTCTCACTCTCTCTCTGTGACGACATCAATAAACAAATTTAAATTTTCATATGGTCGGGAGGACGTTCTCATCATAGCCTTTCACTACTATCCTAGAAAGTCATTGCCATGTCCAAAAAAGATGGAGGTCTAGGTATCAAGGATGCCTGGTCTCAAAAGATCACTCATATGCTCATGAATGTATGGCAATTTCTAAAAAACTTGACTACTCTTTGGGTTTGTGTTATGCGAGACAAGTATATGCCCCATGGTGCCCCTATCAAGAAGCCAAACTCCTCTATCTGGTCTTTTATCCTCAAGAACACCTTGATAACACCAAATTTTGTGATGTTTTGGACCATTATTTCGTTGTCAAAACTACCCTTTTAAATTGTTTTCCTCTCCTTTTTGTCATGTTTTTGAATAAACAGGCCACACTACACTCTTATCCCATTTTTATCATCTTTTCCAGGGTTTTCCTCATTTTTCAACTCATTTATCAGCAAAAGGCCCATCCCGGCCCATGAACGTGTTCTACCTGCATCGGCCCTCCTACCGGTCGGCCGACACACTCACTACCCGACATACAGCAGCCCGATACAGCTGCCGCATGACACGGGCGTACCGCGTAAGGAAGATCTGACGGGCGATACGCCAGTTACTCGACAGGGAGCTGCACTCGCCATGACTACTGAAGCGTATCACACGATACAAGCCACCCACCGGAAGGCGCCCACTCGTCACGACACCCGACACACTTACAACCCGACACCCTCTATGCCGGGTGACACGCATATTGGGCATCCCTGAAGCCGCAATAATAGAGCTGATGGAGGACACATGGCGCCCGAAGAACTGCAACTTCTCCCAACCGCTGCCTATAAATAGTAGCTACAGGACTCCGATGGGATGGGTCAAAACCTCATGAAATCTAACTTTGGAAAGCATCTAGAGCTAGTGTGTCGCGTCCTAGAGGTGTACCAGGCCATACTAGGTGAGTACTTCCACGACCCGAGAGGGAGGGAATGGTTCACTTAGAATCCGTCCCGGTAGCCGCAGCAACCCGATATTGACTAGAGGGGCCACCCGATACTCTAAGTGATCTCTAGCCAGCACGATACCGAGCCTGATACAAATCAATCGTTATGGTGTGTCGCCCGAGAGGGTGGCATCCCGACACGGGTGTATCGGGCATGAGCGCTTCGACCCATACGTCTTCCTGTCATGCCGTGTTGCCCGACAGGGGATGCCGCCTGACACAGGCATATCGGGCAGAGCTCCCTCCCAGTATCGGGCTAGAGGGCCCTTAGGGATCTGCTGCTGCTTGTCGATTTCCTAAATCAAGGAGACGATATCTATCTTTCCTTTTTCAGTCATTTACTTTATTTACTACGCAATGTAACCAAACCCTTTAATATAATGATTATGCTAATGGAATTAGAGGAGATTTAATTGGCTTTATGTTTGGTCCCTTTTTGTTGGATGATTACTTTGTTTAGCATCCGAACTCTAGCTTGTATGCTTGGATCATGTTTTGACTAGCTATCGAATCGTGTTTCCCGTTGCAGCAACCTCGAGAGAGGTGTTGTGGCTCTAGTGTTTGGTCCGATCAGGGAGTACGAGAGTACCCAGGATCGGAGTTGCTTTAGTGATCTTTCCACTCTAACCCAAGTCTAGCAACCTCGAGAGAGGTGTTGGTGCTTAGTTAGAGGTACCCTCTTCGAGAGAAGGGGTACTGGATGTTCCTGCTGCCGCTTGTTTTACCGAATTTTCTTCCTTCATTCCTTACCAAAGCAATAGTTTTATCTCCTCTAGTTCTTTTGCGCAAACCCCCTAAAAACTGATAAACGCTTTAAAACCTTAATTTTCCTTGTAACTCCAGTTGGAGATAGTTTTCTTTTATTTTATCGATCTTCACCTATTGTTCCCTTTGGGAACTTTATCCTCACCTTGCTTTTACCGGGGTGTAATGTGTTGATTCCGAGTTCTTAAAACTACCACCCTTGTCCCTGTGGTTCGACCCCGATTGCTACTTCAGACCCCGTCATTGTTGTGGGGGCCTAAGAGTCGGGTTATTTAAAAGTCCGACTACTTCAAATCCGCTCCTTTTGGACGAGCGATTTAGGCCGGTCAAATTTTTGGCGCCATTGTCGGGGATCGAACCCGGGTCACCCGCGTGATAGGCGGGAATACTCACCACTATACTACAATGACTCTTAGGCACGATAAGAGATGGTGGATCACATTTCAGAGAAAAACAGTTTGAAGCGCTCCTGCGGAAGTATGGAATTAAACACAAGGTCGCTACACCCTACCACCCTCAAACTTCAGGGCAGGTGTAGGTTTTGAATAGACAAATTAAGTAGATTTTCGAGAAGACTTTTAGCCGCATGAGGAAAGATTGGTCGATGAGGCTTGATGATGCCCTTTGGGCCTACAGAACTGCATATAAAGCACCCATTGGAACTACCCCTTACAAGTTGATTTATGGGAAATCCTGTCATCTACCGTTAGAACTTGAACATAAGGCTCTTTGGGCAATTAGGTTCCTTAATATGGATATGGAAAAGGCTGGGGAGAAAAGATATCTACAGTTATAGGAACTCAAAGAATTGAGAATGCATGCCTACGAGAATGCAAGGATCTATAAGCAGAGGACCAAGGTGTGGCATGATGCCCACCTGAGGAAGAAGGATGTAAGTGAAGGTGACAAAGTTTTATTATTTAAATCTTCCATTCATCATTTTCCAGGTAAGATACAAACAAGGTGGTTCATACCCTTCACCGTAGAAAAGATATGTCCATCAGGGATGATGGATCTGTATGATCAAGAAGATCCATCCAAAGTTTTTTTAGTGAACGGGCACAGAGTAAAAAGGTTCTATGAAGATGAAGTGTTTGTGAGAAGGGCAGAGATAAGCTTGCAGGATGTGGAAATAGCTAAAGGTGCAAAGTGAAGGATCTGAAGCTGTCGAGCTGACGATGCTAACTACATCGCTCCTCGGGAGGCAGCCCAAGTTTTTTACTTTTCTTAGAATAGGGTGTTATTTCCTTTCCCGCAAGAAAAACATTATAAACATTATGATTGTAATAAGGCCCGAGTCAGTGCGTGCGTCACATGCCCTCACTCTTCTATTTTATGGGCCACCGCTCAATTTTATGAGAATTGATGAGTAATACTATCTGAGGCTGGGAACTTCACTTTAGGACATTGATGTTTTACCCATCAATTGCCTTTTCTTTCACTTTATTTTCAGTTTTTCACCAAGTATCTTGTACTGAAGCCTTGTATCGGGCAAGGATACCTTGTTCCCTACCCATATCGGGAAAAAGACTCAGGAGGCGAACAAGATTTGCCCTTATCGGCCTGGCGTATCAGGCGACACACCTTAGCAATAAGCCGTGTTGGACGATACGCCGAGTGGAAAGCAACCATGTCGGGCAGCAGGAGTAATAACCCTTGATTTGACAGATGGGACTGCTCGTCTGAGGAATGATTTGTCTCCTCGCCCGACACGTACCCCTATTTTACCTGTTTTACCCCCGATCTGGATTACTATATATAGTAACGGAAGTTTAACTATGTCGGGCACCTGCATTTACTCCTCACCTACTCCCGTATCATGTAGTAATTTCTCTTGTTGCTCTCGTGTCCTGCAATCTAGCTTCCGCTCTCGTGTCACACAAGCTAAATTCAGATAGCAAAGGTATAGCCTGACAGTCATATCATTTGGATTGCCCGACATGACCCCCATGTTGCGCACTTTCGTATCAGACTCAAGGCTTTAGTTGATTTCCTTATATCGCCCGACACACATTTGTGTCGGCCGTGTTACTTTTGACTATTTCGCGCGACACACCTATAATGCGCGCTTGCCCGATACCTTATATCGGGATAGACCCGTGTCACCCAGTCTTATTTTACTTCACATGTCGGGCGACACCTTTTCTTTCAGAGTGACCGTACCATATCGGGCGCTTTGTATCACGTGGCCATGTCGCCCGACACACCTTCAACTTTAGATGTATCTGGAAATGGCCATAATGTCCGGTTTTTCTTGTGTCACCCAGTCTGGTATCACCTCACATATTTCTCCTGACGGGCGACACCCATGTCTTGTATCAGGCAAGAGATCTGTTTGTGATGACGCCCGATATCTCACGATGAACCTATGCAATTTTTTTCAGCCAAACTTTGTATCACCCGACACGACCGTATCAGGCAACATCATATCACTCAGTTTTGAAGCCCGATATGGTGGTGTCGGGTAGCTCTTGTATCGGGCCAACCCTCTTGGATTATCGGGCTATCAGTTTTCTTTTTAGACACCGATATCAACTTTACATTTTTACCTATTTGATATCGAAACATTTAGATGCTTAATAAACTTGTCTTATGATAACATAAATGGCCCATACAAAGCAAACCGTCATTCAAGTTGACGAACATGGTCAGAGGATCGACACTGAGGCCACAACTAAAACTACAACCGTCAGGCAAAAATACCCGAACCCCGAGGTAGCTGGGCCATCCATGGCCGAAAAGAGACCAAGGATGGAAGAAGTAACGACCCCAACAACAGTTTCAACCATAGCGGAAGAACCTCTGGATCATACACCAGGCATGTTCGTGCCCAGAGATAACAAGCACAGGCGTCGATACTCAGAATGGCAACAAAACTCTACAGGCCGAGCAGATTCTTCCACCAGTCGTCCTTCCTTCAACTAGGCATTTTTGAAAGGCTTGAGAATGTCCTAGAGGACGGAAGAAGTAACGGCCCAACAACAGTTTCAACCACAGCGGCAGAACCTCTGGATCATACACCAGGCAGGTTCGTGCCGAGAGATAACGAGCACGGGCGTCGATACTCAGAACTGGCAACAAAACTCTACAGGCCGAGCAGATTCTTCCACCAGTCGTCCTTCCTTCCTTCTGTTGGGTTGAGGAAGATCTGCTTCAGTCACTCTGCCTCCTAAACTAAACTCACCAGGGAGTTCATGTCATCTCTCAGCCGGGTGTAAAATAGACCCTAAGAAATCGAAGAATACGACAGAGCAGATAGACTGCAGGGGTGGCTATACAATTCTGAGCACATCATCTCTGAGAAGCTGCTCAACGAGATCTTCTCTTCCAGCGAGGAGGAGAAGGAACTGCTTAACAACGGTGCAAGGATCACCGAAGGAGATGGGTTCAACCCTGTAGATCTCTAGAAGAAACTGACCGGTGAGTCATCGTTCAAGCTGGGAAGCAAGGTGGCAGTGGTGCACTCTTGCTTCTGGAGAATAGTGCACAAGATTGTAGCGTTCCTGCTCTTCAGCAAGAACGAATCAAGCAACATCTACACCAAAGAACTCCATCTCATGTGTCACATGATGGAGGGCAATATGATCAACCTGGGATGTTTCTTACTGAATACATTACACCCAATAAAGGATGCCACCAAGGAGTACTGCATGGGTGGCATTGTCAATCTGATTGCGGTCGGGTTAGGGTACCCACAGGAACCGCGCAGTCTCTCAAGGACAAGGAGCGACGAGAAGATCGACCTCAAGTTCCTCATGAGGGCCAACATCATCAAGAAGGAGGGACGAAGCTACTTCTACAAATTTGTGAGAATAAGCACCCTACTTCCGCTCCCTAGTTGTGCCAACTACGACGTAGAAAAGCTGGTCTTCACCAGCGTAGAGATTGAAGCGGTGGCAGTCGAAGCCGCTTACGCCGTCACCACCAGTATCAAAGAGAGGGCGATTGTGAGAGGAGAACCAATTCCTCTCGAAACATGGCAGGACAAATCTTCAACAAATCCTACTGAGTCACCCACCACTCTAGAGCCACCAACGATAGCAATTAATAAAGCTGTCGTCACTCCTACCATCCCAGCCATGATCACGACAATATCTGTCGTGGCTGAAGAAGTATCGACGATCATGGAGGTCGCCGAGACAACCGGGGCAGAGACTACCATACTAGCCCCAACAGAAGCTACCGCGGAAGATACAGCCGTAGCTCCCGAAACTTCTGTGGTGCCCTTAGTGGCAGAAGAAGAGGTGTAGCCGGACGCTAGTAATGGGGCGTTCGCCGAGATCCTCGAAATGGAGCTCAGAGCTTCTCAACCTACGCCGACACTACCTCCAGTGTCTCCTATGGTAGCTGTAGAGGAGGTCACCGACAACATAGAGGTGGAACAACATCCACCCATACTATGGCCTTCTCCATCACAACAAGAGGGCGAGGCAGAGACAACTGAGAAAGCGCTTACACCTCGACCATAAGCAACTACTTTGCGAACAATCGAGATAGATTCTACCTTGTCGGGTAGACCCTCACATGAGAGGAGTGCCGCGAGGACGAGAGGGAGATATGTAGGAGCCCCTCCATCACTCGGGAAGATGCTGGGGCACAAACTCGATCACTTGCGGGAGGTAATAGAAAGCCACTCAGCTACATTTACTTCACTAACCCGCAAGTTTTCTATTTTCCAAAAGAGGATGAATATCCAGGAACGACAACTATTGACTCTAGTTGGCCTCCCCGACCAACTAGATGCACTCAACGCCACACTGCAGTAGGCCCTCCAACACCTCGACGTGATCGAGGAGAGGATGAACATGAGGGACGATCACCCGCGTCCAAGGCAGCCGAGGAGATCTCCATCACCTCCTAGCTCAGGCTCTCAATCCTCCTCGTCAGCATCCTCGTCCAGATTGTCGTCCACTTCCTCCTCCAGCGGGCCATCCCCAATGCCCGAGGAAAGGACACCGCAAAGGTCAGCCAACAGAGCTCCAGTAGGACAGGCGAGCTCCCGTGGTTTGGAAGAAGCAGCTCCTTCAGTCCCCCTAGACAAAGCTGAGGATAACAACGAAGCAATCAGCATTGGGGAGGACTCTTCTAAAGAATCTGAGGGAGAGTGGGGGACATCTGTACTGCCAATGAAAGACACCCCCCATAAGAAGAAGCTCGACGACAGATGAATTCTCTACACCATCGAAGATACCTTCCTTCGAGATGGCTGACTTTGACAGAAGGGTCATCAGATACCTGTCGATCAGGGACCAGAAACTACCGAATAAGGTCCTGAGGTCGTAGGCTGATGAAGAAGATGTCGTCTGGAGCAACGACTACTTCTCCATACGACGGGGAGCACTCAGAAGCATATTCCGCTCGCCAGCCATCGTTGGGAAGAAGTTGTTCAGGGTCCTAGAGGGTGCAATAATAGAGAATATCAGCACCAGGATAGGTCAGCAAACAATATACAATGCCACCCTGACCTTGGCAAAAAGACTAATGATGGGAGTACTAGACTCCATCATGGTGGCCAACATGCTGCGACACATCGAAGAGCACAACACGAACATCGTGTTGGCCCCATACAAGCACCGCAACATGTGGTTCCTGTATGTGGCAGACCTCCAGAACCATGACGTCCAACTCCTCATCTACTGCAACAAGGAGGTGCCACACTCAGGGTTTATTTTCAGTCACCCGGAGGATAAACAACTCAGGATTCTACCACTGTGTCTTCTCTGAGCCATCAAGAAAGGAGTCCAACGTCATAGTGGCATTTAGAACTTCTTCTCTATTGGAGATGTCCCCGTCCAAGTAGAAGAGGGAAGTGGAAATAGCACCTTTATCGTCTTGCGCGCCATGGAGCTTCTCAACATATTCAGATACATAAGGCATCTCCAGGGCCAAAACTTCTACCAGCTCAGGAGCACCTACTCCTTGCTGCTGATCAAAGACAGGCACTACTTCCAAGATGCAGGGGTACCAGAGAGGCTGCTGGACAGTGATCAAGAAGATGAATCTTCGCAACCCAGCAGCACTCCAGAGAAAGAAGATAAAATAGAAGCAGACATCTACGGGGCAGGCAAGTGGTTAGAAATCCTACGGGAAGTACACGGAATCGAAGACCCCGCTTCGCCTGAAACATTAGAAGAAATGATCAACAACTTTGACCGTTTCTCGTGCTCTACACTCACACAAGAGCAGGTCAATGAAGTTCTTCTGAAGTTAGCTGACTCTACCCCGACAGATGTCATCTATGAGGTAGGCAATGTCATAGTCCCAGTTGATGACTTGAGGGATATGGTAAAAGAAGGAGGATGTTTGGCGATATCTGTGGCGGCCGCCTACATCGATACACTACAGAAGAAGTTTGAACACGCATACATAGCTCATCCAATACTATTCAACGACATTTGCCTTGCCGATGAATCAGGAGTGAAGCAAACTTTTCTGGCAGAGTTACAGTGCAGAGTTTCATGCACCATCTTCCTTCCCATCCTGCACTACAATCACTGGACGCTCCTGACGATGTACACTCACCAACGAGTAGGAATCTTCTACAACAGCTCAGACAACAACAAAGATCATCTGGTGCAGTGTACATCGACAACGTTGACACCCCTCAAGCGCTTAGTACAAAAATACTATGAGGACGTGGCAGCGTTGATACAACCATTCCTGGAGACATCAACTAGCAAATGGCATGAGCTTCAGTTTTGCCACCACAGTCCACAACAAATTCCTTTATCCAATGACTGCGACATCTTCGTGCTGGAATGGATATCAAATCAAGAGATGCCTGACCAGCTCCACTACATCGAATACCACAAAAAATGAGGAGAATATGTGTGGGAGCTTCTATCTAGAAAAGGCACGCTCACCAGCTTACCCTCACTACGTTCACATTACCCTACCTTAGCTACTTCATAACTCTAGGACAGAGTGTGGAGTAAGTTTGGGGGGATACTATGTACCAGTGAAGGAGGTACTAAAAGCACTTCAAACTTCACCTCTTTTGTTATTTTGTTCTTTTTTTTCTATAACATGTGTACATATACATATACATGCCTCATACAAAAATACAAAAATTTTGTCTCCATACATATGTACAAAGACACTTTATAGTAAAAACCTGATACGACTTCTTGCCAGATTGTTTTCTTTGTGTCCAAAGAGGTGCAGGTTTTGTTATGTCTTTTTGAAAATGTAGCCTCAAACAACGAAAGACCACGACTTTTCATGCCAAAAATTTCGAAAAATAATCTCGCAACAGCTAAGAGACGTGTATGCAGAAGGAAAAAGCTGCCCAAACAGAAAAAATTTTCTCTTGTTTTCCCTTACCCAACAAAAATCACAAAAAGAGAGAATAGCCTTATGAGAGTGAATAAAAGCATGAGAGTTGTGCCAAATGAAAAAAAAATACACACTTGTGCTCCAAAAGTACCCATCTTTAGGCATGGTAGATCCGTGGCAGTGGTACGTAGGATGTGAAATCACTGCTCTAAAGCCAACTGGCTTGGACTGCAAGGACCACTCACCCACTAATGGACCCGTACCTAGATGGACTAATGGGAAACAAAAAAAAACCCAAAAATCCTTAAAACTACCCAAACACACAACTTTTTGTTCCCAAAAGCTGTTTGGTGTGAAAGCTAACTTTGAAATCATGCACCCAAGTGTCGCCGAAGCTGTGGAGAAAAATTTTGCTTAAATAAGGCAGGAAAAGTAAAGTCTGTTGTTCATGGTCGGGCAGTATTCTCTGTAAGAAATCTCAATACTCGCTCAAACCCATGGTCTGAAAACCATACCGGTCAAGAAGAAGCGTCACAAATAAAGTTTAAAGATTGATTGAGGACAATCAAAATGCTAAGTTTGGGGAGTTGATAACACCAAATTTTTTGATGTTTTTTACCATTATTTCGTTGTCAAAACTTCCCTTTTAAACTGTTTTCCTCTCCTTTTTGTCATGTTTTTGAATAAATAGGCAACGCTATGCTCTTATCCCATTTTTATCATCTTTTGCAGGGTTTTCCTCATTTTTCCACTCATTTATCAGCAAAAGACCCGTCTCGGCCCATGAACATGTTCTACCTGCATCAACCCTCCTACCAGTCGGCTGACACACTCACTACCTAACATACAACAACCTGATACAGCTTCCGCACGACACGGGTGTGTCGTACAAGGAAGATCTGACGGGCGATACACAACTTACTCGATAGGGAGCTGCACTCGCCACGACTACTAAAGCATGTTGTCCGATACAAGCCACCCATCGACAGGCGCCCACTCATCACGACACCCGGCACGCTTACATCCCGACACCCTCTGTGCCGGGCGACACGCATATCAGGCATCCCTGAAGCCACAATAATAGAGCTGATGGAGGACATGTGGTGCCCAGAGAACCGTAACTTCTCCCAACTGCTGTCTATAAATAGCAGCTACATGACTCTGATGGGATGGGTCGGAACCTCACGAAAGCTAACTTTGGAAAGTATCTGGAGCTAGTGTGTCACGTCCTAGAGGTGTACTGGGTGATACTAGGTGAGCACTTCCCCTACTCGAAAGGGCGGGAATGGTTTACTTAGAATCTGTCCCGATAGCCGCAGCAGCCCGATATTGACCAGAGGGGCCACCCGATACGAGGAACCTGATACTCTAAGTGATCTCTAGCCCGACACGATACTGAGCCCGATATGAATCAATCGTTACGGTGTGTCACTCGAGAGGGTGGCATCCCGAAACAGGCATATCGGGCATGAGCGCTTTGACACATACGTCTGCCCATCATGGTGTGTCACCTGAAGGGGATGCCGCCCGACACAGGCGTATCGAGCAGAGCTCCCGCCCGGTATCGGGCTAGAGGGCCCTTAGGGATCTGCTTCTGCTTGTCGATTTCCTAAATCAAGGAGATGTTACCTATCTTTCCTTTTACTGTCATTTACTTTCTTTACTACGCAATGTAACCAAACCCTTTTGTATAATGATTATGCTAATGGAATTAGAGGATCTTTAAATATCTGTTGGCTTTATGTTTGGTCCCTTTTTGTTGGATGATTACTTTGTTTAGCATCTGAACTCTAGCTTGTATGCTTGGATCATGTTTTGACTAGCTATCGAATCATGTTTCCCATTGCAGCAACCTCGAGAGAGGTGTTGTGGCTCTAGTGTTTGGTACGATCAGGGAGTATGAGAGTACCCAGGGTCAGAGTTGCTTTAGTGATCTTTCCAATCTAACCCAAGTCCAACAACCTTGAGAGAGGTGTTGGTGCTTAGTTATAGGTACCCTCTTCGAGAGAAGGGGTACTGGATGTTCCTGTTGCCGCTTGTTTTACCGAAGTTTCTTCCTTCGTTCCTTACCAAAGAAATAGTTTTATCTCCTCTGGTTCTTTTGTGCAAACCCCCTAAAAACCGATAAAAACTTAAAAACCTTAATTTTCCTTGTAACTCTAGTTGGAGATAGTTTTCTTTTATTTTATCAATCTTCGCCTGTTGTTCCCTTTGAGAACTTTATCCTCACCTTACTTTTACCGGGGTGTAATGTGTTGATTCTGAGTTCTTAACACTACCACCCTTGTCCCTGTGGTTCGACCCCGATTGCTACTTCAGACCTCGTCATCGTTGCGGGGGCCTAAGAGTCAGGTTATTTAAAAGTCCGACTACTTCAAATCTGCTCCTTTTGGACATGTGATTTAGACCGGTCAACTTTTTGGCATTGCGTGGGCCTATGAGTCGGGTTATTTAAAAGTCCGGCTACTTCAAATCCGCTCCTTTTGGACGTGCGATTTAGGTCGGTCAACTTTTTGGCACCGTTTCCGGGGACAAGGCAAAATGGTACTATTAACGAACCCAAATCCACTAACTACACTCCTATGCCTCAAGCTTAGGAATGAGCTCGACAACACTTTTTCCTTTTTGATCTTCTAACTTGAAATGATTATAGAGTAGTTCATTTTATTAATACAAGTTTTCTAACTTGATTATACGTGCTATTTAGGTACTCAGGAAAGAAACGTTTTGCTCAATTGAGCACCGACACCGCTAGTCATGCCACCTCGCGTCGAACCACCTCTTTCAGAGGGTGAGAAAAATGCTAGAGTTGGACCCCACTCACCTCCACATGGGAACAATGACCATTATGATGGAGATCATCAACATGAAGAACCTGAAACAAAACAATTCGAGGATGACCATCGTCATGAGAGGTGTCATCACCATCGAAGACACCGAAGAAATCAACATAATCAGGAGCAGAACCATGGAAACAACGACATCGAAGATTCTAACGAAGAAGAAAAGACCCTCAGGGAGTTAGCTGCCACTAAGGCCAATAACTCAAGATGTCCTGTTGTCATCCCAAGGTTCAATGTGACTAACTTTGAGTTGAAACCTTCCATCATTTCTATGATCCAGAACAAGAGTTTCAGAGGGAACTCGAAGAATGATAACCCTTACCATCATTTAGATGCCTTCAAGAACATCTGTGATACCATTAAAATGCGGGGAGTTCCGCAGGAGGTGATTTACTGCAAGGGCTTCATCTTCTCCTTAGAGGAAAGGCCCTATCCTGGTACCTCGGGCTACCACATCAAGCTCTCAACGGTTGGAATGCATTGGCGGACGCTTTTGTAAACAAGTTTTACCCTACGGAGAAAACTGTCAGGCATAGACAGAGGATCACCACATTCATGCAAAAGCCGAATGAGAATCTACACGAAGCCTGGGAAAGATATCAAGAATATCAGAGGGACTTCCCTCATCACAACTACAAGAAGGGTTTCCTGATAACCACCTTTTACAATGGTCTGACCCATGAAGAAAGGGTTTCGCTGAATGCAGTTGTAGGAAGTGACTTTCTAGGGAAGAAGCCCAGTAGATTCAAAACGACCATCGAGAACATGGCTGAACTACAAGCCGACACCGACTATGACAGATCTGATAGAGGATATGTGAAGAAGGCTTCTAGTGAAGGACCTTCGATCGAATCTAAAGCTCTTGAGGCTATCACCACTCAAATCCAGAAGATAGACACTGATGTCAGACATTTGAAAGAATCGGGTGGAAAAGGGAAGAAATAGGTTGAGAAAGTTATGAAGTGTGTCACCTGTGGAGAAGGTGGACACGGGGTTGATAACTGCATTTACACCCGGCCTGGCGAGTCAAGTGAAAGTGAATCCGAAGCAGAGGAAGTCAAATATGTCTCTTTTGTCAACTTCAAGAGACCGGATCATCCTGGTTTTAACTATGGCAATAAGGATGCGGTCGAAAACTCGCATCAGATGAATAACCCAACCAAGAAACTGCAAGGTTTCAGAAAAAGGGGCGGACAAGGTCAGTTCACCAGAACTACCAGTTTCCAATCGAACAAGGCAAACTTCCAAGGGCAAGGAAAGTACCAAAGTTGCCAAGCAACTAACTCTAGTCAAAGCCAGGGTCAAGCTAAGGAGCAAAGTCAGGATAAGAGCTCGAACCAACCAGACTTGGTGGGTCAATTGTTCAATTTTGTAAAACAACAGGATACTATCAACAACCAACTGGCACAAAGCGCGCTGTCTAATTCAGGAGTTTTGAACACGATGCAGGTTCAGATGGAAGATATGTAGATGCACCAACGCCAAATAGATCAGCAGTTGGCCCAGATGGTCGAGTTAATAAAGAATCCCTTGGGTAAGATACCCTCCAACACTGAATCTACTAAAATGGCAGTGCTGAGATCAGGAAAGACAATACAACATCCTGAAGTAGCCAGACCCGAGGAACCTGAATCAAGGACTACGGTAGAAAATCCCACAGAGGAAGACAACCAACAAGCTCATGACAGGGAGCCAATACCAAGATCTATGGAGGAACTGTTTGGTAAAAGAAGTCCTTACTCTCCTAAGTTGCCTTTCCCTTACAAAATGATAAAGGAACATCTTAAAAAGCGTTACGAGAGGTTTATGGAGTCAGTAAAGAAGCTTCACCTCGAGGTACCCTTTCTGGATGCTTTAGAGGAAATTCTGACCTACGCCAAGTTTTTCAAGGATCTGATAACCAAGAAGAAAAGAGGCAGAAGGGTTGAGACCATGCATTTCGCTAGTATGTCTTCTGCTTTTGTCAAAGAGGATTTACCCAACAAGAAGAAGGATCTAGGGGTTTTCACTATTCCTTTTGCCATTGGAGATAATATCGAGCGGAAAAGTCTTGCTGATTTAGGGGCTAACATCAGCCTTATGCCCCTAAGCCTCACACAACATTTGGGTTTGACTGATATGGTCAAGACCAACATGAGGATTGAATTGGCTGACCATACCTTTAAAAGACATGTAGGTGTTGTTGAGGATGTACTGATTCGTGTGGGAAGTTTCTTCATTCTGTGCGACATTGTGGTCATCGACACTGTGGAGGACCCTAGCTGTCCTATCATCATTGGACACCCTTTCTTGGCTACGGGAAGAGCGTTGATTGATGTCTTTGAGGGAATAATCACTCTAAGGGTCGGAAATGATCACTTAGATTTCAAAGTAAAGGATGCTATAAAGGGACCATCCCTACTAGAATCCTCCTACTTTGTAGAAAGCTACAAGCAGTTTTGTGAAGAGATGGAGGAAGATATCGTAATGGTAGACCCACTTGTGAGAGCTTTGAGCAATCAAGATTATGAAGATCCAGAGGTTGTAGAGTTTCTCAACTATCTAAATCGGTTTGATGAAGATCTGAGTGATGAGGAAGAGGTAATAGAAACAATTAAGTTTGCTTTTCTAGAGGAGGAACCGGAAGAAAAGGCACCCAAGCCTAAACCAGAGCTGAAGCAGCTACCTAAAGGATTAAGGTATGAATTTCTAGATCAAGAAGAGAGAAATCATGTCATTGTTAATGCCCATCTTACGAAGGATCAATTGGAAAAGCTTCTTGAGGAGTTGAGGCTCCACAGACAGGCTATAGGATATTTGATGGAGGATATCAAAGGCCTTAGCCCTGCACTATACATGCACCAGATTAATTTGGAAGAATCTGCTAAACCTCTAGCTCAACCCTAGAGAAAATTGAACCAGATGCTAAAAGAAGTTGTGAAGAAAGAAGTAATCAAACTAAGGGATGCAAGGATCATTTACCCAATCAGTGATAGTAACTGGGTGAGTCTGATCCATGTGGTACCGAAGAAAGGAGGTATAACAGTAGTAAAAGGAAACAAAGGTGATGAAGTGGTGGTTTGGACCGTTACCGGATGGAGGATGTGTATTGACTACTGAAAACTAAACCAAGCCACGAAAAAATATCATTATCCGCTTCCTTTCATTGATCAAGTTCTGGAAAGATTGGCGCATCATGACTATTTCTGCTTTTTGGATGGTTTGTATGGGTTTTATCAAGTACCTATCTTACCAGATGATCAAGAAAAAGCCACTTTTACCTATCTCTATGGGACCTACGCCTTCCGAAGAATGCCTTTCGGCCTGTGCAATGCTCCCGCAACGTTTTAGTGTTGCATGATATCAATGTTTTCAGATTTTCTGGAAGACATCGTGGAAGTTTTCATGGACAACTTTTCTGTCTATGGAAAGGACTTCGATGCCTTCTTGAAAAACCTATCTCTGGTCTTACATCGCTATGAAGAAAAGAGTCTGGTCCTGAACTGGGAGAAGTGCCACTTTATGGTACGAGAAGGCATCGTGCTAGGGCATAAAGTCTCGAGGCGTGGCATCGAGGTAGACATTAGCAAGGTTGAAGCCATATCTAAGCTACCTCCACCGAAGTCTGTAACGGGAGTGAGGAGTTTTCTCGGGCACGTTGAATATTACTGAAGATTCATAAAAGACTTCTCAAAGATCTCAAAACCGTTGTCCAACCTTCTGGTAAAGGATGTTGAATTCAATTTCTCTGACGATTGTCTAATTGCTTTTCAGGCCTTAAAAGATGCCCTTTTCTCACCGCCCATCCTACAAGATGTGGACTGGGAGCTACCTTTTGAGCTTATGTGTGACACCAGTGACTATGCTGTAGGAGCCGTCCTGGGACAGAAAAAGGACAAAATGTACCATGTAATTTGCTACGCCAGTCGTACTCTGGATGAAGCTCAGGTGAATTACACGACTACAGAGAAAGAGATGCTCACAATTGTCTTTGCTTTCGACAAGTTCAGATCCCATATTATCAGAACGAAGGTGAAGGTCTACACAGACCATGGGGCAATAAGATATCTTATGCAGAAAAAGGATACCAAGCCCAGGATGTTAAGGTGGGTTTTGTTACTCCAGGAGTTCGACCACGAGATTGTTGATAAGAAGGGTGCGGAAAATGTGGTCGCCGACCACTTATCAAGGATCATAGTCGAAGACCAGAAGGAGCCACCTATCAACGACAACTATGCTGATGAAGCTTTTCTGAGGGTCAAAACCAAATATGAGAATTTGCCTTGGTTTGTAGATATTTGTAATTATCTTGCCTGCGGGGAGTTGCCTCCTGATATAACTTTCAATCAAAAGAAGAAGCTCTTTTCAGATGTAAAGAACTACTATTGGGATGATCCTCTTCTCTTTAAAAGATGTGCAGACAACCTATATAGAAGATGTATCCCTAAAGAAGAAGTCCCAAACATTCTAAAAGAATGTCATGCCTCTCCATATGGAGGACACATGGGGAGCGAAAGAACTGCCGCCAAGGTGCTACAATCAGGTTTTTACTGGCCCTCCTTGTTCAAGGATGCTGCAAATTATGTAAAAGTTTGTAAAGAATTCAAATCGAAAGGAAACATTGGAAGAAGAAATGAGATGCCTATGGCAAATTGGGTCGAAGTCGAGATCTTTAATGTATGGGGAATTGACTACATGGGTCCATTTCCCCCATCAAAAGGATATCAATACATCTTAGTCACGGTAGATTATGTTTCTATATGGGTGGAATCCGTTGCCACTCAAACTTGCGACTCCAAGTTAGTGATCAAGTTGTTTGAGAAGACTATCTTCCCTCACTTCGGAGTACCTAGTACTGTGATAAGCGATGGTGGATCACATTTTGGAGAAAAATAGTTTGAACTGCACCTGCGGAAGTATGGGGTTAAACACAAGATCGCTACGCCCTACCACCGTCAAACTTCAGGGCAGGTGGAGGTTTCAAATAGAAAAATTAAGAAGATTTTAGAGAAGACTGTTAGCCTCACAAGGAAAGATTGGTCGATGAAGCTTGATGACGCCCTTTGGGCCTACAAAACTGCATATAAAGCACCCATTGGAACTACTCCTTACAAGTTGATTTATGGGAAATCATGTCATCTACCGTTAGAACTTGAACACAAGGCTCTTTGAGCAATTAAGTTCCTGAATATGGATCTGGAAAAGGCTGGGGAGAAAAGATATCTACAGTTATGGGAACTCGAAGAATTGAGAATGCATGCCTACAAGAATGCAAGGATCTATAAGCAGAGGACCAAGGTGTGGCATGATGCCCACTTGAGGAAGAAGGATGTAAGTGAAGGTGATAAAGTTTTATTATTTAAATCTTCCATTCATCTTTTTCCAGGTAAGCTACAAACAAGGTGGTCCAGACCCTTCACCGTAGCAAAGATATATCCATCAAGGATGGTGGAGCTGTATGATAAAGAAGATCCATCCAAAGTTTTCTCAGTGAACGGGCACAGTGTAAAAAGGTTCTATGAAGATGAAGCGTTCGTGAGAAGGACAGAGATAAGCTTGCAGGATGTGGAAATAGCTGAAGGCACAAAGTGAAGGATCTGAAGCTGTCGAGATGACGACGCTAACTATAACGCTCCTCGGGAGGCAGCCCGAGTTTTTTTACTTTTCTTAGAATAGGATGTTATTTCCTTTCCTATAAGAAAAACATTATGAACATTATGATTGTAATAAGGCCCGAGTCAGTGTGTGCGTCACATGCCCTGACTCTTCTGTTTTATGGGCCACCGCTCAATTTTATGAGAATTGATGAGTAATACTATCTGAGGTCGGGAACTTCTCTTTAGGCCAATGATGTTTTACCCATCAATTGCTTTTTCTTTCACTTTATTTTCAGTTTTTCACCAAGTATCTTGTTCTGAAGCCTTGTATCAGGCAAGGATACCTTGTTCCCTACCCGTATCGGGAAAAAGACTCAGGTGGCGCACAAGACACACCCTTATCGGCCTGGCGTATCAGGAGACACACCTTAGCAATAAGCCGTGTCATACGATACACCGAGTAGCAAGCAACTATGTGTTGGATCCTAGATGGGTGACTTAGGTGCTCTAGAGGGGGGGTGAATAGAGCTGAAAGCACTTACACAAAATTCATTAAACCTTCAAAATATATGACAAGATAAGGTTGCTAAATAGGTAATTTGAGTGCAACTAAATCATGCATAGCAAGGATAAGAGAGATTGAACATGCACCAAATTAGACAAGCTATTTAGAGTGGTTCCACACTTCAAACTAGAAGTGTGTCAGTCCACTTGCCTAGAGAGGTCAACCTCTAGGACTTCAACCAATTGCACTCTTATATTCATTAATAAGACATACAATACATGACCAACAAAGGACTTACCTATCCAATACAAAGAGTCTTCAACCTTACCAAGGACTTACCCACTTTGCAAGATTCTTCGGCCTTCTCCAAGGACTTACCCAATCTTGCACAAGTCTTCGGCCTTGTAGGAATTACCCACTCTTCTTGGATCTTCCGCCTTTGACTTCACCTTCACTCGGAGAAGCTTTTTCCACCAAGGACTTACCCACTTGAGCTGGAGTCTTCTGCCTTCTCCGAGGACTTACCCACTCTAGCTCCAAGTCTTCAGCCTTGATCTTCACCAAGGGACTCCTTCCCTTGTTCTTCTTCACCTCTCTTGGACAAGAGAGAGAACCTTCATCTTCATGATTGGAAAAGAGAGATGGGGAGGTGGTGGAAGTGAGAGCTTCACAAGATATACAAATAGGACTAGCTCTCTTACAGATCTCCTACTCACTCTAATGGATGTAGAAAGTGATTAAGCTTAGAGAGAGAGAGGAGGTTGTAGGAAGCACTCAACTATAGAATAGGAACCTCTCAAAGAGTTTGCATGGAATGCTCAACCTTGGAATGAAGCCCAAGGGGTCCTATTTATAGCTGGGGATGCCTCTTAGCCTTTGGGAACACTTGTGAACGAAAACTAGCCGTTTTGTGGCTTGCAACGGATCTATTTTCACTTGTTGCAACTCCACAACGGCTAGAATTGCTTTTTCTGTATTTCAGTACAGTCCGATCGGCCGAGTTTCTATAAAGGTAATTCGGCCGAACCACTAAGCGACAAGTCTGAAAGATAGACTGTCGGCCGAGTTCCCTTGGAGAAACTCGGCCGATCGGTCGACTTTCAACTTGGACCGATCAGTGGATCGGCCGAGTTTCCCACCATAGAAACTCGACCGAACAGGGATCGGCTGAGTTGGTAACTCGGCCGATTGCCCAAAAAATTCCAGAATATATGGATCGGCCGAGTTTGGAATTCGGCCGACCAAATCCCTGTTATGGGTATTTTGGAATTTTCGTAAAATTGTACAAATGATGGATTTTTGTGTCCCAATAATTTTTCTAAGCTTAATTACAAGTCATACAATCATTACAAGTGATTACAAGGCAATTCTAAGGTCATTTACATAGAGATCCCAAATTGCACACTTGTAGCTATTTTGACTTGTCTTTTCTCCAATTTGATATGCGCAAGTTAGGGCATTTGGAGTGTGTCTAAACCTAATCTGAAATCACTCAATGTAGAAGCATTAGACACCAATATGTGGAATGGTTAGTCATCATCAAAACAAGGGTTTAGTCAATTTAGACGTGAGTCGACATTGACCTAATTGACCTTGAGTCAACATTCTCCCCCTTTTTGAAGATGACAAACCATTCCATAAATGTATTGAAAGCTTGTAAGTAAAATCATACCTTCGGAGAAACCTAGGGGTTTCAGTAGAATTGAGTTCATATGCTCCCCCTCAATTGATGCTAGTGGAGTTTTCATACTCCCCCTTAATTGATGATATTTCTCCTGCATGGATAGCTTTCATAACATTTATAGAAACTATGTCTTCTACTCATATATGTTCTACACATATATGTCTTCTCCCATTTACCTTCTCCCCTTTACATGGACACGCTTCTTTGCTTCATGTAAGACATGCCTTCTCCCTGTTGTCAAAAGAAGACATATCTTTCTCCCCCTTTGTCATTTCAAAAAGGTGGGGGTGTGAAGAAACTAAGAAACACCACTTGTTAAGAGAAAGAAGATAACAAAAGTTATATAAGGAGAGTAGAAGAGCACATATAGGGTCTTGTCCAAGCATAGAAAGAAAAGCAAGTTAAAACATATACTTGAACATCCCAAAAATGCAAGATACAGTGCTGCAGAAAAACAATAAATCACAACTTTGACCCTCAAGATGATGGAATTTGACCAAAAACCATCGGAGCTCATGGCAAAGCGATGAGTCTTGCTCAGAAGGGTGTTTCTGCATAAAAAGCACTATACTTGCAGCAAAAACTGAAATTGGAGCAAAACCTACATAAAAATCCAAAAAATACTCCAATTTCTACATATCATGTAGATCTATGAACCCTGCATCACAATGTTATGCAAGAAACTCAAGATAGTATATAAGCAATTTAAAGAACAATCTTGAGCATGTATGAGATAAGATACAAGCATAACATATAGATGATCAAAGATGCCAATTAAAAACAGGGCTAGAACTACATGTATATGAACTACTAGTAGATGACATCACAAGTTAGGACTACTAGTAGGATCTAGATCATAGCAAGAGATACACAAGATAAAGCAAGCTATGAGTAGATATAGAGATATATCCAAACCAAGAGATATGCAATTTTAGACGCATGAAAGGATATAACTCACTAGATATGCATCCTTACCATAAGATGATTACCCCTATGAACGTCAAGGTTGTATCAAAACAAGATATACACCTAGAGAGATGTAGCAAGTTAGAGCACAACGGAAGCAATTTAAGACACAACCAAGAGATCCAAAGAGATCATCATCAAAACCTGCAAAACAACTCAAAGCAAGTAATTGCAACATATAGATATACCGATTTAGAGCAATTAGAGAGATAGAGTTGTATGCAAGATAGGCAATTTAGAACATGGCAATATGCATATATAAAGGTACCAAATGAGAGTGCCAAAGAATAAGGCTATTGGTTGAGAAAATCTAGTTGAGAGGGAAATTCTCACTCAATAAGCCAAATGTATATTCTGTGCACAGTGTAATCGGTCGAGTTCTGTGTATTGGCAACTCGGCCGATCGCAGCTGTTGGCAACACCCATTGGTGCCTATCGGTCGAGTTTCAATAGGGCAAACTCGACCGACAGAGCAGCTGTCAAAAAGCACATATATCTCATAAAAACATATTTAAAGACATGATAAATATACAAACCATATCCAAACATGTCTAAGCAAGTTAGTAATGCACTATAGAAGCATTAGAAATAGTTTTTGAGCAAGAGTGTGAAGAGAATCACAAAATACCACTTTTGACTCAAAAACCATATGTATAGTGCACATTAACTTGACAAAAACAAGTTAGGATAGGTTATAAGAAATAAAACCATTACCTTTGTGCTTACCATTGCTTTTCCACTTGTTGTCACCCTCTACACATCTCACCTTTCTTCTTTCATGTGGATTGACAAGACAATTTGCAATTCAATACCTCAAGTCAATCCATTTGCAAGTACCTACAAGAAGAAAGATGAAATGGTCCCCAATCATGTTTTTGGGTCCGGAGGAATTAGCTTAGCAACCCAAGTCCTATTGCTCTTGGGTGCTTTCCTAAAAGGACAACAAGTAGAATAATGACCAAAATCATTGCAATAGTTGCATGTGCCCATAGTCTTGGAACTAGAGGATTCTCCATGGAATATTGGAGGTCCTTTATCTTTGTTGTTCCCTTGACTACTATCATATCCTAAACCATGTCTACCAATTTGTTTAGTAGAATTGAGTAGGATGTCATTAAGACTCTTCTTACCAACTAAGAATCTTTGCAAAGATGATCTCAAACTATCATTATCATGCTTAAGAGAAGCAATAGTAGAAGACAATTGATTAATGTTATCTCTAGCATGTAGAAGATCATTTTCTAAGCAAAGAGTTTTAGTTAAATAAGAATCTCTATCAATATGAAGAGCAGCAACATCATTCTCTTTATTAGTATAACTAGAACAAGATTCATTTCCATTGATTTTAGCAAGCAAGGAGGCATTTTCTATTTCTAATTCATGCAAACCAAAATCTTTGTTTTTGTTTTCAGATTTAAGAACATCAATGTCATGCATGAGAGAATCAACAATTAAAGTATGTTCTTCATTAGAATTAGGCATGAGAGGTTGAGCTTCTAGAAATGTAATCTTATCAAGTAAACTAGCATTTTCAAGTTTAAGAGAGTCTACTTGGCTAAGACAATCATTTTTATCAATAAGCAAGCAAGAATTAGCATATTCAAGATCATCTAGTTCTATATGCAAATTATCAACAATTTTAGCAAGCTTTTTCTTTTTCTTTTTAGAAGACTTATAAGAGGCACAAATATCATGAATAATAGCAATTAAAGATTCTTTATCTAAAGAGTCTAGATTTACCTCACTTGAGTCTTCACTTGTTGATGCTACAAGAGCAAAATGACATTCTCCTTCATCACTAGAGCTTGAGCTTGATCCTTCACATGAATCTTCACTTGAGCTTGAGTTGGAGGAGCCACTTGAGCTTGATTGCCATTTCTTCTTGTGAAGATGGGTCTTTTTACCTTGTGGGCAATCTTCCTTGTAGTGACCCTTCTTTCCACATGTGAAGCACCGGATGGAGGAGGACTTGCCTTTGTAGAGTCGACCTTTGGAGTACATGGCATCTTCTTTAGCTTGAGAGGATGGAGAGACTTGTTCCATGATAGCTTCAATTTGAGCCTTCATTTCAGCCTTCTTCATTCTCTTTAGCTCTTTCTTCTCTTGTCTTTCTACTTCCTCCCTCTTGTCAAGTGTAGCTTCATGTGCTTGTAGATTTCCAATGAGCTCTTCAATGGGGATGTCCTTAAGTGACCTTGCTTCTTCAATGGAAGTCACCTTGGATTCCCACCTCTTGGGAAGAGTTCTAAGGATCTTTGAGTTGATCTCTCCACTAGACATAGGATGACCTAGAATAGCAAGACCATTCACAATGGTGTTGATCCTTGAGTACATGTTGGCTATACTCTCCTCCTTTCCCATCTTGAAGTTTTCAAGCAGCCCCTTGAGCATGTAGACTTTGCTTTCCTTCACTTGATCCGTCCCTTCATAAGTGATGCAAAGCTTTCTCCATACCTCATAGGCTGTTTCACATGAAGAAATCCGGTTGAACTCGGTGGGGGTCATGGAGGCATAAAGGATGTGCATGGCTCTTGCATTCAAGGTTGCTTTCATCAAGGTGGCTTCATCCCATTCTTCAATGTTTGTCTTTGGTAGAATGTATGGGCTGTTCACCATTTGCCACATCTCGAGACTTGATCCTTGGATGAAGAATTGAAGTCTTCTTCTCCAATAGAGGAAGTTGCTCCCATTGAAGATTGGAAGGCTGGTCGAGAGTCTCCCTCCTAGGTAGTCACCCATCTTCTCCTACTTGTTGAAGTATGCTTGGAGAAGACCCGCTCTGATACCACTTGTTGGATCCTAGATGGGTGACTTAGGTGCTCTAGAGGGGGGGTGAATAGAGCTGAAAGCACTTACACAAAATTCATTAAACCTTCAAAATATATGACAAGATAAGGTTGCTAAATAGGTAATTTGAGTGCAACTAAATCATGCATAGCAAGGATAAGAGAGATTGAACATGCACCAAATTAGACAAGCTATTTAGAGTGGTTCCACACTTCAAACTAGAAGTGTGTCAGTCCACTTGCCTAGAGAGGTCAACCTCTAGGACTTCAACCAATTGCACTCTTATATTCATTAATAAGACATACAATACATGACCAACAAAGGACTTACCTATCCAATACAAAGAGTCTTCAACCTTACCAAGGACTTACCCACTTTGCAAGATTCTTCGGCCTTCTCCAAGGACTTACCCAATCTTGCACAAGTCTTCGGCCTTGTAGGAATTACCCACTCTTCTTGGATCTTCCGCCTTTGACTTCACCTTCACTCGGAGAAGCTTTTTCCACCAAGGACTTACCCACTTGAGCTGGAGTCTTCTGCCTTCTCCAAGGACTTACCCACTCTAGCTCCAAGTCTTCAGCCTTGATCTTCACCAAGGGACTCCTTCCCTTGTTCTTCTTCACCTCTCTTGGACAAGAGAGAGAACCTTCATCTTCATGATTGGAAAAGAGAGATGGGGAGGTGGTGGAAGTGAGAGCTTCACAAGATATACAAATAGGACTAGCTCTCTTACAGATCTCCTACTCACTCTAATGGATGTAGAAAGTGATTAAGCTTAGAGAGAGAGAGGAGGCTGTAGGAAGCACTCAACTATAGAATAGGAACCTCTCAAAGAGTTTGCATGGAATGCTCAACCTTGGAATGAAGCCCAAGGGGTCCTATTTATAGCTGGGGATGCCTCTTAGCCTTTGAAAACACTTGTGAACGAAAACTAGCCGTTTTGTGGCTTGCAACGGATCTATTTTCACTTGTTGCAACTCCACAACGGCTAGAATTGCTTTTTCTGTATTTCAGTACAGTCCGATCGGCCGAGTTTCTATAAAGGTAATTCGGCCGAACCACTAAGCGACAAGTCTGAAAGATAGACTGTCGGCCGAGTTCCCTTGGAGAAACTCGGCCGATCGGTCGACTTTCAACTTGGACCGATCAGTGGATCGGCCGAGTTTCCCACCATAGAAACTCGACCGAACAGGGATCGGCTGAGTTGGTAACTCGGCCGATTGCCCAGAAAATTCCAGAATATATGGATCGGCCGAGTTTGGAATTCGGCCGACCAAATCCCTGTTATGGGTATTTTGGAATTTTCGTAAAACTGTACAAATGATGGATTTTTGTGTCCCAATAATTTTTCTAAGCTTAATTACAAGTCATACAATCATTACAAGTGATTACAAGGCAATTCTAAGGTCATTTACATAGAGATCCCAAATTGCACACTTGTAGCTATTTTGACTTGTCTTTTCTCCAATTTGATATGCGCAAGTTAGGGCATTTGGAGTGTGTCTAAACCTAATCTGAAATCACTCAATGTAGAAGCATTAGACACCAATATGTGGAATGGTTAGTCATCATCAAAACAAGGGTTTAGTCAATTTAGACGTGAGTCGACATTGACCTAATTGACCTTGAGTCAACACTATGTCGGGCGGCAGGAGTCATAACCCTTGATTTGATGGATGGGATTGCTCGTCTCAGGAATGATTTGTCTCCTCGCCTGACACGTACCCCTGTTTTACCCATTTTACCCCCGATCTGGATTGCTATATATAGTAACGAAAGTTTAACTGTGTCGGGCACTTGCATTTACTCCTCCCCTACTCCCGTATCATGTAGTAATTTCTCTCGTTGCTCTCGTGTTACGCAACCTAGCTTCTGCTCTCGTGTCACGCAAACTAACTTCAGATTGCAAAGGTATAGCCTGACAGCCGTATCATTTGGATTTCCCGACATGACCCCCATGTCACACACTTTCATATCAGACTCAAAGCTTTAGTTGATTTCCTTGTATTGCCCCACACACATTTGTGTCGGCTGCATTACTTTTAACCGTGTCACGTGACACACCTATAAA
This sequence comes from Alisma plantago-aquatica, assembly GCA_963693085.1. Classification (NCBI taxonomy): domain Eukaryota; kingdom Viridiplantae; phylum Streptophyta; class Magnoliopsida; order Alismatales; family Alismataceae; genus Alisma; species Alisma plantago-aquatica. Next base: position 653,728,625 of record OY856413.1, on the reverse strand, counting down.
GCACGCTTGCCTGATACCTTATATCAGGCTAGACCCGTGTCGCCCAGTCTTGTTTTGCTTCACGTGTCGGTCGACACCTTTTCTTTCGGAGCGACCGTACCATATCGGGTGCTTCACATCGCGTGGCCGTGTCGCCCGACACACCTTCAACTTTAGACGTATCAGGCAATGGCCATAACATCCGGTTTTTCCTGTGTCGCCCAGTCTTGTATCACCTCACGTATTTCTCCTGACGGGCGACACCCGTGTCTTGTATCGGGCAAGAGATCCATTCACGATGATGCCTGATATCTCATTATGAACATATGCGATTTTTTTTATCCAAACTCTGTATCGCCCGACACGATCGTATCAGGCCAACATCATATCGCTCAGTTTTGAAGCCCAATACGGTGGTGTTGGGTAGCTCTTGTATCGGGCCAACCCTCTTGGCTTATCGGGCTCTCAGTTTTCTTTTTAGACGCCGATATCGACTTTACATTTTTACCTACTTGATATCGAAACATTTAGATGCTTAATAAACTCGTATTATGATAACATAAATGGCCCATATAAAGCAAACTATCATTCAAGTTGACGAACACGGTCGGAGGATCGACACCGATGCCACAGCTGAAACTACAACTTTCGGGCAGAAACGCCCGAAACCCGAGACTGCTGGGCCATCCACGGCCAAAAAGAGACCAAGGACGGAAGAAGTAACAGCCCCAACAACAGTTTCAACTCCAGTGGAAGAACCTCTGGATCATACACCAGGCAGGTTCATGCCCAGAGATAACGAGCACGGGCATCGATACGCAAAACTAGCAACAAAAAATCTACAGGCCAAGCAGATTCTGCCACCAGTCGTCCTTCCTTCAACTAGGCATTTTTGACAGGCTTGAGAATGTCCTAGATGCAGCAGGGCTGAGGAAGATCTGCTTCAGCCACTTCGACTCCTATAATGAACTCACGATGGAGTTCATGTCGTCTCTCTGTCGGGTGGAAAATAGACCCAAATAAATCAAAGAATATGGCGGAGTAGACAGACTGCAGGGGCGGCTATACAATTCCGAGCACGCCATCTCCGAGAAGCTGCTTAACGAGATCTTCTCTTCCAGCAAGGAGAAGAAGGAACTACTTAACAATGGTGCAAGGATCACCGAAGGAGATGGGTTCAACCCCGTGGAGCTCTGGAGGAAGCTGACCGGCGAGTCATCGTTCAAGTTGGGAAGCAAGGTGGTGGCGGTGCACCCCTGCTTCTGGAGAATAGTGCACAAGCTTGTAGCGTGCCTGCTCTTCAGCAAGAACGAATCAAGCAACATCTACACCGAAGAACTCCATCTCATGTGGCACATGATGGAGGGAAATATGATCAACTTGGGACATTTCTTGCTAAATAGGCTACACCCAATAAAGGATGCCACCAAGGAGTACTGCATGGGTGGCATCGTCAATCTGATTGCGGTCGGGTTAGGGTACCCATGGGAACCACGCAGTCTCTCAAGGACAAGGGGCGACGATAAGATTGACCTCAAGTTCCTCATGAGGGCCAACATCATCAAGATGGAGGGGCGAAGCTACTTCTACAAATTTGCGAGAACAAGCACCCTCCTTCCGCTCCCTAGCTGCACCAACTACGATGGAGAAAAGCTGGTCTTCACCAGTGCAGAGATTGAAGTGGTGGAAGTCGAAGCCTCTAATGCCGCCATCACCAGTTTACAAGAGAGGGCGGCTATAAGAGGAGAACCAATTCCTATCGAAGAACGGCAGGACAAATCTTCAACAACTCCTACCAAGCCACCCACCGATCCAGAGCCATCAATGACAGCAATAAATAGAGTTGTCATCGCTCCTACCATCCCAACCACGATCATGACAATATCTGTCATGGCTGAAGAAGTATCGGCGATCGTGCAGGTTGCCGAGACAACCGGGGCAGAGACTACCATACTAGCCACGATGGAAGCTGTCGTGGAAGAGACAGTCACAGCTCCCGAAACTTCTGTGGTGCCCTTAGTGGCAGAAGAAGAGGTGCAGTCGGACGCCAGTAATGGGGCATTCACTGAGATCCTCAAAATGGAGCTCGAAGCTACTCAACCTACGCCGACACCACCGATGGTGTCTCCTATGGTAGCTGTAGAGGAGGTCGCCGACAACACAGAGGTGGAGCAACATCCACCCACACTGCGGCCTTCTCCATCACAACAAGAGGGCGAGGTAGAGACAACCGAGAAAGTGCTTACACCTCACCCAGAAGCAACTACCTCATGAACAATCGAGATAGATTCTACCTCGTCGGGTAGACCCTCGTGCGAGAGGAGTGTCGCGAGGATGAGAGGGAGATCTGCAGGAGCCCCTCTGTCGCTCAGGAAGATGTTGGGGCACGAACTCGATCACTTGTGGGAGGTGACAGAAAGCCACTCGGCAACATTTACTTTACTAACCCGCAAGTTTTCTATTTTCTAGCAGATGTTGAATAGTCAGGAGCAGCAACTGCTGACTCTAGTTGGCCTCCCCGGCCAACTAGAGGCTTTCAATGCCATGTTGCAGTAGGCCCTCCAATGCCTCGACATGATCGAGGAGAGGATGAACAGGAGGGACGATCACCTGCATCCAAGGCAGCCGAGGAGATCTCCGTCACCTCCTGGCTCAGGCTCTCAACCCTCCTCATCAGCATCCTCAACAAGATCGTCTTCCACTTCCTCCTCCAGTGGGCCATCCCCAACGCCCTAGGAAGGGACGCCGCAAAGGTCAGCCAACGGAGCTCCAGTAGGACAAGCGAGCTCCTGTGGTTTGGAAGAAGCAGCTCCTTCAGTCCCCTAGACGAAGCTGAGGATAACAACGAAGCAATCAGCATCGGGGAGGACTCTTCTGATGAATCTGAGGGAGAGGGGGGAACATTTGTGCCGCCAATGAAAGACACCCCTCCAGAGGAAGAAGCTCGATGTCAGATGAATTCTCTACACCATCGGAGATACCTTCCTTCGAGATGGCTGACTTCGATAGAAGGGTCATCATATACCTGTCGATCGGGGACCAGAAACTACTGAATAAGGTCCTGAGGTCACATGCTGATGAAGAAGACGTCGTCTGGAGCGACGACAACTTCTCTGTACGATGGGGAGCACTCAGAAGCATATTACGCTCACTAGCCGTCGTCAGGAAGAAGTTGTTCAGGGTCCTAGAGGGTGCAATAATAGAGAATATCAGCACCAGGACAGGTCAGAAAACAATATACAATGCCACCCTGACCTTGGCAAGAAGACTGATGATGGGAGTACCAGACTCCATCGCGGTGGACAACATGCTGCGACACATCGAAGAGCACAACACGAACATCGTGTTGGTCCCGTACAAGCACCACAACATGTGGTTCCTGTGTGTGGCAGACCTCCAGAACCATAACGTCCAGCTCCTCAGCTACTGCAACAAGGAGGTGCCACGCTCAGGGCTTATTTTCAGTCGCCCGGAGGATAAACATCTCAGGCTTCTACCGCTGCATGTTCTCCGAGCCATCAAGAAAGGAGTCTAATGTCATAACGGCATTTGGAACTTCTTCTCTATCGGAGACTTCCCTGTCTAAGCAGAAGAGGGAAGTGGAAACATCGCCTTTATCGTCTTGCGCGCCATGGAGCTGCTCAACATATTCATATACATAAGGCATCTCCAGGGCCAAACTTCTACCAGATCAGGAGCACCTACTCTTTGCTTCTGATCAAAGGCAGACACTACTTCCAAGATGAAGGGGTACCAGACAGGCTGCTGGACAGTGATCAAGCAGACGAATCTTCGCAACCCAGCAGCACTCCAGAGAAAGAAGTTGAGATAGAAGCAGACATCTATGGGTCAGGAAAACTATTAGAAATCCTACGAGAAGTACACAGAATTGAAGACCCCGCTTTGCCTGAAACATCAGAAGAAATGATCAACAACTTTGACCGTTTCTCATGCTCTACACTCACGCAGGAGCAGATCAATGAAGTTCTTCTGAAGTTAGCTAACTCTACCCCGGCAGATGTTATCTACGAGGAAGGTAGTGTCATAGTCCCAATTGACGACTTGAGGGACATGGTAAAAGGAGGATGTTTGGCAATATCTGTGGCGGCCACCTACATCCAGACACTATAGAAGAAGTTTGAACATGCATACATAGCTCATCCAATGTTGTTCAACAACATCTGCCTTATCGATGAATCAGGAGCAAAGCAAACCTTTTTGGCAGAGTTGCAGTGCAGAGTTCTGTGCACCATCTTCCTTCCCATCCTGTACTACAATCATTGGACGCTCCTGACGATGTACACTCACCAACGAGTATGAATCTTCTACAACAGCTTGGAAAGCAACAAAGATCATCTGGTGCAGTGTACATTGACAACGTTGACACCCCTCAAGCGCTTAGTATGAAAATACTATGAGGAGGTGGCAGCGTTGATACAACCATTCCTAGAGACATCAGCTAGCAAATGGTACGAGCTTCGGTTCTGCCACCACAGTCCACAACAAATTCCTTTATCCAACGACTGCGACATCTTCGTGCTAGAATGGATATCAAATGAAGAGATTCCTGACCAGCTCCACTACATCGACTACCACAACAAATGAGGATAATATGTGTGGGAGCTTCTATCTGGTAGATCCGGAGCAGTGGTACGTAGGATGTGAAATCACTGCTCTAAATCCAACTGGCTTGGACTACAGGGACCACTCTCCCACTAACGGACCCGTACCTGGATGGAATGATGGGAAACAAGAAAAACCCAAAAAGCCTTAAACCTACCCAAACACACAACTTTCTGTTCCCAAAAGTTGTTTGGTGTGAAAGCTAACTTCGAAATCATGCACCCAAGTCTCGCTGAAGTTGTGGAGAAATTTTTTGCTTAAATAAGGCAGGAAAAGTAAAGCATGTTGTTCGTGGTCAGGCAGTATTCTCTGTAAGACATCTCAATACTTGCTCAAACCCATGGTCTGAAAACCATACCGGCCAAGAAGAAGTGTCACAAAAAAAGTTTAAAGATTGATTGAGGACAATCAAAATGCTAAGTTTGGGGGAGTTGATAACACCAAATTTTGTGATGTTTTTGACCATTATTTCGTTGTCAAAACTACCCTTTTAAACTGTTTTCCTCTCCTTTTTGTCATGTTTTTGAATAAACAGGCCACGCTACGCTCTTATCCCATTTTTATCATCTTTTGTAGTATTTTCCTTGTTTTTCCACTCATTTATCAGCAAAAGGCCCGTCCCGACCCATGAACATGTTCTACCTGCATCGACCCTCCTACCAATCAGTGAAACACTCACCGCCTGACATACAGCAGCCCGATACAGCTGCTGCACGACACGGGCGTGCCGCGCAAGGAAGATCTGATGGGCGATATGCCACTTACCTGACAGGGAGCTACACTCGCCATGACTACTGAAGCGTGTCTCGCGATACAAGACACCCACCGGCAGGCGCCCACTCATCACGACACCTGACATGCTTATAGCCCGACATCCTCTATGCCGGGAGACACGCATATCGGGCATCCCTAAAGCTGCAATAATAGAGCTGATGGAGGACACACGGTGCCCGGAGAACCACAACTTCTCCCAACCGCTGCCTATAAATAGCAGCTATAGGACTCCGATGGGATGGGTTGGAACCTCACGAAATCTAACTTTGGAAAGTATCTGGAGCTAGTGTGTCGCATCCTAGAGGTGTACCGGGTGATACTAGGTGAGTACTTCCCCGACCCGAGAGGGCAGGAATGGTTCACTTAGAATCTGTCCCGGTAGCTGCATCAGCCCAATATCGACCAGAGGGGCCACCCGATACAAGGAACTCGATAATCTAAGTGATCTCTAGCCCGACACGATATTGAGACCGATACGAATAAATCGTTACGGTGTGTCGCCCGAGAGGGTGGCATCCCGACATGGGCGTATCGGGCATGAGCACTTTGACCCATACGTATGCCCGTCATGGCATGTCACTCGACAAGGGATGCCGCCCGGTATCGGGCTAGAGGGCCCTTAGGGATCTGCTACTACTTGTCGATTTCCAAAATCAAGGAGACGATACCTATCTTTCCTTTTTCAGTCATTTACTTTCTTTACTATGCAATGTAACCAAACCCTTTTATATAATGATTATGCTAATGGAATTAGAGGAGCTTTAAATATCTGTTGGCTTTATGTTTGGTCCCTTTTTGTTGGATGATTACTTTGTTTAGCATACGAACTCTAGCTTGTATGCTTGGATCATGTTTTGACTAGCTATCGAATCGTGTTTCCCGTTGCAGCAACCTCGAGAGAGGTGTTGTGGCTCTAGTGTTTGGTCTGATCAGGGAGTACAAGAGTACCCAGGATCAGAGTTGCTTTAGTGATCTTTCCACTCTAACCCAAGTCCAACAACCTCGAGAGAGGTGTTGGTGCTTAGTTAGAGGTACCCTCTTCGAGAGAAGGGGTACTGGATGTTCATGCGGCCGCTTGTTTTACCAAAGTTTCTTCCTTCGTTCCTTACCAAAGAAATAGTTTTATCTCCTCTGGTTCTTTTGCACAAACCCCCTAAAAACCGATAAACACTTAAAAACCTTAATTTTCCTTGTAACTCCAGTTGGAGATAGTTTTCTTTTATTTTATCGATCTTCGCCTATTGTTCCCTTTGGGAACTTTATGCTCACCTTGCTTTTATCAGGGTGTAATGTGTTGATTCCGAGTTCTTAATACTACCACCCTTGTCCCTATGGTTCAACGCCGATCGCTACTTCGGACCCCGTCATTGTTGGGGGGGGCCTAAGAGTCAGGTTATTTAAAAGTCCGACTACTTCAAATCCGCTCCTTTTGGATGCGTGACTTAGGACAGTCACACCTCCATCATTACTGAAGTATCGATTGTCACCATTAATTTTGGGACCCTATTCAACATGTGGACAAGCAAGTGGATGCATGGTTTGTCCATTAAAGACCTTGAGCCTAAATTCACACCCCCGCAGGGCTTAACATACCTCAATGTTGCTTCCATGGTCCTAGATGACTCTTGGGACTGGTCTTTTATTCATAATTTCATCCCTTCCTCCATATGGTCGGGCATTGCTCACGTTTATCTGCCTGTGCATACAACGGGTATGGACACTTGGAACTGGCCTTTTACTCCCTCTGGATCTCTTACTGTTGTGTCGACCTACAAATGATTGCACCTTGAATATCACCCAGAAATGGCTGGGCAGTGGGAATCTATATGGAAGTTGTGTATACCTACAAGGGTTAGAACTTTCCTTTGGTTTCTTCAAGACAAAGCTACGCTTACAAATGTTGAGAAAGCCCACCACCACATTCCAACAATGGAGACATGTCCTATTTGTTTAAATGCCTGAGATACCTTACCTATGAGATTACACTCCTAGCAAATAAACCTGGCTGGCCATAGCTGCAAGACCTCAGTTCTTTCTCACCACCGAAGATGCTTGGATTAGCAAGATAACACCTTCTACATGCCATGATTCGAGCTCTTTATTTCCTATTGTCACCATCTAGGCTATTTGGCGGTCGAGGAATGAAACCACACATAATGGGAAGACCACTCCGCTAGCACAATGCCTGTCCTTCATAAAAAAAGTAAGGTCTATACTTTCCCTACAACACCATACAACCACAACTCCAGGTGTGGCCCGAGCTAGATATACCCTCCCTCATAGACACTCTATATTTATGTTTGTCAATGCCTCTTTCAACCCATCCTCCTCTGTAGTTGGAATCAGGATACATGTTGTAAATGATCATGGAAACTTCATTATGGGCACGGTTTTCCCATCCACGCTAACTCAGTGTTGGATGTAGAAATACAAGGTATTCTCAATGCCTTGGAACTTTGCAAAAACACGGGATGGTGCTCCCCCATCATCTTTTCAGATGCAACCATGGAAATCCAGACTGTCACTGGATCCATCCCTATAGAAAACATCTTTACCCCACGTATGAGACGTCTTCGGATGCTTTGTGAAGACGTTGGGAAACAACACGTCACTTTTATCCCTAGGATACATAATAGCATAACAGATAACATAGCTTGTTTTTCTATCAAGTCAGTCTCTTCATTTACTTTTTCTTTCAATATACCACCTTGGCTTAACAAAGATGTTAACATTAGCACTTCTATTTTGTGGTCTGCAATAGAGAGTGGGATGAATGAAAATTAATCTCTATGTTTGCCAAAAAAAAGAATTGTGTACCCATGTACATGTATCTTACATGTATCCATCTTCATTTATGATTATTATAAAATTTTATTATATTCATCCCTATGTATGTAATTTATACCCATTAGATAAGATGTCTATAAAAAATCATTACAACCTTATATTTATATATCACCCTTTGAAATAATATGTGTATTTTCTAATCAACGGTCAATTGCAAAAAGTGTAGAAATTTTTGGTTGATATATTGCTATATCTTATGATCTATATTAGAAATGGTTATGCTTTTTCAAACACATATAATCTATATAGTGTTCAATCTATCCATATGGTTAGATTTTATTAACGTTCTATCTCTCTCTCTCTCTCTCTCTCTCTATATATATATATATATATATATATATATATATATATATATATATATATATATATATATATATATATATATATATATATATATATATATATATATATATATATATATATATATATATATATATATATATATATATAAGAGTTTAGGAGTGTGTATCGGGCCAATACATGTATCTTATTTGTACCAATCATTGAAATGACATATGTGAAGCATTCCCACAGAATCTAACCATATGGATTGATTCAATACTATATATATTAGATGTATTTGAAATATCATTATCATATCTCATACAGATCATGAGATATAACAATATTTTGTCCAACATTTTTGTAGTTTTTTGCTTAGCGTTGATTATTAAATACTCATATTCTTTCAAGGAATATTGTATGGATATTGGATGATGTGATGTTTCATATGAATCTTATCTAAGGGGTATGCATCACATCTATAAGGTTAGATTGTTGACTAGAATATCACAATCTTCATAAATGAAAATAGGTACATGTAAGTTACATGTACTCAAGTACATTTCTTTTAGCATATATATATAATACATATTCACTACCCCTGCAGGTAACTAAGTTTTGTTATCCATGAATATGTTTCATAATAGAAAGACATATAATTGTAATGAGACAACCAAATTACCATAAAAATACTCATTTTGTAAATACAATGTGAAAATTTTATTATCCCTTTGAAAATAGTAAAAATGATATTTATGACAATGCTTACGTAGGATTACAACACAAGTCTTTTTATTATTTTTTTTGTCATCTCATTACAATGTTGACAGTCTTATTACAAATATGTATCTCCTATTACAAAATAGATGCATGGATAACTAACTTTACTTCTCCGTACGGGTAGTGAATGAATGTTATATATATCCACTTTTGCGGTCTTTATAATATGACCTATATATATCCACTGAATATATATATATATATATATATATATATATAGGTCGTTTATTCATTGCCCGCGCAGGTAGCCTGGAGTTTTGCTACCCGACAGCCAAAAAAGTAACTCTTCTGGCCACAAAAGTAATTCTACTATAAAAAAAGTAACTATGGTGATTAGAAAGTAACTACATAACTAAAAAAGTAACTCTGTACAAAATATACAACAGATATATATAAGGACGGGTTTTTTGATTTTGGGGGGGCAAATGATTTTATTTTTTGATGAAATTTTTTGGGGAGCTAGATAAAATACTCCTATGCAATTGTGAATTTTTTTTTTGGAAAAAAGTGGTGGGAAGGGTGGGCAGGTAGCTACCCGCGTGGGCAATAAATATGGGCCCATATATATATATATATATATATATATATATATATATATATATATATATATAACATTCATTCAACCAAAATTCAGTGGATCCATTCCTTCTAACAGTAATGAATGGTGTGTCAAAGCACCACCCATTTAATGATATATATACCATGCCTATACTTTATTGTTTTTAAATTTGTATTGGCCCTTCATTGGTATATGGAGAGTCTTTTCTAATTCAAATGATTCCTTCCTCCTAAAGGTAAGGAGTGGTGTGTCTAAGAACCACCCATTTGACCATACCATATCTATAAGGTTTTTAAATCGACATTGGCGATTCAATTCTCAGTAAAACTCAATCATCACTATTTGACTTTTTTCATTACATGAGAGACAGTTGTTGCCTTGATCAATAGACCAAAAAATTCTATTGTGACATGCACATTATACCTTTTTCGAAATAAACTCATATTTCTTTAATTACTCCTCTTCTTCATAAGCATATTCACTTTTCTTGTCAACACATTGTATTTTCTTCTCTCCCTTCTTGTTAGACTTGTCAAATGAGTGTGTTGGGTATGATCTAGTTCGAGTCATTACAGGTGCAAGTAAAAAAAGATCCACTTCTAAATGTGTCATACAAAAGTCTACTCAAATCCAACCAAGTGGGTCATGGGTCGACGCCCGAATACCCATATAGCTTGTAGTAATACTCAAAGTTCTTTTCAGAAATTATATAAATATACATTTTATATTATTTTCTTCATGAGGATCTCTTTTTATGTGTAACATAAATTACAACATTTATTTTATTATATTTTACATCAACCATAATAGAAAACTTGTAGTTTGTGTCAGAAATTAGTGTTTAAATTCTAAAAAATACTTAATTGTTACATCTAATATCAAATATAAAAGATGAATAATTTGATGTATGTAAATGTTCAACACTCATGAACAATCTATTACAATTTAATGAAAGAACAAATTAAGATGATGCTATCATTTCTATCGGTGTTGAATAGAAATGTTTGTTATTATTACAAATACACAAATATTGGCAAGGCAAATGAAAAAAAAATATTTAGAATATATATATATATATATATATATATATATATATATATATATATATATATATATATGCTAAAAGAATTGTGTACCCCGAGTACATGTAGCTTATATGTTCCCACCATCATTTATGATCATTGTGGGATTTTACTAAATAAACCAATCTTATGGATGCAAAGTATACCCCTTAGATAAGATGTTTACAAAAAATCACCACAATCAGATATTCATAGATCACCCAATGAAAGAAAATATGTATTTTTAATTAACGGTAAGTTGTAGAAATTGCAAAAACCATTGAATGATATATTGATATATCTCATGATCTATATGAGATATGGTTATGCTTTTTTAAACACATCTAATCTATATAGTGTTAATTCAATATGTGAGAACCCATTACACTAAATGAGATTACTCAAAACATAAAGCATAATTTATCACTAATTAATCACATACCCAAAAATATGGGTAAATTAAAACTGATTTTAACGTCAACACTCACTCTGAAACATTTGCGTAAGAGCCCAACATCTTTCTTGTATCCATACTATGCCACAAATTTGATACAAATCATTATATCTCCTTAGCCATAGCATATATACACAGGAGAATAATATTCATATATGCCACACAAACAAGCATTAACATGCTAACAAATGTTCAATTTATTTGAAACACCATATACAAACTTTTCTTCCCAGACCTGAGAGTATAGGTATGACTCTAGGACACACTAGACATCTAATCAACTTTCTCATAGATTCAATACTATAGCTCATCTTTACTTCCACGATTCTTTTTCAATCACTACCGATTACCTAAAAAGATGTGGAGAACCACAAGGGTGAGACCCATGTCCCAATAAGAGATATAACCTCCAACAATGCTCAACATTTTAAGTAATTAAATAGTTTAAGCAATTTAATCAGATATAAAAAATAGGCTCAATAATAGGGATGATTGACAGAATACATAAAGGAGTAGATAATAATTATCATCATTAGCCATACTATCACCCTTTATCTTGTTGAAAATATAAGCAATTCGGTAACATATGCATATCTAGCATCATGAGCAAGTCTAGTAACATAGTATATCTATCATTATGAACAAGTCTAGCCACATAAGCATAGCTAACAACATTAGCATGTCTAATAGGTCAAACATATTAACATCATAAAAAGAGTTAACAACATAAGAAAAACTATATGCATAAACATGATTAGCAGTATATGCATCTCTAGTAACAAAGGCATGGCTAGCATTCTAAACATAACTATCAACATGAGATATCTAGCATCATGATTATAATCAGCAGTAGCAGTATAGTTATCAACATAAGCATGGCTATTGTATGTACACATTTACAATCTTAAGCATATCCACAACATAACTATATCTACTATCTCTTAATTGCACTAAGAATCATCTTTATGTAAAGATAACAAACAAGGGTTATCATTCAATGTGAAACATTGTATATAACCCTAAACAAATATGCTACATGGCTATATTACATCTTTTATTACGCCCTAAGGAAATTGAGGATACCACTCAAAATCCAATTGACCACTACTAAGTAGAAATCAGTGCCATAGAAGATCTAGGAAGAGTCGGACTCCTAAGATCTTCTCCGCCCCCGGTCAATACGGGCCCACCATAGTGACACATAAGGTCAAGATGCTAATAGCCTAGTCCATCCTTGGTCTAGGTCATGGCACTAGTGAAAGGAGGTGGGTACACATACCCTACCATCCGAGGTACAACCATAGTTGTCCTCCAATCTCATCACATATATAATCATTGAGACACAAACACATCCATTCTCAAACTAAGGTCTAAGTATGACCACAATCATCCTCCCTAAACACTTGAATTCAGGATGACAAGCACCCCGCATACTCATCAGTGTGTGCTCCGACTTTCCCTTAGGAATACTCGTTTACCATCTCGTAAGTTTTGACACTCAGATGGATCTATGGCATAGGGCACTACATGATTAGAGTTTCACTTGATTAATTATGCCAATTGGGTGAATTAAGGCTGCATCAAATAAGTGGACATACAAACCCTAATTCACTTCTAACAAGCATATAAATATCACAACATTAATAGATATAAAACGTGTGAAACATAATTTCTCATCTCATCATCACATGGTACTATTTACTTGCCATTCATGAGACCACACTAGTCATCATACTATCACAAGATATAAATCCTTTTCACAATATCACGGGGTATCAACCCTTATCAACATAAGAGGATTACACCTCATTTAGGGCTCAACCACACCCAAGGGTCATTAAGACCATCATACTATCACAATATATAAATCCTTTTCACAATATCACAGGGTATCAACTCTTATAAACACAAGAGGATTACACCTCATTCAGGACTCAACCATGCCCAAAGGTCATTAAGACCATCATATTATTCCCTACAAGATCATCATTATCTTTCCACGCCTTATAAAAAGCCTCAACAACATCACTTACATATAATACACCAGATTAGCATAATATTGCATTAATGATCTAGGAGATATTCATAAAGAATCATAACAAGGTTATATTAACATTAAGAACATTAATTTATTACATCAACATGCAAGCAATCTAGATATGATTAACACTCATCATATTCATAATGCACATGTTTAGCATAAGAAAGTATCAACCATGTGGCTATGATATCCACCAGGTAACACATTAAGGTTACGATCATGTTAAGGAGGTTATTCCACCATCATTCCATCATATAAGAATGTTAAACATGAATATTCATCTTTATCTATTTGCATTAGAGTTAGGTTCAACATGATAAATTATATCAGTGTTTCTAATTAGCACTTATACCCAAACCCTAACTCACGACATCCCCATTGGATCATGGATGCATAAGGTGAAGCATAACCATCACATTCCATACTATTCTCAAGTATGAACCCACACATAAATCAAGATGTAACCATCGGGTTATAGCATACTAGAGTTTCAACAACTATAATAGAGTACTCCATGATTGTATTAGTCATTCAAGGACTATTCATACCCAACTACCCTCATTTAGTTTTTTTTTGGTCTCCCAAAGTGTGTTGCTCCCTTTTTTTTTGGAAAAAAGTACCAAACTATCACCAAGATAGAAAGAAGACCACCAAGGCGTCCAAGAAGAAAAAAATTGTACAAGGAAAAATCAAACAAGAGCTATCTATACAAGAGAATCTATATCCTTTTTAACTCGCTTCCAGACCTGGGAAGCACTAGTATCCATCCCCAAAAAAATTATGTGATTCCTCTTGCTCCAGATAGCATAGGCAATCAGTTGTGAGCAAATTCTACTCTTCTGACCAGAAAATTGGATAAGACCCGAAATAGAAACGGGAATAGAAGGGACATACCCTTCCCCACGAGATAACTCCTAAATACTCAAGGAAAATGGACAATCAAACAGGATGTGACCAAGATCCTCTGCATCATCTCTGCATAACTCACATCTAGAGGCAAAAACAAGACCTCTATGCTTCAAGTGATCATGAGTGAGGAGCTTATCAAGCATTATCCTCCACATAAGAAATTTGCATCTCATCGGGGGCTTAGTTTTCCAGACCCATTTGTCCCAAACAACCAGAGCCTTCTTCTCCCTAAGCAACTCCCAGAAGTCCTTCAGCTTACGAGGCACAACATCGTCTAGATAAATACAACCAGCTGATTCAGAAGAAGGGAAGTAGTTTGCTTTGATGGTACCCAAAATCCTTGAATAATGTCTTGACTTGCGCTCAATCCAAGCACCATTATTCAAAAGACTACCAATATTTTCTAGCTTACCTTTACCAAGCTTCATAATATTTGTATGATCAAGAAGACTTTCCAAGAACTCCCCATTAGGAAGCCAAGGTTCTTTCCAGATAAGAGTATCGGTATTGGGTTTAATAGAAATTCTTTTGACAATCATGTTCCTGGTCTGCAACATATAGGACCACATCCAAGAGGAGTTAGAAGAGCTGCTATAGCTCCAAATAGAGTCACCCTTGAGATATCTCGAATGCACCCATCAAACCCAAAGGGAATCTTTCTTCATGGAAATACTCCAGATATTCTTTACCACACAAGCTTTAACCATATCAACAGAACATTTAATACACAAGCCGCCTTCTTTCTTCGGTTTGCAAACACTGCTCCACGCAAAAGCATGGGAAATTTTCTCACCCAACGACCCATTCTAAAGAAAATCATGGCACAACTGATCTATCTCATCAGTTACAGCAGTAGGAAGAGGAAAAGAAGACGCCCAATAGACATGTAAAGAAGAAAGAGTATATTTAATCAGTTGAAGCCTTCCAGCATAAGAAAGGTGAACAGATTTCCAACATGCCAGCCTGCGTTTCATCTTGTCAATAATAGGTGAACATAACGCCCTAGAAAGCCTACCACTAAAGAGGGGAAGGCCGAGATATTTAAGAGGCAATTTACCAATCTTAATATTCAAACCAGAATTCTCAACAATAGAAGTAGCAGCATCATTGCAAATAACTACACTCTTCTCCAAACTGATGTTTAGGCCCGAGACACCACTAAAGCATTCAATAACCTTCTTGACTCCTTTAATCAAACTTGGATCAGCCTCTGAGAAGATAACCACATCATCCACGAAAATAGCGTGAGAAACAGCAAACTCATGCGAAGCCTTGATGGGGTGAATGGACCTAAGAGATACAGCAGAATTAATAATACTAGTGAAACCCTCCATCACAATCAAAAAGATATACGGAGCCAAGGGGTCTCCTTGTCTGATACCCCTGCCAGGGTTAAAAGAAGAACCAGGAACACCATTAATAAGCACCTGCATACTAGCAGAACTAAGAAGCACATCAACCCAGTGAATAAAACACATAGGAAAATTCATATTATGAAGCATAAGCTTAACGAATCCCCAATCAAGTGAGTCATACACCTTCATGATATCAATTTTGATACACATCTTAGGATTGGAGCTCTTGTGGATATTATTGATCATCTCATTAATAAAAAGAATGGACTCATTGATCAACCTTCCTTTAATAAAGGCACTTTGAGATGGGCTAATAAGGCAGGGCAAAATCTTCTGTACTCTGTTGGCCAAAATTTTCAAGATGATTTTGAGAAAAACATTATAGAGAGAAATAGGCCTCCAATCCTTATTAGTGGTAGGATTACTGACTTTAGGAATAAGAGTGATGTGAGTCCTGTTAACCTCTTTGAGGAGTTTACCACTCGAGAAGAAATTCAACACTGCTTTAGAAACATCACTCCCAATAATGTGCCAGTAGGTTTTAAAGAAATGGAAATTATAGCCATTAGGACCAGGAGCTTTGTCTCCGTTAGAATGATGAATGACATAATCTATCTCATCCTGAGTGACGAAACCGCAAAGATTATCAAAGCTTTCTTGAGACAACTTTGCTAAAGACCAAGAGGGATCCCACTCCATGGAAGAAGAACTAGACTCAATGGCAAATAAAGCCTGAAAATAACCAGAAATATGGCTTTCAATAATATCCTCATCCGAGCACATAGAGTTATCAATCATAATACTCCTGATGCTATTCCTCTGTCTCCTGGTCTTGAGAGATGCATGGAAAAACTTAGAGTGTTTATCACCCAAATTCAACCACTGCACTCTAGATTTTTGTCTAACAAAAGATTCCTCTGCATTATAAGCATCAATAGCTTCTTTCCTTTTAAAAGCAACAATAGACTGGAGCGAACAATCAGAAGGGTTCCTATCTACTTCAAGTTGAGAAGCACAAGCCTCACTTTCCTTAATTCTTTTGTTATCAAAAAGATTCCCAACTACTTTTTTATTCCAGTCACATAGGGCAGTCTTCAGTTTCCTCATCTTCTCACACACTCGAAACATAGGGTTCCCAGTAGCTTCAGACTTCTAGGTCTCTTCAACCAAATCAGAAAATCTGGTCTCTCAATCCAAGTGTTAATAAATTTAAAAGGAGTCTTTTTCTTCACCCCTTCCTCAAGATGGATCGCAAGGATTCTATGATCACTGTGAATAGATGCAGAGATGACACCCCAGAGACGAGGGAATTTATCAATAAAATCCAGTTTATAGAAGCTTCTGTCAATCTTAGACATCACAAGATTGGCACCATCTTGTCTATTGTCCCAGGTAAAATCGGATCCCGAGAATGAAATTTCAGACAAACAAGCATCATTGACAAAATCATTAAACAAAGACATAGATCTATAGGAGGGTTCTACATAACCAAACCTATTAGCAGAGAATCTCACATAGTTAAAGTCTCCTGTAATCAATCATGGAGAATTACCAATAGAGTCACGAAGACTGAGCAACTTAGGCCATAACACATTCCTTTTAGCTTCTAAGTTACGAGCATAAACTGCCATCAGAAAGAAAGATACATCCTGTATAGTAACTAGACAATGAAGGAATTGATCATTACAGCAAACCGGGGAAATCTTGATAGTGTCGCTTAACCAAACAATGACAACTCTGCCTAAAGGGTGAGCAGAATGGTTAGAAATCCAACAAGAATTAGGCCAGCACCTGCTAATAGCTTTGGGAATCTTCTTCCTTCTAACCTTGGTTTCAAATAGACAAACTATAGAAGACTTATTATTGAAGATCGCCTCCCTTACTGCATCCTGGCACCCTAGTTTATTAAGACCACAGACGTTCCAGGAAAGAATAGAAAAGGATTCAACCATTGGAGGGACAACAGGCCCTAACTCACCCCCGTCAGAATGACGTGAAGAAACCCCTCCCTCCTGACCGCCACTACTATCGAAACTGGATAGGGGGGAAATTTGTTAATAGACTCCGGGATATTCCGAGGAGTATACTTCGGAACAACCTTAGGTGGACAACTAGCCTTTTTCTTCTTCTTAATTTCCCAGACAGTGTCAGGAGAGACCACTGGAGTAACAGAGGAGGAAACCATAAGAGCAACCTTAGATTCAGAATGGGGCCCAGACTCTCCAGACCGAGCAGTCACCTCATCAACTTCTTCCACTGCATCAATGAAAACCTCATTATCTTCCTCTACAGTTCTAGCTTTGGGAACCCAGGTTCTTCTCACCTTCTTCTTCGGAATACCTTCTTATGAATCTTTTAGAATATTGCACAGAGCAGGTTCATGACCATACATACCACACGACAAACACTTCGTAGGTACCCATTCATACTCGACTTCAATAGTATCAGAATGCCCATCTTCACTCATAATCTGCAGTTTTGTTGGGAACTTGAAGTCTGAGGAAACAATCACCTGTAATCTAGCATACTCTAGCCTTATGAATTCTGAAGTAAACTTGTCAGGTCGGAGAGGCATTCCCAGGTATGAACCAATAATATTAAACATCTCGATATCCCAGAGTTCAAGCGGGAGCTTATGGATCTTTAGCCATATCGGTATCTCCGTCAACTTCATCTTCTCTAATGGTTCACCCCTCTCCCATTTCTTAATGATTAAGGGCTTTCCTGCGACAAACCAAGGACCTTTGTCCACAATAGTATCAAGATCCTCATCATTCTCGAAGAGGACGATGAAGAAACCACGACCTCGGGATCTAACTTCAATCGCACCTTTCGCTCGCCAGATCTGTGCAAAATGCTTTGCAAGTGTCGACCAATGAGGCTTCAAGCCAATAACGTACCCGGCTGTAGTTCTGCTCCACCTTCCTAGATTCCTCTCAGCAATGACCTTCGGATAGATGAGCTTCCCATCAACCAGTTGAATATCATCCTTCTTTAACTTCACCGGTCCCAAGCTATCCTTCTTGAAGAGATCAGACCATTGCTTAGGATGTTCCTCCGTTGTGATATTACCAGAACTTTTGTAGTAAGGATTACGAACAGGTACAGCACCAGCGAGATCAGGAGGGTCCGGCAGCACCTTCATCTCGGCATCCACCCCCCTTAGTCGCCCCGGCATCCGCCCCCTTAGTCGCCATAGTGGTTGCTCCCGCAGACATCACTCTCTCATTTAGTTATATTAAAGCTAGGTATAACAAGCTATACCTCATTAGGGTTACATATCAACACAATATGGTTGTCATCCCTTCTATTCATATGAGTGAATAGGTAAGACTACCTTATTAAGGGTAACCCTCCATTTGTTCCATCATCATTCAACCCAGAATACTATACCACAATGTCACCCAGAACCATTGGATGTTTAAAAGGTAATACCATTGGTTGTTTACATCAGTAAACACCTTGGATAAAACACCTATTAAATCCTTGATTTTTGCTCTAGAAAGAGTTACAATCTAACCCTAAACATCCCTCAATTAACAACACAAAAGGTTCCATTGAGAGTAGGGTAAAACCCAAAATTGACTCTTCATTTAAAATAAGCCATCCATTGTCAACAAGTAAGCTCCTTAAGTTGATCATATAAATGAAACCATCTAAATCACATTATTAGGACCAACATATTACATTAGCCATCATTCCACTTTATTAGAAAAACAAACATTAGATTTTGACCATTGGGTCCAGTTCATACGTTAAAACCATCAAATACAGTATAGGTCGGACCATTGTATCAAGTGATCCAAGAAACCATTGGTCTAAGGCTTAATTGATGCTACAACTACAATGTTGAACTCGCAATAGGTTGTAGAGATCTGATCCACCATCTTTAGTGACCATTAAGTCACCATAGGTTGTTAGATCAACACTATATTCATTAATTAGGATCAAATTTTAAGTTAATGTCATCATTGATTGATAACATCAATAGGGTACTTAATGGTTGTTCATTAAACTTCTAATTTACCTAAGGGGGTGACCATAGGTTGTCACCATCATATGAAACCTTTGATCTCGACCATCAGTTGTCATGAAGACAACACCATAGGGTTTTTGCATGGTACCATCATCAGGTCATGGGTTTATAGAAGAAATCAACTTTAAACCCTAAAATTGACCATTGGTTGATAGGTGCTTAGCACCATATGTTGTCAAACCAACCTAATCCAAGTCATATTATACCTTAGTAATAATGTACACATGATCACATGTTCATCTGGAACTGCAATCAAAATAGGGAACATTATAAAAATCAAAATCCAAATCAAGCATAGCTTTTTAATGCATGGATCATCATTTTCAAGCAAGAACATTAGCTAGCAAGCTTATGGTTCAGGTGCTTAGCACCATAGGTTGTCAAACCAACCTGATCCAAGTCATATATACCTTAGGAATAACGTACACATAATCACAGGTTCATCTAGAACTCAAATCAGAATAGGGAACATTATAAAAATCGAAATCCAAGTCAAGGATAGCTTTTTAGTGGATGGATCATCATTTTCAAGCAAGAATATGAGCTAGCAAGCTTATGGTAAGAAATAAACGTGGAGAAAGTTATAAAACTTGCCTATAATTAGAATATGAAACCCCAAATAGAGTAAAACATGAGCAGGTAGGGTAGGAAATCTAAGCATAAGTTGTGAACTTGTCCATCTAGCACCTTTCTTCATCAAATGAGCAAACCCTAAGCATAAGGAGCAAGAAAGGTAGGGTTTTAGAGCTTTAGAGAAATTTCTACCATGAAACACAAAGGTTCCAACTTGGAGGAAGGCCTAAGGAAGGAGAAGAGCAAGAGAAATGGAGAAGGAAGGAAGAAAACAACTTGCCTTGGTCGAAATCCCTAGAAGATGACCTTGGAAACCCTAGGTAGGGCTAGATGGAGCTCTAGGAGACCTTCTTCTCCAAAAAGAGGTTGTATTCAGCCTTAGAGCACTTTGTTCCACATAACAATAGAGTGGAGTTGTTTCTCCATGTTATAGGAAAGAGAAAGCAAGCAAAGTTTCGTACTTGGGCAAGGAAGAGGTAAATATAGCCCATGGATAAGGATGGAAGCAAGCATGAGGTGTAAAAGTAGCTTCCTCATGTATTTATGGCCTTAAAATATTAAGAATATACAAGAACACACAAGAATATTTGCCGCCATCCATATAGACCTCCTTATCTTTCCTTTTTCGAATTTCCCAACCAATCAAATTATTCATTAGTTGATAGCTACTAAAGGTAGCTCACCCATATATGAAGGGGTAAACCCTAAAATACCCTTGCAAAAAACACCTTCAAACCAAGGTTTAAATAGGTGCCCCATAGATCAAAAAGTTCAAGAATGATGAGAGAATATCCAAGGAACAGAATGAAAGTGATAAATTGCAAAGAAAACCTCTCAATTGGGTAAATTACAAAAAAGTCCAAAATGTGCATAAAATTGCATAACTTACTCAAACAGTGTCCAAATTGGACCAAATTTGAAACTTAAGCTTGTATTACGATATGAAAGAATAACATAAGGTTATATTATGGTTATAATAATTTAGTTATGATAATTAAGCTTATTCAACTCATTAAGCAAGTTTAGGGGCCTTACAACTATAAACCCCTAACCAGGATTTTGCCCCCAAAATCCAAGGTAAACAATGATCGGTAATTCCTTTGCACCTCATCCTATTACCTTCATATGGTTACTTGCATATCATGGTGATGTCACATCATTCATACATATCTCATCTTGGGTCAGCATAAAAACCCCCACCTAAGAAGACATTTGCAAATATTGAACATAGAAACTTGTTGTGCCACCTGTACAAATCTAATAGTAACTTTCAACTTTAAATTCTAGCTATCATCTTGAAATTATATCTATTGTATCAACAAACCATCTATCCTTGATAGTGGTCTTGCCCAGCTATCACTAGACCATACACAACATTATAGAGTCACCTTTGTTTTTCCTTCCAAACAACAATTATAGGATCATCATCAACTCTCTCTCTACGGGAGAGGAATACTTGGAATGTTCATTTAATAAACATCTCCAACCTTCACATATTTCTCATACTATTGATACATATTTGATACTAGGATTCATTACCTTGATATCCACCTCATGTGCTATAAGGAACTCACATCATTATCTCATCCACTTTTACCAACATAAAAAATATCAAGAAATATAAGAGGAGTCTTCCAAATTATTGGGAGGCTCAAAAGCAAAATCAGCACAAACTTTATGATCTTGGAACCATAGTCCAGACAACCTTATGCTATAATAAGCTATCCACCCTCATGTTTACAATGAATCCACACATACTGAGTGGCAATGATCCACTGGAAAGCTATTTCCTAGAAAGGAAAGACACAAAGTGAAACACACTTCCCATACCATAATAGTATTTTTCAAGGGTCACTAGCAAAAAGGTAACCAATTCTATTTTCATGATGCAGGTTATAGTTTCTTATGTATCATTTTACCTTTTTCATTTTAGGTTCCTTTCCATTAGAATAGGAATCATCATGATTAACATATCACATTACTCCTTCCTTGATGACTATTTATCACACTTGGTATGTTCTCTTATTTTATTATGTTTTTCAACCACTTATCGACAATTTAATCATCATATTCCACATTTCTTCATTAAATTGGGATCAGCTCCATTAATTTCTTTCACATGCCATGCTGATTTTTCATTACCACTTTATTACACACATGGGTTGGTCTGAGATTAACTCAGGTTCAACCTTATTTGTTTGTCATTGTTCCCATTCATCTTCTCATTTTGTACTTGTTATAGGAGTTCTCTCTATCTTATGTGGATTTCATACCTTGATTTACTTTATAAGAATAGACTTGTCTGTCTTTTACTTTATTATCTTCTTGAATCACATCTTCAAGAACTTCTCTTTTCCTTATTTGTATTCAGATTTAGATTTCATGGTGTTGTATATTTCTCTTATATTTACCAAACATTTGAGTTTTGATAGATAATGATGCAATGCTCATCTTCTTTAAGGTAGGATGGAGATATTCACACCATGATTTCTTATTCATTATGCTCTTTAGATTGTCTAAAAATGACTACTTGATCAGAGTAATCTAAAAGATAACAATCTAAGAGTTCCATATTACCATTTCTTCAATAATTGAATACCTGGCCATGGCACCCAAATACTGAGATTAGGCAGTATGCACCATATTTTTATGTCATATTCCTAATTTTGACATCATCCTAGTCCTAAGTCCAAGTGTCCCTATAAACTCAATGAACCTAAAGCTATGATACCATCTTGTGAGAACTCATTACACGAAACGAGATTACTTAAAACATAAAGCAAAATTAATCATTAATTAATCACATACCCAAAAATATAGGTAAATTAAAACCGATTTCAAATTCATCACTCTCTCTGAATCATTTGCATAAGAGCCCAAATCTTTCTCGTATCCATACTATGCCAAGAATTTGATACAAATTATTCTATCTCCTTAGCCACAACATATATACACAGGAGAACAATATTCATATATGCTACACAAATAAGCATTAACATGATAATAAAAGTTCGATTTGTTTGAATCACTATATACAAACTTTTTCTTCCCAGACATGAGAGTACATGGATGACTCTAGGACACACTAGACATCTAATAAACTTTCTCAAAGATTCATTACTATATCTCCTCTTTACTTCCATGATTTTATTGCCATCACTGCCAATTACCTAAAAAGATGTGGCAAACCACAAGGGTGAGACCCATGTCCCAGTAAGAGATATAACCTCCAACAACGCTTATTGATCACACAATTTTAAGTAATTAAATAGTTTAAGAAGTTTAATTAGATATAAAAAATAGGCTCAATAGCAGGGATGATTGACAGAATACATAAAGGAATAGATAATAATTATCATCATTAGCCAGACTAATACCGTTTATCTTGTTGACAATATAAGAAATTCCATAGCATATGCATATCTAGAATCATGAGCAAGTCTAGTAACATAGAATATATATCATTATGAATAAGTCTAGCCACATAAGCATAGCTAACAACATTAGCATGAATAATATATAGGTCGAACATATTAACATCATAAGAAGAGCTAAGAACATAAGCACAACTATCTGCATAAGCATGACTAGCAGTATATGCATCTCTAGTAACAAAGGCATGGCTAGCATGCTAAACATAACTATCAACATGAGATATCTAGCTTCGTGATTATAATCAGCAATAGTAGTATGGTTATCAACATAAGCATGGCTACTATATGTATGCATCTAGAATCTTAATCATATCAACAACATAAGTATATCTATTATCTTGTAATTGCACTAAGCATCATATTTATGTAAAGATAACAAACTAGGGTTATCATTCAATGTGAAATGTTGTGTATAACCCTAAACAAATATGCTACACAAATATATTACATCTTTTATTATGCCCTGAGAAAATTGAGGATACCAATAAAAATCCAACTGACCACTGCTAAGTCAAAATCAGTGCCATATAAGATCTAGGAAGATCCTGACTCCTAAGATCTTCTCCTCCCCCGGTCAATATGGGTCTGCCATAGAGAAACATAAGGTCAAGCTACTAACAACCTAGTCCATCCTTGTACAGGTTATGACACTAGTGAAAGGAGGTGGGTACGCATACCCTACCATCCGAGGTACAACCACAGTTATCCTCCAATCTCATCACATATGTAATCATCGAGACACGACCACAACCATTCTCAAACTGAGGGCTAGGTATGACCGTAGTCATCCTCCCTAAACACTTGAATTCTAGATGATAAGCACCTCACACACTCATCAATATGCGCTTCGAGCTTCCCTTAGGAATAGTTGTTTCACCATATGGCAAGTTATGACACTCAGATGGATCTATGGCATAGGGCACTACATCATTAGAGTTTCACTTGATTGGTTATGCCAATTGGGTAAATTAAGGCTACATCAAACAAGTGGACATACAAACCCTAATTGACTTCTAACAAGCGTATAAATATCACAACTTCAAAAGATATAAAACATGTGAAACATAATTTCTCATCTCATCATCACATGATACTATTTACTTTCCATTCACGAGACCACACTATTCATCATACTATCACAAGATATAAATCCTTTTCACAATATCATAGGGTATCAACCCTTATCAACATACGAGGATTACACCTCATTCAGGGCTCAACTATGCCCAAAGGTCATTAAGACCATCATACTATTCCCTGCAAGATCATCATTATCTTTTCATGCCTTATAACAAGGCTCAACAACATCACTTACATATAATACACCAGATCAGCACAATATTGCATTAATGAGCTGGGAGATATTCATAAACAATCATAGCAAGGTTATATTAACATTAAGAACATTCCTTTATTACATCCACATGCAAGCAATCTAGATATGATTAACACTCATCATATTCATAATGCACATGTTTAACATAAGAAAGTATCAAACATGTGGCTATGATAACCACCAGTTAACACATTAAGGTTATGATCATGTTAAGGAGGTTATTCCACCATCATTCCATCATATAAGAATGTTAATCATGAATACTCATCTTTATCTATTTGCATTAGAGTTAAGTTCAACATGATAAATTATATCAAAGTTTCTAATCAACACTTATACCCAAACTCTAACTCACAGAATCCCCATTGGATCATGGATGCATAAGGTGAAGCATCACCATCACATTCCATACTATTCTCAAGTATGAACCCACACATAAATAAAGATGTAACCATCAGTGTTACAACCCCAATTTTTGGGTTCTTTTGGTGAGAAATGTAATTTCTCCTATTAAAGATATTTGAACAAATAATGATATAATTTGTTTTGAATAAAATTATTTCGTTTACAATAGCCTTGTTGGTTGTTTTGTGGGCTTTATTGGATATTGGGCCCAATAATGAGGAAAAGACAAAACAAACTCCATTATTAATAAGAGATGGAGAAAAGAAAGATGTAGAAACCTCTAGAAGGAAAAAGAATATAATCCAAAAGTGGATTTCGTGCCTCTTGGGTTCCTTGGGTTCCAAGGAGTCCAAAGTTGCAAAGATAATGCAACAAGAAAAGAAAAGATCAATCAAATATTTCTTTATTAAGAAAGAAATTGAAAACAATGATAAAATGTGGGAAATAAGTGGAAAGAGGTAAGATTGAGTCATCCTTGATGGAGTTTTGTATCCATAAGGTTTCTAATGTTAAAAGGAATCCCAATAAAGAAAATAGAAAGAGAGGAAAGAGAAAATAAGTGTTTTAATACATAATATGTGCCTTATAGGTACTTGACTTGCATATGAATAAAATTGGTTTTTTCTTTCGAGGTTTGGTCTTAAAATTTGCACACAAGTAGTTTAAGTCATTATGGACTTTATTTTCAAATTTGGTATCAATTGGATAACCGGTATGAGAGTTATGATTTTTGCAAAATCTCCTAAAGTGGAAAGGGAAAAGGAAATATATATTAAAAGTCACAATTGTTTCCATATCTTTTTGGGCGCATGGCATTACAGCCGTTGGATCTTAGATCCAATGGTGTATGTATTCTTGCCTACCTCAAGTAGGAATAGGAAAGAAGAATAGTTCTTGGTAATTTCTGAATTGGTTTTCTTTTTGTACGATCGATGTGTGAATATGGAAATTATTTCAATGAATCCGAGAGAAGAAATCGCTCCGTTTCATCCTAGGTTCTAGTACCTTTGGGAGGGTAATCAGGATACCCCCTTTTTCCAGTGTGCTATAAAAGGGGATGTTCCCCTTCTACGATGCTACATGCCTCTTCACGGGACATCGTATGGCTTAAAGGAGCCGTCCTTGTCGCCAATTTCTCCTCTAATGCCCACTTTCATGACCAACCTTCCTTAGACCACTGTCGGTGACTTCTCCTAGTCGTTCCAGTGACTCCGGCCACTTGGGCATAGCTGAGACCACAGTTGAGTTCATAGGGGTGCAGCGGAGGTCGTGGTGGCCTTGTCTAGTGTCGAGAGAGGATGGATCTCAAAGTCAACCATGGTGTTGACCATGGTTGGGCTTTGCTCCGGGGAGACAGGGATCACGAGGTTGAAGAAGCAATAGGGGTAAAAGACCCCATTGCCCTCCTACTCGCATTAACCAGGTAAGGGTATTCTCACCCTTTTATTTAGTTTGATCTCTAGTAAGGTGCGCGATCGTGGACCATTAGATCCCATGTGGTCTAGTGGACCATAGATCGAGTGGCCGATGTTTTTTTCAAAAAATAATAGATAAATCAAGAAAATAATTTATCTTGCATAAATCATAACTTTTGATAGGAAGCTCTGATGAATAAAGTTAAAATATGAAAGTTGCTCATAAAAATGAGAGGAATCTATTAAAAATAGTTTTAGAAGCTAAATCCTCTTTTAATTTGAAAAATAGTGGAAGTTATCAACTTTAATGCTTTAATGATTAAGAAACCCTAATTTGAGATGATTAATGTATTTATAAGGGTTTTCTGGATGTAGAGTTGATATTAGCCTGTTAATTTTAAAAAGGTACATTAAGAACAAAAAAGATGAACTTTGAACATAATTGGTTTAATTTGGAGTTCCATGTACATAAATGAGCTTTAATGGGCCTTGAAACCCTAATGTTAGTAATTGTGACTCTTAATGGCTTTAATTATTCAAATTCATGAATAAAGTTGAGATATGATGATTCTAAGCTATTTCGAGTATAAAAGTTCCTAATTGTGGATAAATACCCTTAATATAGTAATTAGGGTTTTCTAATGGATAAAGGTGGAATTAATGATAAATAGAGTTCATACGTGAATTAGATCCTAATGAACTATGAGTTGTTAATCAGGAAGGAACCAAAGATGATAATTGGGCCTAATGATCATGTCATGAATTAAAAGAATAAAAATGGTAGTTTTAATGTAAAAGAGGCATAATGGACTTAATTGATGTTTAATTGTGCCTTTAATATGAAATTAGGGTTATATGTTGTTTAAAGATAACCTTAATATCTTTCGTGAAGAATACATGAGATAATTAGGGTTTGTGAGTAATTGCATAAAATTAGGGTTTAAAATAGTATAAATGAAGTGAAACCCTAATTGCAATGGAAACCCTAAAAGTGGACTAAAACCCTAGGAAGCGAGCTAGGTTTAATAGATCTTGATGGCATGAGGAATGATAGGAAATTGTATGCATATTTCAGGATCTCTTTGTGTGCTTGCTTGCCTATTGGATTTCTTGCATTGATTGGATTAATTCTATCTCAAATCATCCTGACAAGTATGTGGTTAATTATGGTTAATCACATTAGTTTCCCGAAGATTTTCCAGATGATTCATCGCATTGAATGCAACCTATCAGTTTGTATGCTCATACTCGCAAATCATAAAGTCACTATGATTATCACAATAATAATAGAAGTGTGTATTCTCGCACCTACATGCCACCCTGATGGATGATGCCAAAAGGTCAAGCCCAGGAGGGAAGACCAATGGGCACCATGAGTGGTGACCCCAGACACCAAGCTCAGGATTGATAAGGTGGTCTTTATAGAATGACTAATGGGCACTATGAGAGGTGACCCCAGGAACCAAGCTCGGGATTGAGAAGGTGGCCTTAAGTCATTGGCAAAAGAGAAACCCTAAGGTGGGTATGCCAGGGTTAGGGAAAAAGCAGTGGAGAATGTCACATTGAAAGCATAAATTGTCTTGTTAATTAACTTGATTGTGATATTTAGATTGTTAGCCATATTTGTGAAATTTTAGTTGTCCCCACATACCAGCATATTCAATTATGCTGACCGACGTTTTGTTTGTCGGTGTTTAGGTACAAGATTGAAAAGGACAAACAGTAAAGTGGCATATGTGGAATTAAATAAGAGTTAAAGTATAAAGGAGGATTAGTTAGAGTAGACTCCAGATGTGGATAAAAGTAGATATCCATGTTTTTGAAAAAGGTATGCAAAGTTTTATTTTGTACCAGATTTTAGTGTAGTTAGTTGGTAAAATTTCATAATTATTATTGATTAATTGTTGAACATTTGTTCTTATTAATTGGGATAACGAATCTAACCTTCGAGTCTCCCTTAATTGGGGGTTACCGGGAGGCGGGGTCATTACATTTGGTATCAGAGCATTGGTTCCTCATTTAATCTTTAGTAATTATTAAATTTTACAAACTCTATAGAACCCAAGGGAGTTATTAGAGGATTTTTTGAAAGACAAAGGTGTCTAGAAAAGGATCACGTCTGGGGGATGGCAATATTTTCCACCGCACCGCTAGTCAGAATATGAGGACAACACCATAGGGTTTTTGCATGGTACCATCATCAGGTCATGGGTTTATAGAAGAAATCAGCTTTAAACCCTAAAATTGACCATTGGTTGATAGGTGCTTAGCACCATATGTTGTCAAACCAACCTAATCCAAGTCATATTATACATTAGGAATAATGTACACATGATCACATGTTCATATGGAACTGAAATAAAAATAGGGAACATTATAAAAATCGAAATCCAAATCAAGCATAGCTTTTTAATGCATGGATCATCATTTTCAAGTAAGAACATTAGCTAGCAAGCTTATGGTTCAGGTGCTTAGCACCATAGGTTGTCAAACCAACCTGATCCAAGTCATATATACCTTAGGAATAACGTACACATAATCACAGGTTCATCTAGAACTGAAATCAGAATAGGGAACATTATAAAAATCAAAATCCAAGTCAAGAATAGCTTTTTAGTGCATGGATCATCACTTTCAAGCAAGAATATGAGCTAGCAAGCTTATGGTAAGAAATAAACGTGGAGAAAGTTATAAAACTTGCCTATAATTAGAATATGAAACCCCAAATAGAGTAAAACATGAGCAGGTAGGGTAGGAAATCTAAGCATAAGTTGTGAACTTGTCCATCTAGCACCTTTCTTCATCAAATGAGCAAACCCTAAGCATAAGGAGCAAGAAAGGTAGGGTTTTAGAGCTTTAGAGCAATTTCTACCATGAAACACAAAGGTTACAACTTGGAGGAACGACTAAGGAAGGAGAAGAGCAAGAGAAATGGAGAAGGAAGGAAGAAAACAACTTGCCTTGGTCGAAATCCCTAGAATATGACCTTGGAAACCCTAGGTAGGGCTAGATGGAGCTCTAGGAGACCTTCTT
Organism: Alisma plantago-aquatica; assembly: GCA_963693085.1. NCBI lineage: Eukaryota > Viridiplantae > Streptophyta > Magnoliopsida > Alismatales > Alismataceae > Alisma > Alisma plantago-aquatica. The sequence continues at coordinate 653,698,729 of OY856413.1, read as the reverse complement.
CTCCAAAAAGAGGTTGTATTCAACCTTAGAGCACTTTGTTCCACATAAAAATAGAGTGGAGTTGTTGCTCCATGTTATAGGAAAGTGAAAGCAAGCAAAGTTTCGTACTTGGGCAAAGAAGAGGTAAATATAGCCCATGGATAAGGATGGAAGCAAGCATGAGGTGTAAAAGTAGCTTCCTCATGTGTTTATGGCCTTAAAATATTAAGAATATACAAGCACACACAATAATATCTGCCACCATCCATATAGACCTCCTTATCTTTCCTTTTTAAAATTTCCCAACCAATCAAATTATTCATTAGTTGATAGCTACTAAAGGTAGCTCACCCATATATGAAGGGGTAAACCCTAAAATACCCTTGCAAAAAACACCTTCAAACCAAGGTTTAAATAGGTGCCCCATAGATCAAAAAGTTCAAGAATGATGAGAGAATATCAAATGAACAGAATGAAAGTGATAAATTGCAAAGAAAACCTCTCAATTGGGTAAATTGCAAAAAAGTCCAAAATGTGCATAAAATTGCATAACTTACTCAAACAGTGTCCAAATTGGACCAAATTTGAAACTTAAGCTTGTATTATGATATAAAAGAATAACATAAGGTTATATTATGGTTATACTAATTTAGTTATGATAATTAAGCTTATTCAACTCATTAAGCAAGTTTAGGGGCCTTACAACTATAAACCCCTAACCAGGATTTTGCCCCCAAAATCCAAGGTAAACAATGATGGGTAATTCCTTTGCACCTCATCCTATTACCTTCATATGGTTACTTGCATATCATGGTGATGTCACATCATTCATACATATCTCATCTTGGGTCAGCATAAAAACCCCCACCTAAGAAGACATTTGCAAATATTGAACATAGAAACTTGTTGTGCCACCTGTACAAATCTAATAGTAACTTTCAACTTTAAATTCTAGCTATCATCTTGAAATTATATCTATTGTATCAACAAACCATCTATCCTTGATAGTGGTCTTGCCCAGCTATCACTAGACCATACACAACATTATAGAGTCACCTTTGTTTTTCCTTCCAAACAACAATTATAGGATCATCATCAACTCTCTCTCTACGGGAGAGGAATACTTGGAATGTTCATTTAATAAACATCTCCAACCTTCACATATTTCTCATACTATTGATACATATTTGATACTAGGATTCATTACCTTGATATCCACCTCATGTGCTATAAGGAACTCACATCATTGTCTCATCCACTTTTACCAACATAAAAAATATCAAGAAATATAAGAGGAGTCTTCCAAATTATTGGGAGGCTCAAAAGCAAAATCAGCACAAACTTTATGATCTTGGAACCATAGTCCAGACAACCTTATGCTATAATAAGCTATCCACCCTCATGTTTACAATGAATCCACACATACTGAGTGGCAATGATCCACTGGAAAGCTATTTCCTAGAAAGGAAAGACACAAAGTGAAACACACTTCCCATACCATAATAGTATTTTTCAAGGGTCACTAGCAAAAAGGTAACCAATTCTATTTTCATGATGCAGGTTACAGTTTCTTATGTATCATTTTACCTTTTTCATTTTAGGTTCCTTTCCATTAGAATAGGAATCATCATGATTAACATATCACATTACTCCTTCCTTGATGACTATTTATCACACTTGGTATGTTCTCTTATTTTATTATGTTTTTCAACCACTTATCGACAATTTAATCATCATATTCCACATTTTCTTCATTAAATTGGGATCATCTCCATTAATTTCTTTCACATGCCATGTTGATTTTTCATTAACACTTTCTTACACACATGGGTTGGTCTGAGATTAACTCAGGTTCAACCTTATTTTTTGTCATTGTTCCCATTCATCTTCTCATTTTGTACTTGTTATAGGAGTTCTCTCTATCTTATGTGGATTTCATACCTTGATTTAATTTATAAGCATAGACTTGTCTGTCTTTTACTTTATTATCTTCTTGAATCACATCGTCAAGAACTTCTCTTTTCCTTATTTGTATTCAGATTTAGATTTCATGGTGTTGTATCTTTCTCTTATATTTACCAAACATTTGAGTTTTGATAGATAATGATGCAATGCTCATCTTCTTTAAGGTAGGATGGAGATATTCACACCATGATTTCTTATTCATTATGCTCTTTAGATTGTCTAAAAATGACTACTTGATCAGAGTAATCTAAAAGATAACAATCTAAGAGTTCCATATTTACCATTTCTTCAATAATTGAATACCTGGCCATGGCACCCAAATACTGAGATTAGGCAGTATGCACCATATTTTTATGTCATATTCCTAATTTTGACATCATCCTAGTCCTAAGTCCTAGTGTCCCTATAAACTCAATGAACCTAAAGCTCTGATACCAACTTGTGAGAACTCATTACACGAAACGAGATTACTTAAAACATAAAGCAAAATTAATCATTAATTAATCACATACCCAAAAATATAGGTAAATTAAAACCGATTTCAACTTCATCGCTCTCTCTGAATCATTTGCATAAGAGCCCAAATCTTTCTCGTATCCATATTATGCCAAGAATTTGATACAAATTATTCTATCTCCTTAGCCACAATATATATACACAGGAGAACAATATTCATATATGCTACACAAATAAGCATTAACATGATAACAAAAGTTCGATTTGTTTGAAACACTATATACAAACTTTTTCGTCCCAGACATGAGAGTACATGGATGACTCTAGGACACACTAGACATCTAATAAACTTTCTTAAAGATTCCTTACTATATCTCCTCTTTACTTCCATGATTTTATTGCCATCACTGCCAATTACCTAAAAAGATATGGCAAACCACAAGGGTGAGACCCATGTCCCAGCAAGAGATATAACCTCCAACAATGCTTATTGATCACACAATTTTAAGTAATTAAATAGTTTAAGAAGTTTAATCAGATATAAAAAATAGGCTCAATAGCAGGGATGATTGACAGAATACATAAAGGAATAGATAATAATTATCATCATTAGCCAGACTAATACCCTTTATCTTGTTGACAATATAAGAAATTCCATAGCATATGCATATCTAGAATCATGAGCAAGTCTAGTAACATAGAATATATATCATTATGAATAAGTCTAGCCACATAAGCATAGCTAACAACATTAGCATGAATAATATATAGGTCGAACATATTAACATCATAAGAAGAGCTAAGAACATAAGCACAACTATTTGCATAAGCATGACTAGCAGTATATGCATCTCTAGTAATAAAGGCATGGCTAGCATTCTAAACATAACTATCAACATGAGATATCTAGCATCGTGATTATAATCAGCAATAGTAGTATAGTTATCAACATAAGCATGGCTACTATATGTATGCATCTAGAATCTTAATCATATCAACAACATAAGTATATCTATTATATTGTAATTGCACTAAGCATCATATTTATGTAAAGATAACAAACTAGGGTTATCATTCAATGTGAAATGTTATGTATAACCCTAAACAAATATGCTACACAGATATATTACATCTTTTATTATGCCCTGAGAAAATTGAGGATACCAATAAAAATCCAACTGACCACTGCTAAGTCAAAATCAGTGCCATATAAGATCTAGGAAGATCCTGACTCCTAAGATCTTCTCCTCCCCCGGTCAATATGGGTCTGCCATAGAGAAACATAAGGTCAAGCTACTAACAACCTAGTCCGTCCTTGTACAGGTTATGACACTAGTGAAAGGAGGTGGGTACGCATACCCTACCATCTGAGGTACAACCACAGTTATCCTCCAATCTCATCACATATGTAATCATCGAGACACGACCACAACCATTCTCAAACTGAGGGCTAGGTATGACCGTAGTCATCCTCCCTAAACACTTGAATTCTAGATGATAAGCACCTCACACACTCATCGGTATGCGCTTCGAGCTTCCCTTTGGTATACTTGTTTCACCATATGGCAAGTTCTGACACTCAGATGGATCTATGGCATAGGGCACTACATCATTAGAGTTTCACTTGATTGGATATGCCAATTGGGTAAATTAAGGCTACATCAAACAAGTTGATATATAAACCCTAATTCACTTCTAACAAGTGTATAAATATCACAACTTCAAAAGATATAAAAATGTGAAACATAATTTCTCATCTCATCATCACATGATACTATTTACTTTCCATTCACGAGACCACACTATTCATCATACTATCACAAGATATAAATCCTTTTCACAATATCATAGGGTATCAACCCTTATCAACATACGAGGATTACACCTCATTCAGGGCTCAACTATGCCCAAAGGTCATTAAGACCATCATACTATTCCCTGCAAGATCATCATTATCTTTTCATGCCTTATAACAAGGCTCAACAACATCACTTACATATAATACACCAGATCAGCACAATATTGCATTAATGAGCTGGGAGATATTCATAAACAATCATAGCAAGGTTATATTAACATTAAGAACATTCCTTTATTACATCCACATGCAAGCAATCTAGATATGATTAACACTCATCATATTCATAATGCACATGTTTAACATAAGAAAGTATCAAACATGTGGCTATGATAACCACCAGTTAACACATTAAGGTTATGATCATGTTAAGGAGGTTATTCCACCATCATTCCATCATATAAGAATGTTAATCATGAATACTCATCTTTATCTATTTGCATTAGAGTTAGGTTCAACATGATAAATTATATCAAAGTTTCTAATCAACAGTTATACCCAAACTCTAACTCACAGAATCCCCATTGGATCATGGATGCATAAGGTGAAGCATCACCATCACATTCCATACTATTCTCAAGTATGAACCCACACATAAATAAAGATGTAACCATCAGTGTTACAACCCCAATTTTTGGGTTCTTTTGGTGAGAAATGTAATTTCTCCTATTAAAGATATTTGAACAAATAATGATATAATTTGTTTTGAATAAAAGTATTTCGTTTACAATAGCCTTGTTGGTTGTTTTGTGGGCTTTATTGGATATTGGGCCCAATAATGAGGAAAAGACAAAAGAAACTCCATTATTAATAAGAGATGGAGAAAAGAAAGATGTAGAAACCTCTAGAAGGAAAAAAGATATAATCCAAAAGTGGATTTCGTGCCTCTTGAGTTCCTTGGGTTCCAAGGAGTCCAAAGTTGCAAAGATAATGCAACAAGAAAAGAAAAGATCAATCAAATATTTCTTTATTAAGAAAGAAATTGAAAACAATGATAAAATGTGGGAAATAAGTGGAAAGAGGTAAGATTGAGTCATCCTTGATGGATTTTTGTATCCATAAGGTTGCTAATGTTAAAAGGAATTCCAATAAAGAAAATAGAAAGAGAGGAAAGAGAAAATAAGTGTTTTAATACATAATATGTGCCTTATAGGTACTTGACTTGCATATGAAGAAAATTGGTTTTTTCTTTCGAGGTTTGGTCTTAACATTTGCACACAAGTAGTTTAAGTCATTATGGACTTTATTTTCAAATTTGGTATCAATTGGATAACCGGTCTGAGAGTTATGATTTTTGCAAAATCTCCTAAAGTGGAAAGGGAAAAGGAAATATATATTAAAAGTCACAATTGTTTCCATATCTTTTTGGGCGCATGGCATGACAGCCGTTGGATCTTAGATCCAATGGTGTATGTATTCTTGCCTACCTCAAGTAGGAATAGGAAAGAAGAATAGTTCTTGGTAATTTCTGAATTGGTTTTCTTTTTGTACGATCGATGTGCGAATATGGAAATTATTTCAATGAATCCGAGAGAAGAAATCGCTCCGTTTCATCCTAGGTTCTAGTACCTTTGGGAGGGTAATCAGGATACCCCCTTTCTCCAGTGTGCTATAAAAGGGGATGTTCCCCTTCTACGATGCTACATGCCTCTTCACGGGACATCATATGGCTTAAAGGAGCCGTCCTTGTCGCCAATTTCTCCTCTAATGCCCACTTTCATGACCAACCTTCCTTAGACCACTGTCGGTGACTTCTCCTAGTCGTTCCAGTGACTCCGGCCACTCGGGCATAGTTGAGACCACAGTTGAGTTCATAGGGGTGCAGCGGAGGTCGTGGTGGCCTTGTCTAGTGTCGAGAGAGGATGGATCTCAAAGTCAACCATGGTGTTGACCATGGTTGGGCTTTGCTCCGGGGAGACAGGGATCACGAGGTTGAAGAAGCAATAGGGGTAAAAGACCCCATTGCCCTCCTACTCGCATTAACCAGGTAAGGGTATTCTCACCCTTTTATTTAGTTTGATCTCTAGTAAGGTGCGCGATCGTGGACCATTAGATCCCATGTGGTCTAGTGGACCATAGATCGAGTGGCCGATGCTTTTTTCAAAAAATAATAGATAAATCAAGAAAATAATTTATCTTGCATAAATCATAACTTTTGATAGGAAGCTCTGATGAATAAAGTTAAAATATGAAAGTTGCTCATAAAAATGAGAGGAATCCATTAAAAATAGTTTTAGAAGCTAAATCCTCTTTTAATTTGAAAAATAGTGGAAGTTATCAACTTTAATGCTTTAATGATTAAGAAACCCTAATTTGAGATGATTAATGTATTTATAAGGGTTTTCTGGATGTAGAGTTGATATTAGCCTATTAATTTTAAAAAGGTACATTAAGAACAAAAAAGATGAACTTTGAACATAATTGGTTTAATTTGGAGTTCCATGTACATAAATGAGCTTTAATGGGCCTTGAAACCCTAATGTTAGTAATTGTGACTCTTAATGGCTTTAATTATTCAAATTCATGAATAAAGTTGAGATATGATGATTCTAAGCTATTTCGAGTATAAAAGTTCCTAATTGTGGGTAAATACCCTTAATATAGTAATTAGGGTTTTCTAATGGATAAAGGTGGAATTAATGATAAATAGAGTTCATACGTGAATTAGATCCTAATGAACTATGAGTTGTTAATCAGGAAGGAACCAAAGATGATAATTGGGCCTAATGATCATGTCATGAATTAAAAGAATAAAAATGGTAGTTTTAATGTAAAAGAGGCATAATGGACTTAATTGATGTTTAATTGTGCCTTTAATATGAAATTAGGGTTATATGTTGTTTAAAGATAACCTTAATATCTTTCGTGAAGAATACATGAGATAATTAGGGTTTGTGAGTAATTGCATAAAATTAGGGTTTAAAATAGTATAAATGAAGTGAAACCCTAATTGCAATGGAAACCCTAAAAGTGGACTAAAACCCTAGGAAGCGAGCTAGGTTTAATAGATCTTGATGGCATGAGGAATGATAGGAAATTGTATGCATATTTCAGGATCTCTTTGTGTGCTTGCTTGCCTATTGGATTTCTTGCATTGATTGGATTAATTCTATCTCAAATCATCCTGACAGGTATGTGGTTAATTATGGTTAATCACATTAGTTTCCCGAAGATTTTCCAGATGATTCATCGCATTGAATGCAACCTATCAGTTTGTATGTTCATACTCACAAATCATAAAGTCACTATGATTATCACAATAATAATAGAAGTGTGTATTCTCGCACCTACATGCCACCCTGATGGATGATGCCAAAAGGTCAAGCCCAGGAGGGAAGACCAATGGGCACCATGAGTGGTGACCCCAGACACCAAGCTCAGGATTGAGAAGGTGGTCTTTATAGAATGACTAATGGGCACTATGAGAGGTGACCCCAGGCACCAAGCTCGGGATTGAGAACGTGGCCTTAAGTCATTGGCAAAAGAGAAACCCTAAGGTGGGTATGCCAAGGTTAGGGCAAAAGCAGTGGAGAATGTCACATTGAAAGCGTAAATTGGCTTGTTAATTAACTTGATTGTGATATTTAGATTGTTAGCCATATTTGTGAAATTTTAGTTGTCCCCACATACCAACATATTCAATTATGCTGACTGACGTTTTGTTTGTCGGTGTTTTAGGTACAAGATTGAAAAGGACAAACAGTAAAGTGGCATATGTGGAATTAAATAAGAGTTAAAGTATAAAGGAGGATTAGTTAGAGTAGACTCCAGATGTGGATAAAAGTAGATATCCAAGTTTTTGAAAAAGGTATGCAAAGTTTTATTTTGTACCAGATTTTAGTGTAGTTAGTTGGTAAAGTTTCATAATTATTATTGATTAATTGTTGAACATTTGTTCTTATTAATTGGGATAACGACTCTAACCTTCAGGTCTCCCTTAATTGGGGGTTACCGGGAGGCAGGGTCATTACATTTGGTATCAGATCATTGGTTCCTCATTTAATCTTTAGTAATTATTAAATTTTACAAACTCTATAGAACCCAAGGGAGTTATTAGAGGATTTTTTGAAAGACAAAGGTTTCTAGAAAAGGATCACGTCTGGGGGATGGCAATATTTTCCACCGCACCGCTAGTCAGAATACGAGGACAACACCATAGGGTTTTTGCATGGTACCATCATCAGGTCATGGGTTTATAGAAGAAATCAGCTTTAAACCCTAAAATTGACCATTGGTTGATAGGTGCTTAGCACCATATGTTGTCAAACCAACCTAATCCAAGTCATATTATACCTTAGGAATAATGTACACATGATCACATGTTCATATGGAACTGAAATCAAAATAGGGAACATTATAAAAATCGAAATCCAAATCAAGCATAGCTTTTTAATGCATGGATCATCATTTTCAAGCAAGAACATTAGCTAGCAAGCTTATGGTTCAGGTGCTTAGCACCATAGGTTGTCAAACCAACCTGATCCAAGTCATATATACCTTAGGAATAACGTACACATAATCACAGGTTCATCTAGAACTGAAATCAGAATAGGGAACATTATAAAAATCGAAATCCAAGTCAAGCATAGCTTTTTAGTGCATGGATCATCATTTTCAAGCAAGAATATGAGCTAGCAAGCTTATGGTAAGAAATAAATGTGGAGAAAGTTATAAAACTTGCATATAATTAGAATATGAAACCCCAAATAGAGTAAAACATGAGCAGGTAGGGTAGGAAATCTAAGCATAAGTTGTGAACTTGTCCATCTAGCACCTTTCTTCATCAAATGAGCAAACCCTAAGCATAAGGAGCAAGAAAGGTAGGGTTTTAGAGCTTTAGAGCAATTTCTACCATGAAACACAAAGGTTCCAACTTGGAGGAAGGACTAAGGAAGGAGAAGAGCAAGAGAAATGGAGAAGGAAGGAAGAAAACAACTTGCCTTGGTCGAAATCCCTAGAAGATGACCTTGGAAACCCTAGGTAGGGCTAGATGGAGCTCTAGGAGACCTTCTTCTCCAAAAAGAGGTTGTATTCAACCTTAGAGCACTTTGTTCCACATAAAAATAGAGTGGAGTTGTTGCTCCATGTTATAGGAAAGAGAAATCAAGCAAAGTTTCGTACTTGGGCAAGGAAGAGGTAAATATAGCCCATGGATAAAGATGGAAGCAAGCATGAGGTGTAAAAGTAGCTTCCTCATGTGTTTATGGCCTTAAAATATTAAGAATATACAAGCACACACAAGAATATCTGCCACCATCCATATAGACCTCCTTATCTTTCCTTTTTCAAATTTCCCAACCAATCAAATTATTCATTAGTTGATAGCTACTAAAGGTAGCTCACCCATATATGAAGGGGTAAACCCTAAAATACCCTTGCAAAAAACACCTTCAAACCAAGGTTTAAATAGGTGCCCCATAGATAAAAAAGTTCAAGAATGATGAGAGAATATCAAAGGAACAGAATGAAAGTGATAATTTGCAAAGAAAACCTCTCAATTGGGTAAATTGCAAAAAAGTCCAAAATGTGCATAAAATTGCATAACTTACTCAAACAGTGTCCAAATTGGACCAAATTTGAAAGTTAAGCTTGTATTATGATATCAAAGAATAAAATAAGGTTATATTATGGTTATAATAATTTAGTTATGATAATTAAGCTTATTCAACTCATTAAGCAAGTTTAGGGGCCTTACAACTATAAACCCCTAACCAGGATTTTGCCCCCGAAATCCAAGGTAAACAATAATGGGTAATTCCTTTGCACCTCATCCTATTACCTTCATATGGTTACTTGCATATCATGGTGATGTCACATCATTCATACATATCTCATCTTGGTTCAGCATAAAAAACCCCCACCTAAGAAGACATTTGCAAATATTGAACATAGAAACTTGTTGTGCCACCTGTACAAATATAATAGTAACTTTCAACTTTAAATTCTAGCTATCATCTTGAAATTATATCTATTGTATCAACAAACCATCTATCCTTGATAGTGGTCTTGCCCAGCTATCACTAGACCATACACAACATTATAGAGTCACCTTTGTTTTTCCTTCCAAACAACAATTATAGGATCATCATCAACTCTCTCTCTACGGGAGAGGAATACTTGGAATGTTCATTTAATAAACATCTCCAACCTTCACATATTTCTCATACTATTGATACATATTTGATACTAGGATTCATTACCTTGATATCCACCTCATATGCTATAAGGAACTCACATCATTGTCTCATCCACTTTTACCAACATAAAAAATATCAAGAAATATAAGAGGAGTCTTCCAAATTATTGGGAGGCTCAAAAGCAAAATCAGCACAAATTTTATGATCTTGGAACCATAGTCCAGACAACCTTATGCTATAATAAGCTATCCACCGTCATGTTTACAATGAATCCACACATACTGAGTGGCAATGATCCACTGGAAAGCTATTTCCTAGAAAGGAAAGACACAAAGTGAAACACACTTCCCATACCATAATAGTATTTTTCAAGGGTCACTAGCAAAAAGGTAACCAATTCTATTTTCATGATGCAGGTTACAGTTTCTTATGTATCATTTTACCTTTTTCATTTTAGGTTCCTTTCCATTAGAATAGGAATCATCATGATTAACATATCACATTACTCCTTCCTTGATGACTATTTATCACACTTGGTATGTTCTCTTATTTTATTATGTTTTTCAACCACTTATCGACAATTTAATCATCATATTCCACATTTTCTTCATTAAATTGGGATCATCTCCATTAATTTCTTTCACATGCCATGCTGATTTTTCATTAACACTTTCTTACACACATGGGTTGGTCTGAGATTAACTCAGGTTCAACCTTATTTTTTTGTCATTGTTCCCATTCATCTTCTCATTTTGTACTTGTTATAGGAGTTCTCTCTATCTTATGTGGATTTCATACCTTGATTTACTTTATAAGCATAGACTTGTCTATCTTTTACTTTATTATCTTCTTGAATCACATCTTCAAGAACTTCTCTTTTCCTTATTTGTATTCAGATTTAGATTTCATGGTGTTGTATCTCTCTCTTATATTTACCAAACATTTGAGTTTTGATAGATAATGATGCAATGCTCATCTTCTTTAAGGTAGGATGGAGATATTCACACCATGATTTCTTATTCATTATGCTCTTTAGATTGTCTAAAAATGACTACTTGATCAGAGTAATCTAAAAGATAACAATCTAAGAGTTCCATATTTACCATTTCTTCAATAATTGAATACCTGGCCATGGCACCCAAATACTGAGATTAGGCAGTATGCACCATAATGTTATGTCATATTCCTAATTTTGACATCATCCTAGTTCTAAGTCCTAGTGTCCCTATAAACTCAATGAACATAAAGCTCTGATACCAACTTGTGAGAACTCATTACACGAAACGAGATTACTTAAAACATAAAGCAAAATTAATCATTAATTAATCACATACCCAAAAATATAGGTAAATTAAAACCGATTTCAACTTCATCGCTCTCTCTGAATCATTTGCATAAGAGCCCAAATCTTTCTCGTATCCATACTATGCCAAGAATTTGATACAAATTATTCTATCTTCTTAGCCACAACATATATACACAGGAGAACAATATTCATATATGCTACACAAATAAGCATTAACATGATAACAAAAGTTCGATTTGTTTGAAACACTATATACAAACTTTTTCTTCCCATACATGAGAGTACATGGATGACTCTAGGACACACTAGACATATAATAAACTTTCTCAAAGATTCATTACTATATCTCCTCTTTACTTCCATGATTTTATTGCCATCACTGCCAATTACCTAAAAAGATGTGGCAAACCACAAGGGTGAGACCCATGTCCCAGCAAGAGATATAACCTCCAACAATGCTTATTGATCACACAATTTTAAGTAAATAAATAGTTTAAGAAGTTTAATCAGATATAAAAAATAGGCTCAATAGTAGGGATGATTGATAGAATACATAAAGGAATAGATAATAATTATCATCATTAGCCAGACTAATACCCTTTATCTTGTTGACAATATAAGAAATTCCATAGCATATGCATATCTAGAATCATGAGCAAGTCTAGTAACATAGAATATATATCATTATGAATAAGTCTAGCCACATAAGCATAGCTAACAACATTAGCATGAATAATATATAGGTCGAACATATTAACATCATAAGAAGAGCTAAGAATATAAGCACAACTATCTGCATAAGCATGACTAGCAGTATATGCATCTCTAGTAACAAAGGCATGGCTAGCATGCTAAACATAACTATCAACATGAGATATCTAGCATCGTGATTATAATCAGCAATAGTAGTATAGTTATCAACATAAGCATGGCTACTATATGTATGCATCTAGAATCTTAATCATATCAACAACATAAGTATATCTATTATATTGTAATTGCACTAAGCATCATATTTATGTAAAGATAACAAACTAGGGTTATCATTCAATGTGAAATGTTGTGTATAACCCTAAAAAAATATGCTACACAGATATATTACATCTTTTATTATGCCCTGAGAAAATTGAGGATACCAATATAAATCCAACTGACCACTGCTAAGTCAAAATCAGTGCCATATAAGATCTAGGAAGATCCTGACTCCTAAGATCTTCTCCTCCCCCGGTCAATATGTGTCTACCATAGAGAAACATAATGTCAAGCTACTAACAACCTAGTCCGTCCTTGTACAGGTTATGACACTAGTGAAAGGAGGTGGGTACGCATACCCTACCATCCGAGGTACAACCACATTTATCCTCCAATCTCATCACATATGTAATCATCGAGACATGACCACAACCATTCTCAAACTGAGGGCTAGGTATGACCGTAGTCATCCTCCCTAAACACTTGAATTCTAGATGATAAGCACCTCACACACTCATCAGTATGCGCTTCGAGCTTCCCTTAGGAATACTTGTTTCACCATATGGCAAGTTCTGACACTCAGATGGATCTATGGCATAGGGCACTACATCATTAAAGTTTCACTTGATTGGTTATGCCAATTGGGTAAATTAAGGCTACATCAAACAAGTGGATATACAAACCCTAATTCACTTCTAACAAGCGTATAAATATCACAACTTCAAAAGATATAAAACATGTGAAACATAATTTCTCATCTCATCATCACATGATACTATTTACTTTCCATTCACGAGACCACACTATTCATCATACTATCACAAGATATAAATCCTTTTCACAATATCATAGGGTATCAACCCTTATCAACATACGAGGATTACACCTCATTCAGGGCTCAACTATGCCCAAAGGTCATTAAGACCATCATACTATTCCCTGCAAGATCATCATTATCTTTTCATGCCTTATAACAAGGCTCAACAACATCACTTACATATAATACACCAGATCAGCACAATATTGCATTAATGAGCTGGGAGATATTCATAAACAATCATAGCAAGGTTATATTAACATTAAGAACATTCCTTTATTACATCCACATGCAAGCAATCTAGATATGATTAACACTCATCATATTCATAATGCACATGTTTAACATAAGAAAGTATCAAACATGTGGCTATGATAACCACCAGTTAACACATTAAGGTTATGATCATGTTAAGGAGGTTATTCCACCATCATTCCATCATATAAGAATGTTAATCATGAATACTCATCTTTATCTATTTGCATTAGAGTTAGGTTCAACATGATAAATTATATCAAAGTTTCTAATCAACAGTTATACCCAAACTCTAACTCACAGAATCCCCATTGGATCATGGATGCATAAGGTGAAGCATCACCATCACATTCCATACTATTCTCAAGTATGAACCCACACATAAATAAAGATGTAACCATCAGTGTTACAACCCCAATTTTTGGGTTCTTTTGGTGAGAAATGTAATTTCTCCTATTAAAGATATTTGAACAAATAATGATATAATTTGTTTTGAATAAAAGTATTTCGTTTACAATAGCCTTGTTGGTTGTTTTGTGGGCTTTATTGGATATTGGGCCCAATAATGAGGAAAAGACAAAAGAAACTCCATTATTAATAAGAGATGGAGAAAAGAAAGATGTAGAAACCTCTAGAAGGAAAAAGAATATAATCCAAAAGTGGATTTCGTGCCTCTTGAGTTCCTTGGGTTCCAAGGAGTCCAAAGTTGCAAAGATAATGCAACAAGAAAAGAAAAGATCAATCAAATATTTCTTTATTAAGAAAGAAATTGAAAACAATGATAAAATGTGGGAAATAAGTGGAAAGAGGTAAGATTGAGTCATCCTTGATGGATTTTTGTATCCATAAGGTTGCTAATGTTAAAAGGAATTCCAATAAAGAAAATAGAAAGAGAGGAAAGAGAAAATAATTGTTTTAATACATAATATGTGCCTTATAGGTACTTGACTTGCATATGAAGAAAATTGGTTTTTTCTTTCGAGTTTGGTCTTAAAATTTGCACACAAGTAGTTTAAGTCATTATGGACTTTATTTTCAAATTTGGTATCAATTGGATAACCGGTCTGAGAGTTATGATTTTTGCAAAATCTCCTAAAGTGGAAAGGGAAAAGGAAATATATATTAAAAGTCACAATTGTTTCCATATCTTTTTGGGCGCATGGCATGACAGCCGTTGGATCTTAGATCCAATGGTGTATGTATTCTTGCCTACCTCAAGTAGGAATAGGAAAGAATAATAGTTCTTGGTAATTTCTGAATTGGTTTTCTTTTTGTACGATCGATGTGCGAATATGGAAATTATTTCAATGAATCCGAGAGAAGAAATCGCTCTGTTTCATCCTAGGTTCTAGTACCTTTGGGAGGGTAATCAGGATACCCCCTTTTTCCAGTGTGCTATAAAAGGGGATGTTCCCCTTCTACGATGCTACATGCCTCTTCACGGGACATCGTATGGCTTAAAGGAGCCGTCCTTGTCGCCAATTTCTCCTCTAATGCCCACTTTCATGACCAACCTTCCTTAGACCACTGTCGGTGACTTCTCCTAGTCGTTCCAGTGACTCCGGCCACTCGGGCATAGCTGAGACCACAGTTGAGTTCATAGGGGTGCAGCGGAGGTCGTGGTGGCCTTGTCTAGTTTCGAGAGAGGATGGATCTCAAAGTCAACCATGGTGTTGACCATGGTTGGGCTTTGCTCTGGGGAGACAGGGATCACGAGGTTGAAGAAGCAATAGGGGTAAAAGACCCCATTGCCCTCCTACTCGCATTAACCAGGTAAGGGTATTCTCACCCTTTTATTTAGTTTGATCTCTAGTAAGGTGCGCGATCGTGGACCATTAGATCCCATGTGGTCTAGTGGACCATAGATCGAGTATCCGATGTTTTTTTCAAAAAATAATAGATAAATCAAGAAAATAATTTATCTTGCATAAATCATAACTTTTGATAGGAAGCTCTGATGAATAAAGTTAAAATATGAAAGTTGCTCATAACAATGAGAGGAATCTATTAAAAATATTTTAGAAGCTAAATCCTCTTTTAATTTGAAAAATAGTGGAAGTTATCAACTTTAATGCTTTAATGATTAAGAAACCCTAATTTGAGATGATTAATGTATTTATAAGGGTTTTCTGGATGTAGAGTTGATATTAGCCTGTTAATTTTAAAAAGGTACACTAAGAACAAAAAAGATGAACTTTGAACATAATTGGTTTAATTTGGAGTTCCATGTACATAAATGAGCTTTAATGGGCCTTGAAACCCTAATGTTAGTAATTGTGACTCTTAATGGCTTTAATTATTCAAATTCATGAATAAAGTTGAGATATGATGATTCTAAGCTATTTCGAGTATAAAAGTTCCTAATTGTGGATAAATATCCTTAATATAGTAATTAGGGTTTTCTAATGGATAAAGGTGGAATTAATGATAAATAGAGTTCATACGTGAATTAGATCCTAATGAACTATGAGTTGTTAATCAGGAAGGAACCAAAGATGATAATTGGGCCTAATGATCATGTCATGAATTAAAAGAATAAAAATGGTAGTTTTAATGTAAAAGAGGCATAATGGACTTAATTAATGTTTAATTGTGCCTTTAATATGAAATTAGGGTTATATGTTGTTTAAAGATAACCTTAATATCTTTCGTGAAGAATACATGAGATAATTAGGGTTTGTGAGTAATTGCATAAAATTAGGGTTTAAAATAGTATAAATGAAGTGAAACCCTAATTGCAATGGAAACCCTAAAAGTGGACTAAAACCCTAGGAAGCGAGCTAGGTTTAATAGATCTTGATGGCATGAGGAATGACAGGAAATTGTATGCATATTTCAGGATCTCTTTGTGTGCTTGCTTTCCTATTGGATTTCTTGCATTGATTGGATTAATTCTATCTCAAATCATCCTGACAGGTATGTGGTTAATTATGGTTAATCACATTAGTTTCCCGAAGATTTTCCAGATGATTCATCGCATTGAATGCAACCTATCAGTTTGTATGTTCATACTCGCAAATCATAAAGTCACTATGATTATCACAATAATAATAGAAGTGTGTATTCTCGCACCTACATGCCACCCTGATGGATGATGCCAAAAGGTCAAGCCCAGGAGGGAAGACCAATGGGCACCATGAGTGGTGACCCCAGACACCAAGCTCAAGATTGAGAAGGTGGTCTTTATAGAATGACTAATGGGCACTATGAGAGGTGACCCCAGGCACCAGGCTCGGGATTGAGAAGGTGGCCTTAAGTCATTGGCAAAAGAGAAACCCTAAGGTGGGTATGCCAGGGTTAGGGCAAAAGCAGTGGAGAATGTCACATTGAAAGCGCAAATTGGCTTGTTAATTAACTTGATTGTGATATTTAGATCGTTAGCCATATTTGTGAAATTTTAGTTGTCCCCACATACCAACATATACAATTATGCTGACCGACGTTTTGTTTGTCGGTGTTTTAGGTACAAGATTGAAAAGGACAAACAGTAAAGTGGCATATGTGGAATTAAATAAGAGTTAAAGTATAAAGGAGGATTAGTTAGAGTAGACTCCAGATGTGGATAAAAGTAGATATCCAAGTTTTTGAAAAAGGTATGCAAAGTTTTATTTTGTACCAGATTTTAGTGTAGTTAGTTGGTAAAATTTCATAATTATTATTGATTAATTGTTGAACATTTGTTCTTATTAATTGGGATAACGACTCTAACCTTCGGGTCTCCCTTAATTGGGGGTTACCGGGAGGCAGGGTCATTACATTTGGTATCAGAGCATTGGTTCCTCATTTAATCTTTAGTAATTATTAAATTTTACAAACTCTATAGAACCCAAGGGAGTTATTAGAGGATTTTTTGAAAGACAAAGGTGTCTAGAAAAGGATCACGTCTGGGGGATGGCAATATTTTCCACCGCACCGCTAGTCAGAATACGAGGACTCCTAGATTTGCGTGACTTCTTAGCTAATGTCTCAGGATTTGAATTGAAATAAGATACCTTTATGACTCTCTCATCTTGTTCATCCCTTATCAACTCAAATGCTATTAAGGATTATAAGGATTAGGGTTTTCACTCTCTTTCTCACCCTCTTGAGGTATGGGTAAAGTCGATAAGGTTTAAGGAATCCTCTACCGAATTAATGAAAAGCATGTAAATAAGATGTCATGGATGTAAGCTTAGTAGTTTAAGCATAAACTAAAGAATAGCTGCCTGCTTAGGTCGTATGACATGAGTTTTCATGCCCTCAGGAGAGACCTGAGGTGATACCTTCTTATCAGGAGGATGAGTAGAGAGAGTTAGTCTTGGAGGTAGACACCTCCATTATAAGTAGAGACCTGGCACATCCTTTGAGGATGATGCTAACCCTAACTCTAAGTGGTGGTTAGAGAGAGAGATGGCATGACGAGTTAGATGTCATGGTAGATAATGTGTGTGAGTGGACATGCTTTTAGTTTGATATCCATGATGATATGAGCCATGTGAGGTTGGATGACCTAGTACCTTTGGCGAGTCAACCTTGGAAAGGGTCGTGCATGTTAGAGTGAAGGATAACTCCTTCAATGATGAGGTTAGTGAAGAACCTATAGAACCCTATGGGCTTATGTGAGTAGGTCATAACATGCACCCAGAGTACGTCAAGTAGTGCGGCGGTAGGTTGAAACCCTGGCCAGAGAGTATGATGGATAGCTTATGTGATAAGCATAAAGAGATATGGATAACCTTAAGCAAACATAAGTTGAACACAGGCTTCACCCATGTAGGGGTATGTTTGTGAGATTGATCCACCTCAGAGAGAGAATCTCTAGTTGTAAGATTGTTTGTAGGGTTAGCTCTAAAGAAAGAGAGCATGACCCAAGCAAGAAGGTTGGAAGCTTAGACTTCGAGATATGAGGAACAGTGGGAGTTGAGGATGATGCGACCTACGTGGATGATAGCAGTTGTCTCATGCTTGATCCCTGGAGGCTGATGGTATCTTGGTTGTCTTTAGAGGAACCAAACCCTAGAGAGAGGATGAGGTTGCTAGTACCTATGTGCTGATGATATGGGTGCTTACCTTCTAGGGATAGGAAGAAGAGTTCCTTAGATCCGGAGGAGGTTTAAGTAACCAGTAGTGAGGCCTTATACCTAGATGGTTGCCCTTGAGGAGGACTCCACTCTGAAATGTTGTTCAAGTGGAAGGATCATGAGAAGTGCATGTCATACCCTGTACATGCTTGGCTAGTGGTTAAAAAGTTGAGCAGACAGTTGGACATCAGAAAACTGAACCTAGGGTTCCTAGGCCTAAGAGGGGAAGTGGTGTACCGGATGCTTATGATGAGATTTGAGTTTTTATAGATTCGAGCATGGTACTCCTCATGTTTAGAGGAAAGAGAAACCCCTTAAGTTTAAGGTGTGTTTGGTGAACTCCTCACATCTAAGTTGGTGACATGGGAAGGTATGATCTTGATCCAGTATTGAGGAATGAGAACAAGTATGACCTAGCATGGTATAGTAGGTGGTATGATTGTGCCTTAGTAGCTTGCTAAGGCTAAGCATGATCATGTGGATATAAACCCTAGACATAAGGATGTTTGTGACCTTTGTTGCTATCAAAATATAGCTTCCTCTCATCCTAGGAGAGGGACCCTTTTGTAGGGTGTATACCAGTTTCTGTTGGTTTTGAAGTAACCTAAGGAGGTCTCATAGGATGTTGTGAACTAATGAAAAGTACATAGTAAAAGAATGAACCTGTAGACCCATAGGTAACCATCTCTAAGTGGATGTGGGTGTGTTACCATGGAGGTAACTAGTATGGGGGCCTGACCAAGGGAAGAAGGTTGCCATGACCCCTATGAAAGGATGAAAGTCAGCCCAGGAATGTAGAGAGAGATGATGAAGACTTGGGTAAGGTTCTAAGTTGGACATGTACTATATTAAAATCCTAAGTCAATCCTAAGGTCAGGTAGGGATAAGACCGATGGAATTAGGATTTGCTTAATTCCCGAGTTGCACATGACCATAAGGTTAGGAGGTAACAACTATCATTGTCTGAGGGCCATGGGTTAGGAGATTGATCACCTTCATGAACTCATGGGACCCAAAGGGCAGATGAGGAGGGAACTCTCTGGATGCATAAGGGAAGAGGGATGACTCTAAAAGTACCAGAACCCTACAGACCTAGAGGAGATGACCAAGGATTATGTGGTGACCCAAGTAGATTCGAGGTCAGTTTTCCATGGAGTAACTTTGATATCGAGATGATCGTGATGTAGAGACATATGTTGCACGTTTCAACTTAGATTTGAAGGTGTACTGGAAAGGTGGGATGTACCATCTCTACTCTTGGAATAGGAAGAACTTTATATTTGGACTGCAACCAAATTCGTATTTTCTCTTGTTATGGGAGTGAGAGATAGGACAATACGCATGCCATACACCAAGGATAAAAGATGATGTGAGTTGTAACATTGCTATGAGGTATGAGGATAGAGATGATAACATACCCTTGTGGAGTAAACGACATGTAGATGGTTTACTAACATCAAGGGAACTGAGGTAGTCATCTTATGAGGATGTTTTTATCATGAGCTATGTGGAATTTGTGAGTTATACAAGGTTATGTTTGATAACCAAGAAGATGAGCTCAGAGTTTTCTTGATGAAGATAGACTTAGAGGTTGATATGAGATGATAAGTGGAATACATGGAGGTGTATGTATTCAACATTACCTAACACCTAAGGATGTGAAGTGGTAATGGATGTTGTGGTTGAGATGCAACAACCTAATTTAGCGAGAGGCTAGGAAAGGTTGCTAGGTTAACCCTAAGTTTGAAAAGAAGATATGTTTGGCTAACACTCAGATGTAACGAAGTCTATTTATCAAGTTAGTGGTTGTTGGGTTAGCCAGCCTAGGCCTTGATGCAATAAAAGGATGGTTGTAGAACCTTAGATGCACTTCTCTGGAAAAGAAGGTGATGAAACCCATGACTAGAGTGTTTTAGGGTGTCTGAGGAATCGACCTTAAGGAATCATGAGATACATGAGATCATGATTTTAAGATTACCATACACTGTGGTACTACAAAGATAGTAAATGACAGTAGTACTTTGGATACCTAAGATAAAGTTGCATGTGGCATGTGGCCATGTAGGCCAGGAGGTGAAGGATGAACTCCAGTAACCCAATGTATTGATATAGAGGATAAAGAGTCCCCGAGAGGGAATGGGAGTACATCACTATGTATGTTGTGGTAAGTCTCCCCTAGACTAAGGAAGGTCAAGATGCAATATGGGTTATGGTAGATCGCCTTACGTAGATAACATGAGAAAGAAAGAATACTGTCAAGGGACGGATCCAGTTGAACTACATATGAGCGAGAGATGGTTAAACTATATTATGATGCGAGTTCAAAAGTTCTTGAGTAAAACCTAAGGATCCACTTTCATGCGGTGCAAGTAGGTACATGAAGAACTCAATGTTAGTATAGTTTATCACCCCTAACTAATGGTTAGTATGATCCAAACTAGAAGGTCTGATTAGAGAATGTGTGCTCATTCAGGGTGATACTACTACAGGAAAAGTTAATAATAACGGCGGAAAAAGTTGGTCATAAATGTGAATAAGTTTGTCATTAAAACTATTAACGATGAGAAAAAAAAGTTGTCGCATCTTGTCGTTATTGGTCTTGCTGTTAATAAAGATAACGACGAATAATTTCAGTTCGTCGCTATTACAAATCACGACGACTTATATAGTTTGTCGTTAATAGTTTTAACGACTATATAAAATGTCTGACGTTGATACTAGTTGCGACCACCCAATCTTGTCATTGATACTAGTAACAATGACTATCAGGCTTGATCACAAAGGTCAACAACGACGTTCTTTTTCCGTCGTAAATAGCTATAATGACAAAAAAAACCAAATTGCTAAATTTTTTCTATCATGTTTGCAACACACTTGGATCCTAACCTAGGAAACATGAACATGTACACGAGCATGGATTTAGCCACAGACTAAGAGGAATCACAATTTCCAACAATGCAGGACATGACACGACAATGGGAACAAATAACTTATTATTATACAAGTATGTATATTTATATATGAATCTTTTGGCATAAAATAAGCTTTATGTATAAACACACAAATGGATCTGAATCAATCATCTAATATGGAAATCTCCATGAAATCCAACCAACAATCAACATATAATAATATATCCACAAGTCAAAGTATGAATTAACTCACAACATATATCAAAATCCTTAATTATATAATTATTACAGTAAGAATATATGAAATGATAAAATCAAGGGAAGTAAAATTTTGGAGACACTAGTTTTTGTTATTTGTGTAAGTCATAATTGTCAAGGCGTGAAGGCGGCATGGCGTTCCAGCTGAACACCTTGTGACTAGGCATGACTATAGGCATCTCTTAGGCGACCTTTAGAAATAATAGTTTATGTATGTATACATGTGTCATGGTTTTCCCCCACTCATATACACACATTGTATAGTTATATATGTAGTTATCTACATATTTATGGTCGATCTCCTCATATATATATATATATATATATATATAGTATGAAAAAATAACCGAATACATTTCTAATATATTACCATTAACAATAATGTCAAAGACACGAAAAGAATTATTATAAAGAATGTAAGAGAGTGATCAATAAATAAATATATATTTATTGTCATACATAACTACAAGTATTGAGCAATGTAATCACTATCTTTCATAGCATAGCTACTTAATACAATCTAAATTAAAGGTGCAAACTAAAAAAAATCAAATCCATACTAAGAGTATTAGATCTAATCACAAAAAAGAGTATTGGATCCAGTTAAACCCAAAAAAGAGTATTAGGTCCAATTAAAAGTGATATTTGGCACATAACATAGGAAACAATGTTGATTTTGAACATTAGGATAGCCACATTAAGCATTAAAATATGTCAAAATACAACCAAACCCAAAAAACTAAGTTAGCTTGGCATTATAGAAAAAGTTGTCTCGTCTAGGCACACACCTTGACAAGTATGGTGTAAGTAATGGTGAACATGTACCATTAAGAGGAAGAATGAGAGGGTGTAAGGAAATATGTTTGTGGTGATGGAGAAGATGAAAAATAAGGTGCCTTGGAGATTGAGAGGGGAGAAAGAGAAGAGGCATACATTGAAGTGTTACTTAAGATGCACATACAAGAGATAAGGGGGGGAGATGGAGGTGTAGAGAGGCAAGAAAAGAGGAGGCATAAGGATGACAACACTTCGCTACTTTTGTTGGGAGAAGAAAATAAGGATGAAATTTTTTTTCTACTAAGTGGACATGTCAGAGGCATGTTCTCCATGTTTCAGAAACGTGTCACACATCAGGCACGACAACCTTTGGGAGTGATTGTGCTTCCTAGACTCTACAATTTTAAATTTTTACTATTGATGTAAAAGTGTGAAAGAATGCATGTTTGTGTGATAGCTTATCATAAGATTTAATCTACAAATCTCTACTACATGTATGAATGATAAAGGCTAAAACAAATTTATATTTCAGAATCTAGTTCAATGCACCATATTTACAAATGATAAGGCTCAACATCTTCTAATTTTGTAAGCTTTGTTCTAAACATCTAAAGATGTAACTTCTAATACAGTGTATACAAGTCATAAGTACAACCAAATGGGCTCAACTTAGATTATTTGCATGTTTGAGTACTCAATATAAATTGTAAGACATAATTTATATGTTTATTTATAATTATCATATATATATATATATATATATATATATATATATATATATATATATATATATATATATATTATGAATAGATGAAAAATGCTTACGTTCAGATATTGAATATGTATAAAAGAAGAGTACTTACTTTTTCAATGCCCATGCATGATTTTTCTTACACCAAAGAAATGAGGTCCTCATAGAAGTAAATAATGTATAGAAGAAGAAAACCTTATATAGTCCATTCCCGCAACTATGTGCAACATATCATGTGAATATCAATTGTCATCAATTAATGATAAATGAGAACCTACAATAGAAAGTTCAATGTATTAGAAAAACAACACATGAAATGCACATATCTCTGGATGTGCGTCAGACACATAAAGCCAAATGTGCAACGGACACATATCCCCGGATGTGCAACAGACACATTTTCCGCATGTGCTACGGGGCATATTTTCCATATGCTCACTCGAAAACCAAAACAACATATACATTGCGCGATGAAAAACAAAACAACATGCGTTTAGAAGTTTAGGGGATAGGGAGGGGTTTCCAAGAAGTGTTTCAGTACAAGACACCACTCAGTCTTTTTCCATTTAAAATCATCAAAAAACTTGAAAATGTAAAGAAGCATATGAACATATAGTGAAAGTAACTATGAATCTATAGATATTAAAGAAAAAAATGAGTTAGTTCATGTTTGAAAACTTACTTATTTATAAAGGTTGGCCTTTCAATCAAGCATGTGTGGTATATTCATATATATAAATTGCTCTCAAATTCATACTTTGCATAAGGAAGAATTATGTAATGGATGTGACATTCTTTTCTTGCATCAAAGAATTTACTATGTTAACCGAAGAATGAATCGAGAAGAAAATAATATATAGCTCTTTCCATAATGAGTGTCCACATATCATCTGAATAGAAATCATCATCACATATATAAAACTATGTACTTGCAAAAATAATATATAGCTCTTTCATCGCTGCTCGTGTTTTAAAGAATTGTTCAATGCACTTAGTTAATTATAAAGTCCAATATCGTATGATTTAGACAGCTATGTTCTGATCAACTAAAGATGTGACTAAAAAAATATATAGTGTAGACAATTGATACGTGCAACTAAGTGTATTCAACATAGATTATTATAATGTTAAAATACTACATATATATATCAATTCTGTTAGGAAAAAAGAATGAGTGCTCACAGTTGTATATTTTAATGAGTAAGAAAAGAGTACTTACCTTTTGATTGCACATATTTGGTTTATCTTGAAACAAAGACAATGAGACAATCGTAGTGAAGAATAAGTGGAAGTAGAAAACCATTTATAGCTAAATCCTATAACAGAGTGTAATATATAATCTGAATACCAATCACCATCACCATAAATGAAACCTACAAAAGAGATTTTAAGTATTAGAAACACAATTCATGGAATGCACATATCATGACATATGTTCAATCGTTTATCTCATGAAACCTACAAAAGAGATTTTAAGTATTAGAGTCAAGCATCTGATGATTGTAATGACATGTCTTGTAAATGATTTGATTAATAATAAAGGCAATCTTCCAATTTATTCTATTTTATTCAGTTATGAGATAATGATGTAACATAATAAATGTCTAAAAGAATAATATTACTCAATGCCATATGTCTTCTGGTTGAGGACCTGAATAATGAGATCACTTGGATGTAAAGAGAATATACATTCTTGTTATGTCCCTAATTAGATGTTATTGTTGAAGGATAATGGACATCAATAACACAAAAGATGTGTGTGTTGGTCGATGAACGAATCACATTTGTCATGATATGTGACATTAAAACACAAACACGTTCAACTTATCCTAGTTTGACAGGCTCCATTTATCTAGATATGCACACATCAATAATTTTTAACTATTTGAGTTTATTAAAAAATAATTAAATACCTGCAAGCTGAAACATATCAAACGCCTATAAACCTTTATTCCCATCATATATAGGAAGTACTACTATGTACTACAGTGACAAATTCAGAATTCGGCAATTTTTCGGCTTGCTTAAGAAAATTGTAATTCAAGAAAATTTAGGAAAAATCATTAAAGCTTGATCAAAGTCCCGCTAAGTATCCAAAGAAAATTCAACGATAAGCTAGGAAATAGATTGTGTAGGCATCCACGCATGTTAGCACGCATGCATATGTATATATATGATATATATGTATGTGCATCTACATATCTAGATGTAGATGTGTGAGTACAACATGATGTCAAAATATAGAAGAGATTACAATTTTTCAAGATGAACAGAGGAAGCCTTTACAATATTAGTGTAGGCAAGGGAGAGAAGGAGCATGTTGTGTTGGAGCCGGTTAGGACACATCTAGAGATGGAAATTTGGCCCATTTTACCCATAACCCATCATGACCCAACCCATTTCAGCCCAATATTTTTAGGTCTAATGGGTGTCGCTGACTAATCGGGTCTGAGTGGGTTTAGTAAATGGGCATACTCGGAACGCGCCCCACCCACCAAGACCCATCAATCTTCCGATGCTACGCTACTCATCTGTGAAAATGTTCTCGTTAGCCACATAGTGACCCAATTTGTGTCCACCAACGATCAACTCGCTGATCTGTTCACTAAAGAGCTTGGGAAACAACCCTTTCGCAAACTGATGCTCAAGCTCGGCCTTCGATTCTCTAAATAAAAGCTTGTGGGAGGGTGTAAAGAACAACCATCAAGATAGGAGAATCAAGTCCCCCATTCAAGACAGCAGCCAGACACCATAGTCGAAGAGACTCACACATTTAATAAAAACATTCAATTGTAACTCGGCGCCCAGGCTGCTCTATGCACCTGATGCTTCTCCTCCCTTGCTTCTGAACAGGAACCCCCTATATATTCCTAATGCACTTGCAACAATGTATTCCACGAAGCAAGTATTATCGAATAACTCAATTACTCTTAAACCTCCTTCTTTAGATAATCGAGCATAGCCGGCTCCGACAATAGTGCGGTGCAAGCTGAGTGCGGCACAATGAGGAAGCAAATGGGGTAAGAGTTACAAAAGGGGACCCCAAACATATGGCACCAAGTAAGTAGCGCATTCACGTGTACTATAGATTGAGGCAGGCCCGGGGAGGTGGGAACAGAAATCGTCACCGCCTATTATCAGACACGGTAACCCCCGAGATTATTTGTGCTTCCTAGACTCTACAATTTTAAATTTTTACTATTGATCTAAAAGTGTGAAAGCATGCATGTTTGTGTGATAGATTATCATAAGATTTAATCTACAAATCTCTACTACATGTGTGAATGATAAAGGCTCAAAAAAATTATGTTTCAGAATCTAGTTCAATGCACCATATTTACAAATGATAAAGCTCAACATCTTCTAATTTAGTAAGCTTTGTTCTAAACATCTAAAGATGTGACTTCTAATACAGTGTATACAAGTCATAAGTACAACCAAGTGTGCTCAACTTAGATTATTTGCATGTTTGAGTACTCAATACAAATTGTAAGACATAATTTATATGTTTATTTTGAATTGTCAAATATATATATATATATATATATATATATATATTATGAATAGATGAAAAATTCTTATGTTCACATATTCAATATGTATAAAAGAAGAGTACTTACTTTTTCAATGCTCATGCATGATTTTTCTTACACCAAAGAAATGAGGCCCTCATAGAAGTGAAGAACGTATAGAAGAAGAAAACCTTATATAGTCCAGTCCCGCAACTATGTGCAACATATCACGTGAATATCAATTCTAACCAATTAATGATAAATAAGACCCTACAAGAGAAATTTCAATGTATTAGAAAAACAATACATGAAATGCACATATCTCCGGATGTGCGTCGGACACATAAAGCCAAATGTACAACAGACACATATCTCTGGATGTGCAACAGACACATTTTCCACATGTGCTACGGGGCATATTTTTCATATTCTCACTCGAAAATCAAAACAACATTTACATTGTGCGTTGAAAAACAAAACGACATGCGTTTAGAAGTTTAGGGGATAGGGAGGGGTTTCCAAGAAGTGTTTTAGTACAAGACTCCACTCAGTCTTTTTCCATATAAAATCATCAAAAAAGCCTGAAAATGCAAAGAAGCATATGAACATATAGTGAAAGTAACTACGAATCTATATATATTAAAGAAAAAAATGAGTTAGTTCATGCTTGAAAACTTACTTATTTGTAATAGAAGGTTGGCCTTTCAATCAAGCATGTGTGGTATATTCATATATATAAATTGCTCTCAAATTCATACTTTGCATAAGGAAGGATTTCTTTAATGTATGTGACATTCTTTTCTTGCATCAAAGAATTTACTGTGTTAATCGAAGAATGAATCGAGAAGAAAATAATATATAGCTCTTTCCATAATGAGTGTGCACATATCATCTGAATAGAAATCATCATGTTTGTTGTAATGTCTATGAGAAAGAAAAAATGACTAAACAAGCACAACACCATTCCCACCATATATTCTAATGGAAACAGAAGAGGCCAAATGCAAGGAGTTTTACATTACCAACAATACTATTATTATTCTAATAAAATTCAAATGTAGTTGTTAATATGTCGGAGAAACTAAGTTTACAAGGTAATTCATAGTCAGGATGATGTTTGCTTCTCGGTGCACATATTGAATGCGATAAGAATTAAATTTTATCAACATGTTTTCCTAAATGATGGAGTTTTCATCATTGTTTTTACTCTAAATACCCATGAATGGAAGAAACATGTTAAAATATAAGGGAGAAGGATCAAGCTAGTCTATATACCATGATAAGTATATCAAAGATTTTTTTACTTTTAAGATATTGAAAAGTTTCTACAAATTTATGATGTATATGTTACAATGACATGAAAGTAATGAAGAACCATATATGTCAAATATAGAAGGTCAAATATTTTTGTTAATGTTACATACATGTTGACTTCCTCACATGTTAAAGCCATGACATTTAGAAAAAAATGAATTTATACCTATATGGATCTATACATGTATAACAACATATGCCATATACCTTGAATAACGAACAATTCATGTAATAGTAAATGAATGCATGCTCGTTCATGCCCTTAAAGTAGGTCATTGTTTTAGTTAATATTTGAGATAAATCACAAACTTACTAAATATATGGTACTTCATACGTAGGAACACTTTTCATATAGAGTAACTATGTGCATTTTGATAGGAATGTGATCCAAAACATAACCCTGTAAATGAGGAAATGTTCCAAATTAGACAAATTGATAAATGACTCATATCTTGTCCCTATAAATCTAAAGATAAGTTAAACCGTACACCAAAGGGATCACTAGTACTAACAAAACAACAAGCATCTTATATCAAGATCTTAGAGAAGAACAAAAATCGTAACCAACTCTATGTCATTGAAAAATTGTTACTACCTGAATCCTAGTATCAAACTATGTTTGCAAAATCCTGATCATCAATAACTTAGGCCATAATTGTACCTACCTACAAACAAAATTTTGGAATTGCCACAACAGTTAAATAAAAATATAAAAAAATTGTATGGGACAAACAAATACATTATAGTTTTAAAGAAAAATATTCAATCAGAACATGCATACCAACACTTCAAAGCAGACGATGTGTTGATGAGAACCTTCCCATTCATCCAGCTGAGATATTATGTTGGAATTGAGTCCTCTTTAATACAACCTCCCCAATTGATCTACTTGCATATCTAGATAATGATGGTATACAAGTTCCATGAAAATGACAAGTAACAGAATGGGCCTTGTAAATGGAATTAAAAATAGAGGGATAATTTCTAAACGAGATATATAAAGTATAACCATCTATTAAATTCTCAAGCATCCTTATCTGGTTCTGCGTCTCCTTAGCCACATGCTTATAGGCCGCTTGAATTTGCTACACGCCATAAATGTCATTGCTTACTTCCTGATCTTAGACAAATCTAAGAAAAACATCCCCATCACCCAAAGGAACTCCAGACTTACCGATTTCTCTGCTCGTCTCGGCATTAGATCTTCCACACCACCCACATGGTGAGAGACCTCTACGGAGGCCTTTGTACCTCAATCTCCACGGTCAT
Organism: Alisma plantago-aquatica; assembly: GCA_963693085.1. Lineage (NCBI taxonomy): Eukaryota > Viridiplantae > Streptophyta > Magnoliopsida > Alismatales > Alismataceae > Alisma > Alisma plantago-aquatica. The sequence continues at coordinate 653,669,131 of OY856413.1, read as the reverse complement.
ACCTTTTGATTCTGCGTACAGAGCCCAAGTAAAACTGGGTAGTGGATGGACGAAGAATATGAGAAGAGAGCCGCCTGAGGTAAGGGAAAGGGAAGAGGCGGTGAAGGAATTTTGAGAGAAGGGAAAGGGGGAAGACGGAGGAGTTGAGGAGTGAAGGGGGCAAAATGAATAGCAGAAGGGGCAATGAGGGGTAAGTATTAGGTAGAGATTGCCAAAATAATAGTGAGCCCGTGCTTTGGGAAAAGAAAATGGGGGGAACTGCCCATGAGTCGTGCCCCTCAACCACCGCTACGCCCCATTTACAACCTTAGTGAGGAGTTTTAATGACGGAAAGTTTTATCATTTACGTCAGAAAGCAACTTTGGTCGTTATTGGGTACATCGATAACGGCCAACAAAAATTCTTGCCGCCTTTTATGTAGCAATTACGTCAAGATATTAAAGTGGTCGTAAACTTTGATGTTAATACACCAGTTTCTTGTAGTGTACATAGAGACAATTGTTGTCCTCTGTAAGATGTGATGATGACCACCATAGCTAGTGTTAGGATGTAAAGAAGCTCTGTAAGGGAGGTTGTGTCGGTCACCACTTCATTAAGATGATGTTGGTGAAGGGACCTCACGAAGGTCAGAAAAGGACCACAGTGTGTGTGCAGATGAAGTCGCTTTGATCGTACAATGGCTGAAAGAGAGCCCAGGGGAGACATGAGTCATGAGCTGATGCAAAGAAGACTGACATGCAGTTCACTGTGGGAGAGTATGTGATGTGAAAATCCGACCCCTCTAAGTTATAGCTAAGAGAGCTGAGTCACGACTGCATGGTCCATTTTAGATGGAATGGTGGAGATGGTTGTGTTTAGCCTTACCCCTCAGGATAACATAATGAATAATGTGTTCCATGAGTCTGATCTAGAGCACTATGTGAGGTACCCAAGCCATGTGTTGAGCCCTAAACCTATTCAGCTTTATGAGAGGATGAAATGTTCTGAGTCACTTATGAGGGTACGATATACCAAGGTGAGAAAGAACTCAGATGGAAGAACATGAGATGATGAAGGTTCTTGGGAAGCACCATGGAAAGGGTGAGGCCACATGGGAGCCATGATGGACATAAGAAAGGCTTATCCTATTTGTTTGTGTGCCTGGTGGAATTTTAGGGGCAAAATTCCTATAAGAGGGGAAGGATGTTACAACCCCAATTTTTGGGTTCTTTTGGTGAGAAATGTTATTTCTCCTATTAAATATATTTGAACAAATAATGATATAATTTGTTTTGAATAAAAGGATTTCATTTACAATAGCCTTGTTGGTTGTTTTGTGGGCTTTATTGCCTATTGAGCCCAATAATGAGGAAAAGACAAAAGAAACTCCATTATTAATAAGAGATGAGGAAAAGAAAGATGTAGAAACCTCTAGAAGGCAAAAGAATATAATACAAAAGTGGATTTTGTGCCTCTTGGGTTCCTTGGATTCCAAGGAGTCCAAAGTTGCAAAGATAATGCAACAAGAAAAGAAAAGATCAATCAAATATTTCTTTATTAAGAAAGAAATTGAAAACAATGAAAAAATGTGGGAAATAAGTGGAAAGAGGTAATATTGAGTCATCCTTGATGGATTTTCGTATCCATAAGGTTCCTAATGTTAAAAGGAAATCCAATAAAGAAAATAGGAAGAGAAGAAAGAGAAAATGTGTTTTAGTATAGAATATGTACCTTATAGGTACTTGACTTGCATATGAAGCAAAATGGTTTTTCCTTTTGATTTTTGGTCTCAAAATTTACACACCAGTAGTTTGTGTCATTATGGACTTTTCCTTAAAATTTGGTATCAATTGGATAACCAGTATGAGAGTTATGATTTTTGCAAAATCTCCTAAAGTGGAAAGGGTAAAGGAAATATATATTAAAAGTCACAATTGTTTCCATATCTTTTTGGGCGCATGGCATGACAACCATTGGATCTGAGATCCAACAGTGTCTGTATTCTCGCCTACCTCAAGTAGGAATAGGAAAGAAGAACAGTTCTTGGGAATTTCCAAATCAATTTTTTTTGTACGATCGATGTGTGAATCTGGAAATTGTTTCAATGAATCCGAGAGAAGAAATTGCTCTGTTTCATCCTAGGTTCTAATACATTTGGGAGGGTAATTAGGAAACCCCCTTTTTCCGGTGTGTTGGTCGGCCGCCCTCCATAGCCATGGGCTATAAAAGGGGATGTTCCCCTTCTACGAGGCTACATGCCTCTTCGCGGGATAGCATAAGGCTTAATGGAGCCGTCCTTGCTGCCAATTTCTCCTCTAATGCCCTCTTTCATGACCAACCTTCCTTGGACCACCGCTGGTGACTTCTCCTAGTTGTTCCAGCGACTCCGGCCAACTCATGCGTAGCTGAGACCACGGTTGACTTCGTAGGGGTGTGAGGGAGGTCGTGGTGGCCTTGTCTAGTGCCGAGAGAGGCTGGATCTCAAAGTCAACCATGGTGCTGACCATGGTTGGGCTTCTCTTGTGGGAGACATGGATCACGAGGTTGAAGAAGCAATAGGGGTAAAAGACCCCTTTGCCCTCGTGCACAGATTAACCAGGTAAGGGTATTCTCGCCCTTTTCTTTAGTTTGATCTCTATTAAGGCACGCGATCGTGGTCCATTGGATCCTGCGTGATCCAGTGGACCATAGATTGAGCGACCCATGTTTTTTTAGAAAATAATAGATAAATTAACAAAATAATTTATCTTGCATAAATCATAACTTTTGATAGGAAGCTCTGATGAATAAATTTAAAATATGAAAGTTTCTCAGAAAAATGAGAGGAATCCATTAAAAATAGTTTCATAAGCTAAATACTCTTGCAATTTGAAAGGTAGTGGAAGTTATCAACTGCAATGCTTTAATGATTAAGAAACCCTAACTTGAGATGATTAATGTATTTACAAGGGTTTTATGGATGATTAGAGTTGATATTAGCCTTTTAATTATAAAAAGGTACATTAAGAACAAAAAGGATGAACTTTGCATGTAATTGGTTTAATTTGGAGTTCCATGTACATAAACGAGCTTTAATGGGCATTGAAACCCTAATGTAAGTCATTGTGACTCTTAATGCCTTTAATTATTCAAATTCATGAATAAAGCTGAGATATGATGATTCTAAGCTATTTAAAGTATAAAAGTTCCTAATTGTGGATAAATACCCTTAATATAGTAATTAGGGTTTTCTAATGGATAAAGATGGAATTAATGATAAATAGAGTTCATATGTGAATTAGATCCTAATGAACTATGAGTTGTTAATCCGGAAGGAACCAAAGATGATAATTGGGCCTAATGATTGTGTCATGAATTAAAAGGATAAAAATGTTAGTTTTAATGTAAAAGAGGCATAATGGACTTAATTGATGTTTAATTGTGCCTTTAATCCAAAATTAGGGTTATATGTTGTTTAAAGATATTGAATCACACCTTTTATCAAAACCTGCGTGTGCTCTAGCGATTCAGGGTGCCACGGCTAGGGTTCTCGAAGGGCGGCGGCAGGCTTGGGGGAGGGGGTTCCGGCTGTCAATGCACGCCTCCCCACTCCCCCAGGCCTCTCTAGCTTAGGCACGTCTGGGATCTGACGACAAGAGGCGGGAGGTGGAGGCTCTCGACGGACTCCTTCGAGCAGCGCCGTGCTGCGATAGGGTCGCGGCGTTCTAGGGTGTGGTGTTAGACCGACGGCTACGACAGGGTCTCGGAGGCACACACCTATCCTCCCGTGAGAGGAGCCCTCACCGCTCCCCCTTCTTTCTGGCGGTTCCAACGGCTTGCGCTTCCCCTTTCCGGTCTTTTTCTTTGCTTTTTCAGTGTAGTTTTAGGTTGTTTTGTTGGGTTAGTCCCTGGTTCTCACCCTTGTTAGTCGTCTTTCTCTTCGGTCCTTTTCCTGTTACTGCTTTGCTGGTCGTTTGGGATCCCGATCCAGGGCCTTTCGACCTCGGTAGTGCTGGGGGCGGCACTGGTGGGGAACGGCGGCGGGTTGTTGTTTTTTCTAGTTTTCTTGTGTCGTTTTTCTGGTTAGGTCAGTTCTATTAGGTTGTTTTGTTAGTGACAGGTGTCTTTAGTTTTTCTAGTCTCTGCTTGTAGGCGTTTTCTGTGGTCGTTGGTTGGTCGTGTCGTGCCTTGGGTTCCTTCTTGGGCGGACGGTGGGCTCGGGCACCCTTGGTGCTCCAGGCAGAGGAGGAGAAAGCTGGGTTTTGGGCTTCGTGTGGGTCTTTCGCCCCCTGTTCGCAGTGGTGGTCGGGAGTGGTGGTGGAGTTCCCGGCACCCTCTACTCCCTGCCTTTGTACTAGCATGAGCCGTCCTTCCTCTGTATCTACATCCCTGGGTTTTGGCCTCCTTCCTGGGTCTCCTGATTAGTGCAACCTTAGTACTCGTCATTGGTAGTTGTGTTTCTCGTCCTTTTTGTGGGACGTTGTGTTGTTAGGTAGGTGTTTTTGCTTTAGTAAGTTATAGGTTCTATGTTGTCGTGTGGGTTGTGTCCTCCTTTCATGTTAGGTCTTTTTTTGTTTCTTTGTTATATGGCAGCAAGTGCGAAGGTGATCACTTCTTCGGTCACTGGTTTGGAGCATATACCTTATATCAGATATAATCTCAGGTTGAAGGAATCTCTCATAAAAAGCTGTTTTGGTCAGCGATATAGAAGAGAGATCAATACATCATTGTTCTTATCACGTTCTGATATGAGTTTCTAGTTATTGTATCTGCTCTTTACTTTTTTGTGTTCGGTTGGTGTATCTCCCTTTACATGTAGATGTCGTATGGCTTTAATGTAATGAATGTTGTGTCTTCAAAAAAAAAAGATAACCTTAATATCTTTTGTGAAGAATAGATGATATAATTAGGGTTTGTGAGTAATTGCATAAAATTAGGGTTTAAAATAGTATAAATGAAGTGAAACCCTAAAAGTGGACTAGAAACCCTAGGAAGCAAGCTAGGTTTAATAGATCTTGATGGCATGATCAATGATAGGAAATTGTATGCATATTTCAGGATCTCTTTGTGTGCTTGCTTGCCTATTGGATTTCTTGCATTGATTGGATTAATTCTATCTCAAATCAGCTTGACAGGTATGTGGTTAATTATAGTTAATCGCATTAGTTTCCCGAAGATTTTTTAGATGATTCATCACATTGAATGCAGCCTATCAGTTTGGATGTTCATACTTGCAAATCATAAAGTCACTATGATTATCACAATAATAATAGAAGTGTGTATTGTTGCACCTACATGCCACCCTAATGGATGATGCCAAAAGGTCAAGCCCAGGAGGGAAGACCAATGGGCACCATGAGTGGTGACCCCAGACAACAAGCTTGGGATTGAGAAGGTGGTCTTTATAGAATGACTAATGGGCACTATGAAAGGTGACCCAGACACCAAGATCGGGATTGAGAACGTGGCCTTAAGTCATTGGCAAAAGAGAAACCCTAAGGTGGGTATGCCATGGTTAGGGCAAAAGCGGTGGAGAATGTCACATTGAATGCGTAAATTGGCTTGTTAATTAACTTGATTGTGATATTTAGATTGTTAGCCATATTTGCAAAATTTTGGTTGTCCCCACATACCGACATATTCAATTATGCTGACCGACATTTTGTTTGTTTGCATTTTAGGTACAAGATTGAAAAGGACAAAAAGTACAATGGCATATGTGGAATTAAATAAGAGTTAAATTACAAAGGAGGATTAGTTAGAATGGACTCCAGATGTGGATAGAAGTAGATATTCAAGTTTTTGAAAAAGGTATGCAAAGTTTTATTTTATACCAGATTTTAGTGTAGTTGGTAAAATTTCATAATTATTATTGATTAATTGTTGAACCTTTGATCTTGTTAATTGGGATAACGGCTCTGACCTTCGAGTCTCCCTTAATTGGGGGTTACCGGGAGGCGGGGTCGTTACAATCGGGTTATAGCATACTAGAGTTTCAACAATAGTAATAGAGTACTCCATGATTGTATTATCCATTCAAGGACTATTCATACCCAATTACCCTCATTTAGTTATATTAAAGCTAGGTATAACAAGCTATACCTCATTAGGGTTACATATATACACAATATGATTGTCATCCCTTATATTCATATGAGTGAATAGGTATGACTACCTTATTAAGGGTAACCCTCCATTTGTTCAATCATCATTCAACCCATATCACTATACCACAATGTCACCCAGAACCATTGGATGTTTGAAAGGTAAGACCATTGGTTGTTTACATAAGTAAACACCTTGGATAAACCACCTATTAAGTCCTTGATTTTTTCTCTAGGAAGAGTCACCATCTAACCCTAGACATCCCTTTATTAACAACACAAAAGGTTCCATTGAGAGTAGGGTAAAACCCAAAATCGACTGCTCATTTAAAACAAACATCCATTGTCAACAAGTAAGCTCCTTAAGTTGATCATATAAAGGAAACCATATAAATCACATTATTAGGACCAACATATTACATTATCCATCATTCCACTTTATTGGAGGAATAAACATTAGATCTTGACCATTGGGTCAAGTTCATATGTTAAAACCATCAAATACAGTATAGGTCCGACCATTGTATCAAGTGACCCAAGAAACCATTGGTCTAAGGCTTAATTGATGCTACAACTACAATGCTTAACTTGCAATAGGTTGTAGAGATCTGATCCACCATATTTAGTAACCATCAAGTCACCATAGGTTGTTAGATCAACACTATATTCATTAATTAGGATCAACTATTAAGCTAATGTCATCATTGATTGATAACATCACTAGGGTACTTAATTGTTGATCATTAAACTTCTAATTGATCCAAAACCTAACCTAAGGGGGTGAAAATAGGTTGTCACCGTCATCTGACACATTTGATCTCAACCATCAGTTGTCATGAAGACAACACCATAGGATTTTTGCAATGGTACCATCACCGGGTCATGGGTTTATAGAAGAAATCAACTTTAAACCCTAAAGTTGACCATTAGTTGTTAGGTGCTTAGCACCATAGGTTGTCAAACCAACCTGATCTAAGTCATATTATACCTTAGGAATAATGTACACATGATCTATGGTTCATCTAGAATTGAAATCAGAATAGGGAACATTATAAAAATTGAAATCCAAGTCAAGCATAACTTTTTAATGCATGGATCATCATTTTCAAGCAAGAACATGAACTAGCAAGCTTATGGTTTAGGTGCTTAGCACCATAGGTTGTCAAAACAACCTGATCCAAGTCATATTATACCTTAGGAATAATGTACACATAATCACATGTTCATCTAGAATTGAAATAAGAACAGGGAACATTATAAAAATTGAAATCCAAGTCAAGCATAACTTTTTAGTGCATGGATCATCATTTTCAAGCAAGAACATGAGCTAGCAAGCTTATGGTAAGGAATAAACGTGGAGAAAGTTATAAAACATGCCTTTAATTAGAAGATGAAACCCCAAATAGAAGAAAACATGAGCAGGTAGGGTAGGAAATCCAAGCATAAGCTGTGAACTCGTCCATCTAGCACCTTTCTTCATCAATTGAGCAAACCCTAAGCATAAGGAGCAAGAAAGGTGGGGTTTTAGAGCTTTAGAGCAATTTCTACCATGGAACAACACGGTTCCGACCTGGAGGAAGGTCCAAGGAAGGAGAAGAGCAAGAGAAACCACGAAGGAAGGAAGAAAACAACCTACCTTGGTCAAAATCCCTAGAAGATGACCTTGGAAGGTAGGGCTAGATGGAGCTCTAGGAGACATTCTTCTCCAAAAAGAGGTTGTCTTCTACCTTAGAGCATTTGGTTCTGCAGAAAAATAGAGTGGAGTTGTTGCTCTAGGTTAGAGGAAAGAAAAAGCAAGCAAAGTTTCGTACTTGGGCAAGGAAGAGGTAAATATAGCCCATGGATAAGGATGGAAGCAAGCATGAGGTGTAAAAGTAGCTTCCCCATGTGTCTATTGCCTAAACTATTAAGAATATACAAGCACACACACAAGAAGCTACCCCACCATACATATAGACCTTCTTAGCTTTCCTTTATCGAATTTTCCAACTAATCAAATAATTCATTAGTTGATAGCTACTAAAGGTAGCTCATCCATGAAGGGGTAAATCCTAAAATACCCTTGAGGAAAACACCTTCAAACCAAGGTTTAAATAGGTGCATTATAGCTCAAAAAGTTAAAGAATTATGATAGAATATCCAAGGAACATAATTCAAGTGCAAAATTGCAAAAAAAACCTCTCAATTGGGTAAATTGCAAAAAAATTCAAAATGTGCATAAAATTGTATAACTTGCTCAAACAGTGTCCAAATTGGATCAAATATGAAACTTAAGCTTGTATTATGATTTCAAAGAATATAAAAAGGTTATATTAGGGTTATAAGAATTCAATTATGATAACTAAGCTTATTCAACTCATTAAGCAAGTTTAGGGGCCTTACACAATCCATATGGTTGGATTATATCAACATATTCCACATGCGATATATCGGCCGATACATACTTACACACATACATTATATATATATATATATATATATATATATATATATAACGATCCAGTGAGAAACATCCTATAGTGAGAGTGTGAGAGGCATTTGAATAACTACAAATTAGTAACTATTTTTTAAAATCCAACTATATAGATGGAAAAAGCATCATTTCATTTATGTTCTCGCAGAAAATCATTGCAATCAGACATTATTTACATGTCCATATGTACAATATACACTTTTTACATCCAACGGTAAACTTGAAATTCAATATAGAGCGCCGAAAAATATTTGGTTGTTGTGAATGATCTACAAATTGGGTGGTGACAAAATTTTATAGGAAGGTAGATTAAGGTATACATGTAATATATACGGTTGGATTATGAAAAAATGATCTATGCAGAGAGTTATTCAAATGCCTCTCATGCTCTCACTAGATATGTTTCTCACTAGACTGTTGCCATATATATATATATATATTTGTGTGTGTGTGTGTGTGGGGAGGGGTGTGTGTGTGTATGTGTGTGTATGTGTGTGTGTGTGTGGTATATACATACATATATATAAGTATGTATATATATACATATATATACATATATATGTATATATATATGTATATATATGTCTATATATGTATATATATGTATTCATATATATATATATATATATAAATATATATATATATATATATATATATATGAATACATACATATATATATATATATATATACACATGTAAGTTCAACTATGTCAAGTAAATATGACACGTAAGTACAAAAAACAATATATTCAAATGCTCACTAGATATATGATCATATCTATAAATTCTCGTAGGCACTCATCTATAAAATAATTTTTATACGTCTTTTTTAAATAATTCACCCGTGGGTCAGCCCATGAGATCCGATTAATAAATGGGTTGAATTGGGTTTGATCCATTATTAAATGATTGATCAAAATTTTTACCTAACCCATATTAAATGGGTCGACCCGCGAGTGCCCACGGGTCAGTGACCTATCTTGAAAGATCTTACTTCTTGTAAGCATTTGGACCTTGCCATATTGTCCTCTATCATTGTGTTTGTCCTCGGACCTTGTTCTCAACACCAACTTAGAGGTTCTCCTAACTCTGACGATTGCATTTTGTGGCTTGCTCACCAACAAGTACAAGTGTGTAGTGAGAAACAATACACAAGGCCGTGTGCTTAATTATTTCTACTCCTCTAGCATGTTTTATTTAAGGACTAGATATTTAAGGAAAACTCTTCCCACAACACCTCTTCCACCACCATCTCCACGCCCACCTCAGGAAATCGTGTAGATGTAACAATCCGCACTGTGCGGACAGACTGTGCTGACTAATACCTGACGTCGATGATTGCTACTGTGTATCAGATCTATTGGGACCAATACCTGCGATCTGCTACATGTAGACCATGCAACCACATTAATCCATGCTTTAGCAGCAATTAGCAGGTTTGCTGACTAATCAAAGCAGCTATATGAAATTCAAATTTTATGCATGTTCATATTCTAGCACCGTTCAACTATATAATCTACATTGTGCGCCATTTTTTATTTGAATTTTCAATATATTCCCTCCATTTTCATATCCTATATATACTCAGTTGCCTCTCGAGAAAGAAGTCTTATTTGCTCATTTCTGTTTTGCTAATTGCTACTTGAAGGATAGCATTTGAGAGTAACATCATCCAACATTTGTGATTTTAATTGATGCTTGAAGGTTAGCATTCAAGGTTATCCATTATACTATTTAAAGGTTAGTATGCATTTACATTTTTTAGAAGCAACCCTTCATGTAAACTAATAACAAAATTTTTATATTACATTTGTACCAATTTACAGCCTAAACAATAACAATTCAGAAACCCATCAGTGATAGAATAATATATCTTCATTCAATAAGAGTCTCTACTAATTGCCAATTGAAGGTTAGCCTTTGAGAGTAACATCATCAACCACATATTCTTATTGATCCTCTCATTTATTTCCAGCATTTGTGAATTTACACATCAAGAGAGGTAATCCAATCTACCGATTAAATGTTAGTAACCTTTCTAACTTATTGTAACCATAGTTCAATAATCTGCTCCATATCCGCTCCAACAATATTGCTAAATGAAAATAACTTAGTCGATAAATGATTGGTTTATAAATTGGTACTATTTTGTTTTGAATTGTTATAGATGCACATATTAATATGGTGTATCAAAATTCTTCATTAAAATTGGTGAATCGAGGCCATATACATTTTTTAATTAGAACAATACATATAAATTAGTAAACCATACTTTTAATTGTAGAAACAGTGCGTAATTGTGTACTATTATAATGTCGCAGATGCCAATAGACGACATCGATCTTAATGTATCACTTAATTGCAATCAAGAAGATGTATTTGACTCCCCAACTAACCCAGATGTATCCATTTCACAAAATATCAATTTCTCTAAACTTGTCATTCCAAGTATTGATGACCGAATTGAAAAATCAAAAGTTGGCATGGTATTTGATTCCATTGAAGAAGACATGTCATTTTATGTAGCGTATGCTAATGCTTGCGGTTATGGAGTATCAACAACACATTCTACAAAAAATCAGTGCACAAATTCTATTGTGAGATTAACCCTGTCATGCCTTAAAGCTAGTAGACCTCCCAAAACTACAAATATGACTATGTACCATCGTCATCCAATCACTAAGACTAACTATGTTGCCCATATTCGATTTTTCCACAACATATATAGCAATCAGTTTATTATTGCATCTTTTTAAGAACAACACAATCATCCACTTTTAGAACCAAGCATTTGGAGACTGTTTCCTTCAAAAAGAAAGATCCCAGAAGACATTGCGAAGAGGATTGATCTAAATGATTGTGCTGGTACACTATTTGTATTATGTTTACTTATTATATCATTAGACAATACCAATTTTTTATACTAACAATACTAATCGTTACAGGTATAAATCCTGCAAAATCTACGTCAAGTTTTGTTGTTGAGGCAGGAGGATACGACAATTTACCATTGACTGAGAGGATGTCAGAAACCATGTTTCTATATCTAGATGTCCAAATCTTGGTAAAGGCAATGCAAAAGTTATTCAAGAATATTTTATTAATATGCAGACCAAAATTCCAATTTTTTTCTATGTTATTGACTTAAATGATGATGGTGTTCTTTAAAATGTATTTTGGGCCAATTCAATATCCATACATGCTTACAAATATTTTGATGATGTAATCACATTTGATACTACATACTTGATTAATTGTTATGAAATGCCTTTTGCTCCATTTGTTGGTGTCAATCACCATTGTCAAAGAATTCTTCTCGATTGTGGTCTTCTATGTGAAGAAACCACTGAAAATTATATCTGGCTTTTCTAGACATGGCTCAAATGTATGGGTAAGCCATCGCTAAAAATATTCAACATTGTTTATTAGATCTTTTAGTACTATATTTAATACTATTTAGTACTGTTAAGTCTGGATTTTTTAAAACATGGCTCAAATGTATGGTAAGTCATCGCTACACGTATTCAACACTGTTTGGTAGAGCTTTTAGTACTATGTTTAACACTATTTAATACTATTATGTCTGGATTTTCCAATCATGGATCAAATATTCGACACTGTTTAATTGAAATTTTAGTACTATGCTTAATACTATTTAGTGTTGTTTATCATACCAAACCAATATTAACATATTGCTTATTCCGATTGAACAGGTGCCCCTAATGGTATAATAATAGATCAGGACCAACATATAATGACCGCAGTCAAAATTGTTTTTCCTAATACTCGTCATCGTCTTTGTTTGTGGCATATAATGAGGAAACTACCTAATAAACTTGGTAAGGATTCATATACTTCTTTTATGGTCAGACGTGTTATATATGATAGTATTACAGTAGACGAGTTCGAATCTAATTGATTCAAGACTGTACAAAAGTGTAATGTCAATGAGGATGGATGGCTCAATAGAATGTATCAACTAAGAGAAATGTGGGTTCCCGCCTATGTTGATAAATATTTTTGGGCTGATATGACCACTACACAACGCAGTGAATCTATGAATCCATTTTTTGAAGGATATGTGAATTCTCGTACATCATTGAAGCAATTTGTGTACCAATATGAGCTTGTCGTGTGCTCTAAATATCAAAAAGAGAGATTGGCCGAGTATGAATCCATGCATTAAACAACACCCGCAAGGACATCCTATATGATAGATTTCTAGTTCAGAGATCTTTACACAATTTCCTTATTTAAGAAATTTCAAGATCAACTTTCTGGTATGATTTCATGTGAAACTAAAGTCCTTTTTGTTGACAGTGTCAATGCCAATTACAATGTTATAGAGCATTGAGACATCATTATATCTCTAAATGAATAAAAAATGTTTGAAAGACATTTTACCGTCATGCATGAATATTCATCCCAAAACATGAATTGTGCACGTAAATATTTTGAATCTAGCGGCATCCTATGTCCTCACATGTTATGTGTTATGATTCGTATTTTGAAGTTTGAAAAAGTTCCAAGTCAATACATACTTGATCGGTGGAGGAAAGACATAACTCATTTTTATGACGAATCAAAGACAAACCCAAAGCAAAATTCACACAGTGCAAGCTCTAGATCTGAAGATATTCTTCAATTTTGTTGGGGATTTTCCGACTTTGCAAAATTATCTCACGAGAATTTTGAACAGATAAAACAAATTCTTAATGATGCTTATAAAAAGATAAAACAACCTGATTTACATTCAAATGTAAGTGATTGTATACTTGATATGTTACATTATTGCTATTATGTATTCTTACCAAATTTTCTATTTTTAACAGTTGGACCAGTCTTCAAAACAATCTGTACAAGATCCACTTGTATGAAAAAGAATTGGTCGCCCTTCATCAACGCAAAAAAAAATCTTTCGAGGAGGAATAATCAATGAAGAAGTTAAAGGCAAACAAGAAGAAGTTGAAAACCCTTCAACCCATAGAGGAAGAACAACATGTAGATCAAGCTTACAATATAGAATCAGAGGAAAATCTTATGGGGGATAATCCATATACAGAATCTACAAGTCATCAGAATCACATTGCAAACTCCATTCGTAATATGTCACAGTAGCTCAACAAGTCTCCAAATCCAAACAAGTCAAAGCAGTGGAATCACCCTCAAACTAAATGGTGGATTGATTTGTTTTCAATGTCCAAACCAAACAATATTTGATTGTATTACAATTCTATTTATCAATGTCAATCATACTAGCACACAAGGCCTAAGTATTTTCTTCTCATATTTCATAAAACTGAAACACAAACTAAATAGTACTAATGGCATAATCGCATACAACCATACTCTAAACCCAACTATACGATAACCCACATATAATAGTACCAAAAAAACTCAACTTTTACATTCATTGCAGATATTCCGCGTACGATACAATAAGGCAACCATCCAACAATACTGAGTAAAGTAAACAACAATACCAATATTATTCAAAATGCTACCAAGTTCGAATGGCACCCATGTTGATAAATGTTGATGTTGTGTAGACACTTCATACCAACCAATGTCTGGACACCGTATGATGCACAAAACATCAATACCAAATTACGTACTAAACGATACCAAACTAATACAACAACAATACCAATTTGGAATAGTAGGCATGCCAAAACACACAGTTTGGTAGTAGTATAATAGTATTAATCTCAATCACTATTGTATAATAGTATCCCCAAACAGTACTATCAAAGGATCCAAGAAACTCCTATTTCTGTTGACACTAATGAAAATAGAAACAACCATACTAATTTCATACTTAATAGTACTAACTTACAATCATATCAATACCAAACCATTTGAATATATAGCTCAGAATCACAGTGCAAGTGTTACATTCATAGCCCGAAAGCCTTTCCCTTTCAATACCAATGCATCAATACTGAAATATGTACACAACGCTACCAATCCGATACAACAACACTCCCATTTTGGGACATTAGGCATGCCAAAGCATACACAGTTTGGTAGAAGGAAAATAGTATTAATCTCATATCACAATAGAAAACAACCATACTAATTCTTTACTTTAACCGTACCAACTTAGATTCATATCAATACCAAAGCATTCCAATATATAGGTCATTATAGGCAATCTTCAGCAAGAAAGCATTTCATTATAAACATTAAGTTAAATATTGTTAATACCTAAACAGTAGACGACACTACCAAGTTCAGATCACATTAGTACCAAATGAGTTTGTCAGTAATACCAAACTATCTACAACATTACTATAAAAAAAACCACCTAGATGTCGCTTCTGAGTTTGTTCACCTATAACATCAAAATGCATAGATGTCTAAAGTGCTAATTACTAACACATACATACTGCTTTTGGTTTAGTACATAATTTCATTGCATATGCCCCCCTCAGTAGGTGAACATTATCTCCTCTTATCCCTTCAATGCTGCAATCCTGAATGAGTTCTTCTATCCACCTTTTCACATAGAATCCACAATCATTACTGGTAGGATCCTGTTGGGGAGCTCTCCTATCATAAATTATTTTCCAAACCTGATATGTTATTCCAGCTTTAATCTTCAGTGCATATTTTATTTCTTGGGCCTAAATTCATCACACAAACATCACACAAAATTAATTATTCAACACAATAGTCAATGACATCTTATATATTTGAAATCAGAGGTGCTTACCATCAGTAATGCATCTCGGTCATATGCATTGTACACTACAACACTGTCCACATTCATTTCTTCCTCCAAACTGTTATAATGAACAAAACCTTTTCTACCTAATGTTCCTACCAGCAGATGCTAGTGTGCACCTATTAAAATAGGCATAATCATAGTTTTGGATTCTAATATTTCCCCCATATGTTTCATAAAATAAGTGGTCAGACCCCTTTCATTGTGTGTTCTAATGGTGTCTAGCAATGAGGAATGAAAAATGAAGCACTTTGTATGGTTCCCTACATTCCCTTTCCTCATTAGTTCCATCACCCCTTCCATGACCTACAAATAAACATAGAAATACTTATTTGATACAACAACAATACTAATATTTTATGATAGAGGTGTTGTATGATTTTGCAGACCTGATTGCGCAACATTCTTACCCTTTTCACCATTTTCTTGAAATCACTCCTCATCAAAGTTGTGTATGGTGTCGTGTATACAACATCACCATCGTTGGTTCCTTCCCTTGTATTCTGTAGTACAAAATTATCAAACATCAAACACAGATTACAACTTTTATAATCAACATTTAATATTTGTTCAAAATAACAACATATCAAAAATATATTACTACTTCAAGATATTTAATATCCTCTTCCTTAAGAGTTTGAACTGCACTGTTATCAAAATCCCTCATAACAGTAATAATGGACAGATCATCATCGTCGCCCTTTGCCTTCCTCTTAAGCTTCGCTCTTCTAACAACCGACACTGCAGTCTTCCCCTTCATCTTCTTCTTAATGTCAGCTTCCACTTGATCAACATGATCACAAACGGCCACAATCCATTCCTCTGTCTCCCACTAAACAAGATACAAAACCAATAAATATGAGACAGGAAACTTTATGCAGTTATAATAAATTAAAAAATAACAATATACATCATTCCTCACCGTTAGATCGTTAATCAATAGATTCCTGTTCAAACCTTTAACAAGTGTTTTGTCAAAACCAGATGGCAATAAATTGTTGATAATATCATCAATTTGTTTATCTCGTTTTGTTCTGGTATACTTTTTAGCCTACAAGAATTACGACAATGACAATATTATTTAACAATGTACCAATATATATATCATCCAATACTTATTTTTATATTAATACATACTAATAGTTTTCCCATCCCTACTGCTTACTCTTCTTCAACAAGAATGACAATGTTTCCTCTCTCAGGAGTTACAAACAAACTATCATCACCTGCAAATTGTTCCATTTCTTTTTCAGGGCTATTTTGTTGCCCTTCTTCAATTGTAGGGTTTTGAGCTTGCTCTCCCCCAACTTCACTGATTTGATGTTCTCCACTGGCCTCCACCTTAACAAAATTAAGTAGTTAGTCAATTTAAAGCTTACTATAATCAAAATACTATGAACACAATATAAAATATTCCACAAACCAGTTTATCTTTATTATCTCCACTATCTAAGATCGCAAAGGGTTCACACTCTACAGTCATTGTTACATTTTCTTTCTCACTAATGTCACTCTGAACTGCTTCAGGGACATCTTCTTTAACATTGTCCTGACATTCAAATAATCAAGATGTAACATACTTATTTTTTTAACTACTATACCAAATTTTACTAATAACTGTACCAAAAAAAGCATATATAAGAACATTTACTGTATTTGTTTCATCATTAACTGCAACACTTTGTTGTGATTGTTTATCACAGGCTTCTCGAGTAATGGCAGATACTGTATCTGCTATTATGTTATCTGCTTCGACTTGTTCTTCCTCTTTACTTTTTTCCTATAATAAAGCTTTAATAAATTTATAATATGAATTATGAAGTGAATACAAAAAAATAATTAGGACAATACTAACCTCCACAAACAACTTTAGGCTTAATTTCAAAGAAAATGTCTTTTTATCGACATTTATTTTTAGTGTCTTCGATTCAGGCCTCTTGAGGAGAACAAAATCCTACATCAATCACAAAAACACATTATATATTATTTTTTATTAAAATAATTAAAACAACTTTGTCACAATACTAACATATGTGTCGTCACTGTTCCCATCATCTTTCGATTCCTCCACCTTTCTTTTATTTTTCTGTTATAATCAATGAAAACAATTACTCATAATAGTATAATTACCAATATATTAATAAAATAGTAGTAGTACTATACCTTCAGACTATCCCTCATATCTGCAAGGGTATCACCATCTGAGTCATCTTCTTCCTCATCGTATTCACTTGCAGATTTTTAAGAACATGTGCTTTCCATGGTTCGATCAACCAATCCATGTATCGCCGATTCCTCCCTCAAAGTCAAACAATCACTTTGGCTTTTATTTAAAGCCATCTCCAACCCGTTCACCTTTAGTTTCAACTCTTCATTCTCTGCCGTCAAACTCCCCATATCTTTGTCATACTTCAACTTTTGTTTTTTTTTAGTTCCAAACCTAACTACATTTTATCAGCTTCAAGATATGCTATTTTCACTATGGATGAATCTAGCACATCACTGTCATCAGAAACCACCAACTTCTTTCCCACATCACCAACTTTCCATTCATCATGAATGTATACCCCATTAAGTTCAACAATTATTTTGTCATGTTTTGATAAATAAATACTGAACTTATGATTGTATTTCCATGTGTTGATGTGTGGTACCCTTTTTGGATAATCTTCTGGTAACATCCTATGAGCCTCCCTAAACCACACCTTTAAAAAATAAATATTTGATATTAATATAATTGGTCAGACTTGTATCATAAATCAGCTATATAATACCAATAATTACCATTAAGAGTGTGTTGCACCCCTTAAGGTAGCCCTTTCGATTGATAGTCATCTCCATCATCCCCAAATGGAGGTAGTTATGGATAGACTCAGCCTAATTGAATCCATCAATCCTATCTAAATCATCGATCAAATCGAACAACACCTTTTGTATTCCAAAATTTCCATATGGATACAAAAAACTACGAAGCAGCACCAAAATTCATATCTTCACAAAGTCTTCTTTACTTTTGTTGTCTTCCTTCTCAACAAGTTCCTTTAATATTTCAATAGCATCATTTACTTTAGGATCCCCTTTAAAATATTCACATCTAATCTTACTGCCTTTACCGGCCGATTTTCCAGAGTGCAAGAAACGGCTAACACCTAAACAAAGAAAAAACATAATATTCAAAAAATCAATTGATGTACTGCCCTAAATCTAATTTTATACTTATAGTTTTTCTTAAATGATTTACCTGTAGTAGGTAATCCTAATATAGCGCAAACGTGTTGGGGGTTAAACCCTACCATTGTGCTTCCAATCTTGAAAGTCGTCTTGTTGCCATCACATGCATACACAAGATCTTCTATCAAGTTCATGTCTAAAGCAGTAGGACATCTCATCCCAACGAACACACCGAATACAGTTTCCTTAAACATGGTTTAATGTTCATTTTTAACAATCCCTAATACAAGTTTAAATTTGCTTATCGAGCATCTACTCTTAAAATGCTCTGTGCTCATCTGATCCCCAATTGACATATTGATGTCTAGTAACAACACCTATAATATGCATTAAGAAACATGTCATTACCTATTTTTACACAACATAAAATTAATTGCCAATAGACAAAGTACCAAATTTACCACAACACAGTGAAGTGTACCACAACACAAAATAAAAGCAATTACCAATAAACACAGTACCAACATTACCACAGAATAGTGCTACAACAAATTTATCCACAGTAGTATGCCAAGCATAATTATCCACTCTCCTCAACTTTCCTCAAATCACAACACAAAATAATATCAAAACCAATTAGACACAGTACCAACGTCACTACAACCCAGTGCTACAACAATATACTAAATATAATTATCCACTCTTCTCAACTTTCCCCAAATTACAACACAATATAATACCAATTGCCAATACACACAGTACCAATATTACTACAACCCAGTGCTACATAAAATTTTTCACAGCAGTATGATAAATACAATTATCCTATCTACTCAACTTCCTAAAATCACAACACAAAATAATACCATAACCAATTAGACACAGTACCAACATTACTAAACCCCAGTGCTAAAGAAATATGCTAAATATAATTATCCACTCTTCTCAACTTTTCCCAAATTACAACACAATATAATATCAATTGCCAATAGACACATTACCAATACTACTACAGCCCAGTGCTACATAAAATTTTCCACAACAGTATGCTAAATACAATTATCCTCTCTACTCAACTTCCCAAAATCACAATACAAAATAATTACACACCGCAATGCAATAGCAAAGTTTTCAAGAGCATTATGCTAAATATCATTATCCATTATCCTCAATTCTCCCCAAATCACACCACAAAATAATACCAATACCTAGCAGACATAGTACCCACATTACCACACCGCAGTGTTAAATTGGCATTTCATAACTACCATTGTCATAAGATTTATAAATTCTGACCAAAACCAAACAGTCAGTACCATACACAAATACTAACGAGTTCATTTCTATTTCAACCATAGGAAATAAGCATTGCATGCATTATCATAATCAACCCAAACGATATAACGCACAATGCCAACATTTTATTAAATATTCCAAAAACAATATTATCATTCAATTGTTATACATAACCTATATCCCTTGTCAAATATACCAAGTATTCCAGCCATTTTCAGCACAGTACCAGCAGATATTAAGAACAATACCGATATTTATTCAAATCAGAACTTTTAATTTTAAGATAATAGGCAACCCTCTACTCATTGTTTCTAAAAAATTAGTTTCCTTCCATCTCAAGTCGGAATCCTATGCACCACATTCTGAAATCCATCGTCTAAATCCCCTGTATCTCCAGAAAAAATCGCTAAATAGAGATTTCTATCCTATTAAGGTGACATTGAAAGGGTTTTTCTTAGAAAAGGGTTTTCGGAATAGTAGAAAGATTTTCAAGTACTTACCTGAGCTTCTCCGTGTAGTTCTAGCATTCGTCTTCTCCGGCAGAACTCTGCTTTCGGCTCCGCCTCTTGCTTCAGCTTTCCGACAAACACTATGCGTTTTCCTCCGCTAAGCTTTCCGCCCCTCGCTTCAGCTTTCCGGCTTATCAACTCAGAACCAAGCTCCACAACTTCCTCCGCCAGCAACGAGCTTCTTCTTCAGCTCGCTTCACTTTGCCCTAATCGCCACAGAGAAACCTCACACAAGAGAGAGAAAGAAAAGAGAGAAAGTGAGTTACGCAAAAGGCGGGAGTGTGCCCTCTTTTTTTGGAAAATCTCACGTTTTGGACTGGGTCGGGTAACCGAACATGCACCGTTTAATCTTCTAGCACGGTCCTGCGTCACAATTCGTACAGTGCGGACAGAGCCTAAAAAATACGCACTCTGCGCTATTTTCCTGCATGGCGTGTGCCCAGTGGCGTAGCCAGGAAATGTGAGAAGGGTGGGCAATGCTTGATATACCAGTCCAAAGGAAATGAGTTTATTATGTAAATAGATAGGGCATGAAATGAGTTTATTATGTAAATAGACGATCTAGTTAATGTAAATTAATGCTAATTCAGAAACTAAGGTAGGGCACAGGCCTACCCTTGCCTGCATGTGGCTCCGCCACTGCGTGTGCCTTTTTGGAGCTTCCCGAAATCAGGGTGTCTGTGTTGATGTATATAGTGTGCTATATATCAGTACTCATATTTAAAGCTGCAGTAAATGTTACATACGAGGGACAAGTTTCAAAAGCAACAATATTACCTAAGTGTGAATCTTGTTAACAGTTGAAAGCAAGAAAAGGCTTCACGATTCCCAAATTCAGCATACACAAGTTTGGTCAGCACTAATGCAAATAAGTTATGACTTCTTTTCAGGAAACATAGTTATTTGATTCCAAAATATACGGCTCACACCTACAAAAATTTAGAATGTGTCAGTAATTTTAGTTTTCTTCTATAAGTATAATGTCGTATAAGTGAAACATATTAGAAATATGAAAATGTCTCTGCATTTGTAGACATGGATGAGTTGTTTCTAGATAGCCTTGACTGTTGGGGACCAACAACAACTGATAATCACAGTGTAATACCGGTACAATTTTCCTCTTGCATTTTGTATTAGTGAATTTTTATTTTTAACAATATGTCTTCCTTATTAGATATTTTATTAGCTGTCGTGGGAGGCACCCTGAGGAGCAGCTATATCGGTGACCCCACCTTGACAATGTAACCCCCCACCCCCCAAAACTACCATTGCATTGAAGGCGACATGTTAAATTCACACAAAGGCCGGCCTAGGTGACCGTATAAAGCGTCGTTGATGTATGTCCTTACTAGATTTTATTTACTTAGATTCTTGAAAAAGACTAGACAACAAATGACAAGGAAGACATACGAGCTTATAGAGAACCACGCATAGAATGGAGCTTGATACTTTGGATGATGCAATGCTGCAATTCATTGCTATAATTCCTATGCTTATAGTTTTGGTTTGAGTATATAAAAAATGAACAAATATGTCTAGGATAAAACTAATAATGTTACATAAATTTATTTCTATCTATCCTCTAGAAGGAACCAATTATGTTAGGAATGGTAAGACTCATGATCCCTTACAAAATATCGAGAAAACACTACTAAATGAGATAATACAAGTATACGAACAAGATGTAAGGCACATATGCGTGTTAAGTGGGAGAATGAGCCAAGTGGGTTGTCATTATTTTTGTGAAGGAGCATAATCATGAACTAACTTCTAATCAGGTTGTAATTGTTTTTGTGGAGGAGCATAATCAAGAACTAACTCCTAGCCCGTCTAAAACCAAATTTCATCACTCCCACAGATACATATATAAAGTGGATAGGGACATGATACATTCCCTACATGACAAAAAAATTTCCAGTGCCTGAATCATTTCAGTTATTGCATCTCAACATGGAATCTTAGGTAATCTTAGATTTCCAAGGAGGGATTCAAGCAATGAGTTGGGTGCATAAGAAGAAAAGGAAATGGCACCGATATTTTGTGTATGATTGCCCACTTTAAGAAAATCCAAGATGTGAATCTATACTTCTACTATGATATTCAGATAGATGAAGATGGATATGCAAACAACATATTTTGGGTTGATAGTCGATCATTTGTGTAACATCAACACTTTGTTGAAGTGATCATCTTTAACACAACATATATCACAACTAAATATATTATGTCAATCACCATAGACAATCAATTTTTTGGGTGTACCCTGCTCTGAGTTTAAATTATAGATTCCTTTATTAGGGTGTTTGAAACTTGGTTGGAGGATATGCATAGAAAACACCCATTGGTATGTTAACTGATTAAGACCCTGGAAAGAAAAACCAATTTCTATTGTTTTTCCTAATGTATTGTTTCTTTTGTAAATGGAACATTATGCGAATATCTCGAGGTCATCTAGGTGTTCTATATGGGACTCTAT
The DNA here is from genome assembly GCA_963693085.1 of Alisma plantago-aquatica. NCBI lineage: Eukaryota > Viridiplantae > Streptophyta > Magnoliopsida > Alismatales > Alismataceae > Alisma > Alisma plantago-aquatica. The sequence continues at coordinate 653,646,417 of OY856413.1, read as the reverse complement.
AAGGATTTCGAAATAAACATGTTGTATGCATTAATCACATTATCACTACTAACAAGTTTCAAATTATGTGTGGTGAAATAATCTCAAAGAAAAATTTACAAGATAATAAATATTTTTTATGAAGCACATGTGAGCAGTAGATGCCTTCTTATTTTGGAAATGTTTTTTTTTTGCAATCATGTGCACTACTCAATGTAGTGGAAGTATGAATTCTGTTTTCAAGAGTTACTTAAATTCCCACATGAGTATCCAAAAATTTGTTATTCAATATGAGAAGGTTGATAAGGAGGATGAAGAATATTTTTGACTTGTATGGAAAACCAACACAATGGTCTAATGCCTCTATAGAAATGCATGCACTAGAAGTATATACAAGGAAAATATTTAAAGTGTTCCATGAGAAACTAAATTTGACATCACCCTTGGAAGAACTAGGTAAAGATGCTTATTATCGAGTAATTCATGCAAGGGGAGAATTAAATTTATCAAGTAGGCATATATTTGTTGTTCAATTTGATCACATGGAGGGTATTGTATCCTGCACTTGTAAGCTATTTGAATTTGTAGTGATTCCTTGTGCTCATGTTTTGAAGATGTTCTCTTATGTAAGGGTGCATAAGATACTTGAAAATTATATATTATTATGGCGGACTATGAAAGAAAAAGTGAACATAACATTGTAGGTGTTTCCAACTATTACTAGACAAAGAAAATCTGGATCCTTCATTCAGGTTCAACTCTCTTTGTAAAAATCTCTTTCCATTAGCATGCATGGCCTCAAAACATCCACAAAGTTATGCAGTAATCTTAAATAAGTTGTGCAATTGTATGAGTTAGAAAATTTATTTAACGAAAGATTGTCACAACCAAGAGAGGGATCTTTACTCTCTTAATTGGATATTGATTTGACTCAAGAAAATAATCTGAACACTTTTACATGCAAAAAGAAAAATGACATTCCTACCCAAGACATCCAAGTGAAAGATTCTCCCTTTTCTCATTATAAAAGGTACTTGAAAGGTCCAAAGATTCAAACTCCCATCTGAGATAAAGACAAATAAGTATAAGACTTGTAATACATGCAACGGAAAAGATCATATTTATCCTAATTGCAAACGTGGGGGTAAGATAGTGTATATTCTAATGATTGCAGTTGTATTTATCTTGTGTCTATTAATTCCATGTGTTTGAACTTGTAGGTTGTAGGAGAAACATCTCATTTAGTTATGTGTAATTGGAGCGTTTGGTGAATTTAATTGTTCAAGAGCTGACGTAAAGTTCCTAGAAGTCAAGTTCAAGTGATTGGTTTAAAATCTAATTTGTATTTAAGATATGACTTCAATATGATTGGTTTGTTATAACTTTGTCTGTAACACTGAAAACCGAAACATATGTAGAATACCTTTTGTTAACATGATGACAACTATATCATACATATTACACATAAAAACATTATAACGAACAAAGTTTATTTATGTGTAGTCATAGAACCATATATGAAAGACATACGTTGCTGCACAATAATAATAAAGTTTATAGTAACAATGATTTATATTAGTCAACGAAGGGTCCAACCTTGTATTGTTCATATTCAAACGTTTCACACAAAATAACGAATATCTTTTCGTTAGATCTGATAAAATTATGTAAACTTTAATTTCTTAATCAGTTTCGACACATATCAAAAGTGCTCGTGCAACCTACCATACAAGAAAATAGATCAGTCGGAATTGGCACAAAAAATTAAGAGTGAAGTGCTACATAGAAGATCCATTAGAGGTCTATCTTCAGAGATCCATGTATCGGAACTTTCGTTGATCAATAGAATACAGGAGATTGCCGATTGTCTATTATTGCTTTGACTAGGAACTGATACAAAGTACGAAGACATGTATAGATGTGGGTAGTAAGATTGCTACCAGAGAAAATAACCATAGGTGGCGCTACGGGAAACACCCACAGGCAGTCGCTAGGGAAAACACCCCCAGGCGGCTGCGAGAGCAGTGGTGCTGAAGTGGAGCTGGTTTCCCTTCGTTCTTTCAACACAACTCTGACATTTAGTCCTATTTATATCACTGGAACTCTGGATTATTTCACGGTATTTATTTTCAGAAGTTACATGAAACTGATCAGAAGAACTCATTTTGGAATCTAAGTTCTACATTCTTTTTACATCACTTATTGAGAACCAATCAGACCCTTCCTTTGGAGAATATGAGTTGTCAGACGATGAAAGAAATGACGAATAGTGGTGACTGTCTTTCTTGATTTATGAAAATTTGATAATGTCGCAATGTGATTTATGAAAATTAAGTAATGTCGCAATGTGTCACCACTATTTCTTATACATATGATTATTAAATGTAGTGTTTGATTTCTTTTACAATTGTCTTGATACCATTTGATCTTGAATGCTACTATTGTTTGATTGTTGTGATAGAAAATGCAGTTTGACCTTACTGAAAAATATGTTGCTGCTATTCAAGCATTCCTATGAGGGTCATATGGTTCCATTGATATTTTTTATAATGATGGGTTTTAACCAATCATTTTTGATATTTTGTGCTATGATGTTTGTTTGAAGGCTTTGTTACAGGTATCATCTTCTATATTGCCTTCAAGCCATATGTAACTATGGAATGCCTTAAAAAATATTTAGCATAAACTCATTTTTAGGATTCATGTCATCCATATCTCTGGTTATATTGTATGTGTTGATGGTGAAGTTGACTTAAGATATTGCGTGTGAGATTATTCCTTTCATAAATGGTATGATCCGAACTACAACTGGTAGTTTCTCCTCTATCCTTACAAGTAGTAATAAAAAAATAATATAGCAAGTATCTATGTAGCCACTGCATAAATTAGGTCATGAATATAGAATGTAAGGTGCTAAGCTTTGAATATTTTTGTACTAACGTCTTTAAGTATTTCTAATCATACTCTTTTCGTCTTGTCCCATCTTAGGGTTTTTGTTTGGTGAATCTAGGATATGTGATCATACTATGAGAGTTCAATATTCATGGGCACCATGACAAGCCCCTATTTGTTTTGTAGGTCCCCTCCACACCGTAATGGAGAAACAATTGAGTATGAGATGTGCCAACCTTCAAGTGGAAGATGAAGAAGATGAATAGGTCATTGAATTATGGAAGAGATACATTCTGACGAAGGGTGATCACATAGAGTTGGCCCTAATTGGGAAAATTATGACAGCAAGCCCCTATAATTTTTTGGTAATGACAAGAACGTTGTAGAGAGAAACTGTGTATAGAAAAATTGCCAACAAATACCCATTACACGGTTTCATACAGTGGAAAGACAGAGAAAAGGTGATAGTAAAGGAGCCATGGAATTTTGATAACAATATATTTATTACCAAAGAGATTAAGATGGAGGGTACCCCATTGAGGATCACTCTGACCCACTGCATGTTTTGGGTTATGTTGTAGAACCTACCGGTAGGTTATAAATCATAGGAGATATTACGGTTCATGGTAGGGAAGATGAAGTCATATCCGTCGACCAAATCAATTTGATTGGGATTCGTACTGTAGGGCAAGGTCTTGGTGGATGTTACCAAACTAACTAGGCAATCATAGAAGATTTTGGATAAGGAAGGCAAGCTATTACATGTTGAGATCAAGTATGAAAGGTTTCCCACGTATTTCTATGTATGTGGAGTCACTCGACACACTAAAAGAGAATGTGGGAAGGTGGATGAAGATCTAGATCAGCCGAGGACATGGGGGCCATGGGTGAAGCTTTCACCCCTAAAGAGGTGGATAAAACCAATCATATATGATCTTATGAGGAGGAAAGACACTAAGAGAATCCTTACTTCTCATAGGAAACTAGAAGATAAGGATGCAGAGGGGTGAAATGGAGGAAGGAAGGAGGGATCCACAAGTACATAAGAGTACACATGGAAATAAGGAGGGGACAAAGCTAGCTAGTAGAGTAGGGGAACTTTATCAACGAGTACACAGGACAACTCATCAACAAGTCAGGAGTCCAAAACCCTAATGAAAGAGAGGCTGGTGATGAAGGAATTCCAACAAAAAAGAGTTGGATTAGGCATGGAGGGATATTGTGGGACCAGATTTCTTGAAGCGTTAAGAAAACCAATGGAAAAATCCAAAAGAAGGCAGAGAAAAAGTGTTGACACCCCATTTTCTCTCACTCAATAGAAATTCACAATTCAATGAAAACCCTCTAGCTAATGATGTAATCCATTCCACATCCTATCTAATTTTATATATTTCATTTTTTCCATATTTTTTCACATATTTAAATTGACCATTTTTACCCACTTTCACCCAGTTTGGAGCCTTCTACAAAGATTCATCCTTTCAAACCCATTTTAAGTGTATGGAATTAAATATTTCTTTCCAACTACCTTTTAACAAAAAATCTCAAAGATAACTCTGAGTTATCTTTTTGTGCAAGTTTTCTCTGATTTTTGCCAAAACATTTCTAAAATTACTGGAAAATGAGAAATTGCCTTTTTTCACCCCGTGACATCTATCAGATCACCTCAATCCATGCACCCTCTTACTCACCACATTGTGATTATTTGCCACCTCTTCCAAAAGATTCTACCTAGAATCCTGAACCCTAAACCCAGACTATAAATAGACCCACATACCCACCGTATTCGACACCCTTTTATCTCTCTTCAAGAAAGAGAAATGACTACCTCCCTCTTTACTTTTAGTATTGCTTGTGCTCGGATGATCCTTCCTCTAACACCTCCTACTCTATTAGATCATGTAGAACGATACAGTTCTCTAACTGTTAAGCCTAACTATTGTATATGTTATTTGATTGTATCTGATCTATAATTGCCGCATCTGACTTGATTTATTGTTGTATTTGATATATATCTTCTCCAACTGCTCCGCTACTCTTATAGATGTCATTTTCACTACTTATAAATAATCAAATCTAGTCTCTTTAAGCATACATCTGCTAGTCAGCCTTTAACATCCTACACATCGGTCCTAATCTCCAATGATGATTCTACAGTGTGGGAGTTCCTTAGGTGATTTGTAATACAATACACCTAAAAATTAGGACTTACGGATATTATGGGAAAGGCACATACATCTCCAACACTAAAATCCCACCCACGTTAAAATCACTTTTCCATTAATTCAACCATTGAGTTGCTCAATCTCTTATTGCACGATAGTATTTTGGTATTGATTCACCAAGCAAGATGGGGTGCTACTCCTTCATCACTCATAACTAGATCATTGGATCTAATAGCTAGATTTGCTTTTTATTTCCTATTATTACCAACATGGATAAACTCCAAGATCACATAGTAGTTTCCACAATTTACCTTTTTCCTCATTTTTTATGAAAAATGGTGGTGCCTCCAAACACATATTTTATATCTGATATTTTCACTACCAAAAAGGGCAGAGATTTTTTCTTCGAAAATCTCTAGTTTTATCCCATTTTTGGGTAGGGTGCGAAAAACTAGTGACTTTGTTGGGGATAGACAAGACGATCTGAATCAAACTCTAACTATCCTATTTTGAAGATTTAACATCTTTAGTATCATTCATTTTTTGTGTTTTTTGTCTACCATTTTATTTTTTTAGGAGAAGCATGTCAAATCATCTTGATACGTCAGCTATGGGTGTGCGGATCGAGGTGATCCTCCATCCCAGTCCCCATTTTTTGAGGATATATTGATCCTAATCCTTTTTTTGGCATCTTTTTCCACTATCAATTAAGGTTTCAGATGCACTTCCCATCTAGTTTAGTGTTCACTTCCCTAAATTGAAAAAAGCATACATTTAAAGAAAAAACAAAAACAAAGTAACACAAAAAATAAAAACAAAAATATAAAGGATACATGACAGATGTAGGTTAGAAAGAAGATTTGATCAATCTTGAGAATGTACTACTATTATTTCTTTATTTGCATATCTGTGGCTATCATGAATCATGGGCTTTCTTTCAAAAATGCTAAAACCCATCACATGCACCTCAGATGCCTACAAACCCATGTGTCATGGAACAAACGCCATCCTCACGTTGGATCCCTTGAAATGATGCAAGATGCCAGTATAGGTACCGATGCAATGTTGATCTGGATGTCCAAAGGCCTTGAAAACATCCCACTATCCTAGAACATGTGACTGATTGCAACCATCATAGTCACAATGTGTATTGGGCGCAATATTTTTCAAAAATTAACAAAATTAAAAAAATCTCAACTCAAGCAATCTTTTTCAAAGATTAACAATCTAAAATTCAAACATTTTTTTCAAAAATTAACAAAATAAAGCAATCTTTTTGAAAGATTAACAATTCAAACAATATTCTTCAAACTGAACAATCTCAAAACTTAAATATTTTTTTCAAAGATTAGCAAACTCATATCAAACCTGGAAACTTGGGTGAAATGGAAGGATCCTCCATGACATGTAGGACATCATTTGCCAATGTTGGGTCCACCCACCATGGTCTTGTTTATGGCTTAAAAGTAATCCCATTTCAACTTTCAATCCTTTTTGGTTCTCGAATCATGACCTAAAACTATCTCATTCATACACTTCATCTTCAAAAATAGGGTCATGGACTAAGACCTAAAACTAGAGCATGACCTCTCACTGAATGCCATAAAGAAGGGGAAGCTGAGTTGATGCTAGCTCCTTTCCATCCATTCCTCACAAGAATTCTCTAGAGAAACCCCACAAACTAGGAGAAAACCAGAGTGTCATGGATTCTTCCAAGGGCTTCAGTTTTGTATCCCCGTTGGTAAGGATGCCCTGTGGAAGAAAAGTAATTGATTAAGAACTGACACTGGCCCAATAAGAGCTACCATAATCTTGATCAACCAATCAACCCCTACCTTCCATCCTACTTTGAATGATTCTTTTGGAGAACTTCCCAAAGGAACAATTTTTATTTCTGCCATGGCATTGGCAAGCACATCATATATAAAAAAGTGGTCAGTTCCATCATATATCCCATGCTAGGGGTAGGAACGACAACCCAAAAATAATAACTAAAAAAACTATTAGTGCCTTTCATCATGAGAACATCACAAGAAATCTAGGATCATCCCTTCCATACACTTCCCCTTCCAAGGAGGAGGCCTTTCAATCTCTTGCCTAATATAATTTGTGCAGAGGGACCCATCCCAAAGCATGTAGTATTTTCTCATAACCTTACACCCTACTTTTGAATCATGCTAATGCTAATTTTAGGACATCATAGGACAAGTAAGAAGTTAATACCTCACCCAGTCTCACTAGCAATCAGTACAGATGACTAATAATAGAATATGAATCATCAATCTGACATTACCTCCAAGGAGGATGTCATCCACAACAAGAAAGACAAACCAAAATGTGGAGAAATGCAAGGAAGCCCCCGTCATTCCTGAAGCAGAAGCCACTCAAGAAGAACATTTATAAGAGCAACCTTCCAACATGTCTTCTTCACCTCAATCAAGTTCAATATATGTGGGAGGGTGGTGTAATATGAGATTCATCAAACAAGGAGCTACAAATGTCAGGTCATCCATGCCATTGTTCCCATATGGTGTGCAGGTCACCCACCCACCTCAAATAGAAGTATTTCATCTAGGGACCTACCAGAATATATCATTTCAGAACATTGAGGCAATCCCAATACTATAAGAAGCAATAATGCATTTCTCAAGTCTAGAAAGAGAATCCAGAGAAAAAGAAGAAGGGGCTACAACCGCACAGGGAGACTCCCAAGGGGCCAAGAAGACCAACTCCATCACAAAAGTTCAAATGTAATATCTGAATTTCCTATGACCTGTCCTAGCCTACACTCTATGTATCCACCACCCACTCTTGGTACAACTTGTACATGGGGGTTATGTATTCCCACTACCAGTATACATGTCACCACCAACGATAATAAAAACACAAGTTGCGGTTGCATGTCAAGAAGTTGTCACAAAGGATTCCGCTACTACACATCCCTTATTGCTCAAAATCATGGGTATGATGAAATTTCTAGAAGGCAATAAGGGCATAAGAAATACATTTGATGACTTTTATTTCTTTCCAAATGTGAAGCTTTTTGACAACTTCAACAAGCTTAAATTCCATGAGTACTCAGAAAATGGGGATCCTATGGCCCACATCAAGGCATATTGCTTAGATATGGTGAAAGTCCAAAATGACAACATGGTACTGATACATTGTTTCTCACAAACCTTGAATGGTTCCATGTTGGCTTCGCACGATAAGAAGGACATGACCACCAACAGAAACAAAATTTTTTACTACCATATTCCCCATAAACCAAAAGATCGCCTCAACAACTATAAGATGGAAAGGATGATTTTGAGGATTCCTAGAGCAAGTCAAGCAACATCTCCTCATCATTGTTGTCATGCAACACTCCTAGTTACATAGGGACTTATCTATAGATCTTCCGCAAACAACAATCTCGGACAACGTCTGCAATAACTCCTCCATCAACAACAGACTGATGTTGTCATCCTAATAATGGGAAAAGTCCACCTTGTCTCTATGAAAGTCCACACCAACCACCTAAAACTCTTGTCATCTTACTAGAATTATTAGGAAGGAGTTGTCCCTCCCATTGGTGTACTAGTCACCAATTTTCTCTCCCACAAATGTTTCTCCCTTTTGATCCCTCCCTTTATCGGGTAGGACTTGCTTGGGTAATCGATTGGTCACCAAACAAGAGAGGAAAATAATTAGGAGGAGTAATTGAGTTATATTTTGGGAAGCCCCCAGTACCCCTCTATTTATAGGAGGGATTATGGTCTGGGTCCCTAGTCTGTGTGGGAGTGGAAGGGACTGGAATATAATGAATTTTTGCAACCTACAAGTGTTGAACCAGTTAGTTGGAAACCAAACCAATCGGTTCACACATGAGACGACCAGTTTTCCCTACGAACTGGTTGTTTTTCCTATTTCCCAATCACATATAAATTTGGCAATTTGTTTCCAATTAATGCTAAACATCAAATCCTTGCACTAATTGAATTGAGAAAGTGAAATGATGAACTCTTCTCATGAATTTGCAGAAGTCACTAGAACCTTTGCTTGGAATGATCGAGTTGATCGGTTCACTAGGTAAACCATTCATCTCACCCAACCTGAGCCGATTGGTTCACCCAGTGAGCTGATTGGTTGGTTCTCTAATTCATGCAGAACTCAACCAATTCAATATCCAATCAACCTGACACTTTTCATCACATGAGCCGATCAGTTGGGCTAGTCAATCAATTTGTTGCCTAAATTGAATACCTAAACACTTTATTAATCAATCAAATCATTATTCAATATCAAACTCCTCTTCTAGGTTAAGACCTATGTGTGACCCTATAGGTCCCATATTACATTGGTAGTGAATGTCCATAACAACTTATGACATCACAATCAATGAGCCGTGCCTAGTCGCACATCAATGCTACCCAAGTAAATGGAAAGTTGGAGAACAACTTCAACCTACAATCTATGTATGGTGTTACAATGTTTGTATAGTTCCTTTTCCACTGATATCCAGATTGAAATCGAGGCATGGAGTAGTCATCCTCTTCAACATTCAACCTTGTTCCTTTAACCAGAGAAAACTATTTGAGATATATGTAAGCTCAATATCATATAATGACTCACATGTGAATGTCCATGATTTTCTCAGTCTCGCTAATTAAGAGGCCTTGAATATCATACTCCTGTAGGAGGGACAAATCCCATTGACATCACTCACGGTTAGCTCCCATGTGTTACAATCACCCAATCATCACCTTTATAGTAACCCTTATTTAGGATTATGCTTGACGATGTCAAAGCATACTAAACGATGTGATGAGTGTAGTGACTTCATTTCTAAGAACCACGATCACCACCAACATTATGAGAGATGGCTATGACTACCATGGTAATGGCTTCCATGTGTTAGTCTCATGGTGGGTCTACCCGATACACTATTCACTAACATGTATCTGTGTGCTTGCTTTGATATTGCCATATCATGACTAATGAGATTGTATCATCAGCCATCTCACACTCAAATCTTATGTGTTATTGCTATCTATCTACGTTCTACAATTGTTAGATAAAGGGCCCTAGAGAGGGGTGAATAGAGCTTCACAATTCTCACAAAATGGATCAGACCACCAAATTATATTAAGTGCAGGAACTTAAGCAATCATCAATTTGATGTCTTAACTAGAAAGCATATCAAGGATTAGAGACACGGAAGAGCATGCACTTGGACAAGGTGGTTTGGAATGGTTCCACGTCCTAACTAGGAGCAATGTCCAGTCCACTACCTAGAGGTGGTTAATCTCTTAGATTTGCAATCTTGGTACTCTTATATTCCATCATAAGATTACAAGACAAAAACACAATATCCAAGGGCTTAGTTCCTCAAGAAAAGATCTTCAACCTATAGAAGGAGCTTACCCACTTGAACCATGGAGTCTTCAACCATCAATATGGACTTACCCACTCCTTCTTCAAGTCTTCATCCTTCAAGGGATTACCTATCCTTCTTGAGTGCTTGCTATTCCTATCTCCTTCACTTGGAGATTTGGAACACCTTGCCTTCTTCAACCTTGAAGAACAAAAACTCCTTCTCCTTCACTCGGAGAAGATCTTCAACCTTTTCTTCAATAAGGAAAAGGGGTAGGAAGATGGTGGAGGAGAGATTTACATCATTACAAGGAGGAACTCTCTTATAAAGGAACCTATCTCACTCATACTTACAAATTTTACTTGAAGGTAGAGAGAGAAAAGGGCTCAAAGGGTTAGAACACTCTCAACTAAGCTAGGACCAAGCATGTAGTGAATGAGAAACCTTGGAATGAACTCCAAGAGGTCCATTTTATAGTTGAGGGTGCCCCTTTAAGTTGTGGGACACTTAAATACAAAATATAGCAATTTTTTCTCAAAGTAACGACTCTTTTTTCACTCAAAACACACACCAATGGTCACAGTCACTTTTTCTGCAAATTCTGTACAGTGCAATCGGTCGAGTTTCAATAAAGGTAACTCGACCGATAGAGTAAAAGACAAAGTCGATATTCAAATTATTGGTCGAGTTTATCCTAGGGAAACACGACTGACCAATGAAGATCGAATTGGTTAGGTACTCGATCGGTCGAGTTCTATGAAAACATAACTCAACCGATGCCATCTTTAGAAAATTGATCCAGGAGGATCGGTCGAGTTAGCAACTCGACCGATTGACTACATGTGGTCAATTTTCTAAAGTGCATCTAAAGTGATTAAAACTTGTCATTTAGTGTCCCAAACAATTTTCTCATCTTAGTTACAAGTCAATTCATCAATACAAGTGATTACAAAAATATTCTAAGGTCATTTACATAGATTTCTAAAATTTGAGCAAATTAGGGCTTTTGATTTTTTATCCTTTTCATGTATCTAACACCTAAAATCAATCTTCAGTACACATATTAGATACATATGAATGGAATGGTTAAGTCATTATCAAAATATGGACAATGTATAACCTCTAGGTCAACATTCTCCCCTTTTTTAACAATGACAAACCATTCCTCAAACATATTGAAAAGGGTATAGAAGTTATACCTTTTCCTTGTGAATTAAGGGGATTCAGAATGTGGACAATGTGAATTGCTCCCCCCTCAATCTATGCTTCTTCTAACCTGCATGATTAGTCTATCTATGTAGAGCAATAATAGCATACATGTACTATGTAGTCCTTTGCAAGTCACATGATAAAATAGTAAATGAACAAGAAAGGATCTCATAAGAAATAGGCAGTAGTATAACAACGAATAACAATATGATTGAGTTTCAATACATTGAAATTTCTCTCCCCCTTTTGACACTATAAAAAAGAAGGGGGGTAGAAAAGCATATATTCAGGTCTTCTCCAAAACACAATCAACCAGATAATCATACAAGCAATCTCATATCATATGGCAAACAGAGACAAAAGTAACATACAATCTCAGTCATAATCAAAATATGGTGAAAGATGGTAGCAACACATAAGATATATCAGAGTAAAAAGCAAAAGTGCGCATCACATCTATTACAACTTAGATGCATGATCTCATGAAAGCAACTACAAGCAAGAAGTGATGAAAAAATAGAAGATAAAATAGTGCAACTTAGATAATGTGCCCATATGTTTCTTATACAAAATAGCCTAGAAAGATGTATATGATCAGCATGCTAGACTAAAAACTAAGAAACAAGCTAAACATCTAAACTATCTATATCAACAACATCATCATCATCGGCTCCAGGCTCGTAGTCTATGTCTCCATCAAAAGGTGCAACAGTAGTTCCTTCATCACTAGGTCCATCACCATCACCATCACCATCATCTGAAGCATCTTTTCCATCACTGTTGTCATCATCATCAACCTCAGCATCGTCAGCATGGTCAGGCATCTCCTCATCAACAGGAGGACCAAAATTGCGACCGGGCTAATGAGCATTTTGCTCAATCCAAGACATACCAAGAGTGTGAAGCACATTGGCCTGAGGAAAGGATGGAGCAGAGTCTCCAAAGATGGCAAGCAAGGTGGCCAGGGGGCCAGCAGGCAACAGGAGGTAGGCGAGAGCAGAACTACCAGCAATGAAGGGTGGAGGAGCAGCAACAACAGAAGGCTCAGGTGCGGGATAGTAATGATTATATGCATAGGAAGCATAATCACTACTGGGGTATGGCTGGTAGGTGGGGTAGGGTGAAGCACATGATAGGTTCATGGTCGACATGATGGAACACAAATCCTGATGTAGGTTCTCCTGAACCTTTTGGTTGTATGCTTGTTGGTGCATCATGTAGCCCATAAGGGATTCATTAGATACACGGAACAAAGCACGGCTAGGTCGAGGAGGGGGATGAGGAGGTGGAGCACGGACAGAGGAGGCAGGGGTTGCATAGGCTGAGGTAGAGGGAGATGCACCATGGGTGGAAGAGGCAAACACGGGCACCGACTCTTGAATCGGGGTTTCACTTATACATACACCTTTCCTAGCTACTTTGTAATGAAAGTCAGAAAAGAGTGATTTCTCAGTACCGAACTGAAACAAACCACAAATCAGGGTAGGGTAGGGGGGATGGGTTCCTTTGGTGTTCTTACCAGTGTAAAATTATGGCATATGGTGTAGAATGTATCTGGCCCACTTGACACTGATGTTCGCTAGGAGGCAATACATAATGACAACATTGTTCTCTGCAATATCTATTTGATTTTTCTTCGGATGGATGTTGCAGTTGATCACTAAAGTTAGAATGCACTTCCTAAGGCCGAGGGAGGAGGAAGTTAGGGTGCTATTCTTCTTATATGGAATGTCAAGTTTCTTCAAGTAGCGATGAATGTCAAGAAGAGTCAATTCATTTTGCTTGTAGAAACCTTCTGGGTCTAAAAGATCAAAGTACTCACCATAATCCTTGTGCCAGGTATCGTTTTCCTCATCTCCAGAAAATAAGACATTTAAATTTTCCTCAGAGATTTGGAAATGCTTACCTACGATCGTTGAGGTTAGGATTACTTGAGCATTCAGCGGGGGCACGAGGGAGTTGTAGTTCCAACACAAATTAGCATAGAACTCGTGAACTACTTTTATGTTAGACATGGAATTATGAAAGCAGTCATGCTCGACGGCCAAGGTAGAAAGGTGGTGGACGGAAAGCAACCTAGAAACTTGATCTATAGCTGCTTGATGCTTAGGGCTTGGGTCAAATAAGGTGTGAAAAGGAAAAGGACTCCTTGGAAGAAGGTCCTTATACCTATTAATAGCCTGTATTGAGATAAAAGAGGTATCGTCGAAAGGAATCAAGCAATTTGATGAAGAGGATGACAGTGCATTGCTTGGGGTAGGTCGTTTTATCCTTTGGGAAGCCATGGAGGCAAAAAATAGAAAGAGAAACGAACAAACACACAAAGCAAACCTCAAAAGCCATCCAAACACCACGAGGGAGCAACTGGGAGGTCTAGGTTGAGCTATCTAGGCTGGGAAAGGGCTAGGAAAGGGAGGTTTAGGGCTGGGAGTGAGAGCTTAGGGCTAGAAGAGGAGGAATCCATCGTCTATTCTTTGCTTGAGAGGGAGAATAGTCGGCCGAACCTAACTTAAATTTACTTCAGCCCGTGGATCGGTCGAGTTCTGAGAGTGGGAAACTCGACCGACTGGTCCTCTGGAGAACAACTCTCGGCCACTGATCGGTTGAGTTTGTCCTGGGGGAAACTCGATCGATGGTTAACCTGACCTAAAACCATCAAACTTAGTTTCTAGCCATATACATGCCAATTAAATTCAATTTTTGAGTCTATTATGTATATTGAACATACTTAGGCACATATCACTCATCATTGGGTACTATTTAGCAATAAAACCAAGAAATTCGAGAAAAGCCCAAAAAAAGTGAACTAAGCATGTCAACAAGCAAGTTAAGCACATTTTAGACAAGATTTAGGCAAGAAAGATGAGGAAAGCATGAGAAAGACATATAGGATAAAAACAACTAGCTAGACAACATGTCAATATCATCCAAAGCAACAATGAGCAGTTTAGATCTAATAAAGTTAAATTGCTCTCTAGCTAGAGGTTTAGTGAAAATGTATGCCAACTAATTTTCCGTGTCCACATGTGTGATATAGATATCCTTCTTGGCAATGTGATCATGAAGAAAATGATGGTGAACCTCTATATCTTTAGCTCTACTATGAAATATAGGATTATAAAAAAGTTTGATTGCACTAGTATTACCACAATAGATAGAAGCATCAAAAAGTATGTTAAAGTCTTGGAGAATTTGCTTCATCCATAGGACCTAGGCACAACAACTCCCGACTGCAATCTATTCAGCCTCGGTAGTTGATGCCATGATGCTCTATTTCTTGGAAAACCAAGATACCAAGCATGGTCCTAGAAGGAAGCAAGTGCCACTTGTGCACTTTCTATCAACCAAAAAACCCACGTAATCTACATCACTATATTCTACAAGAGTAAAGTCCCTTGACTTAAGATACCATAGTCCAAAGTTTTGAGTTTTGGCTAAGTACCTCAAAATTTTCTTCATAGCAATAAGATGTGATTTCCTAGGGCTTGATTGAAAGTGAGCACACAAGCCAACACTAAACATAATATCAGGTCTAGAGGTAGTTAAATAAAGTAAACTTCCAATCATACCTCTATAGAGCTTCTCATAAACCTTCTCACCTTGTTCGTCTCTATCAAGTTTGGCAGTGTTGGACATGGGTGTGTCTATCAGCTTCATGTTCTCCATCCCAAAGCAATTGAGTAGTTCACTAGTGTACTTGCCTTGGTTGATGAAGTTTCAATCTTTGATTTGCTAGATTTGGAAGCTGAGGAAGAAAGTCAACTCACCCATCATGCTCATCTCAAACTCACTCTGCATAAGAGAACTAAACTCCTTGCAAAGATCAAGATCAGTTCCGCCAAAAATGATATCATCAATATAAATTTGAATGATAAGAAAATTGCTAGAAGTGTGTTTTAGAAATAAAGTAGAATCGACTTTGCCCATGACATAGCCATTGTCTAACAAAAAGTTATTTAATTTCTCATACCAAGCTCGAGGTGCTTGCTTGAGTCCATAGACATCTTTTTGCAACAAATAAACATGATCAGGTAGCTTGTCATTTTCAAATCCCAAAGGTTGAGAAATAAATACTTCCTCCTCGATTGTACCATTCAAAAATGCACTTTTAATATCCATTTGATATAGCAAGAAATTTTTATAACTAGCAAAGGAAAGTAGCATTCTAATAGATTCAAGTCTAGCAACAAGAGCATAAGTTTCATCAAAGTCAATACCTTCCCATTGATTGTAACCTTGTGCCACTAACCTTGCTTTATTCCTTACCACTTTGTCTTGTTCATCAAGCTTGTTGTGGTAGACCCACGTGGTGCCAATGATTTTTCTATCACTTTGGTCTTGGCACTAGAGTCCACCCACGATTCTTCTCAAATTTCTCTAGTTCCTCTTGCATGGCTAGGATCCACTCGTCCTCACCCAGATCTTCTTTGATGTTCTTTGGCTCCAACTGTGAGATGAATGCACTGTCTGCTTGTTCTTTGTTGTAGGAAGCTCGTGTCTTCAATCTCTTAAATGGGTTGCCAATGATTAGCTCTTTGGGATGATTCTTTGGAAAGCAAGGAGTGGGATCCTTCTTTTCTTCATCCTCTGCTTCAATCACCTGCTTACCTTTTTTGTTGAAGTTGAGGTCTTTCAAGATAGGAATCAAGTCATCTACAACATCATTATCAACAACATTCTTGCCAACAACATGGTTAGTTTCAATAAATTTAACATTGATAGATTCTTCAATTTTAGATAGTTCAATATTGAAAACTCTATAAGCCTTGCTTGTAGTGTTATAGCCTAGGAAGAAAGACTTGTACGATTTCAGATCGAACTTGTCGAGAGAGTCAGTCATGTTCAAAACAAAACAAGGACATCCAAAAATGTGAAAGAAATCAATGGATGGCTTTCTACCACGTCATAACTCATAGGGGGTTTTCTTCAAAGAAGGATGTGTAAAAACTCGGTTCTGCACAAAACAAGCGGTGCTTACAGCTTCGGCCCAAAACTTCTTAGGAATGTCATATTCAAGTAGCATAGTCTGAGCCATCTCCTGAAGTGACCAATTCTTTCTCTCTACTACCCCATTTTGTTGAGGCATACGAGGAGAAGAGAAATTTTGCGAGTAACCAGATTTTTCACAAAAATGCTCAAAAAGATCATTTTCAAACTCTCCCCCATGGTCACTATGGATAGAAACAATCTGGAAAGAAGCTTCATTTTCAACTCGTTTACAAAAGCTCGAGAAAACATCAAGTCTATCACTTTACAAAATGAGAAAAAGGTCCAAGTATAACAACATAAATCATAGACAATCACAAGACAATACTTGGAACCACGAAGAGTGTGCATTCTCATTGGTCTGAATAGATCAATATGAAGAAGCTCAAGAGCTCTTTTGGTACTAAGGACTCC
Source organism: Alisma plantago-aquatica (assembly GCA_963693085.1). Taxonomy (NCBI): domain Eukaryota; kingdom Viridiplantae; phylum Streptophyta; class Magnoliopsida; order Alismatales; family Alismataceae; genus Alisma; species Alisma plantago-aquatica. The sequence continues at coordinate 653,629,416 of OY856413.1, read as the reverse complement.
TTTGGATTTGAAGGAGGACTTGGTTTTCTTGCCTTGTGTACAAGGTTGGCATTCCTCATCCTTTTTAAAATCCAATTTGGGAAGTCCCCAAACTAATTCCTTTTTTCTCAATTTCTTCATTTTATTCATATTCACATGACCCAAACGGCGATGCCAAAGAAAAATATCATTTTTATCCACAACCAAGCATCTATCAAGTACGTGATTTAGAGCATCAAGCACAATAACATAAAGATTACCATTTCTAGTTCCCTTATATATGACATTGTAAGTGAGGGAATCTAGAAGAAAACATTCTAAAGATGTAAACAAAACAAGATATCCATTATCACAAAGTTGTCTTACACTTATCAAGTTGTGATGTAGGCCATCAACTAGTAAAATATTCTTGATACATAGCTCGTTCCCTACATCACCCTCACCTATAACCTTACCTTTCTTGTTTTCCCCGAAGGTTACTGATCCTCCTTTCTTTTTCATGAATTTGTTGAAATGGTTGATTTCACCTGTCATATGTTTTGAGCAGCCACTATCAACAATCCACCTCTTTTTGACTTGCATGAAAGAAGGATGTCAGTACCCAACTCAAACTTTGGGATCTAGGGTTAGTTTGGGGACCCATTTCATATTTGGGTTGGTCCCCTTTGGCTTGTAAGGACAATAAGTAGAGTAATGCTCATCACATTTACAATGATCACATACCATAGGGTTTTTAGAGCTGAAAGTCTCTCCAAGGAAGATAGGAGGTTCCACACTCTTCTTCTTACCCTTACTCTTATTCTTATTCTTACCCTTGGGAGCAGTCCCATCATATCCTAAACCACTAATACCAATTTGTTTGGTAGAGTGTTCTAGGACATCATTAAGGGATTTCTTTCCCACAAGAAACTTTTGCAAAGAAGCTCTTAACTTAGCATTATCATCACTAAGGTTAACGATAGTAGAAGATAAACTAGCAAGATCATCTCTAGCATGCAATAGGTTAGCCTCTAAACAGAGGGATTTAGTATGAAAAGAATCACGTTCTAAAGCAGTTCTATATACCTCATTACTTTGCAAAATAGGTCTAGATGATAGATCATTAACTTGAGCAATCAACTTAGCATTTTCATATTTAAGCAACATAATTTCCTTTTGATAAACATGTATTTCTTGCTTTCTAACTTCATCAATGAGATTTAGTTCTATATTTTCAGTTTTAAGAACATCTATCTCATCTTGGCATATTTGGTTATCTTCCTTAAGATCTAATTTAGTCTTAAGATAGACACCATTCTCAACCTATACTCCATTGTGTTGAAGCACAAGGTCAAGAAATTACCCTTGTAAAGAATCTATGATATAAAGGAGCAATTTTTCATTTTTACCAAGAATCTCAATTTTAGCATAAAGATCATCTACTATCTTGCCTAGTCTTTTCCTTTTATATTTGCATTTAGTAAAAGATGATCAACAATCCTTAAGCATATCAATAAGAGTTTCCTTAGATAACTCATGCAAATTGACTTCACTTACCTCACTTACCTCACCTACATCTTCACTTGTAGAGGCCATGAGAGCAAGGTGGCATTCTCCATCTTTGGAGCTTGAAGAGCTCGAGGAAGACTCATCCCAAGCTGCATGATCTGCATCTTTACTTCTTATTTCTTTCTTCTCCTTTCTCTTGTATTTGCCTTCTCTCTTATACTCCTTGTCTTTCTTGTGGCTGCTCTTGTGATGGCTCTTCTTAGACTTTGGGCAGTCCCTCTTGTAATGGCCCTTTTGGCCACACTCATAGCATCTAGAAGGTGATGAAGAAGGCTTCCCCTTGAAGTGTTTGCCCTTTGATTAGTTTGCTTCATGCTCATTTAGGCCTTCATCTTTACTTGAGGAGGGAGTAGGGGACTTGAGAGCAAGTTGTTTCTGCCAAACCATCTCTTCAATTTCAGATTTGAAGGATGTGTCCTTGATCTTGTTGGACTCCTTCTCTTCAATCTTTTCTTCTTCTTCTTTCTTATCAAGCCTTGGTTCATGGGCTTGAAGGTTTCCAACCAGCTCCTCAGTTGACAATTCACTAAGCTTGTACACTTCTTCAATGGATGTAACCTTGGGCACCCATCTCTTTGGAAGAGATCTTAGGATCTTGGAGTTGATAGTGCCTTTGTCCATCACACTACCAAGGGCCACCAATCCATTGATGATGACATTGAGCCTAGTGTACATATCAACCACTCTTTCATTCTTACCCATCTTGAAGTTCTCAATAAGACCACCAAGCATGTAGATATTGGCTTCCTTCACTTGCTTTGTTCCTTCATAGGTGACACAAAGCTTGTTCCAAATCTCATGGGTGTCCCAAGAGGAGATCTGGTTGAACTCGGATGGGGTGAGGGATGCATTGATGATGCTCATAGCTTTGGCATTGAGTTGAGCTTGCTTCATTTGGGCTTCCGTCCATGTGGAGATTCCCCCCTTTGGATCTTCATACTTGAGGTGCACCACCTTCCACATCTCATAGCTCACACCTTAGAGGTAGAACTACATTCTTCTCTTCCAATAAAGGAAGTTGGTGACGTCAAAGACTGGAGGTCACATGGAGAAGCTTCCTTCCAAGTTGAGGGATCCAAGTGCTAAATCTCCCATCTTCTCCTACTTGTAGAAGTAACTTGGAGAAGACATGCTCTGATACCACTTGTTGGATCAAGGGCTCTAGGGGGTGAATAGAGCTTCACAATTCTCACAAAACGGATTAGAAAACCAAATTATATTAAGTGTAGGAACTTAAATAATCAACAATTTGATGTCTTAACCAGCACGCATAGCAAGGATGAGAGACAGGGAAGAGAATGCACTTGGACAAGGTTGTTTAGAGTGGTTCCATGTCTTAACTAGGAGCAATGTCAGTCCACTACCTAGAGGTGGTTAATATCTACGATTTGCAATCTTGGTACTCTTATATTCCATCATAAGATTACAAGACAAAACCACAATATCCAAGGGCTTAGTACCTCAAGCAAGGATCTTCAACATATAGAAGGAGCTTACCCACTGGAACCATGGAGTCTTCAGCCATCAACATGGACTTACCCACTCCTTCTTCAAGTCTTCATCCTTCAAGGGATTACATATCCTTCATGAGCACTTGCCTTGCCTATTTCCTTCACTTGGAGATCTGGAACACCTTGCCTTATTCAACCTTGAAGAACAACAACTCCTTCTCCTTCACTTAGAGAAGATCTTCAACCTTTTCTTCAATAAGGAAAGGGGGTAAGAAGATGGTGGAGGAGAGCTTAACATAATTACAAGGAGAAGCTCTCTTACAAAGGAACCTATCTCACTCATACTCCTGAATTTGACTTGAAGGTGGAGAGAGAAAGGGGCTTAGAGGGTTAGAGAACTCTCAACTAAGCTAGGACCGAGCATGTAGTGAATGAGAAACCTTGGAATGAACTCCAAGAGGTCCTATTTATAGTTGAGGGTGCCCCTTTAAGTTGTGGGACACTTAGATATGAAATATAGCCTTTTTTTTCAAAGCAACGACTCTATTTTCACTCAAAACACACACCAACGATCACAATCACTTTTTCTGCAAATTCCATACAGTGCAATCGGTCCAGTTTCAATAAACATAACTCGACCGATAGAGTAAAATACAAAGCCGATATTCAAATCATTGGTCGAGTTTATCCTGGGGAAACTCGTCCGACCAATGAAGATCGAATTGATCAGGTACTCGATCAGTCGAGTTCTGTGAAAACACAACTCGACCGATGCCATCTTCAAAAAACTAATCCAGGAGGATCGGTCGATTTTGCAACTCGATCGATTGACTGCATGTGGTCAATTCTATAAAGTGCATCTAAAGTGATTAAAACTTGGTTTTTCGTGTCCCAAACAATTTTCTCATCTTAGTTACAAGCCAATTCATCAATACAAGTGATTACAAAGATATTATAAGGTCATTCACATAGATTTCTAAAACTACACACTTGTATAGCTTTTTACTTGAACTTGAGCAAATTAGGGCTTTTGATTTTTGATCCTTTTCATGTATCTAACACCTGAAATCAATCTTCAATACACATATTAGATACATATGAATGGAATGGTTAAGTCATTATCAAAATATGGACAATGTATAACCTCTAGGTCAACAACAATAACAACCAATTAGAGACATAATCAGAATGTATTTTATTCTTAATATCTGTATGATGTTAGTGTTCAAGTAACATACTTGAATACATACGTCATTGAGTAATATCATGCTCTGGATATTTATAATGTTACATCATTATCTCATAACTAAATGAAATAGAATGAATTGGAAGCTTTCCTTTTATTAATAATCAACTCATTTGCATATCATTCCATTACAATCATCATATGATTGGTTCTCTGGGAATACATACCAAAAAACTCCCACTTGCACTTAGAGCCAATCACCTATGGATCATATTCCAAGTGATCTAACATGTCCATCATGATTTTGATGTGAAAGTGCCTTCATCAGGGTTTCAACAACATTGTTTTCAGTTGGTACTATGCAAATATTTACATTTCCTCATTGTATGATCTCTCATATGAGATGGAATCACATTTGTATATGCTTTGAGCACTGATGCGATTTGGTTTTCTTATCTTGTGCAATATCTCCATTGTTATTACAATATATCTCAATTGCATCACTGATGCTTGCAATGA